>CM053034.1:161468558-162173558 GCA_028564925.1 Lithobates sylvaticus | reverse complement strand
CACCAAGAGTAACTATGAGGGCCTACAGTCTTGTGGCAACACCGTCCACCACCACCGCCAAAGGCCCAATTTTTCTGCCCTGTTCATCAGGTGCTTGCAATTACAAATCTTGATCTAATAACTCACAGCAGGGCCCATTCCTGCGCCCACCAAGAGTAACTGTGAGAGCTTACAGTCTTGTGGCAACACCGTCCACCACCACCACCACCCCCAATTTTTCTGCCCTGTTCAACAGGTGCATGCAATTACAAATCTTGATCTATTAACTCACAGCAGGGCCCATTCCTGTGCCCACCAGTCTTGTGGCTACACCAACATCTAATAGGGCAAATTTCTGCAGAGTATATACGCCAGGCCCCTACTTTCAAACATCCAACTTACAAACGACTCCTACTTGCAAATGGAAAGAGAAAACAGGAAGTGAGAGGAAATCTACCCTAGGAAGGGAAATTCTATCCTGTTAGATTTAATTTGGGAAAAAAGGTATCTCCTCTCTACTGATACTTTATCACCAATCCTTGTTTCAATTAAAACCCCACTTTTTCCAAAAACATTTGTCATTGGGACGGAAAGTGAGGTGACATGTTCTGAACAGATGTGCAAAGACAGCAAATGTTACAGGGGTGATAACCCCTCCCTATGTTCTCCAAAAAGCTTAAAAATAGATTTTTTTTGGGATGGAGCTACACTTCATAATGTACCTGTTCAGATTCTACTTAAGAACAAACCTAAAGCCGCAAGTGGTTTTAAATGGCTTCTTTTTTTCCTTTACAAATGTCATTTTGTGCAAGGACAGTTCTAAACACGGGAAACACATGCCACTTCACAGGCATACTTTAGACACCCCCCAGGTACCATATTTAAAGGAAAATTTCACTTTTTTTTTTTCACTTTATGCATCATTAAAATGACTGCTCCCGAAAAAACGTTAGTTTTTAAAAGTTCTTTTTGCATTGATATATGTCCCCTGGGGCAGGACCCGGGTCCCCAAACCTGTTTTATGACATTAACATGCATATTGGCCGTTGTAATTAGCACTTTTGATTTTGAACGTTTGCGTCCATTATAACGTATAGGGTTCGAAAATTCGCGCGAACTTTCGGTCCGTCCGAAGGTTCTGGTGCGAACCGAACCCGGGGGTGTTCGGCTCATCCCTAGAGGGTAGTGTAACACATAGGGGTTTATTTACTAAAGGCAATCTCTGTAGATCTGAGGGGGGACATGCAAGGAAAATAAAAAACAGCATTGTTGCTTGCATATGATTGGATGATAGAAATCAGCAGAGCTTCCTTTCATTTGAAATCTTCCCCTCAGTTCTACAGCGACTGCCACTTCCAAGAGCACTTGTAGTGCACAGTGGATTTGCCTTTAGTAAATCAACCCCACAGTGTAGGGGGCAGGAGAGTACAAAATGCTCCCCTCAAGCAATACTCTTCCCCACTTTACCCTTTCAGCAAAAATCCCCACTCCCTCCCCTTCCAAAAAAATTTTTTAATTACTATTCTGCACTCACTCATCCTAGCACAAATCTTTGCCCCCCCCCCCAGCACAAATCCTTTCCCCCTTTATCCCCCCACAAACATTCCAAATTCCCTTCTAGTACAAATTCTCTTCCCCTGCAACTATCCCCCAACAGAAATTCTCCTTCCACCCAATCCCCCACAGAACAAATCCTCTTCCCCCCCAATCTCCCCTCCCAGCATAAATCCTTTTCCAATCCACAAATCCCCCCCTCCCGAAATTTTAATCCCCCCTCCGTGTAACCCCCCCCCCCTGGGGAGGTCCGCCCAGTGTAATCCCCTGCAGTGGGATCTGAATTAAGGGAGGCATGTGCTGGAACATGTGCTCCCAGCCTGTCCTGATCCCCTCCCCCCTCCAGTATAATCTTATTGTCTAATGCAACGGTGGCCTGTCCACTAGCGACACAGGGGTGCCCCCCTCCCATCCAGCCCCAGTCTGGCCCCCTGATCTACATTCGGGACACCAGAAGCATGAATTCCAATGGGGGGGGGGGGGTTTAAGCACATGCTCTAATAGGCTTCAATGGTCTGGTTCTGGTTGTGACACACCTCTCTCCTCCACCCCCTCCTCTTCTTCTTCCTCCAGTGCTCTGTCCTTGGAACCAGCCGTGCTCCGTAGGCGTACAAGGGGCTACGCAAGTACGCAGGCAAAAAGATGCCATGCCGTGCTTGCGCTGATGTGTTTGGGGGAAAGGAGCCACACTGGGCCAGAGGTTCTGGCAGCTCTGCAGGGGCAGGCCGAGAGGTGGTTGACGCCACGTCAGCTTAAGCCAGGAATGGTCGTTTCTGACAATGGCACCAACCTCCTCTCCGCCCTGCGACAGGGGCAGCTCACCCATGTGCCCTGCATGGCTCACGTCCTCAACCTGGTGGTGCAGCGGTTCTTGGGCAGGTTCCCAGGCTTACAGGATGTCCTGAGGCAGGCCAGGAAAGTCTGTGTGCATTTCCGCCGATCTTATAATGCCAGTGCTCGGCTGACTGAGCTGCAAAAGGAGCTGAACCTGCCCAAGAACCGCCTAATATGTGACATGCCCACCAGGTGGAACTCAACGTTGGCCATGCTGCAGCGACTGCACACGCAGCAGAGGGCCATCAATGAGTACCTTTGCGACTACGGCACCAGGACAGGGTCAGGGGAGCTTGTTTTTTTTTCCCCACGTCAGTGGAGCATGTTCAGGGATGCATGCACTGTCCTCTCACCATTTGAGGAGGCCACGAGGATGGTGAGCAGTGACAGTGCATGCATCAGTGACACTGTCCCTCTTGTCCACCTGTTGGAGCATACGCTGCGTGGGATAATGGACAGGGCACTTGAGGCAGAACAGAGGCAGGAAGAGGAGGACTTCCTTGCCTCTCAAGGCCCCCTTTATCCGGACAGTGTTCCTTCTGTCCCACCCATCACACAGGAAGAGGATGAGGAGGAGGAGGAGGAGGATTGTGTGAGCATGGAGGTGGAGCCTGGCACTCAGCATCAGCAGCAGCAGTCTTTTAGGGATGATGTACAGTCCCAACAAACCAGTGGACTTGTACGTGGCTGGGAGGAGGTGGCTGGCGATCATGTCATCCTCAGTGACCCAGAAGACTCCGGACCGAATGCCTCAGCAAACCTACGCTGCATGGCCTCCCTGATCCTGCAAAGCCTGCGGAAGGATCCTCGTGTTCTTCGGATCAAGGAGAGGGACCATTACTGGCTGGCCACTCTCCTTGATCCGCGGTACAAGGGTAAGGTTGCGGACCTTATCTTGCCGTCGCAGAGGGAGCAGAGGATGAGACATCTCAGGGAGGCCTTGCAGAAAGGTCTGTGCAACGCGTTCCCAGAAACTGGGAGGTTACAAACTCCTGGTCCTGGGCGACGAGTTGCTGAGGCTTCGGTCAGTAGCAGAAGGAGCGGTGGGGAAGGTGGACGTCTGACCGATGCGTTCAGACAATTTTTTAGTCCGCAGCCCCAAGGTATGATCGGTTCCAGCAACCATCGCCAGCGTCTGATAAAAAAGGGTGTGTTTGGGGTGCGCTCCGAGCCCACCCAGTTGTGTTACAATAGCGAATGAATATTCGCTATTGTAACACTGAATCTCCTCCCAGCCAATCAGGAAGCGGGTCAAGAGACCCGTCACCCAATTGGCCGAAAGGAGATCAGGTCAGATTGGCTGTCAGGAGACACATGGCACACAGAGGAGAGGAGGGAGAAGACGCATGCAAGGGAATTGAGCATCAAGCAAGCAGCCCGCAGCCCGGAGAGAAGCCAATGCCACCCGCAACACTGCTTGAAAGATGGGGTAAGTGTAGGGGCCCCGACTGACTCACTGACCGGGGGGTCCCAGCTGTCTGTGACCCGACTGACCAGGTTGGGCTCTCATCCCCAGCATTCTTCCCTGGAGAGGAGGAAGAGGGTGGGGAGATGGGGTCAGATGTGCTGCTGGGGGGAGAACACACCTCCAGCTGCAGGAGGAGCCAGGAACAACTGGGAGTGACTAGCCAAGCTGGTCGGAGCCAGGCGGGGCACGGTGCCAAGTCTGAGTAGGATTACAATGAGTGGCCAAGAGGGGAGGGAGGGAGAGATAGTAGAGGGATCGCCCCTCCCACTGGCCTCCTGATCCTGCCTCCTGCTCCCTGAGCCGTATGATTGGCTGCAAGTTGCACACTGTGATCATCACACTGGTGTTTATTACCTGATATATGTGGAAGGGGTCTCTTATGGAGCCCCCTACTGTCCCCCGGCCCTCGGGTAGTACCCATTTGCCCATATGGTCAGTCCGCCCCTGGCCACGCTCATCAACGCTCCTGGGTCCTGCTGCTCTCCTCATCTGGTATCCACCTGCAGAGAGACCTAAACACCCACAGCTCTCATTTGTGGCACAGCCGGCAATCCCTGCTTCTTTGGGCTTTGTGTTCCCTGTTCTCACCTGTCATGGACAAATGAGCACTCAGCCACAAGGAGAGCCCTCTTGTGCCACGTACACATGATCGGACTATCCGACGGACTTAGGACGTGTGTGGGCTCCGGCGGACTTTTTCTTCCCAAAACAATTTTGAGTCAAGTCTTCTTTCAAAGTCTGCCAGACTAGGCCTTCCAGCAGACAAACTGCCCGTCTGTGTGCTAGTCCGCCAAACTCTCCAAATAAACGGACTTGCCCACACACGGACTAAAGTTTGTTCATTTTGAACGTGACTCCGGGTAGACGGGACTAGCAAAGGAAGTCAATGTCCATCGACGAGATTGACACCTTGCGAGCCCCGTCGCCTGGTATGGAAAAAACAGCGTGGGGGCCCCCCCAAAGTCCATACCAGACCCTTATCCGAGCACGCAGCCCGGCCATTCAAGAAAAGGGGGGAGGACGAGCGAGCGCCCCCCCTCCTGAACCATACCAGGCCGCGTGCCCTCAACATGTGGGGGTGCTTTTGACTCCAATTTCAGTCCGAATTTCCGAAATTCCCCTTATGCCTACAGAAAACAGAAAATGCTGTAAAAATTATACTTTTAATGTAATAGTAAAAATAATGCAGATCAGGAACGTAGTCAAAAACAGAAGCCAGGGTTAAGAAAGCCAAAATGGGTAATCACATGAGCTGGGATCGGGAAGCCAGGAATCAGCATTGTCAGAAGCCAAAGATCGGGATCAGGAACCAGAAGAAACATCCGCCAGGCAAAAGTCATAACAGGAACACAGCAGAGACACATTGGATATGTTGACCAGGCGAAGGCATGGAGGGAATGAGCAAGGCAGTTTAAATAGCAAAAAGGGTCTGACTGTAGGCTGGACTAATGAGGCAGGTAATGGTAACCAGGTCAGGAGTTACTGTGGAAACAATGGGTGGCTGGTAATTAACTGACAGCTGAGCAGCCTTGAGTACTGTGATGAGAGCGGCTAGAAGCACAGTACCCAGTCCACTGTTGATCCATGGGTGTAAGTGAAAGGTTCAATACATAAAAATACATTAAAAAAGGGCCTTTCGTTAATTTCACTCCTCAAATTTAATTGATGTAATGAAGAAATGTATTCCAAAGGGAGGAAAAAGCTGGACAATTCCAAAGGCACTATTTTAATGTCCTTCCTCATAGGTTAAAATTTGGGCAAAGGAAATTGAAAACCCAATAGGCCCTATGGATAATCTTGAACTGGGTGTCTCTCCACACCTCACTGATGATACATATTCAAATTCAACAATACATTTTGCTGGCAATATCTTCCATGCGAGTGCCTTTATGCAGGTTTTTGAGGTTGGTTTTGTGAAGCAGGGGTACAGAAGCCTTACTTAGATGAGGATATAAGGTAGAAATTGAGAATTGTCTTTGTTTTCTTATAGCATCCATTATATTCAACTTCAAAAAAGGTTAATGCTGAACAGGTCCTGTTTAATTTAAGCAGCCTACAAGAATGTCAGTATGTATTGCAACAGCTACAGTATGCTGAGTAATAAGCAATGTGTTATTAAAAGTATGTAAAGTTTATATTTATTTTAAAATGTATATAAAATGTGGCATTAATCATCATCATGCACAACCTTACTAGCACAGCACTTTGAGATAATGTAAGTCGTTTAATCACATTGTGAAATGTGATTATTCCACTTTCCTCGATTCACTTTATCAAACAAAATGGTTTCATTTTCACTTCTGAAAATGAGGCAAAAAAAATTTATTTTGCCCCTGACACAAAGTGTATTCAAATACGATAAATTAATCTTGTTATCTATAGCCCTAATTTGCAATGGCTAAATAAGTTGTTTGAACTATGATAGTAGACATGTAAATGCAGCTGACCTTAGTCTACAAGCAAGCAGAAAGGATTTAAACAATAAATTAGAAATCCAGTATATCCTATAGGGCATTGCATTACAATTTCACAAACAGCAACAATTTTTAATACACCAGGACAAGCAAATAAATACAAGAAGCATGTGGGGTGGACCTTCCAATCATCTGCCCCTCCTACATTCATCTATCCTGTTTCATTCATCAAAACTATAGTATGGCTTCTATTAAAAGAGGAGGTGGGCAAAAAGGGCGGCTAGTCCCCGAGTTACGAACACCCGAGTTACAAACGACTCCTACTTACGAACGACCTCAAATGCCGGCCACTTGTGCTCCACGTGGGTCCTGGATACCTTTCAAGCACGTTCGAGCACTTCCGAACACATCCCACATTGCCGTACTACGCCCCAGATAACATAACAAGCGCCCAGAACATCCCACATCCATGCACAGGCGTCAGTTACACTTACGAACACAGTGTTCTGACCGGAAGTTACACTTACAAATGCAGTGTTGCGACCTACGAACAACTTCGACTTACAAACAAACCTATAGTCGCTATTGTGTTCGTAACTCGGGGACTGTCTGTAGTTGGGCAGTGTTGATGGTTGCAGGTCACAGTTCCCTCAATTCTATTAACCCCCACAGCACCAGAAGATTATGGCAGAAGGGGTGGGGATGATGATTTCAAGGAATATAGGAGCCAGCAGCACAACGGACACATCGGATTAATAGTAAGTATTGCCCCTTGTGCTATTTTTTTTTTATTTTGGCTAAACTTAGGCCGGCCATACACAGTGTGAATTTCTTTCTTGCAACCATGAGCTGCAGGAAAGAAATTTGCATGATTCCCCCATTAACAATTGTCTTCTCCCAGTGTGGGGGGGGGGGGGGGGGGTAAGCCAAGTAGATTGATGTACATTCAGCCTGCCCATTAACGGTTCGAATCTTGGCCGGTTCCTGCTGAACCAGCCGAGATTCGAACCATGTATAGCCAGCTTTAGGCTTTACGCTCCTTTATAATATGTTCCACTGTCCTTTTTATGTTGGTGTTTGTTTTGCAATTGCGGTAATTGACATCCTCATTGTATGCATCTTTTTTTTTTTTGCCTTATTCTCTTTTACTTTCCATTGACACTTCAATACATTCTCTCTGTGTAACAATGATGTAACTCTAAATTTAAATACAATTATTAATAAAAAGAAATTAAGGATTTTTATGAAACTGTGTTTTTTTCTAGAAATACCTATTATGCCGCGTACACACGATCGGATTATCCGGCGTACTTAGTCCAACAGACCAGGGTCCGGCGGACAATTCGATCGTGTGTGGGCTCCAGCTGACTTTTTCTTCCCAAAAGAAAGAAGTTTTGACTCAAAATTATCCACCGGACTTGGCAGTCCGACGGACAATCCGGTCATCTGTGTGCTAGTCCGACGGACTAAAGCCGACGCTAGGGCAGCTATTGGCTACTGGCTATGAACTTCCTTATTCTATGCCATCATGTTCGAATCCGGCGGACTTTTGGAGTGATCGTGTGTGGCTAAGTCTGTTCATTTGAAAGCCCAGCGGACCTCAGCTGCAAAGTCCGTCGGATTGTCTGCCGGACCAAGTCCGCCGGAAAGTCCGATCGTGTGTACGCGGCATTAGGTTTACTAAAGTGTCCTGATCACTTAAAAATAATTTGTACAAATTTGCTAAATGTACTATACAATAGACACCATAATTTTATTATTATTAACAACATGCCTTCAAACTGTGCTAAAATAGTGGTTAATTTAGCTCATTTATAAATACTAATGAACAAGACTATAGCAACTAAATATATGCCTGCTTGCATATTTTGAATAGCAATAAAGTTTTTTGGGACAAGATTGATTGGCATGCATAGAAAGAAAACTTTTGTGGGTTTGCAACATTGTCACTGATCTCTGTAGTGAACTTAAAATCTCTTGCAAGACAATAGGATGATTCTAGGAATTCGGAATTACATAGTTCAAGCTTTTGCCTTTTATTTTCTAAATTATACAGCCTTTCAGCGTGTAGCTTTATGCCTGTCAAAAGTGAATCAATCTATAATACATAAACTCTACATTCATATAATTATCCTACAATCCCTCATTCAAGAGTACTTTAAAGATGATCTTCAGGCAATTATCAATGCAGTTATGCAACCACAAAAAATATCTGAATTTGACTTGCTATTAACCTTTTGTAATTTTCTATTTATCTGCACACAGGCTGAGAGATGGAGGGGCAGAACTAGGAGCCTAACTTATTTGCTTACAAGGCCAGTAAGGTGACCTTATCAGTCTTTTGTTGCTCCTTTACTGTCTCTTCAAAGACTGGGGGTAGAAAATGTGGAGCACCGACCAGTTGTTGCTGTTTATTAGGGCTGCTGAGCGGAGTAAAGATCAGTAATACAGCGATAAGTACATAGACGTAAAATGAAAATAGAAAATGTTACATTTGAGTGCAGTAATCTACACACATACGCATAAGCATGTTTATGCGAGTATAAATGAGTATATTACAATACTGTCAACAGGCCCGGATTTACTCCCTTTGCCGCCCCAAGGCCGGGTCCTTAAATGCCGCCCCCTCCCCACACACACACACACACACACCCACCACCATTCTCGTCCTTTATGCAATCATAGTACAGGAGATGATCAGAGACTGCAGACATTATACAAGAGATGGTCAGAGACTGTAGTTATGATACAAGAGACTGTGACACGTACCTTACAGCGGAGTCTGGATGCTGGGGGTGGCCTTGTGCACGGTTCCGGTCCCAACACCCCTGGTGGTGGGAACAGGGAGTGCTGGGGCACGAAAGGGTGCAAGTGCCTGCGGCTGGGAGACTGGTGCTTGGAGATACCGGTTCTTCTGGAAGGCAGGTGTATAGGTTGGTAACCAAGACTGTATCCAGTGAAGGCCGAACAGGTGGGTGCAGGCACTGCGACGTCAAGACAGGCAGGGGTCGGCAACTGGCTGGCAAACGAGGTACAAAAGCGGAAGGCAAGTTCGTGGTCAAGAGTAGGCAGAGGTTGGCAACGGGCAGGTGATGAGGTACAAAATCAAAGAGCAGAGCCGTAGTCAAGGAATCCGAGCCAAGGTCAATTCAGTAGAGGCAGTCAATAAGTAGGGTTGATCCAGGAAGGTAATCAAGGAAGCCGGGTAGATCAGGAACAAGGTAGCAGGTAATACATGCAGGAATTCAGGACACAGACTGAAGACGATCCAGCACTGACACCATGTGAAGGCCCTGTTTATATAGGGCGCCCTGTGCTGGGATTGGTGGAGGTGAGCGTCCGTGCGCGATTGCGCATACACGTTCGCACTGACGTTCGAGTGCATGCACCTGTTCGCATTGGAATGCGAGGACGCGCACGCGTTCGCGTTGGTACGCGGGTACGCCCGCACGTTCCAGAGCTCGTTCGGTTCCGTTGGGGCAACTGCGCATGGGTACTGGCACCCGCAGAGTGAGGATTCACTCCTGCTGAACGAAAACGGGCATGGGTAACGTGAGTTCTCTGACAGACTGTCAGAGACTGCAGACATAGTACATGAGATGGTCAGAGATTGCAGTTCCTATGGACGTTAGTAGATAATGGCCGATCGGCCCTCTCACCTGACCCAGCGATACAGCAACGGTTCCTCTGATCAGGAGTCAGCTTACTCTGAATTTCCTGCGGTGACTACGCTGGGTAGCACCCAGATCTGTATTCCTGCAATGACTCTGTTCCATTCTCCGCCAGGGATGGCGCTAGGCTGTGTGGCTTTCCCTCTGGTGGCGCAGGGCAGCAGGGTTCTCTCTCTCCTTCCATTAGTACAGACCCCAGGACAGACCCCCCTCCATTAGTACAGACCCCCCCGGAAAACCCCCCTTCCATTAGTACAGACCCCCCCAGGACAAACCACCCCCCTCCAATAGTACAGACCCCCCCCAGGACAAACCACCCCCCTCCAATAGTACAGACCCCCCCAGGACAAACCACCCCCCCCCAATAGTACAGACCCCCCAGGACAAACCACCCCCCTCCAATAGTACAGACCTCCAGGACAAACCACCCCCCTCCAATAGTACAGACCTCCCAGGACAAACCACCCCCTCCAATAGTACAGACCCCTCCAGGACAAACCACCCCCCTCCAATAGTACAGACCCTCCCCCTCCATTAGTACAGACCCCCTCAGGACAGACCCCCCCTCCATTAGTACAGACCCCCCCCCCTTCATTCGTACAGACCCCCCCTCCAATATGGTACATAAAAACACCCGGGCGGCAGCTGGAGAGAAGAGCACAATGTGCAGCCGCGCCGCCCGGGTGGAGAGCAGTTGTTCAAAGCATGCAGGAGAGAGACATAGAGAGGAGGAATAGTGACAGGCACGGACTGCCCCCCGACGTCACTCCGCAGCTGCCGCTGGTCACGCTCCACACAGAGACCAGTCGCTTCGCCTCCGATTTCATCCCCGGCTGCTCTCCTTCTCTGAGAGGAGGAGGGAGCGGGGAGGGGCTTGAGCACGAAACACAGCGGCGAAGAGAGCCGCTTCTGCGAACAAATAAGAGGAGGAGGGAAGGGAGCACTCTGGCGCTTCAGCGCCCCCACCTCTCTGGCACTCGGGAGCACTGCACCCTGAGCAGCCTAGGATCAGCCCTGCATGCAGAGCCGCCCCTGCATCACTGCCGCCCCGAGGCCTGGCCTCGGTGGCCTTGTGGGAAATCCGGCCCTGACTGTCAATGAAGAAGAATTTTACTCGTCGATACCCTTACGCACCTTTACACACCTAGACACGTGTTCACACAAGGTGTTTACAGAATTTGTTATTTAGGATCTTTCTGTCAACAAGATCCTGGATACACTTACCAAAAATATTGGAACGTCTGTCTTTACACGCACATGAACTTTAATGGCATCCTGGTCTTAGTCCATAGGGTTCAATATTGAGTTGGCTCACCTTTTGCAGCTATAACAGTCTTCAACTCTTCTGGAAAGGCTGTCCACAAGGTTTGACCATTCTTCCAGAAGTGCATTTGTGAGGTGAGGCACTGATGTGGATTAAAAGGCCTGGCTCGCAGTTTCCACTCAAATTCATCCCAAAGGTGTTCTACCAGGTCAAGGTCAGGGCTCTGTGCAAGCCAGTCAAGTTCCTCCACCCCAAACTCACTCATCCATGTCTTTATGGACCTTGCTTTGTGCATGGGTCCAAATCATTTGGTGGAGGGGGGATTATGGTGTAGTATGGAGTTGTTTTTCCAGGGGTTGGGCTTGGCCCCTTAGTTCCAGTGAAGGGGAATCTTAGGGCGTCAGCATACCAAGACATTTTGGACAATTTCATGTTACCAAGTTTGTGGGAAAAGTTCCCTTCCTGTTCCAACATGACTGCGCACCAGTGCACAAAGCAAGATCCATAAAGACATGGATGAGTGAGTTTGGGGTGGAGGAACTTGACTGGACTGCACAGAGTACTGATCTGAACTCAATAGAACACCTTTGGGATGAATTAGAGCAGAGACAGCGAGCCAGGCCTTCTGGTCCAACATCAGTGCCTGACCTCACAAATGCGCTTTGGGAAGAATGATCAAACATTCCAATAGACACACTCCTAAACCTTGTTGACAGCCTTGACAGAAGAGTTGAAGCGGTTATAGCTGCAAAGGGTGGGCCAACTCATTATTGAACCCTATGGACTAAGACTGGGATGCCATTAAAGTACATGTACATGTAAAGGCTGGAATCATAATGCTTCTGGTAATAGTGTATAAACATCAGTAAATTATTACGCCGTGTGGAACTGGCCTTACTGTATCAATAACCCAAACCAAAATTACACACAAGTGTCAAATATTCCTCCTCATAAAGCAAACTCATTAGCTGATTTTCTATAATTACTGAACCAAACCCATCACTGGAATTTATGGCCTCTGTTTAAAGAGAACTCCAGAAAAGTGATGAATTCATATAAAATGCTGCATTTCTTTGCCATTTTATTTTTTCATTTGTTAATGGATGTACCACCTAGAAGAAAATATAATGTTCCATAAAGATTTTGTCCTGTAAAAGTAAATAAGGTCAGACTTGGACATCTTGCTACACTAGTGGGTACCGGCCAGGAGGCAATAAAGTCAATCTGTGGGCAAACAAAAAAACAGAACTGACACATTGGGCAAGGCAAGGTTAGCTTTATCCTGTGCCAGCACCATATACTTACCTTTTCTTTCCTTCCCCACCCCTCCATTAAGTGTTGGGAGTAGAAAGAAATACCCAGTACTTCCTGATATGGAGGAGCATGTGACTCACACCATGGGGGCCAATTAGCGCACTGGGTCCATAGCTCTATATAGGCTACAACTCCAGAGACTTGTAGTTTACACAGGACTTTCCTTTTACTCCGGGGGTCAGCTATTCTCTCCAGTCTTTTTTTTTTTGTACTTGGCAATTAGACTCAAAACATGTTCCAACTTTTGTAACAGGGATTGTTACTTTACTGATTTTATAAAAAGCCAAGAACACATTGCAATTAAAAAAAAAAGAGTACTTTACCCCCAGAGACACTGACACGTACACACGATCGGAAATTTCGCCAGCAAAAGTCAGATGAGCGCTTTTGGTCAGAAAATGTGACCGTGTGTATGCTCCATCGGACTTTTGCTGGCTGAATTCCAGCCAGCAAAAGATTGAGAGCATGTTCTCAATTTTTCGGTCCGAAAAAGTTTCGATCTGAAATTCCGATCGTCTGCAGCAATTCCGAGGTGCAAAATTCCTACGCATGCTCGGAAACAATTTGACACATGCTCGGAAGCATTGAACTTAATTTTCTCAGCTCGTTGTAGTGTTGTACGTCACTGTGTTCTTGGTGGTCGAAAGTTCAGCTAACTTTTGTGTGACCGTGTGTATGTAAGCCATGCTTGAGCGGAATTCCGTCGGAAAAACTATCCAAGATTTTTCAGACGGAAAATCCGCTTGTGTGTACACGGCATAAGACTGGTTATAGACAGGCAGATATCTCACCGGAAATCATTACGATTTGTCCTCAAACTCATCACTCATTGCAGTTTCCACAGTTTAGGTCATTGTTATGACAGCACTGCTTAGTGATTTGGGCAGGCCTCTCTTATAACAGGACTTCATAACATGTCTTTCTCATAACGGGGCATCTCAATAAAATGTCTCCAAACATTTATTTGTTCTTAGAATCTGAGAGCTTGGTAGTGGAGTTATCAAAACTTTTCTTCAGGTGTACTACTCCCCATTGGCTTCATAGAAGTATCTGTGTACATGTCCCCAATAAGTATTAGCCCAAATAGTGCCGCAAAGTTTCATAGAATACATTGAAAACAGAGCATACTGTATTAGTCATTGGTCTTGTATTCTTTTCTACTCTGATAACATAGCACATACTCATTCTGACATAAAGTGCAATAAAAAAAAGAACACTGCTGTATAAGAATGATAATTTAATAGGACAGGTTTAGTGTAAAGACCTTATTATATATTGTATGTACATCGAGGGAGCCATATTTGCGGTGCCTTTTTTTGCTTAGCGGTCAATGTTTACTTCCACTGCTATCTCCCAAAAGGTATACTGACAGAGCTTTGTCAGTAGATTTCCACTGAAATGAATATACTCTCCAAGTGGCTGAAAATGTAGCAGCTGTTTAGCACAGTCTGACCTATTTTATGGCTAACCTTTCCTTCACGAAATCGCAAATGCCTAAATGATGATGCACAAGCAGTGTAGCTATTATTTTGCAAAGAAAATACACAATTTTCTGTATAGGGCTTTCTGTATAGGGCTTTCTGCTTTCATACAAAATAGGAGGAGCTCCTAAGGATAGCGAAGTCCAGTGAAAAGGGTCCCTTGTAGGGATGGGCCCGGTGCTCGATGCAAACCCACGTTCGCATCGAGCACCGGGCGTTCGCTCGCTCGGCGAGCCCAGAACTATTTTGGCCGCTCGCATCACGTTCGTGTGATGCGAGCGGCCCCGCAATGCATTGCGGCCGGCGCGGCCGGCGCAGTGCATTGCTGGCTGATGATTGGCCAAGCATGCACTGTGACCCCGCATGCTTGGCCAATCACAGCCCCGGAAACTCGAAGAGCCATAATTGGCTACAGGCAGGACGCCTGTAGCCAATTACAGCTCAGGGGCTTTAGCACACGCCCCCCCTATAAAAGGCCGCCACGCCGTCTGCGCCGGTCACATGCTGTTCCGGCGCAGATAGAGCAGGATAGATCTGTGACACTCTGCTGGATTTAGTTAGTTAGAGAGATTTACTTAGAGAGATTGAGTTAGATAGATTCATTTACAAAGATTGATTTAGAAAGAGGGGCTTGTAGTGTGTTCGTGGCAGGCAGGCAGAGCTCCTATATTTTGTTCCCAGAAGCACCTATAGGACTTGTAGTGTGTTCGTGGCAGGCAGGCAGAGCTCCTATATTTTGTTCCCAGAAGCACCTATAGGACTTGTAGTGTGTTCGTGGCAGGCAGGCAGAGCTCCTATATTTTGTTCCCAGAAGCACCTATAGGACTTGTAGTGTGTTCGTGGCAGGCAGGCAGAGCTCCTATATTTTCTTCCCAGAAGCACCTATAGGACTTGTAGTGTGTTCGTGGCAGGCAGGCAGAGCTCCTATATTTTCTTCCCAGAAGCACCTATAGGACTTGTAGTGTGTTCGTGGCAGGCAGGCAGAGCTCCTATATTTTCTTCCCAGAAGCACCTATAGGACTTGAAGTGTGTTAGTCCCATCACACAGAGATCATATATTTTGTTCCCAGAAGCACCTATAGGACTTGAAGTGTGTTAGTCCCATCACACAGACCTACATTTTCTTCCCAGAAGCACCTATAGGACTTGAAGTGTGTTAGTCCCATCACACAGAGATCATATATTTTTTTCCCAGAAGCACCTATATGACTTGAAGTGTGTTAGTCCCATCACACAGAGATCATATATTTTGTTCCCAGAAGCACCTATAGGACTTGAAGTGTGTTAGTCCCATCACACAGAGATCATATATTTTGTTCCCAGAAGCACCTATAGGACTTGAAGTGTGTTAGTCCCATCACACAGAGATCATATATTTTGTTCCCAGAAGCACCTATAGGACTTGAAGTGTGTTAGTCCCATCACACAGACCTATATTTCCTTCCCAGAAGCACCTATAGGACTTGAAGTGTGTTAGTCCCATCACACAGAGATCATATATTTTTGTTCCCAGAAGCACCTATAGGACTTGAAGTGTGTTAGTCCCATCACACAGAGATCATATATTTTGTTCCCAGAAGCACCTATAGGACTTGAAGTGTGTTAGTCCCATCACACAGAGATCATATATTTTGTTCCCAGAAGCACCTATAGGACTTGAAGTGTGTTAGTCCCATCACACAGACCTATATTTCCTTCCCAGAAGCACCTATAGGACTTGAAGTGTGTTAGTCCCATCACACATAGATCATATATTTTGTTCCCAGAAGCACCTATAGGACTTGAAGTGTGTTAGTCCCATCACACAGAGATCATATATTTTGTTCCCAGAAGCACCTATAGGACTTGAAGTGTGTTAGTCCCATCACACAGACCTATATTTCCTTCCCAGAAGCACCTATAGGACTTGAAGTGTGTTAGTCCCATCACACAGAGATCATATATTTTGTTCCCAGAAGCACCTATAGGACTTGAAGTGTGTTAGTCCCATCACACAGAGATCATATATTTTGTTCCCAGAAGCACCTATAGGACTTGAAGTGTGTTAGTCCCATCACACAGAGATCATATATTTTGTTCCCAGAAGCACCTATAGGACTTGAAGTGTGTTAGTCCCATCACACAGAGATCATATATTTTGTTCCCAGAAGCACCTATAGGACTTGAAGTGTGTTAGTCCCATCACACAGAGATCATATATTTTGTTCCCAGAAGCACCTATAGGACTTGAAGTGTGTTAGTCCCATCACACAGAGATCATATATTTTGTTCCCAGAAGCACCTATAGGACTTGAAGTGTGTTAGTCCCATCACACAGACCTATATTTCCTTCCCAGAAGCACCTATAGGACTTGAAGTGTGTTAGTCCCATCACACAGAGATCATATATTTTGTTCCCAGAAGCACCTATAGGACTTGAAGTGTGTTAGTCCCATCACACAGAGATCATATATTTTGTTCCCAGAAGCACCTATAGGACTTGAAGTGTGTTAGTCCCATCACACAGAGATCATATATTTTGTTCCCAGAAGCACCTATAGGACTTGAAGTGTGTTAGTCCCATCACACAGAGATCATATATTTTGTTCCCAGAAGCACCTATAGGACTTGAAGTGTGTTAGTCCCATCACACAGAGATCATATATTTTGTTCCCAGAAGCACCTATAGGACTTGAAGTGTGTTAGTCCCATCACACAGACCTACATTTCCTTCCCAGAAGCACCTATAGGACTTGAAGTGTGTTAGTCCCATCACACAGAGATCATATATTTTGTTCCCAGAAGCACCTATAGGACTTGAAGTGTGTTAGTCCCATCACACAGACCTACATTTTCTTCCCAGAAGCACCTATAGGACTTGAAGTGTGTTAGTCCCATCACACAGAGATCATATATTTTGTTCCCAGAAGCACCTATAGGACTTGAAGTGTGTTAGTCCCATCACACAGACCTACATTTTCTTCCCAGAAGCACCCATAGGACTTGAAGTGTGTTAGTCCCATCACACAGAGCTCCTCTATTTTCTTTGCAGAAGCACCCACAGGACTTCTAGTGTGTTAGTGGCATCACACAGAGCTCCTCTATTTTCTTTGCAGAAGCACCCACAGGACTTCTAGTGTGTTAGTGGCATCACACAGAGCTCCTCTATTTTCTTTGCAGAAGCACCCACAGGACTTCTAGTGTGTTAGTGGCATCACACAGAGCTCCTCTATTTTCTTTGCAGAAGCACCCATAGGACTTCTAGTGTGTTAGTGGCATCA
Source organism: Lithobates sylvaticus (assembly GCA_028564925.1). Lineage (NCBI taxonomy): Eukaryota > Metazoa > Chordata > Amphibia > Anura > Ranidae > Lithobates > Lithobates sylvaticus. Next base: position 162,156,319 of record CM053034.1, on the reverse strand, counting down.
CACAGAGCTCCTATATTTTCTTCTCAGCAGCACCCACAGGACTTATAGTGTGTTAGTGGCATCACACAGAGCTCCTCTATTTTCTTTGCAGAAGCACCCACAGGACTTCTAGTGTGTTAGTGGCATCACACAGAGCTCCTCTATTTTCTTTGCAGAAGCACCCACAGGACTTCTAGTGTGTTAGTGGCATCACACAGAGCTCCTCTATTTTCTTTGCAGAAGCACCCACAGGACTTATAGTGTGTTAGTGGCATCACACAGAGCTCCTCTATTTTCTTTGCAGAAGCACCCATAGGACTTCTAGTGTGTTAGTGGCATCACACAGAGCTCCTATATTTTCTTCTCAGCAGCACCCACAGGACTTCTAGTGTGTTAGTGGCATCACACAGAGCTCCTCTATTTTCTTTGCAGAAGCACCCACAGGACTTCTAGTGTGTTAGTGGCATCACACAGAGCTCCTCTATTTTCTTTGCAGAAGCACCCACAGGACTTCTAGTGTGTTAGTGGCATCACACAGAGCTCCTCTATTTTCTTTGCAGAAGCACCCATAGGACTTCTAGTGTGTTAGTGGCATCACACAGAGCTCCTATATTTTCTTCTCAGCAGCACCCACAGGACTTCTAGTGTGTTAGTGGCATCACACAGAGCTCCTCTATTTTCTTTGCAGAAGCACCCATAGGACTTCTAGTGTGTTAGTGGCATCACACAGAGCTCCTATATTTTCTTCTCAGCAGCACCCACAGGACTTCTAGTGTGTTAGTGGCATCACACAGAGCTCCTCTATTTTCTTTGCAGAAGCACCCATAGGACTTCTAGTGTGTTAGTGGCATCACACAGAGCTCCTATATTTTCTTCTCAGCAGCACCCACAGGACTTCTAGTGTGTTAGTGGCATCACACAGAGCTCCTCTATTTTCTTTGCAGAAGCACCCACAGGACTTCTAGTGTGTTAGTGGCATCACACAGAGCTCCTCTATTTTCTTTGCAGAAGCACCCATAGGACTTCTAGTGTGTTAGTGGCATCACACAGAGCTCCTATATATTCTTCTCAGCAGCACCCACAGGACTACCGACTACAATGGCTGGAAGACCGCCAAGGGGAGGCAGAGCGTGCAGAGCCAAGAACACAGGGCAGGCAGGCTCTGTTTCTAGTGGACGTGGCGTGGACGTGGACGTGGTCGTGCATCGTCATCAGCACGTGGCCATGGGACACGCGCGTCTTTGTTTTCGGCAGCTGGACATGTGGAGCCGCATCATGCTGAAGGCTTGGTAGAATGGATGACCAAGCCCTCCTCATCCTCCTCATCCTCTCTCACCCAGGCTCAGGGTACTGACAGAGCATCATCAGCCACCCCTTCCCTAGACCCACCATGTCCTCCTGAGGAGTCCCCCGAACTCTTTGAGCACAGTGTTGGGTACATGCTCCAGGAGGATGCCCAACGATTCGAAGGCTCGGATGATGATACCCAGCTTGAGGAATCTGGCAGTACTGTTCCACCAGCTGCAGCTTACTGCCAGGTTTGCTCTAGTGGTGAAGAGGGAGGGGATGATGAGGTCACTGACTCCACGTGGGTGCCTGAAGGGAGAGAGGATGAGGAGGAGGACGAGGAGGAGGAGGATGCGGCGTCACATGTCCAACGAGGCAGGATGCCCCCTGGAGGCCAGGTAGAGGCCAGCACAGCAACTGTACAACACCGCAGAGCCCCGCCTGTGCAGGGCGCTGCCTCTGCACGTTATCAGAAAAGTTCTTTGGTGTGGGCCTTTTTTGAGACGAGTGCATCAGATCGCACCACTGCTATTTGCAATATTTGTCTCAAGCGTATCTCGCGTGGCCAAAACATCAGCCGCTTGGGCACCACAAGCATGACCAGACATATGGCGACCTGCCATGCAGCTCGTTGGCAGGCACACATAAAAGACCCACACCAAAGAACTAAGCGGACCTCTCCTTGCTCCTCCTCAGCTGGGATCTCCATCCCCACTACACCTTCAGTCCTCTCTGAAAGCTGCTCTGAGAGGACTGAAGGTGTAGAATTAGGTGTGTCACAACCAAGTACTTGCAGTACACCGACGTCCGATTGCAGCAGGCAAATTTCCCTGCCCCAGCTGCTGGACCGTAGAAAGAAGTACACTCCCAGCCATCCACATGCCCAGCGGTTGAATGCTAGCCTGGCTAAATTGCTAGCACTTCAACTGCTGCCTTTTCAGTTGGTAGACTCGGCCCCCTTCCGTGAGTTTGTTCAATGTGCGGTTCCTCAGTGGCAGGTTCCCAAACGCCACTTTTTCTCACGGAAGGCGATTCCGTCTCTCTACCGGCATGTGGAGGGCAATGTCCATGCCTCGCTGGACAGGGCGGTCAGCGGTAAGGTGCATATTACCGCTGACTCATGGTCCAGCAGGCATGGACAGGGACGGTACCTTTCTTTCACGGCCCATTGGGTCACTCTATTGGCAGCTGGGAGGGATGCAGGACAAGGTGCAGTAGTGTTGGAGGTTGTTCCGCCACCACGCCTCCAAAACGCTACTACTGCTACTGGTTGTGACACACCTCTCTCCTCCACCCCCCCCCTCTTCTTCTTCCTCCAGTGCTCTGTCCTTGGAACCAGCGGTGCTCCGTAGGCGTACAAGGGGCTACGCAAGTACGCAGGCAAAAAGATGCCATGCCGTGCTTGCGCTGGTGTGTTTGGGGGACAGGAGCCACACTGGGCCAGAGGTTCTGGCAGCTCTGCAGGGGCAGGCCGAGAGGTGGTTGACGCCACGTCAGCTTCAGCCAGGAATGGTCGTTTCTGACAATGGCACCAACCTCCTCTCCGCCCTGCGACAGGGGCAGCTCACCCATGTGCCCTGCATGGCTCACGTCCTCAACCTGGTGGTGCAGCGGTTCTTGGGCAGGTTCCCAGGCTTACAGGATGTCCTGAGGCAGGCCAGGAAAGTCTGTGTGCATTTCCGCCGATCTTATAATGCCAGTGCTCGGCTGACTGAGCTGCAAAAGGAGCTGAACCTGCCCAAGAACCGCCTAATATGTGACATGCCCACCAGGTGGAACTCAACGTTGGCCATGCTGCAGCGACTGCACACGCAGCAGAGGGCCATCAATGAGTACCTTTGCGACTACGGCACCAGGACAGGGTCAGGGGAGCTTGGTTTTTTTTCCCCACGTCAGTGGAACATGATCAGGGATGCATGCACTGTCCTCTCACCATTTGAGGAGGCCACGAGGATGGTGAGCAGTGACAGTGCATGCATCAGTGACACTGTCCCTCTTGTCCACCTGTTGGAGCATACGCTGCGTGGGATAATGGACAGGGCACTTGAGGCAGAACAGAGGCAGGAAGAGGAGGACTTCCTTGCCTCTCAAGGCCCCCTTTATCCGGACAGTGTTCCTTCTGTCCCACCCATCACACAGGAAGAGGATGAGGAGGAGGAGGAGGAGGAGGAGGAGGAGGATTGTGTGAGCATGGAGGTGGAGCCTGGCACTCAGCATCAGCAGCAGCAGTCTTTTAGGGATGATGTACAGTCCCAACAAACCAGTGGACTTGTACGTGGCTGGGAGGAGGTGGCTGGCGATCATGTCATCCTCAGTGACCCAGAAGACTCCGGACCAAATGCCTCAGCTAACCTACGCTGCATGGCCTCCCTGATCCTGCAAAGCCTGCGGAAGGATCCTCGTGTTCTTCGGATCAAGGAGAGGGACCATTACTGGCTGGCCACTCTCCTTGATCCGCGGTACAAGGGTAAGGTTGCGGACCTTATCTTGCCGTCGCAGAGGGAGCAGAGGATGAGACATCTCAGGGAGGCCTTGCAGAAAGGTCTGTGCAACGCGTTCCCAGAAACTGGGAGGCTACAAACTCCTGGTCCTGGGCGACGAGTTGCTGAGGCTTCGGTCAGTAGCAGAAGGAGCGGTGGGGAAGGTGGACGTCTGACCGATGCGTTCAGACAATTTTTTAGTCCGCAGCCCCAAGGTATGATCGGTTCCAGCAACCATCGCCAGCGTCTGATATACATGGTGCAGGAATACCTTGGGGCAAGGTCAGACTTGGACACCTTTCCCACCGAAAATCCTCTGGCTTACTGGGTCCTGAGGATGGATCACTGGCCAGAGCTTGCACAGTATGCAATTGAGCTACTGGCCTGTCCTGCCTCCAGCGTTCTGTCCGAACGCACATTCAGTGCTGCTGGAGGATTTGTGACTGATCATAGGGTGCGCCTGTCCACCGCCTCGGTTGATCGACTGACCTTCATCAAAATGAATCAGTCTTGGATCACCACCAGCTACCAGGCACCTGAGGCAGATATAACCGAATATTTTTTAATGTCACATCACATCCCTTCAAGACTGCCTATGCTGATGCTGAGTGACTGTCCTCTTATGTTCACTGACTATCCTCTTCCTCCTCCTCAATGATCCATGCCACCACACCAGTTCCTAAGGCACAATTTTTCAGCCCCTGTTTAACAGGGGCGTGTACATACAATTTTTATAAAAAAATGCTTCGCAACACTGTGCTCCAAGTACAGTATCTGTGAGGGGTTCCAGTGTTGTGGCACCAGCACCAGTGCCTAAGGCACAATTTTTCAGCCCCTGTTTAACAGGGGCTTGTACTTACAATTTTTTAAAAAAATGCTTCGCAACACGTGTGACTGCTGTGCTCCAAGTACAGTATCTGTGAGGGGTTGCAGTGTTGTGGCACCAGCACCAGTGCCTAAGGCACAATTTTTCAGCCCCTGTTTAACAGGGGCGTGTACTTACAATTTTTTAAAAAAATGCTTCGCAACACGTGTGACTGCTGTGCTCCAAGTACAGTATCTGTGAGGGGTTGCAGTGTTGTGGCACCAGCACCAGTGCCTAAGGCACAATTTTTCAGCCCCTGTTTAACAGGGGCGTGTACATACAATTTTTATAAAAAAATGCTTCGCAACACTGTGCTCCAAGTACAGTATCTGTGAGGGGTTGCAGTGTTGTGGCACCAGCACCAGTGCCTAAGGCACAATTTTTCAGCCCCTGTTTAACAGGGGCGGGTACTTACAATTTTTTAAAAAAATGCTTCGCAACACGTGTGACTGCTGTGCTCCAAGTACAGTATCTGTGAGGGGTTGCAGTGTTGTGGCACCAGCACCAGTGCCTAAGGCACAATTTTTCAGCCCCTGTTTAAACAGGGGCGGGTAATTACAAATCTTGATCTAATAGTTCACAGCAGGGCCCATTCCTGCGCCCACCAAGAGTAACTATGAGGGCCTACAGTCTTGTGGCAACACCGTCCACCACCACCGCCAAAGGCCCAATTTTTCTGCCCTGTTCATCAGGTGCTTGCAATTACAAATCTTGATCTAATAACTCACAGCAGGGCCCATTCCTGCGCCCACCAAGAGTAACTGTGAGAGCTTACAGTCTTGTGGCAACACCGTCCACCACCACCACCACCACCCCCAATTTTTCTGCCCTGTTCAACAGGTGCATGCAATTACAAATCTTGATCTATTAACTCACAGCAGGGCCCATTCCTGTGCCCACCAGTCTTGTGGCTACACCAACATCTAATAGGGCAAATTTCTGCAGAGTATATACGCCAGGCCCCTACTTTCAAACATCCAACTTACAAACGACTCCTACTTGCAAATGGAAAGAGAAAACAGGAAGTGAGAGGAAATCTACCCCTAGGAAGGGAAATTCTATCCTGTTAGATTTAATTTGGGAAAAAGGTATCTCCTCTCTACTGATACTTTATCACCAATCCTTGTTTCAATTAAAACCCCACTTTTTCCAAAAACATTTGTCATTGGGACGGAAAGTGAGGTGACATGTTCTGAACAGATGTGCAAAGACAGCAAATGTTACAGGGGTGATAACCCCTCCCTATGTTCTCCAAAAAGCTTAAAAATAGATTTTTTTGGGATGGAGCTACACTTCATAATGTACCTGTTCAGATTCTACTTAAGAACAAACCTAAAGCCGCAAGTGGTTTTAAATGGCTTCTTTTTTTCCTTTACAAATGTCATTTTGTGCAAGGACAGTTCTAAACACGGGAAACACATGCCACTTCACAGGCATACTTTAGACACCCCCCAGGTACCATATTTAAAGGAAAATTTCACTTTTTTTTTTTCACTTTATGCATCAATAAAATGACTGCTCCCGAAAAAACGTTAGTTTTTAAAAGTTCTTTTTGCATTGATATATGTCCCCTGGGGCAGGACCCGGGTCCCCAAACCTGTTTTATGACATTAACATGCATATTGGCCGTTGTAATTAGCACTTTTGATTTCGAACGTTCGCGTCCATTATAACGTATAGGGTTCGAAAATTCGCGCGAACTTTCGGTCGGTTCGAAGGTTCTGGTGCGAACCGAACCCGGGGGTGTTCGGCTCATCCCTAGTCCCTTGTAGGGTAGGGGCACACAAGCTTGGTGTAGTTCCCTGGTTTGGCAACAAGGTGTCGCCATAGCTAGTTAAGAGAAAAGGGTTAAGGCCAGGATTTCACGTAAAATACTACTACTATTTTCTGTCTGACCACTAGAGGGTTCAAAACTATTCCTAATAGCTGGTGGAAATAGTTGTAAATTTTTTTTGCTAGGTAACTGCAGTTTATGTCCTTTCACATAGTTATCCAAACAACTAAAACCACACCCCTTACTAATATAGACATAATAAAAAAGTAATTTTTAGGAAACAAATGTCCTAGTCTGTAATAAGAGCAAACAGGAGCAGAAGAAACAATCATGTTTTGGCAGCTCAACAGGTACAAGGTGTTACAAATAATTTCTTGGAAACACATTTACTTAAATTATACTGTACATTAAAGTATACATAAAGTATACCTGTATATACTTCATATAATTATATAAAAAGTATATTTAAATATAAGTATAATATACTTTCCTGACACCAACATAGCAGCATACATGTGATATAGCTCCGCCCCTATATCCACCCACAGTACCTGTTTAAATCTATAAAAGTCTGACTGAGTGCAACCTCCACCATTCTCCTTTTTTTCCTCAAGTGCTACACCCGCAAGACCGTGATATTGAAATCGAATAGACGGCGATCTGAGAGATCTATGTCAAGAGGCATGGGGCGCTTGTAAACCAGTGATCACAGAAATTTGGGGTAAGCGCAATACAATCGGGACCCAGAATCTCCAGGTCATCCTTCTACTGTAAAAAAAAATTTACTTTCTTCTTCATCCTGATCAGGATGGCGCATTCCGCTCGGGAGGTGGATGTCCTCTCAGCACATCAATATTGTATTATTGCAAAGGGCAATTATTCTACTCGATGTCTCATACGAAAAAGACCGGAGACTTCCTCTCTGAGGAAATGGGGGTGCTTCGAATCCATCATTACTGACCTGACAGTTTAATGCATTATTCTGGACCATTGTCACCACCGATGCCAGTGCTACAGGGTGGATCATCACCTGCAGTCATCTCAGAACACAAGACGGGTAGAGTTTCCCATATGATAGGGTAGTGTCCAGTGTACAGAAAATGCAAGCAGTTGAGATAACACTATGTGCGCTGTTGCCTTACATTCAGACCCTACTGGTTATTCTGCATGAGGTAGCAGTGTCATATGTTCAGAAACAAAGGAGAACCGATGACAGGTTCCAATAGAAGTGGAACTTTCATGTCCCTGACCGAATGTAATTTTCAGGGGCTACTGATGGTGTACCTTCTGGGCGCCCAGTACGTCGAAAGGGACTGTCGTGCCAGTTTTGGGTTTTCTGGGCCTTCCTCAGCTGAACCTGGTTGCATTACTATTCATTCATAGGGTGCCTCTCTTGTTATCCTTACCAGTTGGTGGAGGCCAGGAACACTCTCACTTACCCAAGAATTAGTCACCTAGCAGATGCCTTTCCTCTACTGCCTTTGGACATGAAGTTCCAGGGGAGACTGTTGTCTAAGAGCAAGTATGCCTGATTGGTTTGCAGGGCTTGGGTTTAACCTAGCCATGGAATTTAGTCCAGACCAGCAGTGGCTGGTCCATATGGGGTGCATCCCCCTAATTTCCATGTGGGGTGCCGGACTCATAGCTTTCTATTCGTTTTTTTTTTTTTTTTAAGGACATGAATAGAGCTTGAGGCTCTAATTAGCTTCAAAAAGGTTGGGCTTAACCCACCCATTTGTGACATTCACTATTGTCTTCCAGCTCCTCCTCCCGGGTAATCAGGACAGGAGGCGGATCTTAAGACTGGATTAGCCGGGAGGAGAAGCTGTAGCCATGGATGGGTGCAGTGAAAATTAGTCTGGTGAGCCGCACACAGGCAGAGCAGTAAATGGGGTCTCTCACTGCACTCGCTTCCCGCCCCGACCATTGTAGCTGGAGAGTGGACAGCAAAAGGGAATGAGTGAGCCGGATGATGGCGACAACCATACTTATCCTGGGTGTCCCAGGTAGGGCAGTGCAGTGCTCATTGAGAGTGGCCCTGACAGGAGAGTGGCACACACGGCACCAGAAGAGTGTGTGTTTCTGACACCGCACCTTATCATGGCACCCACAGTGTGCACTGACCTGTCTCTACCCACACCCACCGACTGTACTGTTTTTGGTGCTCTATCCTGTTGTACTGTCAATGGTGGCTTCCCTCTTTGTGTATACTGACCGACTGTACTGTCATCCTAACCCTAGCCCTCTGTGTACTGACCTTTCTCATCACCTGTCTAGGTGACTTAAGACATGGAGGGCTATTTGTTTGCTGCTCCCCCCAAAAAAATTGAGCACCAGCCATCACAGGGGCTGTGTAAATCTCTGAAATGCTTTTTTTTGTTGGTCCAAAGTCCCGGGGCCCCTGAGGCCTAATGGTGACCTCCAGAGTCAGGGACAGCCAACATCCTTCTGCGTAGAATGGGTTATAAGGCATGGTAGGTGTCATGCAAGATGAAATGGTGGGTGCCAGACACTTTTTGAATGCAAAGAAATTTATTGAACAGAACTGGGGGAGAGAGGGTTAGGGCAAGGACACCCTTAAGTAGATGCAATGACAATTGTCAGACTCCAAGACTTCTATAGGTAGACAGCTTTACAGGTGAAGGCCTCCAGCCAGACACCATGTAACGCCGAGCGCTCCGGGTGTCCCGTCCATCCCGGAGCGCTCACGGCGTCCCCCGTCCTGCAGTGCCCCGGCCAGCTCCCCTGGCCGTAGGCACTGTTCTGTCTCTGGGATGCGATCCACGCGGCGTCCCCGGTCCGCCCGTGGATCACATCCCGCTCTGCTCACCCGTCCCTGCCTGTTCTGCCTCCTCCAGCGCGCTCATCCCCACTCCCCAGGCGCGCGCGCGCGCTCGACTCTGCTGCCTCTTAAAGGGCCAGCGCACAATTGATTGGTGCCTGGCCCAATTATGGTTCACCTGTATCCTTATTAACCCACTTCCCCTTCCTGTCCTTGCCGGATCTTGAGTTGCCTTAGTGCCCAGTGAAAGCGTTGTGTTTCTCCTGCCTGTGTATCCAGATCTCTGCTGTTGCCCCTGACTACGAACCATTGCCACCTGCCTTGACCTATTGCTACGTTTGACCTCGCCTCTGCCTTATCCCTGTGTACCTCGCCTGTCTCAGCTGTCAGTGTGGTCGAGTTGCTATTGGAAGATACGACCTGGTTGCTACCGCCGCTGCAAGTCCATCCCGCCTTGCGGCGGGCTCTGGTGAAAACCAGTAGCAACATTAGAACCGGTCCTCCAATACAACCCGTGCTATCGCCTCACTGGCATAGGGGATCCACCTCCTGTTCCCCGCCATACCCCGAGCGTGACACACCACTTCTGTATAGGTAGGACCACTGTCTCCTATGGCAACAATCTTGTAGTAGTTACTAATGGCAATTGTATTCAACTATGTGCAACACAAACAGTTCTCAGCTTACTCCACAATCACTCACAGTGGGTCTTCACTCAACAAACTCCCAGTCTTTCACTAGACTCCGGATCCAATAGCCACTGGATCCCCTGAGCTCTTCCACTTCTAGCACTCAGTATCTTCCTCAAGCATCATCCCCGCTTCCCTGCTGGGTCCCGGGCTTGGCACTCACAAAAACTCTTCAAGCATAACCCCCGCTGACACGCTAGGTCCCTGGCTTGGCACTCACTGATGCTCCGCAAGCGTCACCTCTGCTGTCCCGCTGGGTCCCTGGCTTGGCACTTGCTGAGGTTTTCCCACTTCTTCACCGTCCCCAGCTGGTAAGAAGTCTGCTCTGGTACTGTCCTCAGCTTACTCACAGTGGTCTCTGTTAACAAAGTGGATGCTCCCTTAGTGGCAACAGCTTCCCCTTTACCTCTGACCACAGTTGGTTCGCCGTCCGGCTGAGTCACTATTTCTGGTTGGACTACAAGCCCGCAGTCCCAACCCTGCGCTGCTCTCCTGCTTCTGGATAGGCCCTCAGACAGCATAGCAGCCAGATGTCCCAAGGATAAGCCTCAGGCTTCTGGCCTAGCAGCCCGGGGGAGCATAACACACGTCCACCCAGACAGCCGTCTAGATGGCACATAACCTCGATCACCTGACTCCACCCAAATAAATAGGCTCTCCCAGCAGGCCAAGGGACTTAAAGAAACCCCTGCCAATTGTCTGAGACACCCCATCTACTCATAATGTGTCCTTGGTATGACCTTGTCTTATCTAATGTCACCAGCTACAATGCCACCTAGTGACAGAAGAGTGCAGTAATTCCAGAATTAGGGGGAAATCAATTGATCTCCTGACAATTAACCAAGTCAACTATCAAATGGCTACTAAATTTGATAGCAACCCTGACTAAACATCAGGGTGCTACATCCTCCCCCTGCCTAGGAAAACTACATCTCAGAGTTTGCTGAAAAATTACTTGAACTCTCAAGCCTGAGAGTGAATGTCCTGGCAAAAACTGGGATAGGTGGGGAAACAGGGAAGGAACAATAATAACAATACATGTGGCGTACCACATAAAGTAGATATGCATAACACATACATATACATGAGCAAATGGCAGTTCACAAAGGGCAGATAAATAGTAGACATTATATACAAATTTATGTGTGGCTTACCACCCAAACAGTAGCCTTTTATCCTAACTATCTATCTAATATATACAGTAATGAGGGACATAAAAGGTTAGCATTACTATCTACGTTGAATCACTGTCTCTTCTTGTCCAAGGAAGATTCAATGGGTGCAGGAACACCTGAAAGAGAAAAGAAAACAGACAGCAAAGAATTGCATCCTATCCCTATGATAACACAGTGCAATATACTGTATACACGAGTGGATCCTAAGTAAATGTTAGTTACCCTCAATCAAGAGCAGCAAAGCAGGGGACACTATAATATGCCTAAACTACAATGATCTCTATGTTTAAATACAAATGCAAGTGAAATTGGGCCCCATCCTCATCGGATGGAGGCTAACCCTTTTCATAGCTATCTTACAGAAAAACTTTCTTAGCATTTCCTATCAGATAAATGCATAATGATAATGTGAACAAGGGCTCACTCAGGTTGGCCCGGCTCACGCCACCTGGTGGCCAGCATATGAAAAAAACAATCCTGGTACACTTGACAGTCCATCATTCAATTTGTAAGGTGAGAATTTGCCCCTTTGCCACAGCTTAGTCTACCTAGCTAACTAAACACCCCAGTGTCTTTGAAGCCCCAAAGTCCATCAATCTTTCACTCGGGTAGAACAACATTTCCCAGCTGTTTCCGTTCTTCTTAGGGACAACTCCAGGGACAGGAGGCATGGCTGTGACCAGGCAACAAGCAGCCAGACCATGGTGCAAGGGACCGCACTTCTTGACATAGATCCCCTTGCAGTGGAAATCTCAGTCTGTCTGCACAGCCGGGGACAGAGAACAAAGTTCCTCATTGGTTGAAGAAACAAACGTGCTGAATGTCCGATCAACATGTTACTTTTCCAAGGGAGGCACACTGGCAATTCCAGAGCACTAGCCAGCATGACTCAAGTGGGCACTCCCTGTATTTGCCCACAGCACTCAGTTTAACACAGTCTCTGCAAAACAGCCAACAGGATTGTCCTCCCACTAGAACCACTTTCTGTATAAGAGGTGGAGTGGCTCTCAGCATAGCATCCTAACTCCACAAAGCACACATTTATAATCCGTATGGTGTCAGTGAAAACACAATTTTACCAGTAGTATCTGGGATCTGGTAATCTCAAGGTTTCTCCTTCAGCCTTTACCGTAGTAATCAGGCCCGGACTGGGACAAAAAATAGGCCCGGGCATTTTAGACTGAGCAGCCAACTTTTCCAGAGACCAGGGGTGGGTTTTGGTAGACATTTGCGGGGGTACCTGGTGTCGGTCCTACAGACTGTAATGTGCTGGGACACGGTCATATAAAGGGGACTGCACTGTAAAGGGGCACTGCAATGATTACAGTGCCCCTTTACAGTGCAGTCCCCTTTATATTACAGTGTCCTATTGTGGCCATACAATGCTAGTTCTGTCTGTCTCCTATTGTGCCCACACTGCCCAGTGACACTGACCTGCTCTCTCTCTGGTGGTGCTGGACAGCGTGGCTCTCTTTCTGATGGTGTGGGTACAATGTGGCTCTCTCTCTGGTGGCGCAGGTACAATGTGTGTGTCTCTCTCTGGTGGTGCAGGTACAGCATGGCTCTCGCTCTCTTGTGGTCTGGTACAGCATGGCTCTCTGGTGGTGTGGGTACAGCGTGGTTCTCTCAGGTGATGTGAGTACAACGTGGCTCTCTTTCTGGTGCGGGTTCAGCATGGCTCTCTCTCTCTGGTGTGGGTACAGCGTGGCTCTCTCTCTGGTGGTGTGGGTACAGCGTGGCTTGCTCTCTCTGGTGATGCGGGTAGTGTGGCTCTCTCTCTGGTGGTGCGGGTTTATCGTGGCTCTCTCTCCCCGGGTGTGCGGGTACAAAGTGGCTCTCTCTGGTGGTGCGGGTACACCGCTGCTCTCTCTCTGGTTGGTGTGGGTACAGCGTGGCTCTTGTGGCACTCTCTGGTGGTGCGGGTACAGTGTGGCTCTCTCTGGTGGTGCGGGTACAGCGTGGCTCTCTCTGGTGTGGGTACAGCGTTGCTCTCTCTCTCTGGGGGTGTGGGTACATCGTGGCTCTCTCTGGTGGTGCGGGTATGACTCTCTCTCTGGTGGTGTGGGTACAGCGTGGCTCTCTCTGGTGGTGCGGTTATGGCTCTCTCTCTGGTGGTGTGGGTACAGTGTGGCTCTCTCTCTGGTGGTGTGAGTACAGCGTGGCTCTCTCTCTCTCTGGTGATGCAGGTACAGCGTGGCTCTCTCTCTGGTGGTGCTGGTACAACGTGGTTCTCTCTGGTGGTGCGGGTACATCGCTGCTCTCTCTCTGGTTGGTGTGGGTACAGCGTGGCTCTTGTGGCTCTCTCTGGTGGTGCGGGTACAGCGTGGCTCTCTCTCTCTGGTGGTGTGGGTACAGCGTGGCTCTCTCTGGTGGTGCGGGTACAGCATGGCTTTATCTGGTGGTGCGGGTATGGCTCTCTCTCTGGTGGTGTGGGTACAGCGTGGCTCTCTGGCACTTTCCGGCAGAAAAGGTCAGACGGAATAATTTCATCGGATATTCTGATCGTGTGTGGGCTTCATCTGACTTTTTTTTTCAAAAATGTTGACAGACCTAGAAACAGAACATTTTCAATCTTTCTGACGGAATCAATTCCTATCGGGAAAACCGTTCGCCTGTATGCTATTCCGATGGACCAAATACGACGCAAGGGCAGATATTGGCTATTGGCTATTGAACTTCCTTTTCTAGTCCCGTCGTTTGTCATCGCGTTCTAAACGAACGGACTTTGGCGTGATCGTGTGTAGGTAAGTCCATTTCAGCGGAACTCCGTCGGAAAGACCGTCAGAGTTTATTCTGACGGAAAGTCCGGTCGTGTGTACACGGCATCACAGTATTCCTGGGAGTGGCATGCGTTTTGTGGTTATTTAGCCTATGTGTATTTAAATTTTTTTAGGAAACTGTGGCTTTGCTCTTTTCAAGACAGAATCTGATTCCTGGGTATAGTTTGGATAAGGCACTGTTATTGCATGATGTCTAACATTAAATTACTGAGCAGACAAGCATTTGCTTTCAGCAAGCTTTAAGAGGCTTTTGGGGAGCTTTTAAAACTTCAAGCTCCCTTTGGCTCTAGTTTGGGGATGTTGGATCTTACTGGGAACTCTGCCTGCTGCTGGCATCCTGCATAAAGTTTTCTCATTATGATCCCTGAGAAGCTATTATCCTTTTTTTCACCATCATTTTAATAGAATTGTGACTTCTAATCAATTAAAACAAAATCTCTTTGACAGTAACACCTAATGCCAAGTTTTAACTAGAGAAGAGGATCCAAAAGAATGAACATACAAATCTTAATATATAACCATTAATAATGCAACAGGATGACACACGTTTTCTGACTCTGCAAAATATGTTAAAAATCTAAGAACATGGCAAACAGATAAAAATAATGCAATAAAACAAATAAAATAAATGAATGACCTGATTTTTCAAAATATTTGAAAAAATGGAGGGGGGGGGGGGGGGGGGGTATTCTACAACCTGCTTGAAAACAATTTTGTAGATGTAGTGTTTGTTTTTTTTGTTGCTATTAATGTAGGCATGTCATACTGGAGATACCACTGTTCTCAGCAGTCATCAAGGAACAGCAGGCACTTTACATTGCTGGTTATAGAGCATAGAATAAACAGTGCTGCACTAATCAAAATATGTTTATTATCATACCACAATTATGTGCAATAAAAACAATTGATAAAGATAAAAGTGATTTACACCACTTGTGTGCTGCATTCATACAAGTGGTGTGGATCACATCCAATCAAATCTCTTTCCTTCGATATTGTTGTTTGCACAGAGATTATTATTATGGGACGTTTTCACTATTTTATAGTGAATGGACTTAGTTTGTTAATTTTGTGACACTATTGAATACAATATCTTTTTTTGATTTATCTTCATTTTATTTTCATCTGCTTTTTGCACAGAATTGTGTTATGATGATATGTATATTTGAACATGTATGTTTGTGTATTCTGTTTTTGTTAGGCTGTATAACCATTTATATCTAGTGGTGTGCTAGCTGCTTTCCTTTTTGATTGAACCATAAGCACGACCCACTCCTTTTATTTTTTGGTATCTTTACATTGCTGGCGGAACTGCTGCAGATTTAAAATCACTATAAAGACATCAGCAACAGAGTAACCTTTCACAAGAAAGCAACAGCATAGCAGTAGACTCTATGTAATTCTGTCCTTGGGCCCTTTCAGACGTGCCGACCCTTCAGATCCGCCTGTCGTTTTTTTTTTTTGTAGCGGATCTGAACGGTCACTCCATACATCTCTATGGAGCAACGGATGTCATCGGTGATATGTCCGCTGACATCCGATACGCCCTGATCTGCTCTGCAAAATTGGATGGGACGGATCTGATGTCAGCGGACATGTCCTATTTTCCATCCGTCTGCCGGATCAATGAAAGCGGACAGGCGGTCCGTAATCATCCATTCCCCCCCATAGAGGAGAGTGGAGATCTGACAGGTCCGCCCCTGCACAGTGTGAAGAGACGGACTTGTCATCTGCCGGCTCAGCGGGGATCAACGGAATGATCCCTGCTGAGCAAGCAGATGGTTGGATACGGATACGCACGTCTGAAAGGGCCCTTTGGATAGTTGTTGCTTGTAACAAAACAGTTAATATGATTTGACAAGCAGGTTGAAGAAAAATAAATTTCGGGTCGGAGCTGCTGTACTAACAATTTAACGTCAGTACAGAGATTTCCCCTGCTGATCTATTGTGTTCTGACAGGGGGATGGCCTACCCCCCCCCCCCCCCGCACCAGAACACTTTGGTCAGCCAATGGCTGAGAGCACTGATTGGGAGTCAGTCGGCTGCTGGTTTTCCAGCATGCTCATCCGACAGAATGGCTGCTATACACACATTTTTATTGAACCTGCCGATGTTGCCCGGCTTTTGGTCCGTGTGTAATAGGCTTTACATGGGTCCATCACCACCCCGCCTCTCCAGCTCATGCAATCAGAGAACACTTTGCAGTCATTCAGAGATTCTGACCTCCTGTGATTTCAATGAACCAGTATTCAGCTAAACAGTTATGAATTTTAAATCTGTGTAGTACTTTTCATTTAATATAACTTTATAAAAAAATATCTCTTGCATTACATCACTAGAACAGGTATCACTATTGAAGGATTTCCCCTTATCTCCTCTTCCCATATCTTTCTGTCCTGGTGACAATGATCAACAGAGAAGGTGAATCTACCCAGCAGAGGCATAGACAGAAAAAAAATCACCAGCAGAGGCTCTAGCACTTTGGCTCGAAATACACTTTACCTGTAATGTTAATATTAGGGCCAGTTCACACCATTATTAGCACAGGAATGCACTGTTCATTCCTGTGCAATTTACATGCAATCCACATGCAGTGTGAAATGGGCTGAAATCATGCCAGACTACATGCACTGCTTTATAAAATGCACATGAACCAGATTGCATGGTACTACTGTACCATTAAATCTGGTGCAGGCAAACGCACTGCGTATGCGACCTGCGCTTGGGGTCTTGTTAAGTTAACAATCTATTCCCTCTTGAGAATAGGAGATTGAGGGGGGATATGATCAACATTTACAAATACATAGGTGGTCCGTATAGTGAACTTGGTAATGAGTTATTCACTTTAAGGTTATCACAGAGGACAAGGGGGCACTCTTTACGTCTGGAGGAAAAAATATTTCATCTCCAAATACGGAAAGGTTTCTTCACAGTAAGAGCTGTGAAAATGTGGAATAGACGCCCTCCGGAGGTGGTTCTGGCCAGCTCAGTAGATTGCTTTAACCTCCCTGGCGGCGTTCCCGAGTCTGGCTCGGGTTGAGTTTTTTGTACCAGGAGCGGTAACCCAGAGCCAGACTCGGGCTTGCCTTGCAGGATACAGGGGGAAGTTACTTACCTTATCCCATGGATCCTGCGATGTCTCCCCACTGTGTGTGCGAGCCGTCCACTCGCTCGATTCACACAGTGCCCGAATGCCGCTGATCTCCGTTCCCTGCGACGTTACGACGCACGGGAGCGGAGATCCGCGCCAAATTCAAAAAAGTTTCAAAACACAACACACATACAGTACTGTAATCTTACAGATTACAGTACTGTATACAAAAAATACTCATCCCCTTTGTCCCTAGTGGTCTGCCCAGTGCCCTGCATGTCATTTTATATAATAAAAAGATTTTTTTCTGCCTGGAAACTGGAGATTGTCCATAGCAACCAAAAAGTGTCCATTTATGTCAAAAGTGGTTTTAGACCAGCTAGAAAACACAGATAAAAAATTAGAATCACAATTTATCATCAAACAATAAATTTAATGACAGTGACTATTCTGCAACTGAGCGAATTTCAGTGTTTTTGAATTGATTACATTATTGAATAATTTTTATATATATTTTTATTATATTATAATTTATGATTTTGTGTTTCAAACTCTATCATACCCGGGATGTCTACTAGACTCTGGTTCGGACAGATTTAAGTGAGTTATTCATAAGAATTGCATGCCTACAATATAAAAACGTCAAATTTCCATGCAAAATAATTGTACCGCTTTCAGCACTAAATTCCAGACAGAATCATACCGCCAGGGAGGTTAAAAAAGGCCTGGATTCTTTCATAAATGTACATAATATACTGTAACTGGGTACAAACATTTATAGGTAAAGTTGATCCAGGGAAAATCCGATTTCCTCTCTGGGATCAGGAAATAATTTTTTCCCCTGCTATAGCAAATTGGATCATGCTTTGCTGGGGTTTGTCGCCTTCCTCTGGATCAACTGTGGATATAGGATTGTGTATATGGGATTGTGTTTATTTATTTATTTATTTATTTTGGTTGAACAAGATGGACTTGTGTCTTTTTTAAACCTGACTATGTAACTATGTAACTAGGTAACACTGATGCCGCGTACACACGAAGGGACTTTTCCCGGCGGACCTAAGTCCAGCGGACAATCCGCTGGACTCTCCAGCTGGGTACGCTGGACTAAAAAGCGAACGGACTTGACCACACACGATCACGCAAAAAGTCCGGCGGTTCACGCGATGACGTACAGCACGTACGACGGGACTAGAAAAAGGAAGCTCGAGATCCCAAACGACACCCTTTGGGCACCGTCAGCTGATCTCGTGTGTATCGCGTGTTAGTTGACGTTTGGTTAGAGACGATTCGCGCTTCTCAGACTTCTGCTTAATTCGTTCGCTTCTGCCGTTCAGTTTGTGCTTGTGAGGTTTGTATCTGGCTTTCAGTGCGTGTGGATCAGTTCCTACCTGTTCTCAGGCCGTTCTGGTCCGCTCGTTCCTGTTTTTCAGGTCGTTCTTCATAGGCCTTGCTGTTCTTCAGTGCGTTCTGTTAAGTTGTTTGTTTGATCAGCCGACCGTTTTGAAGCCATGGAGTGTGGACGTACTCGGGAACGAGTTCGTGCTGTGCAGGGGCTCGGTGTTGCGGTTAACACCTTGGCACGAGCCCAGTCCATGAACAGGGTGAGGAGGAGTTCATGGACCAAGAATTGGTTGCGCCAGCGTGACCAATTCTCGCATATGCCTTTGCTCCGTGAGATCCGTGAGAATAATCCTGATGATTTCAGGAATTATCTCCGGATGACGGACCCCATTTTTCACCGTCTGTTGGCTTCGCTGTCCCCTTATATTACCAGGCAGAATACCTGCATGCGGCAAGCCATCAGTGCGGAGCAGAGGCTAGTCGCCACGTTGCGTTACTTGGCGACGGGGAGAAGCTTGCAGGACCTCAAGTTCACGACAGGCATCTCCCCCCAGGCTCTGGGGCTCATTATTCCAGAGACCTGTTCTGCCATTATCCACGTCCTGCAGGAGGAATACATTAAGGTAAGTCTTGTCTTTTAAAATTACCTATGTCTTGTATGTTTGCTAATGTAGTGCATCAATGTCATCATTAGCTAATTACCATGATAGGACTATTCTATGAATGTCCCCTATTCCTTTTATTTTTTTTTATTTGTTTTTTGTCTAGTATTTTATGGTTGACTTATCAAAATAGCTTTAAGAATGTATTATTTAGTGGGTCACATGCATATTTCCTTGCACCAACCTCCCCAGCATGGAATCTTGGCCCCCTAAACACCCCTAGCCTAGTCACTTTCTTTGGTTAAAAATGTATATTACCAGCTCCATTGTACTGCTTTACTCACCCCCCCCCCCCCCTTTCACCCCCCTTGACCCTCACCCCTTTCACCCCCCTTGACCCTCATTTTTAAATTTATTGCATGTGGATTTGGTCAGCTTGTAATTTACCCACCCCCCCCACACCCCCGTTAATTAATTGCATGTGGTTTTGGTCAGCTTGTAATTAACCCACCCCCCCACACACCCCCGTTAATTAATTGCATGTGGTTTTGGTCAGCTTGTAATTAACCCACCCCCCCCACACACACCCCGTTAATTAATTGCATGTGGTTTTGGTCAGCTTGTAATTAACCCACCCCCCCACACACCCCCGTTAATTAATTGCATGTGGTTTTGGTCAGCTTGTAATTAACCCACCCCCCACACACCCCGTTAATTAATTGCATGTGGTTTTGGTCAGCTTGTAATTAACCCACCCCCCCCCACACACCCCGTTAATTAATTGCATGTGGTTTTGGTCAGCTTGTAATTAACCCACCCCCCCCCACACACACCCCGTTAATTAATTGCATGTGGTTTTGGTCAGCTTGTAATTAACCCACCCCCCCCACACACCCCGTTAATTAATTGAATGTGGTTTTGGTCAGCTTGTAATTAACCCCCCCCCCCACACACCCCGTTAATTAATTGCATGTGGTTTTGGTCAGCTTGTAATTAACCCACCCCCCCACACACCCCGTTAATTAATTGCATGTGGTTTTGGTCAGCTTGTAATTAACCCACCCCCCCCACACACCCCGTTAATTAATTGCATGTGGTTTTGGTCAGCTTGTAATTAACCCACCCCCCACACACACCCCGTTAATTAATTGCATGTGGTTTTGGTCAGCTTGTAATTAACCCACCCCCCACACACACCCCTTTAATTAATTGAATGTGTATATTGTGTGACCTTACAATTAATTACTCCACACCCACATCCCCATTATTATCTTCTCTGGGCCATCAGAGGGGTCATCAATCAGAGATTTGTCCCTTATCCTTAATCTTTTGGCTTTATTTCAAGGACTTACAAAATAAATACATATGTTCTTCCAAATTGTTTGTTAATTTGTTGCATTTAGTTAGGTGTTTTGCCTGGTTTTTAATTTGATTTGTATATTTCTGTTTGACTTCACAGTGTCCTTCCACGCCACAGGAATGGCAGACTGTGGCTTCCCAGTTTGCTGCCCGTTGGGACTTTCCCAACTGCGGAGGGGCGATTGACGGGAAACATGTGCGAATTGTGCCCCCACCCCATTCGGGGTCTTACTATTGGAATTATAAGGGGTTCCATAGTATAGTGTTGATGGCGGTGGTGTCGGCACAATATGACTTTCTTTATGTGGATGTGGGGAAAAACGGACGGATGTCGGACGGAGGAGTCTTCAACCACACGGAGTTCGGTCATCGTCTCCAGACTGGTGGCCTGGAGCTGCCACCAGATGAAGATAATGTGGATGGACTCCCGTTCGTTTTCATTGCCGACGAGGCGTTCGGTCTGGGTGACCACCTGATGAGGCCATTTCCCCAACGATCCCTCACCCCTGAGAGGAGGATTTTTAATTATCGGTTGGCCAGAGCAAGAAGGGTTGTGGAAAATGCCTTTGGTATTATGGCCAACCGTTTCAGATTGCTCCTTACATCCATACATCTGGCAGAGTACAAACTGAATACTATTATTCTTGCATGCTGTGTCATGCACAATTATTTACGCAAACATTCGGGAACCTACTCATTACCAATCGGGCCTGAGGCCGGAGTGGAAGGCGACATGACCGGGCTGGATAATCGCCGTCTTGGTTTGGCCCCACAATCAGCCCTGCAAGTGCGGGACCGTTATTTACATTATTTTAATGGTAGGGGGGCCATTGCAATGGCAGCAGACCCTTAAACCATCTTTTTGTTTTACAAAGAATAAATACAGTTATTTATGTTTGAAATATTGGTATTTTCGTATTGTTTAGCTTTGAATTTTGCCTGTTTTATATGTTGTCCTAGTGCACATCTTAATAGTGGCAAACTTGTTTTGCGTTTAGTAAATAAGCCCCTTTGTCAATGAACCACAACATGTTTTGGTCAAACTGGTAGTATTTAAAAAGAAGAAGCCACACATTGTTTAATTTGTGCAAACATTTTTTTTTTTATTCTAGTGCACATCCAAACCTTTTTTATGTTGTTTTTTTTTTTTTTTTTTGTTTTTTTTGTTTTTTTTGGTGTTTTTGGTTTTTTTTTTTTTTTTTTTTTTTTTTAACAACATTTTTTTTTCTTTTTTTTTATGTTATATTTTTTAAATTTTTTTGGTCTTTTTCTCACAACATATTTTTTTTTTTTTTTTGTGATTGATTTTTTTTAAACAAACATAAAAACATGTTTTAAAATGGTAAAAAATTTAGGGTTAGGATTTTAAAATATTGACACAATGTAAAAGTCCAGAACTTACAAAGTTCAACAGGTAACCCATGAACAGTAGAAGCCAAATTTAGAATATGCACACTAATTTAACAGGAAAATGGGTAATGTCAACATGTGCTATGTTCCATCATGGGGAATCAATGGACGTGTTTTGTGTGTGAAACCCCTTCCCTCTCACCTACTAGCATTAGGGGTTGCAAACACAAAATGCGTCCATTGAGATCCCCTGATGGCACATAACACATGTTGACACACCGTGTGCATATTAAAAATTTGGCCTCTAAAATTTGTAAAACATAGCGCATCAAAAGGGGAATGAAGGACATGATTGATGTTAAGAAATGGAAAAGGGGTCTTTAGATTCTCCCCAAAACATCAATCATGTCCTTCATTCCCTGCTGCATGGTGGCCATCTCCTTCTGCATATTTTCCAGCTGCAGATTCCAGGCCATGATCTGGCCAATAAGCCCGTGGGCACTGTCTGTTGAAAATGGCTCCGCAGCTTGTCCTTCCACAAACAGATCAGCATCACCTAAAAGTTGGGTAGATAAAACACAAGAAAAAAAGTGTCAAAAACATGCAGACCTTAATTTATTAGCTCAATCTGTGTTCTGAGACACTCACTTGGTGGGGTGCATATTTGATCCACTTCAACCACCTGTTCCGCCACATCCACGCGTGGGCTTGGGCTAACTGCCCAATTAGTCTGGTGAGGCCGGGAGGTCCTCGTAGGTTCGGACTGACGTCTGAGTCTTTTGCCCCCTATGGTAATGGAACACAAAAAGGTACACTTTTAATCACACTGATATTTGAGTGCCAAAATAGGATTATTAAACATTGTTTAAAAGTGTTGTCCAATTATTAGCAGTTTGTTAGAAGATCCTACTTGAAGACAGAATTGAAATGTCTATCTAATGAAACTCCAATACTTAAACCGCCCTTCAACCCTAAATTTGAACTTCCGCTCATTGTATCCCTGCACCCCTGTGGTGTCTTATTTGGAACCTTTTAGGGGGGAGGGGTTGCAGATACCTGTGTAAGGCAGGTATTTGCACACACATCCGGCCCTAGACTCCCACAGAAGTATACGCCACATCCCGTCCCACCGTGCTGTCTGCTGGGACACACAGGGGTCCCCGAGCTCGCGCGGACCAGTCCTATTGCATTGCGCAACTGGCGCATGCCCAATAGTGACCCGGGAAGTGAAGCCGCAAAGATTAATTTCATGATTGCAAGATCAGAGATTGTAGCTGCACCATCCAAGGGACAGGTGAGTGTACTTCTTCGAAAAGTCACCACCTACAGTATTTGTAGATGATGAGCATTTTTCTGGAATTGTGAGCTTGACACCCTGCTTAACATATTTTGGGGCCCCCCCCCCAAAAACAGCTTCTGGAGTCCCTGTGTAAGTTACCCCTAAAACCCTTACTACAGCAGTATTTGTATAGATAGTGAGAATAATAAACAACCTTACAACTCCAACAACCCAAAGCCAGGTAAACTCAAGAAACGTTATGAAGACAAACTGAACTTTCATCAAATCTGCGCAAGTTTCACGTACGAATGCTAATAACACCTGCGCAAGTTTCACGTATGAATGCTAATAACATCTGCGCAAGTTTCACGTACGAGTGCTAATAACACCTGCGCAAGTTTCACGTACGAATGCTAATAACATCTGCGCAAGTTTCACGTACGAGTGCTAATAACACCTGCGCAAGTTTCACGTACGAATGCTAATAACATCTGCGCAAGTTTCACGTACGAATGCTAATAACATCTGCGCAAGTTTCACGTACGAATGCTAATAACATCTGCGCAAGTTTCACGTACGAATGCTAATAACACCTGCGCAAGTTTCACGTACGAATGCTAATAACATCTGCGCAAGTTTCACGTACGAATGCTAATAACATCTGCGCAAGTTTCACGTACGAGTGCTAATAACACCTGCGCAAGTTTCACGTACGAATGCTAATAACATCTGCGCAAGTTTCACGTACGAATGCTAATAACATCAGCGCAAGTTTCACGTACGAATGCTAATAACACCTGCGCAAGTTTCACGTACGAATGCTAATAACATCTGCGCAAGTTTCACGTACGAATGCTAATAACATCTGCGCAAGTTTCACGTACGAGTGCTAATAACACCTGCGCAAGTTTCACGTACGAATGCTAATAACATCTGCGCAAGTTTCACGTACGAGTGCTAATAACACCTGCGCAAGTTTCACGTACGAATGCTAATAACATCTGCGCAAGTTTCACGTACGAATGCTAATAACATCTGCGCAAGATTAGACATATCAAGTATAACCATAGTAGCGCACGTGCTTGACTTACTTTTTTTGATGGCTTTTCGAATTCTCCTGTACTGATCGTGCTCCCTGGATTTGATGTCGGACCATCGCTTGCGCAGTTGATCCTTGCCCCTTCGTACGCCGAATTTCTGCTCCAGGGTGCTGACGATTGTAGTGAGAATCTTGTCCTTGCGCAAGTTGGGTCGAGGGTAGGGGCCATTTTCCCCGTCGTAATCTTCCCTTTGGAGGATGTCCACCATCTCCACCATCTCTTCAAAGGCCATATTGGTGGCCTTATATCTGCTGCTGGATGCAGATGTGTTCGCTTCTGGGCTTTCCTCCGCGCTACTGGCTGAGAATGTGTCCGCCATCTTCATGAATTTATTCACCCACAATGCAACGAGGGGAAGCGGGGCGGGGAATACTCGTCAGGAGGAACGTCATGGGCGGGCGACGCGGAGGACGCAGGCGGACTTCGACGCGTGCGCAGTGTATATAAGGCTGTTTGAGGGCCCCACGTGTTCCCGAACGGAAGTAGCGAGCGCTGTGTACGAAGGTAAGTGTTTTCTAGGATGCATTACTGTGGTTTACTGGGTTTTGGGCCTGCATTTTTTAAGGATATGTGTGTGTTGCTGCCTGTGTGTAGGGGTTGCTGCCTGTGTGGGTGTGTTGCTGCCTGTGTGTAGGGGTTGCTGCCTGTGTGGGTGTGTTGCTGCCTGTGTGTAGGGGTTGCTGCCTGTGTGGGTGTGTTGCTGCCTGTGTGTGGGTGTGTTGTGTAATGTTTGGTTTGAAAAACTGGATGTGCGTTTTTAGTAACATTTGTGTTTTTGGTCTTTTGTATTGCCATTACTAACAAAACAGAAACAAACATGTCAGCAGCCCAGTTGAATCCATTCAAGGACCAGCAGTTCATGTCCGAATTCATTGCGCTGTACAGAAAAAATACCAACCTGTGGCAGCTCAAGAACCCTTTATATGGCAATAGGGATGTCCGGAAGGCAACACTGGGGCCACTTGTGGATTTTGTGAAGACTCAAGTCCCCAACGCAGACACCAAGTTTGTTGAAGCCAGAATTTCAAGTTTAAGGCACATGTACAAGCGGGAGCGCAAGAAGATTGAGGAATCAGTCAGATCAGGAGCAGCAGCAGAGATGGTTTATGTACCGAAGCTGTGGTACTACAACCAACTGGCTTTTCTAGGTGACCAGATGGAACCCAGGCAATCACTGTCCACTCTTCCCTCCACCCTTCCCTCCACTCTTCCCTCCACTCTTCCCTCCACCCCAGCTGAGGCTTCCACGGAAGGAGAAGACCCCTCCACCTTGGAGCAGGCTGATGCGCCCAGCTGGAGCCAGGTATATATTTAGTAGCCTAAATTGTGATTGTGTGAATATTAATGCTGTAAACGTTAAAATGTGAAACAATTAACACCCTGAACTCAGAATTGTGAAAAAAGCTTCCAAAAATTGCGCACACTTCGAAAAAGTGTGGGTGCAACATATCGATACATATATAGTGTATACATACATCCAGTAGTGGCAAAAAATGCCTTATACAACATTGGTGATCTGCTTGGAAAATGCAGGGGTCCAAATGATAGCCTTTTGGATCTTTTTAAAAATGTATCTGCTCCTTCATAAGTTTACAATTGGATGATTGAGGAGGCCATAAACCAAAAAACAGGTGTTTGATTTTTGTTTTTATTTGCACACAGGATGAGCTGACCCAGGATGATGCCGGACAAGTGGTATGGAGGAGGAGGACATGACCAGCGAGAGCCAGGAGGTGGCTGGGCCCAGCACGAGCCAGAGTGACAGCCAGACTGTCTTAAGAAGTCTACCTCCACCCCTGCCCTTACCCCCAAGAAGGCCCAGGAGGATGACCATTGTTGAGGAGGAATCACTCCAACTTATTAGGAAGGCGAGTGCGATTCTCGACAAACCCCCCATTCCAGAAGAGGCCTATGCCACCTACTTGGCCAGCAGGTTGCTGGAAATGGAGAAGGGCCAACGGCACCTGTGTGAGGGCCTCATTTTTGAGGCTATTAAGGGGGGTTTGAGGGGTCAATTACGAGAATCCACCCGCCTGACACATGAAGGCCCGACACCAACTTCTCCTCCTCCTCCTCCTCCTCTTCCTTCTTCTCCTCCTCCTCCTCCTCCTCCTCCTCCTACCACAAGTCAGCCTCCAAGGAAGCGTGCAGGGAAGACTGCAGGGAAGAGTGCAGGGCAGCGTGGTGGGAAGAGTCGGAAGTGATTGCCTGGCTTCAGTCTGGTCTCACAGAAGACACAGGCTGTTGTAGTGCCACAGCTTGGGGACATAGATGTCATCTGCTGCTGTTCCTGGTCTGTCTGATTCCTGGTCAATCTTCTTGTGCTCCCTATATTGGATGAAATGTGCCCAAGCTTAATTTTTGGCTTCACAAACTTGATGTCTGCCGTTGGGGCAAAAAGTCTTCTCAAAATCGCAAAGTGGCTCCAGTGTTGCCTTCCTATTTTGTTTTGCCTTGTTTGTTTAAACCAGAATAAATGGTAATTTAATTTTCAGAAAATAATGATATACGTGCTTGTTATTCAAAAACATATTTTCTTTAGGAGTAGGCAGGTACATGTCTAAACATTCATTTGACAATACAAGTGTAAAGTGCAACTTCAATGGAACTGCAAGTGCAGTCGCTGGAAAGGTGAGGGTTAAGATCTGAATTAAGGGCAAGCTCTGCTGACTCCACAATTGTATCATGTGTAATAACAAATCCTTTTGATAACCAACAAATAATAAAATATATCTAAATAGAGATATATGTACATATATAATATATATATATATATATATATATATATATATATATATATAAATAGAGATATATATATATATATATATATATATATATATATATATATATATATATATATATATATATATATATATATATATATATATATATATATATACACGTATATATCTATATATCTAATATATATATATATATATATATATGTATATATAGATATATCTTTTTTTGGGTTTATTGAGAAATATAGATATATTTTTCATTTTGTGATGTGGATATCTATATCTATATCTATATCTATATCTATATATATATATATATATATATATATATATATATATATATCTATCTATATATATATATATATATATATATATATATATATATATATATATATATATATATAGAGAGATATACATAAATATATATATATATATATATATATATATATATATACAAATATATAACTTCACTAAAGAATGCTGAAGAAAAAACGTTCGGGAGTACTCTGCGTGAATATACAAGCAGCAAGGCAAAATCATTCTTCAAGTACGATAACATACAAATCCCGCTGTCAGAAGAAAAAAAAAAAAAAATCTGCAGCGTGACGATTGTGCGAGCTTCAAAACGAAGGCTAGTTTTACCAGACCGAGCGAGTCCGTGACATACTAGCTACTGAGCATGCGTCCTTTTTGGTACGCCGGACCATACTACACACGGCCGGATTATCCGCTGGACTGCCAAGTCCAGCGGATAATTTTAAAACAAAACTTAAAACTTTAGTCCGCCGTACTTTGGCCAAAAAAAGTCCGCCGGCGCCCACACACGAGGGGATTATCCGCTGGACTTCAGTCCAGCGGATAATCCCGTGGGATTGTCCCTTCGTGTGTACGCGGCATGACATGCACTTCAGATCATAACTGCAGTGCATTTTGAACAGGGTGTGGGGTGTTTGGCTATAGACAGAGAGCGAATCAAGTCTCTGTGCTCCGGATGGATGAATGGGTTAACACTATTCACTTTCATCCACCAGGGGAGCTGAAAAGCACAAGGAGGTCAAGACACATAATAGTGGATAGCATGAATCATGGGAGATGTAGTGCAGGGGAAGGATCATGCTATGGGATTCAATAGACAATAGCATTACAATTCCCCATGCAAGCCAGGTATAAAGAGAGAGCTGTATTTTCACAGGCTGAATAACAAGGAATGCTTTCTTTACGGCAAGGATACTGAAGTGTGCACATTGCTACTCCTGTGTGCACATCAACTTGCTACAAGACTACGAACCAAAGTATTTCCAGGTCTAGTCAAAAATGACATGTGAACAGCAGGACGCCTGTTACTGTATCATTGGGACTGGTGAGAGGACACTGCTGTCATTGCCTGCTGTTGCTAGCAGAGACTGAGTACATAGGAACTGGTCATCTAACTAGCAGAATTATTTACTGCAAGCAGACTTTATTGGGACTGTACACATGTGTGCCACCATAAAAAAGCGGGCCCCGAAGCTAGCCAGCTAAAGAGCTAGGGCTAAAGACTGCTAACTCAGATATCTGTTTCATAATATGTACCTCTTCAGGGAGTCCTAAATGTTGTCACTGCCATTCATATAGATTGTCTAGCTATGAGTAAGCGCTGTATTTAGCGTGAAACGCGTCAGCTGTGTGCCCCCCCCCTTCCCTGTTTTGCTGTGTTTTTGGACTTTGATGTGATTCCTGTTTTTAAATAAATCCATTTGATTTTTCATCTTCGTCTGGTGTGCGGCTGTCCAGAGTTCCCCTTGTTACTTTCTAACTACCTTGTTATTAGCCTGCACCTGGAGCTCCACACTAGGAGTAGAAGCATTCGCCTTGAAGGATCCCTCTGGAGCGGTGGTCATCTCTCTCCCTACCTCTTCAGGGAGTCCTAAATGTTGTCACTGCTATTCATATAGAGGGCACATTAAAGTGAATATAGCCTACTGTTTACAGAGCAGTATTGATTATCATTGCTGTTACTGTTTTCTAATGCCATTACTTATTGCTGATTGTGTGGTTTACCAGTTTTCTCCGATTTAGCTGCATAGAACTCCATTCTATGCCGCTATAGCCTAGTAAACATATTGTCTAGTGAACAATGATTGATCTAATCCTTTACTTACTCATTTATGTGCATACTGCTATTTACTGACAATATATTATGTTAATTTACTACTAACTATTTTGATGTTTGTTTTTTGATACTGAACCTTAGTTGTGTCCAGGGTATACATACAGGTGCATCTCCAAAAATTCATCAAAAAGTTAATTTATTTCAGTAATTCAATTCAAAAAGTGAAACTCATATATTATATAGATTCATTACACACAGAGTGATATATTTCATGCATTTCGTTCTTTTAATTTTGATGATTATGGCTTACTGCCAGTGAAAACCCAAAATTCTGTATCTCAGAAAATTTGAATATTACATAAGACCAATAAAAAAAAAGGATTTTTAATACAGAAATATTGGCTTACTGAAAAGCATGTCTATGTACAGTATAGTATGCACTCAATACATACAGTGCGGCATAGCATGGTGGAGATCAGCCTGTGGCACTGCTGAGGTGATATGGAAGCCCCGGTTGCCTTGATAGTGGCCTTCAGCTCGTCTGCATTGCTGGATCTGGGGTCTCTCATCTTCCTCTTGCCAATACCCCACAGATCCTGTATGGGGTTTAGGTCAGGCAAGTTTGTTGGCCAATCAAGCACAGTAATACCATGATCATTAACCGCTTCCCGACCGGCCACTGCATATATACGTCAGCAGAAGGGCACGGGCAGGCAGAATCACGTACCTGTACGTGATCGTGCATGTGCCTGCCCGTGGGTCGCGCGGGTCGGGAGCTCCGTGACCCCGGCCGTGGGACCAGCGGACCCGATCGCCGCTGGTATCCCGCGATCGGGTTACGGAGCGGAAGAACGGGGAGAGGTCTATGTAAACAAACCTCTCCCCGCGCTTCCTACACTGACTGTCAGTGATCGGCGGTTCCCTGTCATCGGGAACGCCGATCAATGACGTCAGACGTACAGCCACGCCCCCCTACAGTAAACACAACACATCATGTCACACTGACTCCTCCCCGCCCCCTTGTGGTTAACCCCCTAACTACAACTGTCATTTACATAGGAATCCGTGCTATTTAAATAGCACTGATTTCTGTATAAATGACAAATGTCCCAAAAATGTGTCAAAAATGTCTGATGTGTCCGCCAAAATGTCGCAGTCACAATAAAAATCGGTGATCGCCGCCATTACTAATAAAAAAAAAAATATTAATAAAAATGCTATAAAACTATCCCCTATTTTGTAAACGCTATAACTTTTGCGCAAACTAATCAATAATCGCTAATTGCGATTTTTATTACAAAAATATGTAGAAGAATACGTATCGGCCTAAACTGAGGAAAAAAAAATGTTTTTTTATATATTTTTTGGGGATCTTTATTATAGCAAAAAGTAAAAAATATTGCATTTTTTTCAAAATTGTCGCTCTATTTTTGTTTATAGCGCAAAAAATAAAAACCGCAGGGGCGATCAAATACCACCAAAAGAAAGCTCTATTTGTTTTTGTTTTGGAGCCACGTCGCATGACCGCGCAATTGTTAGTTAAAGCGACGCAGTGCCGAATTGCAAAAAGGGGCCTGGTCCTTTGGCTGCCAATTGGTCCGGGGCTGAAGTGGTTAAACCAGGTATTGGTACCTATTTACTAATTAGGTGACTTCTGAAGGCAATTGGTTCCACTAGATTTTAGTTAGGGGTCTATCACAAAAAATCCCATAAAATACATTTATGTTTTTGGTTGTAACATGACAAAATGTGGAAATTGTCAAGGGCTATGAATAATTTTTCAAGGCACTGTATATCTATCTATATCTATCTAGATATAGATAGATATACAGTATAATATATATATATATTGTAAAGTTCGGGGGACCAGCCAGACCGCAGGACACAGGCTTTTAACCCAAAAGGAGGTTTATTAAACTTAAAACAGCTTGACAGCAGCAAAAACAAAAGAAAAAGGTTTCAGTCTCACCGACATTCAAAGTCCAGCATTGCTATCGCAATCAAACAGTCCTTGGGGTGGTTTCAGGTGACTTCACCTGCTAGGAGGCTTCCAGGCAGAACGCTGCTGTCCACGTTGGTTGCTGCACATCAAACCAAACACCAACCACCATCATCTCCTCTACACTCCTCCACACCCATCTGCAACTTCCTGTCTTGTTTTTAAACCCACCTCCTCTGACAGGTGGGTTAACCCTTTTTGTTCCCTTAAAGGGATCACAGACCAAACAGAGGGGAAACATAGCGTCCTTCCAGGACCCAGCCACTGCGTCCTGTACATATCCCCCCCTGTGCCCCAACGCCAAGGAGGTGGAGGCAACCGTGGAGCTCAAACAATGGACTCGGGAGAGGGCATCTGCATTTTGATGCAGTCTCCCGGGCCTATGCTCCACTACAAATTTAAATTCCTGGAGTGCCAGGAACCACCCGGTAACCCTGGCATTAGTCCCTTTACCTTGTCTCAGCCATGTTAAAGGGGCATGGTCAGAAATCAGCCTAAACTTCCTCCCCAAGAGGTAATATCTGAGGGATTCCAGAGCCCACTTAATGGCCAGACACTCTCGTTCAATTATAGCGTAGTTTTTCTCCGCTGGTGTTAACTTCCTACTGAGGAAGACTACTGGGTGCTCCTCGCCATGAATAACCTGTGACAACACCGCTCCCAATCCTACATCGGAAGCATCAGTCTGTACAACAAACTCTTTTGAAAAATTGGGTGCTAC
This sequence comes from Lithobates sylvaticus, assembly GCA_028564925.1. Classification (NCBI taxonomy): domain Eukaryota; kingdom Metazoa; phylum Chordata; class Amphibia; order Anura; family Ranidae; genus Lithobates; species Lithobates sylvaticus. The sequence continues at coordinate 162,124,830 of CM053034.1, read as the reverse complement.
TAGGACAGGGTGTTGGCACAGTGCCGACTTGAGCTCCAAAAAAGCCTTCTCAGCGTCTGCATTCCACTCCACCATGACCGATTTCCGACCCTTAGTCAGATCGGTCAATGGAGCTGCCAACGTGGCAAAGTTGGGTACAAACCTCCTGTAGTATCCCACCATACCCAGGAATGCACGTACCTGTTTTTTTTTGAGGGGGCGGGGCCAATTCTGTACAGCCTCTACCTTGTTGACCTGAGGTTTTACTACCCCTCTACCCACAACATAGCCGAGGTATTTCACCTCCTCCATTCCCAAAGCACACTTTTCCGGGTTTATTGTAAACCCCTCCTTCCAAAGAGAGTCCAGTACTGCCTGGACTTTGGGCAAGTGTGACTCCCAGTCTCTGCTAAAAATGACTATGTCATCCAAGTATACTGAGGCATACTCCCGATGAGGACGTAAAATCCTATCCATTGCCCTCTGAAATGTGGCTGGAGCAGTTTGCAATCCAAAAGGCATTCTCTTGTACTGAAAACTTCCCTCTGGGGTAGAAAAAGCAGTTTTCTCTCTAGCAGCCTTAGTCAACGGGATTTGCCAATACCCCTTGGTAAGGTCTAATGTAGTGATATACCTGGCTGGACCTAGTCTCTCAATAAGTTCATCTACCCGGGGCATGGGGTAGGCATCAAACCGTGAAACTTCATTTAGTTTCCGGAAATCATTGCAGAATCGCAGAGTCCCGTTGGGCTTCGGTACCAACACAAATCGGGCTTGACCACTCACTCTGTGATTCCTCAATAATCTCCAGGTCCAACATCTTCTTCACTTCCTCTGAAACAGCCTTCCTTTGGGCCTCTGGAATGCGGTAAGGCCGGACAAAAACTTTGACTCCTGGTTCCGTGACAATATCATGCTCTATGACACTAGTGAGCCCTGGCAAGTCTGAAAATTTCTCTTTATTTCTCTGCAAGAACTCCTTTGCCTGCTGACTTTGGACTCTAGACAGGGTATTTGCTACTTGACACTCTCCACCCCAACCCGAGGCTCAAGTCTTGCACCAGCCAGGGAGGTCACCGGTTCCCTGTCTGTCCAGGGCTTTAACAAGTTTACATGATATATCTGATAGGGTTTCCTCTTACCTGGTTGGTGGACTCTATAATTTACCTCTCCCACTTTTTCTACAACTTCAAAGGGGCCTTGCCACCTGGCCAAGAATTTACTTTCCACAGTGGGGATCAACACCGCTACTCGATCCCCCACTTGGAAGTTCCTTATTCTGGCAGCCCTATTATAGACCCGTCGTTGAGCCTCCTGGGCTTTTTGCAAATGTTCTTTGACTAGAGGCATCACAGTTCGGATCCTCTCCTGCATTTGGGAAACATATTCAAGAACACTCTTATGCTGAATAGGTTCACTTTCCCATTCCTCTTTAACAAAATCCAGTAGTCCGCGAGGTCTCCGCCCATATACCAACTCAAAGGGCGAAAACCCAGTGGAGGCCTGGGGCACTTCCCGGATAGCAAACAGGAGAGCGGGTAACAGGCAGTCCCAGTCTTTCCCATCCCTTTGTACAACCCGCTTGAGCATAGACTTAAGGGTCTTATTAAAGCGCTCTACCAACCCATCCGTTTGTGGATGGTAGACCGATGTGCGCAGCTGTTTAATCCGGAACAGCTTGCACACATCAGCCATAACCCTCGACATAAATGGGGTGCCCTGGTCCGTGAGTATTTCCTTGGGAAAACCAGTCCGTGTAAACAACTGGAATAATTCCCGAGCAATAGCCTTAGAGGAGGTATTCCGCAGAGGTAGCGCTTCAGGATACCGGGTGGCATAGTCAAGGATCACCAGTATGTAGGAGTGACCTCGAGCTGACTTTACCAAAGGACCCACTATATCCATGGCTATTCTCTCGAATGGGACCTCAATTATGGGCAGAGGGACCAAAGGGCTCCGGAAGTGGGTCACCGGCGCGGTCAACTGACAGGTGGGACAAGAGGCACAGTATCTTCTTACCTCTGCTTTCAGACCTGGCCAGTAAAACCGGTCGGTGATCCGTGCCTCCGTCTTTTCAACTCCCAGGTGTCCCCCTAAAACATCATCATGGGCCAGGTCCAGGACCTTGCGTCTATACTGTTGGGGTACCAATAATTGTTCTACCACATTTTCTCTCACTTTGGTAACCCGATAAAGCAATTCATTATATATGGCAAAGTGGGGCCACCGCTCATTCGCACCTGGCTCTTGGGGTACCCCATTTAATACTACAACTTGTTCCCGTGCACGGGCCAAAGTGGGGTCCTGCATCTGGGCAGTACCAAATGTCCCCTGGGGAACACCCAAATCCGGCAGGGCAGGGGTAGAGGCCACTTCCTCATCCTCTTCACCCAGCATTACCTGAAGTGGGGAAGGTTCCCCCTCCTCAGTGTTCAGGTAGGTCTGCGAACCACTCATTTTGACACCCTTCACAGTATCAGCACTACTTTCATCACCATTAACCCAATCATTAGCATTTGTATCAACTGGATCCACATTAGGTTCATTTGGCATCTCAGGGTTATTACCCTCAACCATAGGAACAGAGGAACTAGTTTCTCCCCAGTCTTGGGATCGTTCAGATAGTTCTCCTTGTCCCCACAGTTTTTCAAAAAATGGACAGTCTCGTCCTATGATAACATCATGTATCAAGTTCTTTACCACCCCCACCTCTTGAGTACCAGTGCCATATGCTGTGGAGATGGACACCGAGATGAGAGGGTACTCTCTAGTGTCCCCGTGAATGCATACAACCCGTAAAGTTTTGCTTACCGGACCGATCTTCCCAAGTACTCTAGGATGAACAAGGGTTACCATGCTTCCGGAGTCCAGCAAAGCCCAGGCAGGGAGGTGGTTCACTTGGACTACACACTCAAATTTCTCTTCTCCACGGTCAAGGTGTGTGGTACATGCTCTATGAGCATAAAAAGACCCCCTCCGAAGAACCCCGCATTCCATGGGCTCCTCTTGCAGTGGGCAGTGGGGCCGGGTATGGCCCCAGGAATGACACCGCCAACATTGTACATCCCCTCCTCTCCGAACAGGAACAGATCGCTGAGGAGGTACTGGGAGTGACTCTTGACCTTCCGGGGTGTTGATTCCAGGGCTCCGGGGGACATCCTTTCGAAGGGCGGCAGTCGATCGAATAGGCCGTGGCAGACTGGGCCCTTGGCGCTTGGTAGGGCCAAGCAGATCCTCCACCACTGTATATCGCTCTACCATCTCGACAAGGAGGTTCACTGTTTTGGGGTCTCCATGGCTGACCCACCGTTGAAGGTCGTCTGGCAGTGACCGTAGGTATCGGTCCAGGACGACCCGCTCCACGATTTGGGGGCCCGACAACACTTCGGGCTGCAGCCATTTTTTTACCAGTTGCACCAGGTCATGCATTTGAGACCGTGGTGGACGATCTGGACAATACCTCCATTGGTGCACTCGTTGGGCCCGAACGGCCGTAGTCACCCCCAAACGAGCCAGTATTTCTGCCTTTAGTTTTTGATAGTCTTTAGCGTCCTCTGGTGGCAGGTCGAAGTAGGCTTTTTGAGGATCTCCGGTGAGAAAAGGGGCAATTAGGCCGGCCCACTGGTCCTGGGGCCACCCTTCTCTCTCTGCCGTCCTTTCAAATGTAGCAAGAAATGCCTCTACATCATCGCTCAGGGACAATTTCTGCAAAAAATGGCTTGCCCTCACGGTCACCTGGTTGCCAGGGGCAACAGCCGCTTGCTCACGACCCTGAGACAACTGCTGTACTACTTCTTTTAAGGCAGTCACCTGAGCCTGCATAACCCCTTGCTGGGCTGCTTGCTGGGCTGCCAACTGAGCCACCAACAGGCGAGTATTTTCTTGCTGTACCTCCAGCTGGGTTGCTAAGCGCTGATTAGCTTCCTCATGGCGGGTCTGCGCTTGTATATTAGCCAGGGACAGTTGTTTAATTAGTTCCTCCATTGCTTCAGCTTTCAGGGTTTGGGCAGCTTTAACCCAGGACATAAATCCACTGTACCGTCCCTTTAAATGTCAGTTTTAAATTCAAATGCAAAAACCAGCAAAAAAAAAAAAACGCCTGTTACTCTGTCCTGCCCGCATTCGAGCACCACTTGTAAAGTTCGGGGGACCAGCCAGACCGCAGGACACAGGCTTTTAACCCAAAAGGAGGTTTATTAAACTTAAAACAGCTTGACAGCAGCAAAAACAAAAGAAAAAGGTTTCAGTCTCACCGACATTCAAAGTCCAGCATTGCTATCGCAATCAAACAGTCCTTGGGGTGGTTTCAGGTGACTTCACCTGCTAGGAGGCTTCCAGGCAGAACGCTGCTGTCCACGTTGGTTGCTGCACATCAAACCAAACACCAACCACCATCATCTCCTCTACACTCCTCCACACCCATCTGCAACTTCCTGTCTTGTTTTTAAACCCACCTCCTCTGACAGGTGGGTTAACCCTTTTTGTTCCCTTAAAGGGATCACAGACCAAACAGAGGGGAAACATAGCGTCCTTCCAGGACCCAGCCACTGCGTCCTGTACAATATATATATATATATATATATATATATATATATATACACACACACACACACAAAATATATATATATATATATATATATATATATATATATATATACAGTGGTGTGAAAAAGTGTTTGCCCCCTTCCTCATTTCCTGTTCCTTTGCATGTTTGTCACACTTAAGTGTTTCGGAACATCAAACCAATTTAAACAATAGTCAAGGACAACACAAAATGCAATTTGTAAATGAAGGTGTTTATTATTAAAGGTGAAAAAAAATCCAAACCATCATGGCCCTGTGTGAAAAAGTGATTGCCCCCTAAACCTAATAACTGGTTGGGCCACCCTTAGCAGCAACAACTGCAACCAAGCGTTTGCGATAACGTGCAATGAGGCTTTTACAGCGTCCTGGAGGAATTTTGGCCCACTCATCTTTGCAGAATTGTCCTAATTCAGTTACATTAGAGGGTTTTCGAGCATGAACGGCCTTTTTAAGGTCATACCACAACATCTCAATAGGATTCAGGTCTGGACTTTGGCTAGGCCACTCCAAAGTCTTCATTTTGTTTTTCAGCCATTCGGTGGTGGACTTGCTGGTGTGTTTAGGATCATTGTCCTGCTGCAGAACCCAAGTTCGTTTCAGCTTGAGTACACATACAGATGGTCGGACATTCTCCTTCAGGATCTCTTGGTAGACAGCAGAATTCATAGTTCCTTTTATCATGGCAAGTCTTCCAGGTCCTGAAGCAGCAAAACAGCCCCAGACCATCACACTACCACCACCATATTTTACTGTTGGTATAATGTTCTTTTTCTGAAATGCAGTGTTCCTTCTACGCCAGATATACTTGGACACACACCTTCCAAAGAGTTCCACTTTTGTCTCATCGGTCACAGAATGTTGTCCCAAAAGTCTTGGGGATCATCAAGATGTGTTGTGGAGAAATTGAGACGAGCTTTGATGTTCTTTTTGCTCAGCAGTGGTTTTCTCCTTGGAACTCTGCCATGCAGGCCATTTTTGCCCAGTCTTTTCCTGATGGTGGAGGCATGAACGCTGACCTTCACTGAGGCAAGTGAGGCCTGCAGTTCCTTGGACGTTGTCGTGGGGTCTTTTGTGACCTCTTGGATGAGTCGTCGCTGCGCTCTTGGGGTAATTTTGGGCGGCCGGCCATTCCTGGGAAGGTTCACCACTGTTCCATGTCTTCGCCATTTGTGGATAATGGCTCTCACTGTGGTTCGCTGGATTCCCAAAGCTTTGGAAATGGCTTTATACCCTTTCCAGACTGATAGATCTCAATTACTTTCTTTCTCAATTGTTCCTGAATTTCTTTGGGTCTCGGCATGATGTGTAGCTTTTAAGGATCTTCTGGTGGACCTTACTGTGTCAAGCAGCTCCTATTTAAGTGATGCCTTGATTGTGAACAGGTGTGGCAATAATCAGGCCTGGGTGTGGCTAGAGAAATTGAACTCTGTGGACAACCACAGTTATAGTATGTTTTAACAAGGGGGGCAATCACTTTTTCACACAGGGCCATGATGGTTTGGATTTTTTTTCACTTTAATAATAAAACACCTTCATTTACAAATTGCATTTTGTGTTTACTTGTGTTGTCCTTGACTATTGTTTAAATTGGTTTGATGTTCCGAAACACTTAAGTGTGACAAACATGCATTAAATACTTTATATATATATATATATATATATATATATATATATATATATATATATATATATAATGTGTGTGTGTGTGTGTGTGTGTGTATACTATGGGTATAATGTTAGCAGTTGGCAGAATTTTTCATTGTTAAACTGCATGTGGTGTGGAACGCTGCGCAAGTATGAAAAAAAAGTGAGACCTTACCATGCAAACAAGTCTATGATTTATTAAAGACTTACCAGCACTGTGCAATAAAAGAAGAAACGGCACAAAATCCATCAGGGAAAAGCCTGCAGTCACAAGAAGGAGGGATGTTGTCTTTGATAGATGTGCTGCGTCTGTCCCTGGTGTAGGGGAGATAAACATTCCCCTGACTTTTAAAGCTATAATCCAATGCTGAACTAATATTCACTGGCAATAACAATGCATTAAAACCGTAACATTAAAGAACAGCCAATACACAATTTGTAATATATTTACCACTACATGCCAATCAATGTATATTGAACTGGGCATGGGACAAAATGAGTATTTAGTTTAAAAAATTCAATAGTGCATTACAATAGTACATTACAAAATATGCCGCTCAATATATTTGTTCCTATTTTGTATATTCTGTATATATGAGGTTGAGGTCAGCCCTTGGCTCCATGATGCTTTGTATTTAAAGCACAACTCAAGGCAGATATTTAAAAAAAATATTCCAGCTCTGCATTCAATAATACATTATTAAATGTATACTTTTATGAATGCAAGCAGTCTAAATATCTTCATTTGGCTTGTTATCAGCCTTATGCAATCCGTGTTGCAGCAGAACTTTGACTCAGAGAGGGAGAAGCACAAGGAGCCAATCAGGTGTGCTCATGAGCTAACAAGAAGCAAGTTGATAGGAGAAGAGAGATGAGATGACCTCACAAGTCTGCTGCTTCTACTTTCACTGTCCAGTTACAGGTTTGGGGAGAAACAAGACCTGTAAGGCTACTTTCACACTGAGGCGCTTTACAGGCACTACAGCACTAAAAATAGCGCCTGCATAGCGCCTGTATAGAGCCTCTCCTGTCTCTCCAGTGTGAAAGCCTGAATGAAAATATTTTTTAAATTTGTGTATTTAGTTGTTTGCCTAGTGCTCAGCTTTAATCACTTTAAGCATTATTAAAATCACTGCTCCCGAAAAAACTGCGTTTTTTAAACCGTTTTTTTGCATTGATACATGTCCCCGGAGCAGGACACAGGTCCCCAAACAATTTTTATGACAATAACTTGCATATTAGCCTATAAAATTAGCACTTTTGTTTTTTCATGTTAGTGACCCATAGACTTTAACGGTGTTCCACGGCTTTCGAATTAGCCACGAACACTGCATAATGTTCGGTGTTCGCCGAACGTCCGAACAACCAAAGTTGCTCGGGCCGAACCGTTCATCCATCCCTACTTGTAGTGCTTCGATAACCACAATAGTGTGTCACCCCACTCGTGCTGCCCCCTTCTGGGTATGTTCTCACCTTGCTGCGTGTGACCTCACACTTAAAAGAGAAGTATGTATTTCCTTTTTTTTTTGCTTACGTCTATTCTATGTGAGCTGCTGATATCTAAAAATCTTCCCAGCCCTCTCAGAAGTTCCCCCATTCTGTTAAAATCGAGCTAAATACCTGTGGGAGGATCTACAGATTTGCATACAGTTTAATACAGACAATGGTCTGGCTCTGGAGTCTGGATCCACCCACTTTCCTGTAATCTTGCTTAAATGATGTCCCCTCTCTCTGCTCGCTCCCGAGACTTCACAGAGTGTAGCTAATGTTCAGAAGAGTTGGCAGAGATAACAGCACTTCATTCAGTGATTAAGCTAGGAGAAGTTACTGATAGTTTTGTGTATGTAAATGTCCTCTACATATTACTATCTACCAGAGTGAAAACAATATTTTTGTAAGCAGAATACACATATGGATGTGACAGAACACAGACATTCCATGCATTACTGGTCTAGTAAAATTAAATAAAATCAGAGCTAACATTGTGAATGAATCCTTTTATTGATTATATGAGACAATGAAACCTTCCATTCACATCTACAGTAGGTACCCACGATATTGTGTCAATCTCGCCACTTTTATCGGTGAGATTGACACCCTGCGAGCCCCGTCGCGAGAGCCAGTGCCGAGCCAGGAAAGGAAAAATTAGTGAGCTAAAAATATGCACTGTCACTGTACTGACACTGGCTGGGAAGGGGTCAAAGAGGAGCTCCAGCCCCCCCCCCCACCAAAAAATGTCAAGTTAGCAGCTACAAATTAGGACACTTACCTGTCCAGTGATCCCATGGTGTCCTCACCCATGACGATTCTTGTAATGGCTTCCAGGCACTGGTGCCGCCATCTTGGATAAGGGAAACTGACAGTGAAGCCTTACGGCTTCACAGCCGGTTTCCTACTGCGCTGCGCTTTCTCAATGGACTGGCTGCAGCGAGGGCTGAACTTCCGGCTGAGTTTGCGCATCAAACTCAGCAGGAGTCAGAGTGGGTACCTGTCAAAACCAAGTACCCGCTCCCCCCTTGCCCCCACAAGGTGTCAAATGTGGCACTGGAGAAGGTGAGGAGGCAGACACCACTTTTGGGTGGAGCTCCGCTTTAATAAACATCTAGGGTGATCAAAGGGTTAATTGTGTGTCTAATCAGTGTTAATGTGTGTGCTGTATGGTGCTTTTACTAAGGGATGTGCCAGTTTTTATTCCCTTTGCAGGGAAACTAAAAACTGCCACATTCCCACTGACAGGACAGAGCTTTGCGTTATTTACATAGGAAGAGCTCTGTCCTGTTTTCCTCCTCGCCGATCAGCGGATGCTGGTAGTCATCTATTGGCCAGCGTCCACTGATCGGCTCATGCCGTGTCTAATCACAGCATGCGCCCCCCCAGCCGGAAAGGCAGAATCAAGTATATATATATGTGATTCTGCACACAGCACCAATCTGTAGCAGTAAAGCTACATGGCTGGTCATTAACTGGTTAAAGCAGATCTCTGCAAAGTGATTCAAATTATTTACAATTAAATTACAGCCAAACTTTAGACTTAAAAGGTAACTTCACTTTTGTAAAAAATAAATAAATAACGGCAATGATAGTCTCCACCCAAGCACTGCCCCTTTATTCACCCAATCAGGGCTTAATTGTATCTCTACGATTAAGCCTTGATTGGATGAAACACATTAGAGAGGCAGTACCAGAGCAGGGATTGTCATTGCCATGATTGTGGGTGATGTATACAATAAATGACTGGTTGTTGAGCGTGGACGGCTCAGCTTGCATCTATCACCTGGGGTTCGAGTGGCAGTGGGGAAAAGCTGCTTGGAGTTGTTTCTGTTCGATGCTGTTTGATGCTATCCAAAGAAAAAAATAATAATATAGCCTTTACTTTTGCTACAGAAACCATGTTGTAATTTAATGTTATTTATGTTTAATCTATTTTTTATTGTTTCTCCGAACAAAGTACAGAAAACAATGTGTACATATCCAGAAGGTGTAATACCAAGGGTGTTACATAATTACAGACCTTAATGGGAATTGAAAAAAAAAGAATGTCTTTCTAATGTCATTGTAGTACTGGAAAATATTTCAGAGTCAGTAAGCAAGTGAGAAAAGAAGAAAGAATGAAAAGAGTGAAAAAAATAAAAAAAAACGGGGAGGGGGAATTTTGGATGGAGCTGTAGCAGTTGTCCAGAGTCACTCTGACTACTACACTGGGAGTAGGTAATGATATACATACCCGAAGAATAAAAAATAGAACTAAGTTGTGCTACCCATAAAAAAACAAATAATAGCAGCCAGCATCAACAATGATAATAATAATGCCCCAGTTGATGTATGTTTAGTACGAAACATGTCGGGTACATAGCCTGCCAGGCTTGATATACCACGCTTTTTTTATCTTTGTTTGTGATCACGCCTGTACACCTTGTTGAGTGATGCAGTTGTATACTTTTTAAGTATTTTACTCCAATAAACCTTTTTACACCGGAGTGATCTGCTCTTTTGGTATTATTTTTTCTTCCCATGATACACTCTGCTGGGTGGATGAAGTAATACACCTTGTTTTGGAAATCCGATAATACCTACTCCGTATGGAAGTCCTTGGATGCCGATGCGGTCACGTTTCACCTGGTCTACAGTGATCCTGGTTGGAAGACTCATCGTGGGGTATCGTTCCATGCTTGATTGACTCACCATCGTACGGTGTGTGGGTCCACACTCGGGGGTAAGAGTACTCATTGCCTTCTGTCATCTTCCTGTGTGAAGTCATATTTACCATCTGAGCCTTTAAGGAGGATTACATTGTGTTTCTTTTTCCCTATATAAGAGACTGTACTGATCTTATTGTTACTTCTTATATGAACTATATAGAAGCTTCATGATAAGTTGACCTGTTGAGGAGACCTGCCCTGATTAGACCAATATTTCATGTATAATCATTGGATGGATATTGATGTATTGGTTTATATATATGACTGTGATAGGTTCATATGAATCCCCTTTCTCCCTTTTATTGATGTACACTATTTAATATATATTACATTACATATTACATACAATATTTATTAATATTTATTACAATATACAATATTTTTTATTCACGTACACCATAGTGAATTTTCTTCCCTATGAGGTGTTCTTCTGGGGTAGATCTATTCTCTTAGCACTGCATTTTTTATTTCCTTTCAATGATATACATACCACACAAAGTAAGGCTCACAGATTAGAGGAAAAATGTGAGGAGTATGTATAGTGGGACCAGATCATCCATGTAATTTTATAAGATTCAGACTGGCCATTTTCCCATGAGACCATCCGCTTCATATCACATATAGCATCCAGCTCACACTCCCACTCCACTAGTAGAGGGGTGTGCAGTTTGCGCCAGTGCCTGGCAATGACAGCATGGGCTTCAGTCAGAAACGGATGTACAAGACCCCTTTGATTTGTTTATTTGACCCAGGTGCCATCAAGAGAATAGTGAGTTGAGGGGTATTCACAACCTTATCAACTACCAATTTATGATATATCCATAATATTTGGTCCCAGAAAAGAATTACCAGGAGGCAGGTGCTCTAAATGTGTCATGGTACCGGCTTTGGGCAAGCATCACCAGTGGGTATCAGGTTTAGATGGATCCATGGCATGTAGTATTGTGGGGCACCTATATCAACAAGATAGAAGTTTATAGTTGCGTTCTTGGACTCCAGACGTTAAGGAGGTCTTATGAGTCAAGATTAAAATTGTCTCCCAGTTCATGTCATCATAAGAAATCACAAGTTCCTCTTCCCACTTACAAATAAAATGAGGTGACTGAAGGTAAGCTTCTTTCAACAACAACTGGTATATCACAGATGGGAAGTGTTCCGGTCTAGTGGATTGCATTATAAATGGCTCTGTGTGTGTGTGGGGGGGGGGGGGGGTGGACAGTGCTGATTGGCCCTGTGCTGATTAAATGAACTCTCCCAAGAAAAAAAAAGGAAAAACTCTCTAGCAACACACACCAAACTGAGCATGTGCAGCTTGTCCCCTAGCCTCTGTTTTTTCAGGAGATGGATTGGGGACAGTGGGAGGATTGGAGGATCAAACAGCCTTTTTACACAATGCAGATGATTAACCCTTTAGGTTCCACAGTGAGTATAACAAGCATGCTTTACTGCATATACAGACTGATTTTACTGTTGTACGTTTAGTAACATTTTAAGGTCATTTAAAATTCCTTTATGTTTTCAATATGCAGCTGCTGTAAATTTCTGTAAAATTTGATGCAATATGGCAGCCACCCAGAAATCGTATTTCCTGCTGCTTGTGCAATGGGCACCCAGAAATCTGCACTAAGATACAAGTTAAATTTTAGACACCCCCTGCAAAAGGAATTTCAGTTTTGGTAAGATACTCCTCAAGGCTTAAAATCTCCTATGGGGATACAGACCTTGCAGAGTTTCTCATTAGAACATTGAAGAACATTAGAACCACCCCACCAGCTGGTTATAAAGAAGCAGTCACTCCCATTCTGAATAAAATGAAAAGAAACAAAGGAGCCATGCTTTTATAAAATAAACTAATAAATGGGGGTGTTTTTTTTCACTTTACAACACGCAGCTCTTTACTGTAGTTTATTTGTTTTTTTGTCATTGGTTTGCATGGGTTTGGAACCAATTGGTTCCTATAATTTCTTTTTCTTTTTTTTCCTCATTCAAAATAAGGCCGGCCTTATATTGTTCGAATTTTAAAAGAATTTTCTTTCGAAAAATCTTTTTAAAGAATTTTTGTTTCAAATTTCGTACAATAGTGGGTCACAGCAACTGCAGATTTTCATGCGACCATCAAATTTCAGTAATCGAAATGCACATGAGCACAAGAAAATTCCCGGAAAGAAAAGAAGATTCCCTGCCACGAAAATCCTTTTCTGTTGCAACATGAGCTGAAATTGAAGGCTTGGTTGGTCGAATTTCAATGGTGGCATCATCAGATCACAAAACGGATGAAATTTCAGAAGATTTTTTTTTTTTCGGAATTCAACCCATGTAAGCCTGCATAGGACATAGTAAAACAAATAGCCATTTCTTTAGAGCAACAAAAGGTAGGAATCTGCTACAATGTTTGTTAAAATCCTTGCAGTGTACCCAGGGGTGATTCATTTTTCTAAGCAAATGTGGAGTTACTCTTTAAAGTACAGATCCACTTTAAAATTTGCAGCTGCAGATAAACCAATTTTAGTAGCTCACAGTTCTATATTACGTCAGCCACAATAAGAGAATGTTTTACAATAAGTTCTACCACCAGATAACTATCCGGTTCATAAAGTTCATAAAACTCTCAGTTCAAATCAAATGCATTTCATTCTTTGCATTCTTATTATTAGCTGCCTTTTGTGTTCCCAGACAGCCCAGTGTAAAGAAAAGCACACAAGACTGTGACATTCATTTTATAATGATGCCACACACTTAATCCTACATTGGCTAAATTCTCACAATATTTAATAAACAGAAGCTCATGGGATATAGAGAAGAAACACTGATGCTGTTTGCTGAAATAGATTCTGTGAACTAAGGCTGTGAATATTCTTGACCATAAGCTAAAGAATAAAAGAATCTTTAAAGGTGATCTCCATACTTTAGGACTCATCGCCCTCTGTCCTGTACTAATTAAAATGCTCAGAATGCTCTACCCCTTAGCTACGGAACACTTCCCTATAACTCTACCAAGTGCTGATTGCATGCAATGGCTGGTTAAAGTGTGTTCATTATATAACTGATTAGACTGGTGGTGCTGCAAGCTGTGGAAAGTGCTCCATGCAGGTAATAGAATTCCAAAAGTATTTTCTTTCGAAAAATGTATTAAAGAATTTTCATTCCAAATTTCATACCATTATTGGGCCAATAATGGTATGAAATTTGTAAAGACCCATTTTTGTGCGACCATCAAATTTGAGTAATCGAAATGCGCATGAGCACAAGAAAAGAAAAGGAAAATTGCCGGAAAGAAAAGAAGATTCCCGGCCACAAAAATTATTTTCTGTAGCAACATGAGCTGAAATTGAAGGCTTGGTTAGTTGAATTTTGAAATCAAGGGGTCAAATTATCTGGATCAAGGGGTCAGGCTATAAGAAATGTAACTATAATTTGAGTCAGTTTTGTTTTTCCTTGAGTCTTTGTTACATATATGTTTATTTGGAGGGATTTGCTGATGTCACCGCGCTACTGTGATCCCGGAAGGACGGGCGAATGTGTATCAGCCGGCTGGCTACATTTCCTACGTGCGATTTCATGCTGTACTGTTGTAAGTGCAGCCTTTTATCCATGATTAAAAGTTTGATACGTTTTTACACTATGGCGAGCTTTATGTTTTCTTCTCGGGGAATGTCACTGTATAGAATATCCTGGAGGTGGACCTTAACCACTTCTGGACCGCCGCACACGCCGATATATGCCTAACTTTCAGGAGGGATATCTTTGTTATGGCAGCAGCTAGCTGCCATAACCCCATTATCTTCTTCTTCAGTGGGTGGTCTGGTTTCCGATAATAGTAGTCTCTGCAGCGGATTCGCCACAAGATCACTTTTATCGGGGGCAGGAGTGGGGCCCCCCCTCCCACCGCTCTCCAGTGCCCTCCACCGCTTACTGGAGCCGTCAATAGCGACGGTGGCGATTGGATGCTTTTCCTTCCTGGGTATGGAGACGAGTGAGGGGAAAATGGCCCCCACCCGTCTCCATATCATTGCAGGGCGGAAGCGACGTCAAAACTTCACTTCCACCCATAGCTCTTAAAGAGCTATTTTTTTAAATGACAACATTTTTTTTTTTATTGCACTTTAGTGTAAATATGAGATCTGAGTTTTTTTTGACCCCAGAGCTCATATTTAAGAGGTCCTGTCATGCTTTTTGTCTATTACAAGGGATGTTTACATTCAGTGTAATAAGAATAAAAGTGACACCATTTTTTTTTAAAAAGAACAGTGTAAAAATGAAAAATAAAAAAAAGGTAAAACAAATAAGATTTTTTTTTTTAAACGCACCCCGTCCCACGAGCTCGCGTGCAGAAGCGAACGCATACGAAAACGATGTTAAAACCACACACGTGAGGTATCACTGCAATAATTCTGTCCCAGACCTTCTCTGCAGCTCAAAACATGCAACCTGTAGAATTTTTTAAACGTCGTCTATACAGATTTTTAAGGGTAAAAGTGTGTCGCCATTCCACGAGCAATTTTGAAGCGTGACATGCTGGGTATCAATTTACTCGGCATAACATTATCTTTCAAAATATAAAAAAAAATTGGGCTAACTGTACTGTTGTCTTAGTTTTTAACTTGTTAACAACAAGTCTTAGAAAGAGGCTTGGTCCTTAAGTGGTTAAGCTTTATGTGTTCGGAGGAGGACCGCAATCATTACAGAGTCGCGCCTGTAGGCTGATCGGTTGTTGTGACCATTCCGTGCATGGTGGGATTTGATAATTTCTTCACCTTCCTTTATAGGAACAAAAGCCTTGGCTGGGTTTAAGCCACAAGCGCTACTGTCCTCTCTCTAAAAATTCACATTTTACATTTTTTTTGAGACAGACTAATCTTTAGTATGGCAGTAGTTAATAACAACTAGGTTTCATTTTTACATTTCACTATAAAACATATCAAATAAATGCTAGGACATTACAAACATCCTAATAATGACTTCTTTTTGGAAAGTGGACACCAAAAGCTGATGAAAATTTTTTTTGGGCCACAATATTTTGTAAATGAAGAAACATGTGGCAAGTGCAAGTTTTAGGTTATTAGTGTAAGAAAGTACCCTGGTGAATGACATTGCATTAAACTGAAATTACATTGGGGTTGATTTACTAAAGGCAAATAGACTGTGCACTCTGCAAGTGCAGTTGCTCCAAAGCTTAGTAAATGAGGTAAAGCTTAACTTCGCAAAGAGTACCCAATTATGTGCAAGGAAAATAAAAAAAAAATGCATTTTTTCTTGCACATGTTTGGATAATGTAAGTCAGCACAGCTTTTGCTCATTTACTACTGCAGCTGTACTTTTCAAAGTTCACAGTCTAATTGCCTTTAGTAAATCAACCCTTTTGCTTGCAATGGTTAGATGTTATGGATAAAACAACTTAAACCTTTTTAAACCCCCCAAAATGATTCTACAAAAAAAAAACCCTAATCAATGGTGGTCAGTGGCATTTTATCCACCCACCCCACAAAAAATGCCCCAATATTGGTGTTCCAGATGGCTGTGTGCCTTCAGCCTACCATTTCAGTTGTCTAATGACAGCCACTTCACTGTACGGGAGGATTTTTTTAAATTTCCCAGAATTGGGCTTTAAGCTAAAATCTATTTGAAAGAGAAAAAAAAAATCACTAAAAATGAAAACGACTATATCAGTGAGCTTTGTATTATGAATGTAAAATTGGAAACCTTTTCAGGGGTGTATCTACACTTCACATTTTGAAATCAATGACGTTCTGCCTCCAGTTATTATTAACAAGCCTGATAAAATCTGTTTCATTTTATGTCCAGCTTGTTTACTAGCTAGTAAAGCTTGCAAGAGAATCACCAGGGAAATTAAGTTTTAATTGAAATTGCTCCGTTAATAAAAGAGAGACATTAACCTGTATGATGTCCTAATAAATTGCAGATCTTTGTCAAGAGATGGGAGATAAAAGCATTAAAGCGGTTGGTAAAGCTAAAGTTTGATCAATCTCTGTTGGAGTTAGGAGTTTCTTTATTTAACTGTGATAAGCAGTGACAAATGTAAAGTGCCGTCCTCCAGGAAGACAATCAATGGCCAATGAAGAATGATCAGACCCCCAAAGAAATCAATGACAGCTCTGTGTGTTCTGTGTCATTCAATAGACTTCATCTCTCAAGAGCATCAGTTACAGTGAATTCCTGGTGAGACATCAATAGCTAAATAGAGTCTGCCTGTGAACTGAGAGTTTGTAGGGCAATGTTAGTCATGTCTTATCCAATAGTTTTCATCTTCTTAAAGTAAAAGTCATTGAGATCAAGTATTGCTGTACAGGACAACTGCTGTACATAGTTATAATTTAAGCTGGTTATAACTTAAGCTTAATTTCTTTAATAAAAATAACAAACATGTCTGTACTTACCTGCTCTGTGCAATCCTCATCTTCTGGCGTCCCTTCGCTGGTGCTCCTGGCTGCTCCTCTTCATCGGGTGCGTGTTTGCTCCAGAATCCCACTGCTGCGTCCATTGAAACAGACAGTGGGGGGGGGGGGGGCGCATGCGCGAAGCCTAACATGGAGGACGCTTCCTGCTAGAGCTCCGCACTCCTCACCGCTATCTCGGGAAACATATAGCCGTCTGAGCCACCCTCACGCTCCACTCTTCCAGGGATCGGTACCCGGCGCTCCCTAGCACAGACCGGGATGGTTCTAACGGGACACCGCGGCAAAAACAAGCCAAAACCCATCAAAGAGGCCCTCGCCCGCACATCAACCAAAATGGCGGCGAAAGCACTCGCCAAACAACAAGCGGCGTCCTCTCCCAGGCCCGAGCCCACAGACAGCGGGGAAGAAGATGAACCGGACTTCCATATCGGTTCTCCGTCCCAACCACCACCAGGTATGAACCAAAGCTCCTTTCTCCAATATATGGAGACCATGCTCCAGAAGGCCCTGAAAGCCACCTCGGACCAAATTACCAACAGACTCTCACGGGAGATCCGTGAAATAGGCCAACGCACATCAGACCTTGAGACCCGGGTAGACGATATCGAACTGACCCTGCAGGAACATGCCCAAGAACACGCAGCTCTCCGCGAGGAGAACGCTACCCTTCTATCCCGCCTCGAGGACGCCGAGAACCGGTCCCGTAGGTCAAACCTCAGGCTCAGGGGAATCCCTGAAGTAATAGATGATGTGCAATCGTTCACTACAGCCCTGTTTCAGGAGCTAGCCCCATCAATCCCTATTGAACGGTTGGAATTCGATCGCGTCCACAGAGCCCTGACCCGCCGTCAGAGTGATGGCCCGCCACGAGACATCATCATAAAGCTCCATTTCTTTCGCACAAAGGAGCAGCTCCTTACTGCGGCACGCAACAAAGAAACGTTACTGTTCCAGGGCCACACTTACCAGCTATTCTCTGATCTTGCTCCTCTAACTATCGCAAAGCGCAGAGCCATGAAGCCGCAACTCCAGGTACTCATGCAACACCAGATCAAGTACACATGGCGATTCCCCTTCGCCCTGCAATTCACCCACCAAGGCCAGCAACATACCTGCACATCCCCGGATTCCCTGCAGCGCCTTCTGGAGTCACTACGTCTAGCAACATTGGAGAACCGGTCAGATCTCAACCTCCCCCGCACGCCAGCACGATCGGCTGCACACCCATACTCGGCCACACCGACTCGACACCAACCGACGCCTTCATCGATTCGTAGAGTGACCCCCTCACGACCACCAGAAGACAACTTCTCCAGCCCAAGAGCCCGCCCGCCTCGCTGATCCCGATGAGGTTGTCTTCAGATTTAACTTACTTTTTTGCATGTCTCCCTTTCTGATACCAGGTCCTCGGTAGCCTAAACAGAACGTTTAGGCCTTCCTTTTTTCATCTTGGAACGCTCGAACCGAGACCTGGGGGGACATCCACCCAGTATGTACCTTCTCTCTTTTCCCCTCCCCATGGAACCGCTTCCCTACAATCGAAACATGATGGCTCAGACGGCCTTCAACCCTATGGTATAACTCCCCTTTCCCCTCCCCTCCTTTTTATTTTTATCCCCCCCTTCCCTTTTTTTTTTTTTTTCTTTCCCCTTTTTGTTATCTTTCATTTTATTTTCAGATTTCCCTTTTGATGCTGGACAGTAGCCCTAAAAAAATTTCTATTGCCTATTTGACCGGCTTCGCATTATTCTGCTGACCCAGACAACCATTTTTGCACCACTTGCTAATCCTGTTGCCTAATATGTTATATATCTGTGCTGCACAATGAATCTGTTGCATCATGTTTAGAATAGTATCCCTTTCCCCCCCTCCCCCCCCCCATTCTCTCCTCCCTCCTTTCCCTCAGATCCCCTTCCCCCCTCCTTTCTTCCCCTCCCCCTCCTCCCCCTCCCTCTTTCCATCTCTTCCCCCCCTCCCTCCTTCCCTCTCTTCCCCCCCCCTCCCTCCTTCCCTCTCTTCCCCCCATCCCCCTCCTCCCCCCATCTCTCCCTTCCCATCTCCGCCTCCCTTACCCCTCCACCCATCCTTCCCCTTCCCCCCCCTCTCCCCGGCCCCTTCCCCTTCCCTCTTACCCTGTTATCCGAGGCAAATGCATTTCTGTAGCCACCCATCTCAAAAGAGATAAAAAGCTGAAACTGCAACAACTAGAACTCTCCTTTCACCAACAATTTTTACAATTCCAAGCCTCTCCTACTGAGGATAACAAACTATCCCTAGATAAAACCAGACTCGAATTAGACCTTTTACTTGCTGAATCTGCGGATAAAGCAATTCGTAGCTCCAACCACACGATCTACACTAAAGCTAATAAACCTGATACATTTATGGCCCTACGACTTCGTCGACCAGATAGAATTCACAAACCGATCAGACTCAAAATTGCGAACGACATCCATACTAGTAACCCCCTTAAGATTCTCTCTGAATTTCGTAATAAACTTGCTAAACTATATGAAGATAGTAACAGATTCCCAGTACATCAAGCAGAGGCGCTATTTAGCAATCTCCCAATGCCCCAACTTTCTGACTCCAATAGAGAAACTATGGACTCCCAAATCACGATTGCCGAGGTCTTGGCAGCCATTAAAACGTTAAAACCTAACAAACGCCCTGGCCCAGATGGTTTACCTAGTAATTACTACAAGAAATTTGCAGATATACTGGCCCCTCTTCTTGTCAAATCCTTTAATGCCCTTCTACACCAACACTCCTTTGGCAGGGACACCCTCACGGCCATCATCTCCATGATCCCCAAACCCAATACAGACGACACCCTCTGGTCCAATTACAGACCTATATCCCTATTGAATGTAGATATAAAGATTCTAGCAAAAATCCTAGCTCTCCGTCTCAACCCGATTATAGGCAAACTGATCCACAGGGACCAAGTGGGGTTCATCCCCAAGCGGCAGGCCAGCGACAATATTAGACGCGTCATTCTTTTGCAGCATCTAGCGAAATCACGTAATATACCCATGCATCTCCTGTCGCTCGATATTAGAAAAGCTTTCGACACTGTCTCCTGGTCCTACCTAGATTTCATCCTGAAGCGCTGGGGCTTTGGCCCTCACTTTCTCCAGTGGATCAGAGCCCTTTACACTAATCCCCAAGCTTTTGTAAAATACTCAGGATTCCGCTCAGAAAGCTTCCCAATTCAGAGAGGGACGAGACAGGGTTGCCCCCTCTCCCCCTTAGTTTTTGCCCTGGCAATTGAACCCCTAGCTGAACTAATTAGAACAAACCCCAATATTCAAGGCCTGGAGATAGCTTCAGTCACCCACAAACTATGCTTATTTGCTGACGACGCACTCCTATTTATCACCTCACCTCATACTACATTGCCAAATCTCCTACTACTCCTGGACAAGTTTGCTCGGATCTCTGGTTTGGAAGTTAACCAGTCAAAATCTAAGGCCCTGAATGTGTCCCTGCCCACATCCACTCTCACCCAGCTTCAAAACAATTTCTCTTTTCAATGGTCCTCCACATCCTTACCCTACCTAGGAATAAAGCTCACTACTAACCCGTCAGATCTATTCCAGAAAAATTACCTTCCCATGTTGGCCCACCTCACTTCTCTTCTCAACGCTTGGCGTCCCCTTTGTATATCCTGGTTGGGCCGCATAGCTGCGGTCAAAATGTCGCTACTCCCCAAACTGCTATATCTATACAGAGTATTGCCTATTTTAGTACCCCCCTACTTCCACAGAATTATCCAAAACAGAGTGTTCAAGTATATATGGTGCTCTACAAGACCTAGGGTCTCCAGAAAGATCTTACTTCGCAACAAAAACTCAGGTGGTTTGGGAGTACCGAATTTCCTTAAATACTACCATGCGGCCCAACTAGCACAAATAACGCTTTACTTTGCCAAAGATGAGATCCCGATCTGGGTGAGCCTGGAGGCAATTGACCTTCACCCTACCCTTATCTCTAATGTCCTATGGTTACCAGCCCCACTACGAGGGCCCATATCTAACCCCGTGACCCATCATTCTCTAAGACTCTGGGACAGACTTCAAACCTCCCTTGCACTCACATCTCCCCACACTCCACTCCTCTCCTTCCTAGATCATCCTCAATTTTACCCAGCCTCCTCTGAACCGACCTCTTTCCAAACCTGGAGGCGCCTCGGTCTGAGTCGTATATGTGACTTAGTTGAAGGGAACTCTATAAAACCGTTTGTAACCCTACAATCTTCAACGCAACTTCCCAATAGGGAATGTTTCCGTTACCTTCAGGTGAGTCACTTCCTACAAGCACTCTTGGGGTCGAGCTTTGCATTAGGCCCCCTATCCATATTTGAAAAGGTGTGCGACCCCCTATGCCCAACAATGGTCCAACGACCTCTCCAAAGATCTAGATGCAGATGAATGGTCCACTGTCTGGGCCAATACCAAAATATCGTCCCAAAATATCCTTGCACTCGAAGCCAGCTACAAAATACTGATGAGATGGTACCTGGTCCCGGCCAGGATTGCCAGGTTCCTCCCATCATACTCTCCCAACTGCTTCAGAAACTGCGGTGAACGAGGCACACATCTCCACATATGGTGGACATGTCCTATAGTGCACAGCTTCTGGGCAATAATATTTCAGATGATCTCTACATTAACACAAGACGATTTCTCCCCAGACCCCTCCCTAGCTCTTTTAAACCTCCTTCCAAATCACCTTACTAAAGCACAAACTCGGCTCATTCTGCACCTTACCACAGCTGCCAAGCAAACCATTGCAAAAGCCTGGAAAACCCCTACCCTCCATATAGCCGAAACTAAAAACAGGGTCACCCAAGCAATGATCCACAGCAAAATTGAGGCCACCATCCTAGATAATATCCCCAAGCACCTAAAAATTTGGCACCCCTGGATCAATCACTTCCTACCTCAAGATTTTGATAACAGTCTACTCGAGCCATAATCCCTTTTAAAAAAAAACCTCATCTCCTAAGCTTACTCTTACGCCCTGTGTGTGCCGACCGACCCCCCTCTCCTTTGCTGTCCTCCTTCTTCCTTTCCCTCTCTGTCCAACACTGCTGCTTCACTTTCCCCTCCTGGGCCCCCTCTCTTTTCCCCCTCCCCAAATCCACGTTAACGCTCTGTCTCCTTATGACTGGTTCGGCTGACAACCTATCTCCTCCCACATAGTGTGTTACCTCCAGTTTGTCTACCTTGTTAATAGGGGCTCTGGCCAGATTTTGTTTACAACTTTATAATTACCTAATTTTGTATGTGCACTTATGCTCTCCCTGCCTGAGCACCTTCTATTGTACTATTGCGTCATCCTTACGCACTTTATTGAGTACTCTGTATGCACCTACTTTAAATGGCTGAACTGTTGTTATTCATGTACTGTTTTTGTTTGTTACCAATAAAATATTTGAAAAGAAACAGACAGTGGGACTCAGCCCCACCCCTTGCTCCTGTGTCACTGGATTTGATTGACAGCGGTGGGAGCCAATTGCTCTATTAGCTATCAATCTGTCCAATGAGGAGAGAGACAGTGGCAGGAGCCACTGCACTCGTGCCCATCACTGGATCAGATGGTTTCAAGTAAGGAAGAGACAGGGGGGGGGGGGGGTCTGGGGGGTAGCTGTAGCACAGAAGGGTTTTCACCTTAATGCATAGAATGCATTAGGTGAAAAACCTTAAGGCTTTAGAACCACTTTAAAGCTGAACTCTGGAATAAGCTAATATTGTCGAAGTAAAAAAGTCATGTGTATTCTTTCTTGAATCTTGGTGTGCTCTGTGCATCTCTTCCAGATCTGTGCAGTAATCCAGTGTGGAGTTTTGCTTCTGTGCAAGAGCTTCCTGTAACAAAGACCAGTCACTGCTGCTCTCTCTCCTTGTCCAAGGGGACCAATCTGGTACCCACCCCTTTTTTTCCATAGACAGCCCATAGAATTAAGATCTGCTAGATCCCTCCCACAGCTCTGTTTTTTTGCACAGGCTATGTGCAGCACAATGGTTGTCACCGCTGCTTTTACAAGGTAATATTTGGCATTTGGTGCACCCAAAGTGGATTTGCATTTTTTTTTATGGATTTTTAGAAATATATTTAAATGAAGGTTTAGGTGTAAGGACCTCTAGTGCGTGTCACCAGAACCGCAGGTAAAAAGTAAGACGTTCTGAAACAGTATAGATCATTTTTTGTCAACCAAGGTTTTGCGGAAACGTATGGCTCCTTTCAAATGTTACTAAAGGTTCCTTGAGCAATGACAGATTCATATCTGTACAATAACCTACAATAACTACCAAAGTAAGAAGGTAATTCCCCACTGTACTGGGTCAGTTTTGCACTGAAAACCAGTGCAAGGGTGCATTTTGTTCTACTGACAACTAATGTATAAGATCGTTTTCCCAATCACCACCAATGTAAGGTAGCATTTCCCCACTGATCACCAATGTAAGGGGGCATTTTCCCACTGATCAACAATGTAAGGGGGCATTTCCCCACTCATCACCAATGTAAGGGGGCATTTCCCCACTGATCACCAGGTTTGCTTTAAGAACATATTAAATACGGGAATTAGCCAGTGCATCCCATGCATTTAAAAGAGAAAACAAAAGTCCTGGATGTCAAAACTCTAATGTAAAAATGCATATAAAAGCAAAGGAGAAGGCCTTCAAAAAATACAAGGCTGAGGGATCATCATCAGCATTCAGACATTACAAAGAATGCAACAAGATATGTAAGGGTGCAATTAGAGCGGCTAAGATAGAACACGAAAGACCATTAGTGGAGGAGAGCAAAAAAAAAATCCCCAAAAATTCTTTAAGTATATAAACAGTAAAAAAGGGAGGACAGACAATATTGGCCCCATAAAGATAGAGGAAGGACATCTGGTTACAAAGAATGGGGAGATGGTGAAGGTATTGAATTTATTCTTCTCCTCTGTCTTCACAAGGGAATCAGGGGGCTTCAGTAATCAAAACTGCAGTGTTTGTCCTCATGACACATCACAGGTAGCACCCTCATGGCTAACAGAGGACAGAATTAGAAATAGACTTGGGAAACTTAACATTAATAAAATCACCGGGACCGGATGGCTTGCACCCGAGGGTACTTAGGGAACCCAGTCAAGTAATTGCCAGACCATTGTTCCTAATTTTTACTGACAGACTACTGACTGGAAAGGTACCAGCTGATTGGAGAAAAGCCAATGTTTAAAAAAGTGCCAAAATACATTCCTGGGAATTACAGACCAGTTAGCCTAATTTGAATAGAATGCAAGCTCTTGGAGAGTATGATAAGGGACTATATACAAGATTTTAGTAATGAAAACGTAATCTTTAGCAGTAATCAGTAGGGATGAGCTGAACAACCCCCCCATTTGGTTCGCAGCAGAACATGCGAACAGGCAAAAAAAAATTTGAACACGCAAACACCATTAAAATCTATGGGACACAAACGTGAAAAATCTAAAGTGCTAATTTTAAAGGCTTATATGCAAGTTATTGCCATAAAAAGTGTTTGGGGACCCGGGTCCTGCCACTGACCTAGAGGCAACATAGGCACAGGTTTTATCCTGTATGTATGAGCCACACAATATAATTTAGAATTTGTTAAAAATGTCCTGTAAGCTTATGTACATATTGTCACAATATTGTAAGCTAGGTATGGACCAGTTGGAAAAAATATATTCATTGTAAAAAGGTGACATTAGCAGAGGAACACTGCGTGGGGTACTTAGGTTGTGTGCCTCAAGGCTCCAGTGATGGAGATCTTGCCCTGGGTCTAGAAAACAGAAAAAACACCTGGTACCAAAAGGTACGGCAAGGAAGCCCTTAGGGTCTAGAAACAACTTCAGCCTTATTTCATCAGTTATTTTCTTCTGCGGTCAGCCATCAGTCACTATGCAGCAATGGGCCCACTAGTTTGGTGGGCAGAAAAAAGCATGAGTATTTATTTATTCCATGAGCCTTTCTGCATGTTTGCTCAGTGACCCCTTTTTGTGACCAGCTTGATTCATATTCCACTTTCCCTTCACTTGTATTTAAAATGTGCTAATGCAGATGGCACTTTTTATGCCCTTTTCTGCTTTTCTGTCATTTTCTTTACCAGTCAAGGAGAAGCTAATCAACAAGTGAAAACAGCAATTCAGGAAAAGCCAATAGACACGCTCACCCTTTTATATACTCTATCTTAATAAGGTGTCAGTTGTGTTGGCTGCTGGTGTGAAAACTCTACAAAACTCAGTAGATGAATTCCTACGATGTGTCATGATTTCACAGAAAAAGGATATTGCACTGGAATGCAGCGCTAAAAGGTCATAGAGCAATTTTTAAATTAATGTTGTTGCGTTTGCAGTTGGGTATTTTTCATCAATATTTTCTGCCTGGCAAGAGTGTACGTGAAAGCAATTACCAATATTTTCTGCCTGGCAAGAGTGTACGTGAAAGCAATTACCACAGTGGAGCTGCAACAAGCCTCAACTGCCCCGAGCATCGCCACACGAAGATGGGGGGAAGTAGGAACACTGGGGGAGGGGGGGTGTGGGGGGGCTTATGGAAAAGGAAAGAAATGCCGAGTCGACAGGCTCTTCAAGAACGCGTCCCCCCCAGCTGCACTGCACGAGCAGGGGGGTGTGGATTTACAGGCCACTCGGGCAACGGCCAGGAGGGGGGCAACATCGGCCCCCAGACGTCCTTTACAAGGGGCGAATCCCCCGGCGGCGTCTGCACGAGTCGGGGGAGAGGACAGAAGGGCCGCGAGGGAGCACCGTCGAGAGGGGGAGGGGTCTCACATGGCCAGCGGGCCGGGAGGATGGCGGGTGCACCATCACCAGCGGAGCAGCGAATCAGGCAGCAGAGCGGAGCCCGTACCGGCCCACCTGCACGGGGGAATGCGGACTCAGAGGGGAAGCGTAGTGCAGCGAGACAGTGGTGCGGGTGGAAGGAGACATGCTACTTACCACGAGCCCCTCTCCGAGGGAGCGTTCCCTGTCTTGTGCGCAGGAGGAAGAATCTCGGTCGGAAGGAGAATTGTCCGAAGAGGAGGAGGGAGGACTCGGTCGCCCTATCCCGCCGTGGAGGCTCGTGCAGCGCTGTGGACCCCCGCCCGCCCGGTCAGCCCGGGTAAGTCCACAGACAACAGTGCTTTTGTAAAGTTTTACAGTCCATTGATGGGTGCAGGTAACTAGTGGGGAGAAGCTCAGTGGCCATCTCCCGCGCCCGTCGTTGGCAGTAACGGACCAACCGCGAGCGTGAAGTGGGAGGGCAGAGAGTGGGTCGGGGCAAATACAGTAATTGCTAGAAGGTTGCGGTGTTGATAGCAGGCTGCGTTTTGGTAATAGGGGTGAGGCACAGAAGGTGGGGTAAATTCGAGAGCTGGTGGAACAGAGGCGGGCGGCCGCCGGGTGTTGGGTGGTAGTTGACCAATTTGAAGCAGGCAAGAGTGTACGTGAAAGCAATTACCAATTTGACATGTTAACATATTAAGCTGACAAGCTGCAAAATTAACTTGTTAAATATAAGTGGATAGTACTAATTGAGAAATATGATGGTAATGCCTTGTTCCTATATATAGGGAAAACATTGTGGCATATGATAGAATCCCACAACAAGTTAGTAGCAAGCCTAAAATTAGCTCCATTTAGGATGTATGAAAGGTGCAAATGAATATAAAGCCGCTCTAAAAGGAGGAAGGAACATCAAGTATTGTTTCCAATAAATGCACTATATTGGATTCATATTATGTGATGAAGCCTACTCTATGCTAAAAGAGAAAAGGGAGTCCAATCTGTTTTCCACATTGCTTACCATAAAGTTGTAAGTAGTTATTACTAGTTGGGATATAATATAATTCTACCTATGAACTTGAAAATAGTAAAGGGTATGTAAACACCAACAATGCACTTCTCTTATTTACTTCCTTTAGTACTGTTCAATATACCAATGCAGTTTTGTTTTATGTTTGAGAAGTGCAAAAAAAATAACTGCCAGAAATCCAATGATCCAAATAATTGACCACACACCGAAGACGTTCAACTCCAGTCCAGGTTTATTGCAATGACAGCACACCGCTCACTCCCACCCAAAGCCGTGCCTCCAATATGTTTTACCCACTGCAGAGCTTAAAGTGATACTAAAGTCTAATTTTTTTTTCTTTAAAAATAACAAACATACTATACCTGCTCTGTTGCAGTTAGTTTTTCATAGAGTAGCCCCGATCCTCCCCTTCTTGTGTCCCTCGCCGGTGCTCCTGGCCCCTCCCTCTTGTCAAGTGCCCCTCAGCAAGCAGCTTGCTATGGGGGCAGCCGAACCGCAGCTCTGTGTGTCTCTTTCGACACACAGATGTGGTTTGGCCCCACCCCCCTCTCCTCATTGGCTAACTGACTTTGAATGACAGTAGCGGGAGCCAATGACGCAACTGCTGTGTCTCAACCTATCAGGAGGGAGAGTCCCGGATGGCTGAGGCACTCGTACACATCAATGGATCGAGATGGGGCTCAGGTAAGTATTAGGGGGGCTAAGGAGGACTGCTGCGCATGGAAGGTTTTTTAACTTAATGCATAAAATCCATTAAAATTAAAAAAAACGTCTGCCTTTAGAATCACTTTAATTATGCTGCCATTGCGATAAACCTTGGCTGGAGTTAAATGCCTTTGATGTGTGGACCAGTATTTGGATGGTGGACTACAGTGGAATAGAGTGGACTCCAGGGGCTTTGGCACCCAGCTCGAGGGGGATACAGGCTGGCCTTTGCAGGGCCGCTGATAAGGCAGTATAACCAACCCTCCTGTAGGGGGCCCAAGCCTCATTAGTCCAGAAGGAGAGGAGAGCCAACTGTACTGCCTTGTGACTCGTGTTCAACTCCTGCAGCACTGCTTTCTTTCTTCCTCGCCGCCATTACTGTAAAAAAAAAAAAAATAGTAAAAATGCCATAAATCTATCCTCTATTTTGTAGACGCTTTAACTTTTGCGCAAACCAATCAATCAATGTACGCTTTTTGTGATTTTTATTACCAAAAATATGTAGAAGAATACATATCGGCCTAAACTGAGGAAAACATTTGCTTTTTAAAAAAAAAAAGTTGGGATATTTATTACAGCAAAAAGTACAAAACATTGGGGCTGATTTACAAAGCATTTGCGCTATGAGTTGCAGCGCACGCCGATGCTCAACTGCCGTTTTCGTATTCACAAAGCATTTGCGCCTGTAACACAGTGCAATTCCCCATTTACTATTGTCTTGCCAGCACACGGGCGGCAGCGATCTGTGCACCGCCATAGAGCTGGCGCAAGCATTCTTCAACTCTTGATTAAAAGAAGCTGTTTGTGGCAATATTATGGGGGAGATGTGGGTGATGTGAGGAAGTATAGATATGACTGTCCAAGTAACAAATATGGCCAAAATAGAACGGAAAATTAACTTTCTCTGAGCAGGCTTGCTGCGCCTGCAAATACACTTGGAACTGCGCTAGGTCAATTTATGTACTGCGCATGTTCACGCGGCATTTGCGCCTGTTCAAGTGCTCTGGTTCACTGCGAAGGCAAAATCTTAGTAAATGTCAAGTCACGTAGGTTCATTTGCATAAGTTGAACAGGCGCACCTCTCAACTTGACTTTTTTTTTGCGCTGGTTCACTTCTATGTTTTTTTTTTTTTAAATGACGTGGGGGTCCCCCTCAAAATCCATACCAGACCCTTATCCGAGCACGCAACCTGGCTGGCCGCAGGAAAAGAGGGGGGACGAGAGAGCGCCCCCCGCCCTCCTGAATCGTATCAGACCACATGCCCTCAACATTGGGAGGATGCTTTGGGGTCCCCCCAAAGCACCTTGTCCCCATGTTGATGAGGACAAGGGCCTCATCCCCACAATCCTGGCCGGTGGTTGTGGGGGTATGTGGGCGGGGGGCTTATCGGAATCTGGAAGCCCCCTTTAACAAGGGGACCCCCAGATCCCGGCCTCCCCCCTGTGTAAAATGGTAAGGGGGTACAAAAGTACCCCTACCATTTCACCAAAAAAGGGACAAAAGTGTTAAAAATGACAGGAGACAGTCCTTTATTAAAGTCTTCTTTCATCTTCTTTCTTCTGGTCTCCTTCCTTTCTTCATCCTTCGGTTTCTTCATCTTCTTCCTCTATCTTCTTCTTCCTCCAACTTCTTCTTCCTCTGATCCGCTTCTTCTTGCTCCGGTGTTCTCGTCCGGCATCTTCCTCCATGGCGTCTCTTCTTCGTTATCGCGCCGCTCCACGCATTGGGAGGCTCCCGCTATGTAGCACTTCTCTTCTACTTCATCTTCTTCTTCCTCCGATCCTCTGCTTCTTGCTCCGGTGTTCTCGTTCGGCATCTTCATCCACGGCATCTCTTCTTTGTTATCAGGCCGCTCCGCGCAATGGGAGGCTCCCGCTGTGTGACGCATCTCTTCTTCTGACAGGTCTTATATAATGGAGTCCGGGGCCACCCGGTGACCCTGCCCCCCTCTGACGCACGGTTCCATGTTAACATGCAATGTAATATGTACTACTTAGAAAGTCTTTTAATACACCTGTACTTATGGAATAAATTATTATTACTTTTATAGCATTGTTATATGCTGCTTATAACATATCTCATGAAAGTACCATGGGCTTTGTATTCTGCACTAATTTAGGGAGGAGATATACGCATAAGACCATTCACATTTTGTCTGGGCTGGGATCTACAACAAAAAAAACTAAATTTTTTTAATAAAAAGTAAAAAAGTACATTTTTCTACTTTTCAAAGGGGGAAGGAATACAATGGGGCAAAGTAGTTTTAAAAAGTGACGGTCCACTTTAAAAACCTGACAAACAATCTACACTATCCTCTCCCCAATCTATCCAAGACTAAGCCTGGGTTCACACTATGTGCGGCTGCAAGGCACAGCAGGGGGTACGATGCGTCCCCCTTCACCATTTCAGGTCCACATTTTTGCCTGAATTTAGACATGAAACGGAGCCAAAGACGCACAGGACCCTTTTCTGAATACGGACAGCAGCTGCCCCAGAGATGTGTGAACCAGCTCAATTGAGAGCTGGTCAGTCTCCTGTCAAGCTAATTAGTTGCGGGGAAAGCCGCATCCAATTCGCATAAGTGAGAACCCAGTCTCAAGAAAAACATGTTGCAGATAGAGGTCCACTTTTAACCGCTTCCTGACCTTTAAGGCCCCTTTCACACGGGGCAGTCCATTTTTACTACTCTGCCTGCTCAACAAGGGGTGTCGCTCCGTTGATCCCCGCTGAGATGACAAGTCCGTGCAGAGACGGACTTGTCAGAGAGTCCGCTCTCCCCTATGGGGGGATCGGATGATTACGGTCCGCCTGTCTGTTTTCATCCGATCCGATCTGCCAGACGGATGGAAAATAGGACATCCATCCATCTGTATTTTGCGGATCGGATCGGTGTGGATTGGATGCCAGCGGACATGCCACCGCTGACATCCGACGCTCCATAGAGCTGTATGAAGCGACCGTTCAGATCCGCCTGAAAAAACTGACAGGCGGATCTGAACGGTCCGCATATGTGAAAGGGGCCTAACTGGGTCTTAAAGTGATTTTAAAGTGATTATACTTACCTGCTCTGTGTAATTTCACAGAGCAGCTGTGAACCTCCTCTTTTCGGGTCACCCACCAACTCTTCTGGCCCCTCCTATCTGTCCAGTGCCCCCCATGGCAAGGGGGACTCCGCCTCTACCCCTGCTTCCACATCACTGGCTTTGATTGACAGCACTAGGAGCCAGTGGCAGCCCATCCATTAGGGATGCCCGGGCGCCGCCACCCTCTAACCACTCCACCCCGATATGCATTATGGATAGATTCATGCATAGCATGAATCTATCCATGACCGCCGTGGCCACGCCCTATTCATGCATCTGGCCCCTTTCAGGGCGAGTGAATAACAGTGGATTTCTTTGAAGCACCTGATTAAATCCAAACGCTCTAATAGGCTTCAAAATAGGGTGGGCTCTGGTCACAGAACATGCGACCGGAGCCCACCCAGGTGTGTTACAACAGCGAATAAATATTTGCTGTTGAAACACTGATCCTCAATCCGGCCACTCAAAAGCGAGGTTGAGACCCATTTTCCGATGGCTGAAAAGAGAAAACTCCTGAAATGGAAGCCACTGCCATGGAGAGCAGGAGAATGGGAGGCCACTGAGCAGGGGAAGCCACCGCTGTGGAGAGCAGGAGAACAGGAGGCCGCCGGTGATGGAGAACAGAAGAATGGGATGCCCCCGGTGATGGAGAGCAGAAGAACGGGATGCCCCCGGTGATGGGGAGCAGGAGAACAGGAGGCTGCCGGTGATGGAGAGCAGGAGAACGGGATGACCCCGGTGATGGAGAGCAGGAGAACAGGAGGCCGCCACCAACGCCGAGCATGGGGAAGTGCTACCGCCTGACTGATGGGGGGGGTGTCATGCTGTTTTTCGCACCCCCAAAAAAAATTCTGCCAGCCGCTACTGCTAGGAGCCGATGGCTCCCAGTGCCCCAGCAAAGCCAGTGAGACCCGGAAGTGAGGGGAGAAAAGTGCTGCATTAAGGTAAAAAATGTTTAGGCTTTACAACCACTTTAAGGAAGAGGATAGGACGAACTTGCCTATCAAGTGACCACTCTGTCTAGCTGTCACAGTGGTCATAGGATCAGGAACCTGTCCCGACCACTCCCAACCATAACTAGAGACTGGCGTCTGTTGGTGACAGCTCTGTCAGTGTGCTGCGAGTGCTCTCAGCACAAAAACCTCAGCCGCCATGGGTGCATATGTGCAGAATAAGGGTATTAAGGTTCACCCTTCTTGCCCCCCCACATTGGCACATTGGTCAAGTAGTTAATAAAAGTAAAAGAAAAAACAGTTCTCTCTCTGTTTTATTACATTTCAACTCATTTATTTTCATAGATATCAAAATATAATGTACTGCAAAATGTGTTGCCAGTTTATAAAATGTCGCAATAAATTATACACAACAACCACCATTCCAAAATGATTACCAGAACTGCTGAACTGATACAGAACATGATATTGAAATAAATGCTCCCCCAGTTCAAAATAAATCCATCAAATAAGGAATGACGGCGGATAATTACTGAGGAGCACTGGGTGTAAAAGCAAGATGGTATTCACAGCGCATCATGAATGCTATACATAACTTTTCACAGATTTCAGGTGGTTTGTCAGTTTAAATAGTCTGGATGCAAAACGTCTTATTTTGAAAAATGATACAAATCTCACAAATGAGCTGAAAATCTAGGGAGGTACAGCAGCGCATTACAAATGAAGACTATCTATATGTAGTAGGGAGAGGATGCAGATCATTGGCGGGAAGACAAATCTGCAGTCAGCGCCAAGTTTCTGTGTATAATTTAATCTTACATAAGACATTAGTGCTAATATTTGACAACAAGCTCCCACTGAAAGTGCATAGAATTTTACAGAGCAAATAAAGGCACAGTTGTGCTTTAATATTTATCAAAGGCTGACATGAATAATATATAACACCTATGTTTATAAAGCAGATTATTCTTATAGGGCTGAGAGGCTTCTTTTTAGAGCAGCGCTAACTATACAAACTACATACCTGTCAAAACTGAAAATTAAGATTGTAATAAACCTGCAGCTTTTTTTTTTATTTTATTTTATTTTTTTTAGTTTAAGTGATTGTAAAGTCTTGTTTTTTTTTTTTTTTTTAACCACTTGAACACTGGGCACTTAAACCCCCTCCTAACCAGACCAATTTTCAACTTTCGGTGCTGTCATACTTTGAATGATAATTACTTTTTATTTTTTGCGCCATAAATCAAAAAAGACTGAAAATTCGGTAATTCAGTAGAAACAAAAAAAAATTCTTTGTTTCTGTTAAAATTTATTGGCGAGTATTGGCAGAGTATTGGCAGAGTATTGGCAGAGTATTGGCAGAGTATTGGCAAGTATTGGCAAGTATTGGCAGAGTATTGTATTGGCAGAGTATTGGCAAGTATTGGCAAGTATTGGCAGGTATTGGCAGAGTATTGCAGAGTATTGGCAGAGTATTGAACAATGTTGCAGAGTATTGGCAGAGTATTTGCACAGTGTTGCACAGTATGGGCAGAGTATACTGTCACAGAGCAGTGCTGTGGGCACTACACATCCAGCCCACAGCGCTGCTGCAATCTCTCCACCTCTCCCCTCGCACTGTACCGATTGGTACAGAGAGGGGAGGGGGGAATCGGCGTCATGGCGTCATGGCGGTTTGTTTACAAGTGACCGCTCCGTCTTTTAATGGAGCAATCACGCGGTAAACGGCCGCTATTAGTGGTCGTTTACCTTGATCCATGATGCGCCGGGTCTTCCGGACCCGGCGGTCACGGATGTTTGCGGGAGCGTGCCCCAGGGGGCGCGCAAGAGCAAGATTCTCCAAGAAAAACACGACTGCGCCGTAGCCATCTTTCGGCTATGGCGCGGTCGGCAAGTGGTTAAATAACAAACATGTTATACTTACCTCCTCTGTGCAGTGGATTTGCACAGAGCAGTCTAGATCCTCCTCTTCTCGGGTCCCTCTTTGCTGCTCCTGGCCCCTCCCTCCTATCGAGTGCCCCCATAGCCAGCAGCTTCCTATGGAGGCACTCGAGTCACAGCTCCATTCAAACACGGTGCCCGATCTGGACCCACCCCCTCTCTACCCTGATAGAATGCATTAAGATAAGAAAAACCTTTTGCCTTTACAACCCCTTTAAGCACAAAGAAATAAACATTCCCCAGTAAACTATTAAAATTCTAACCCTAGGATTTGCAGTTGACAACTTGCTACTGGCTCCTGCTCTTTCAGTGCTTCTTCTCCGAACCACTAGTCATTGGACAGTGCAGTCTCCAGTCTGTTTGTTAGCTTGGAGAAAGAAGAGAGGAGATGGAGGGAGGATTAGGGGAATGCCTTGCCATCCTAGGCTAAAGGGGCTGTGTGTTTCTATTGATGAGCACAGTATAGAAAGACACAACTCTTGTCTCTGTATGAAAAGGAGGCTTCATAGGACTCCGAAAGAGGAATGAGCCACCCTCAATCAGGAAACCATGGGCAGCAGTCATGGCACCAGTATAGTAAAAAGGAGCGCTTCATATGACGTCCTCCCCTTCTGTGCACTGCAGGGAGCGCGCGCGCGCCCCCCGGAGCGCGCGCGCGCGCGCTCTCGCCGTGTCACGGGGCCCCCGCTGCGCGTGCCCAGCGGCCGCGAGGTCCGCTGGGCACCCGCGAGTGCCCGGTAACACAGCGGGACCGTTGATCTGTGTGTGTAACCACACAGATCAACGGTCCTGTCAGAGGAGAGGAGCCGATGGTGTGTTCTCTGTACAGAGACACACCGATCGGTCTCCTCCCCTTGTGAGGCCCCTCCCCCCCACAGTAAGAAACACTCTTAGGGAACATAATTAACCCCTCCCCGCCCCTAGTGGTTAACCCCTTCACTGCCAGTGTCATTTATACATGAATCAATGCATTTAAATAGCATTGATTGCTGTATAAATGACAATGGTGCCAAAAATGTGTCAAAAATGTCCGATGTGTCCGCCATAATGTCGCAGTCACAATAAAAATCGCTGATCACCGCCATTACTAGTAAAAAAAAAAATATTAATAAAAATGCTATAAAACTATCCCCTATTTTGTAAACGCTATAACTTTTGCGCAAACTAATCAATGATCGCTAATTGCGATTTTTTTTTACCCAAAAATATGTAGAAGAATACGTATCGGCCGAAACTGAGGAAAAAAAATGTTTTTTTATATATTTTTTGGGGATATTTAGTATAGCAAAAAGTAAAAAATATTGTTTTTTTTTTAAATTTGTCGCTCTTCTTTTGTTTATTGCGCAAAAAATAAAAAACGCAGAGGTGATCAAATACCACCAAAAGAAAGCTCTATTTGTGGGGAAAAAATGATAACAATTTCATTTGGGTACAGTGTCGTATGACCGCGCAATTGTCATTCAAAGTGCGTCAGCGCTGAAAGCTGAAAAATGGCTTGGTCAGGAAGGGGTGAAAATGCACTGTAGTGAGGTGGTTAAACAGGAACATAGGTGTAGTAAAGTCCCAGGCCTCCTTTGATCTAATGAGAACCTCCAGGGCCAGGGATAGCTAACATCCTTCTGTATTTAGTGTGTTGTGAGGCATGGTGGGTGCAGAGTAGTTAAAGTTATTGGGAGCAAGACACGTCTTGAATGCAAAAGAAAGTTTATTTCTCTTAACAAACTTTTTGGGGGAGAGAGGATTAGGGCCAGGACACCCTTAGGTAGTTGCAAGATTAATTGGCAGACTCTGAGACTTCAATAGGAGGACAGCCATGCAGGGAAAGGCATCCAGCAAGATGCCACATCTGCATGTGCAGGAATGCTGTCTCCTATGGCAACAGTCTTTGACAGTTCCTAACACAAAGCGTACAG
Source organism: Lithobates sylvaticus (assembly GCA_028564925.1). Taxonomy (NCBI): domain Eukaryota; kingdom Metazoa; phylum Chordata; class Amphibia; order Anura; family Ranidae; genus Lithobates; species Lithobates sylvaticus. The sequence continues at coordinate 162,089,582 of CM053034.1, read as the reverse complement.
TTCTTTCACTTTCACTACAATTGCTCCTTGTAGTTCTTCAGCCCACTGAGCTCCCGGTCTCTCACTAGATCCACCGATTCACTGCCACTGAATTCCTTGAACTCCTCCAATCTTCACGGTGGTATCTTCCTCAAGTGTCACCCACGCTTCTTTGCTGGGTCCCCCCAAGCTTGGCACTCTAGATACCTCTCAAGTTTCACCCCCGCTGGCCTGCTCGGTCTCTGGCTTGACACACAAGGCTGCTTTGCAAGCGTCACCTCCGCTGGCTGGTTCCCTGGCTTGATACCCACTGAAGTTTCCCAATTCTTCACTGTCCCCAGTTGGTGAGAATGCTGCTCCGTTACTTGCTTCAGTTACTCACTGTGGTCCCTGGTAATTAGGAGGTCGGATGTAGAGGGGATAGCTTCCCTTCTACCTCCGCCCACGTCAGGTTATCCGGCCGACAGAACCGCCACTTTTGGTTGGACTGCAAGCCGCAGTCCCAACCCTGCGCTGCTCTCTTGTTTCTGGATAGGCCCTCAGACAGCCTAGCAGCCAGATGTGCCTGGGATAGGTCCAATCTCTGGTCTAGCATCCCGGGCAATACAGCACACATCCACCCAGACAGCCATCCAGGTGGCACAGAACACAGATCACCTGACCTCACCCGAATATATAGGCCCTCCCAGTAGGCCAAGGGATTCAAGAAAACCCCTGCCCATTAGCTGAGATACCCCATATACCCATAACCTGACCTTGCGTTGCCCTCATATCTAGTACCACCAAGTACCCGGCCACCTAGTGGTAGAATCAATAAATCTCTAACAATAAACCAGGATAATTATTCCAGGGTGCTACATAGGCAAGACTTAAAAGATAAAGAAGCTGCATACCCAGTGATTAAATCAGCTGCCAAAAGTGCTTAAAAAACTGAGGGTCTAACCATTTGCTGCAGAATTACGTACATGTATGTGATTATGTTCAAGTGGTTTTACAGGGGGTTATGGCTGCAGCTGCAAGCCATAACCCTATTATTTTTATTTTAGCCACTAACGGCTAGCGACTGATTAGCCAGTGGATTGCTTTTACAATCATCTCTCTGGCCACCCACCAGTGCCTTTCTCATCGAATGGGAGAGCCCAGTGTCCCATCCGGAGGTGCTGCCAGAGTATGATACAGTTGTATACCTGTAGTGTTTTGGAGCGTTTCACATAAGTGTAATTTTATCATAGAGTTGGCTTTTTTTTTTTTTATCTCTTGCTTTCCAAGGTAGAGGCGATATCTGGTGTCTTATAGACCCCAGATGTCTCCATAAATAGGACCTGTCATGCCTTATTTCTATCACAAGGGATGTTTACATTGCTGCTTCAATCACACAATGTACAGTAGCCCTGACACTTTGCAGTGGCTTCTCTGCCTTTTGGCTAAGATCAAGTGTAGCACCCTTTACCATAGGTAGGTGCTAGCATAGGATTTTTTGCTAGGGAGACTGTCAGCACAGGTAAATTTCGGGAGGCCTATGCTTTGAGCTAGGCCTGTCTGCTTTGATCTGGGGACAGGGAGTGGTTATTGTTGAAGTGGGTGTGACCACCTGGAGTGGCATTCTGCTCATGTGGGAGCCCTGGCCAATCCCCAACTGGAATTGGCAGGGGTCGGGTCTCCTATATAAGCTGAAGTAACAGGCCACTAGGAGGAGTTATCCGGGAGAAGAGGAGAATGGAGTACTAGACAGCAGCAGGAGGGCATCCCCATCTGGGGGGGGGGGGGGGGGTGCGCAGAGTGCAGGAGGAGGCCCGGGGAGAACTGTGAGGGAACTACACATTTACACGGTCATTGGTGAAGTCTTCATCATTACAAGGTCATTAATGAGGAACTCCTGAAGCAGAGGGGCAGGTGAAGCTGTCGGACCGTACGGTCCGGTTAAATTCTCTATCATGGACTCTGGGCAGAGAGAGGTCGGTGAGTGTACCACAGTGGAGGGCTGGATGTGGAGACATGCCAGGAAGTCTGTAAGGGAACTTCACCTTTACACGGTCATTGGTGAAGTCCTCATTACACGGTCATTGATGAGGAATCCTGGATCAGAGGAGAGACTGTGGTGAATAGTGGTAAATCGATGTGCAGGATGGGCTAGCTGGGAACAGTAGTCCACCGTTCAGCACATGCTTTTAACCTACTAGGCCTCCGGGGAGAGGTACTGCAGGCCTCTAGCCTAGTAGCAGCAAGCAGAGTCAGCATTAGAGACTATTTAGAGTGGGTTCTTTTGCTTACAGAAAAAGATGTGACAAGAAATGAGTGTGCTACAGTATAAGTTTGTGCAGGAGGAGAGGATTTCTGGGAACTTCACCCTTACACGGTCATGGGTGAAATCCTTGTCATTACATGGTCATTGACGAGGAATTTCTGAAAGCAATAGTCTGCAGGAGTTACACAGAGGAGGAGCAATAGTTTGCATGGTGATGCAGGGGAAGAGACTGTAGCTGTTAAACATATCTAATCTATAAAACCTATAAATATGATGGCAAAACATTTGGTCTATGGGCATCCCATATACCCCTTTCCCCAACCAAGTTATACCCCCCAAAATAAAAAAACAAAGCAAATGACTGTTCCTTGTCTCTGAGGTGATATATGAAGGTCTGGCAGCGGGGTGATTTGGTGGATGTTTGTTACTAGTGGCAACTACACCGCTACACAAGTGTAGTATATGTTCTTATCAGTTGCCAGAGGAGGCGCTATGCTACTCCCAAATGGGGAGGGCAGATGCAAATCCGACGGTGTAATTGTACCTGGACGGTCTGTTTCGGTAGGGGCCACATCGGCGCTCTTTGGTCATAGAGGCTGATGATTGGTTGTGTCTGAGCAGGCCAGAAGGGTGCTCCTGGTGAGGATGAGTGCTGCACCGATCTGGCCGAAGGGCCAGGTCCCTGGTCTTCTGGCCTAGATTGGTGTGGTCCTTGCCCCTGTCAGTTTTTTGGGAAAGAACACTGGCCCCCCTTTCCCACCAGGTATTTCCTGAATGTAATTAGGTAGGAGCGATGGGAGTGGTGGTTGAGCGCTTGTGTCCAGGGCTCTAATTTAAGCTCTCAGAGCTCCAGGCCTTCCTGGTAGGGGTGGGGGCTGCGCCGGTCTGGCTGTGGGCCAGGGTTGGAAAGAAGCCCATGGTATATGTGCCCCTGGAGTGGCAATACAGGGGTGCCGTAACATCACTGTGAGTGAGGGTCACTTTGATTTATGGCACCACGGTCACTGCACCATAGCACACTTTTTTTTTTCTCACCTGCCTCCTGGGCTGGGCCTTTTGTCTGGGACCGGAGGAATTTTTTTATTCCTGGTCGGAGGGGAGCCCCACCTAGTACTTGGATGGGTCTGTTTCCGCAGACCCTCCAGAGAATGGGGTCTGTCTGGTTTCAGCCAGCTGGACCAAGTGCAAGTACCCCAGTCCCCGTCTGGAGCCTAAAGCCCTGGGGGATCAGGGCAAGGCACTCTGATTTTAGAGGGCTTGTGTACACCTGTTGCATGTTTTTGTGTTTCACTCTTTATGTGTGTGCACATTTTTTTGGCACCGGGTGAAGTTTGAGTGTGTTTACACACCATGGGCAGTTAAAAAAAAAAAAAAAAAAAAAAAAAAAGAATCGCTACCTCCCCACCTGTGAAACAGCTCTGAAAATCGATCCACCGGAAATCACTTTTCAGAGGTTACAGGCTGGAAAACAGGACATGTAAGTGTTACTTAAAGTGGTGTTGCCACCAAAAAAAAAAAAATTTGCCTTAAAAATCATAAAAAAATAAAAAAAATAATTGGAAAAAATAATATTTTTTACTCACCTCTAAATGCCTGTTGCTAGGGGGTCCTTCATAGTCTGCCACCTTCATTGCCCGGGCAATGACGTCACTTCCCCTAGGCGACGCACAGTCATCTGGGACCTGTCATGTGTCCCAGATGAGTGAGCGTCGAATCACGGCGCACGGCACCGCTCGCGCATGCGCAGTGGGTGCCTGGCTGTGAAGCCACAGCCGGGTGCCCACATTAAGGAATGCCGGCGCCGCGAGTGGAGCGGGGAACGAGGGGGGGTCTCATTCCCCTGCATCGCTGGACCCAGGGACAGGTAAGTGTCCGATTATTAAAAGTCAGCAGCTGCAGTATTTGTAGATGCTGACTTTTAATTTTTTTTTTTTTTGTGGGCCCTCCACTTTAACTGCAGGAGAGAATATTAAGGTCTCCTGCTCTGTCAGGTAGAGCTGTGTTAATCTTAGTATTTTATGGATAGGTGCAAACAAATCCTTTGATAAGTAAAACAGCTTCCATGTGAAGTGTGTATCTCATCTGTATATTTAGGTGTTTGCCTGGCGTTAAGCTTTAAAAGAGAAATCATTTATAATCACCCATGTGGATGCAGCATCAATCTGATGTTGAACCCATTCCCTGCCAGCTCTGCAGTGAAAACTGAGCAATCAAACACTACTGATCGCTCAGTTCTCCCCCTCTGCTCTGTGCAGAGAGCTGGGACTGTCCGTCTGCGGCTCTCTGCTCTCCCCTCCAGCTCTGGACTGTGGAGGGGCTGGAGGGGCTGGGAGGCTGAGCCAGGTGCCGATCCAGGCTTCTGGGTGGATCCCGACCATATGGTCTGGATCTTTCCCAAGCCACGACCGGCTGAGTGATGTCAGTTGATGTCAGACTTTAGTCTGCTGAAAACAGGTCACAGGAGTGCACACCCAACTGCACTGCTGTGACCTACAGCAAAAGTATAGACAAAATAGCTTTGGCTATACTTCTCCTTTTAAAGCTGAAATCCAGGCACAACAAAAACTCTCATTTAAATATATTCTTCAATAGCCACAAAAGTTATAAATCTACTTTGCGTGCACTAGATGCATTTACAAACACATAAATGATCTTGTAAAAGTAGAGGTGACATCTTCATCTGTACTTATCCTAGCTGAATTTGAAGTCACATATTTGTCACACTTTTGCGATATAGTTAACACTTATATGGCTGTTTGCAGCGCAGCTGTTTGTTTTTTATTTAGTCTTGTTAGTGTGGGTATCTCGCATTTACAACTGCAGCAGCTATTTTTATCTTTTGTTTTTTTGTTTATTTTCTATGGGAGGGGCCCAGCATAGGCATCCAGAAAAAAACTACAGGAGAGGGCGGAGACAAGACCAATCACCCTGCACAAGAAGAGAGAGAAGCAGTGATCGGTCTTTATTACAGAAAGCTTCTGCCTGCACAGAGGCACAGTTTCACTCGGGATTACTGTACAGATCTAGAAGAAATACACAAAATACACCAAGACTCAAGTAAGAATACACAACTCTTGTATTTAGATAATATATGCTTATCCTGAAGTTCAGCTTTAAAACATCAGTACTAAAACCTTTCTCCCAACCACCTTTTAGAATTAAAGTTTCATTGTGATTGATATTTCCAGAAAGCTAAAGAGAAAAAACTACACAACGCTGGCATCAGCTGGTACATTCCTAGTGGCTTCATGAGATGATCCCTGCATTATGTCTGCAAAATTACACAGCACTTAGTTTAGTGCCAGTTCACACCAAAATTGCATTTATGCGTGATTCCTATGCGATTCAGTGCATTGCGACTTTCAGCCCATTCATTTTAAAGGGGCTGAAACTGCACTGGATCGTACCAAAAGTAGTGCTACTTTTAAAAACACACTGCAACCAGATTACATTTTACTATGGTACCATGTGATCCAGTACAGGCAAACGCCATTGGTTTGCAATATGCATATGGGGGATTGTTAGGAATCTATTGACACCTGCAGAATATCACACAACCAGTGTGTTTGGAACGCAGTGTGAATGGGTACTCAAAATTAATTCTGTGGACAATATCTTTATAGCGCAGCAGGTTGACATTAGTAGCTACGGATTGGTTTCACTTACTACCTGGAACTAGGGATGAGCCGAACACTCCCAGGTTTGCACCAGAACATGCGAACAGGCAACAAATTTGTGCGAACATGGTTAAAGTCTATGGGACACGAACATGAAACATCAAAAGTGCTAATTTTAAAGGCTTATATGCAAGTTATTGCCATAAAAAAAGTGTATGGGGGCCTGGGTACTACCCCAGGGGACATGTATCAATTCAAAATTAATTTTGAATTTTTTTTTTCAGGAGCAGTGATAATAAAAATGAAATATTCCTTTAACCACTTCCCGACCGCCCCCTGTATATATACGTCGGCAGAATGGCACGTACAGGCAGAATCACGTACCTGTACGTGACATTCTTCCGGCGGTTGGGGGGTCCGATCGGACCCCCCTCCGCCGGCGGGGACGGTCGGGATCGCTTCAGGAGCGATCCGGGACGAGGGGACGGCCAGTGGTTTCTGGCCACCCCCTCGCGATCGCTCCTGGCCAATGAAAAACTTCCCCTTCCTGTCTATTGTATAGACAGGAAGGCGGAAGTGATGTCACGCTCGGTGCGCCGGTCTATGTGACCGGAGACGCCGAGCGGCGAACATGTACAGGTTAGTGCACAACACTACACTGACACCAGTACAGTTAGGCACATATTCCACCCCCCTGTCACCCCCTGATCACCCCCCAGATCACCCCCTCCCCCCCAGTCACAGTGTCACTAATTGCAGTGATCATTTATTTACTGATCACTGCATTTAGTGTCAGTGTGACTGTAATAACTGTCAGGGCAGTTAGTTTCAGGTCCTAGGTAGCCCCCTACCCCCCCCTAATAAAGGTTTAACCCCTTGATTGCCCCCCCGGTAACCCTTTCACCCCCTTTTGCCAGTGTCACTAAGCGATCGTTTTTCTGATCGCTGTATTAGTGTCACTGCTGTCGCTAGGTAACCATTTTTTTTTTTTAGGTAACCGCCATGTTTATATAGGTTCATAAATAGTTTTATAGGTCAGGTACCCCCATATTACAACCTAAATAAAGGTTTTAACCCCTTGATTGCCCCTAGAGTTAACCCTTTCACCAGTGATCACTGTATAACTGTCACTGGTGACGCTGGTTAGCCAGTTAGTTATTTCGTTATTTAGGTTCCCCGTCAGGTTTTTATATAGCGTCAGGTACCCCCATATATTACCTAATAAAGGTTTTAACCCCCTGATTGCCCCTAGTTAACCCTTTCACCCCCTTTTGCCAGTGTCACTAAGCGATCGTTTTTCTGATCGCTGCATTAGTGTCGCTAGGTAACCATTTTTTTTTTATAGGTAACCGCCATGTTTATATAGGTTCATAAATAGGTTTATAGGTCAGGTACCCCCATATTACAACCTAAATAAAGGTTTTAACCCCCTGATTGCCCCTAGAGTTAACCCTTTCACCAGTGATCACTGTATAACTGTCACTGGTGACGCTGGTTAGCCAGTTAGTTATTTCGTTATTTAGGTTCCCCGTCAGGTTTTTATATAGCGTCAGGTACCCCCATATATTACCTAATAAAGGTTTAACCCCCTGATTGCCCCTAGTTAACCCTTTCACCCCCTTTTGCCAGTGTCACTAAGCGATCGTTTTTCTGATCGCTGCATTAGTGTCGCTAGGTAACCAGTTTTTTTTTGTATTACTGTTACGGGTGACGCTGGTTAGTTAGCTTGTTTTTTATACTGTCAGGGCACCCGCCATTTATTACCCAATAACGGTTTAACCCCCTGATCGCCCGGCGGGTGATATCAATTAGGTTTTAGGGTCAAATAAGGTCTGCGTCGCCCCAGGTTAGTGCCAGTACCGCAAACACCCACGCACAAAGCATACACCTCCCTTAGTGGCACAGTATCTGAACAGATCAATATCTGATCTGATCAGATCTATACTAGCGTCCCAGCAGTTTAGGGTTCCAAAAAAAAAACGCATTGTTAGCGGGATCAGCCCAGATACCTGCTAGCACCTGCGTTTTCCCCCTCCGCCCAGCCCAGCCCACCCAAGTGCAGTATCGATCGATCACTGTCACTTACAAAACACTAAGCACACATAACTGCAGCGTTCGCAGAGTCAGGCCTGATCCCTGCGATCGCTAACAGTTTTTTTGTGGTAGCGTTTTGATTCAGTCGCTTCAGTCAGGAGCTTTTTTACCTGTGAATCTCAAAAAAAAAAAAAAAAAAAAAAAATAGTTGTCGTTTTATTGTTCTCTCTCTCACTCTATTCTCTCTCTATTGTTGCTCTTTTTTTACTCCATTCTATTCTGCAATGTTTTATTATGTTTTATCATGTTTTATCATGCTTGCTTTTCAGGTATGTAATTTTGTTTACTGTGTTTTAGTGTTAAGCATTTTTTTGTTTTCAGGTGCGCCATTCAGTTGCAACGCGGATTTATTTATCTTGACAGCAACAGCGTTTGCTCCCACGATACATAAAGACGCGACTCCAACACTGTAGGAGGTGATTTCACCACCACAGTTAAAAAAAAGAGCATATATGCCGAAGCATGGGGGCAGCAGGGGGGGGGAGGAGCGATTGGCTCCTAATGCCACGTACATACGGTCGAAATTCCGACCGTGTGTACACGGCATAACTTTTGCGGGAGGATGCCCCCATGCATCGGCATATATAAATGGTGCATGTATGCCCATCATTAGAAGTGGGTGGATGAAGGGAGGTATTCTAATGGTGGGCATACCCACCAATCAATCTCTTTTTTTCGTTCAGCCAAGAGGCTGCATGAAAAAAAAAAAAGATTACAATATATGTCCAGTATGTTGCTGGACTTTGAATGGTTATACCAGAATGATGCCTGCAGGTTTAGGTATCATCTTGGTATCATTCTTTTCAGCCAGTGATCGGCTTTCATGTAAAAGCAATTCTAGCGGGTAATTAGCCTCTAGACTGCTTTTACAAGCAGTGGGAGGGAATGTCCCCCCTCCCGGATATAAACCGCGCCATTGGGAAATTGGGAAAGCATTTTATCACACCAATCTTGGTGTGGTCAGATGCTTTGAGGGCAGAGGAAAGATCTAGGGTCTAATAGACCCCAATTTTTTCAAAAAAAGAGTACCTGTCACTGCCTATTGCTATCATAGGGGATATTTACATTCCCTGAGATAACAATAAAAATCATAACAAAGAAAAAAAATGGAAGGAACAGTTTAAAAATAAAATAAAAAAGCTAAATAAATAAAAAAAAAACCAAAAAAAAAAAAAAAAGCACCCCTGCCCCCCCTTCTCTTGCGCAAAGGCGTACACAAGCGTTGGTCTGGCGTCATATGTAAACAGCAATTGCACCATGCATGTGAGGTATCACCGCGAAGGTCAGATCGAGGGCAGTAATTTTAGCAGTAGACCTCCTCCGTGAATCTAATGTGGTATCATGTAAAGGCTTTTAAAGGCTTTTAAAAATGTATGTAGTTTATCTCCACTGCGTGTTTGTGCGCAATTTTAAAGCATGTCGTGTTTGGTATCCATGTACTCGGCCTAAGATCATATTTTTTATTTCATCAAAAATTTGAGCAATATAGTGCGTTTTAGTGCATTAAAATAAAAAAAAGTGTATTTTTTCCACAAAAAATGCGTTTGAAAAATCGCTGCGCAAATACTGTGTGGAAAAAAAAAAATGCAACACCCACCATTTTAATCTGTAGGGCCTTTGCTTTAACATTATATATAGTGTTTGGGGGTTCAACGTAATTTTCTTGCAAAAAAAAAATATGTTTTCATGTAAACAAAAAGTGTCAGAAAGGGCTTTGTCTACAAGTGGTTAGAAGAGTGGGTGACGTGTGACATAGGCTTCTAAATGTTGTGCATAAAATGCCAGGACAGTTCAAACCCCCCCCCAAATGACCCCATTTTGGAAAGTAGACACCCCAAGCTATTTGATGAGAGCAATGTTGAGCCCATTAAATATTTTTTTTTTTTGTCCCAAGAGATTGAATAATGAAAAAAAAAAAAATATATATTTTTTTTACAAAAAGTTGTCACTAAATGATATATTGCTCAAACATGTCATGGGCATATGTAGAAATACACCCCAAAATACATTCTGTTGCTTCTCCTGAGTACGGGGATACCACATGTGTGGGACTTTTTGGGAGCCTAGCTGCGTACGGAACCCCAAAAACCAATCACCGCCTTCAGGCTTTCTAAGGGTGTAATTTTTTTATTTCACTTCTCACTGCCAATCACAGTTTCGGAGGCCATGGAATGCCCAGATGGCATAAAACCCCCCAAAATGACCCCATTTTGGAAAGTAGACACCCCAAGCTATTTGCTGAGAGGTATTGTGAGTATTTTGCAGATGTCGCTTTTTGTCACAAAGTTTTGAAAATTGAAAAAAGAAAAAAAAATTTTTTTTTTCTTTACTTTCTTCATTTTCAAAAACAAATGAGAGCTGTAAAATACTCACCATGCCTCTCAACAAATAGCTTGGGGTGTCTACTTTCCAAAATGGGGTCATTTGGGGGGGTTTTGTGCTATTTTGGCATTTTATGGCCTTCGAAACTGTGATAGGTAGTGAGGAGTGAAATCAAAAATTTGCACCCTTAGAAATCCTGAAGGCGGTGCTTGGGTTTCGGGGCCCCGTACGCGGCTAGGCTCCCAAAAAGTCCCACACATGTGGTATCCCCATACTCAGGAGAAGCAGCAAAATGTATTTTGGGGTGCAATTCCACATATAACTATGGCATGTGTGAGCAATATATCATTTAGTGACAACTTTTTGAAAAAAAAAAAAAAACTTTTTTATTTTTGTCTTTATTCAATCACTTGGGACTAAAAAAAAAAATATTCAATGGGCTCAACATGCCTCTCAGCAAATAGCTTGGGGTGTCTACTTTCCAAAATGGGGTCATTTGGGGAGGGTTTGTACTTCTCTGCCATTTTAGCACCTCAAGAAATGAAATAGGCAGTCATAAATTAAAAGCGGTGTAAATTCCAGAAAATGTACTCTAGTTTGTAGACGCTATAACTTTTGCGCAAACCAATAAATATACGCTTATTGGCATTTTTTTTACTAAAGACATGTGGCTGAATACATTTTGGCCCAAATGTTTGACTAAAATTGAGTTTATTAGATTTTTTTTATAACAAAAAGTAGAAAATCTCTTTTTTTTTCAAAATTTTCGCTCTTTTTTCCGTTTATATCGCAAAAAATAAAAATCACAGAGGCAATCAAATACCATCAAAAGAAAGCTCTATTTGTGGGAAGAAAAGGACGCAAATTTCGTTTGGTTACAAAATTGCATGACCAGTTAAAGTAGTGCAGTGCGAAATTGAAAAAAGACCTCTGGTCCTTTGGCTGCCAAATGGTCCGGGGCTGAAGTGGTTAAATAGCGTGCCTGGGGGGTCCCCTTAGTCTGCCTGTAAAGTAGCGTATCTTGTCTGATGTGCTTCACAGTCCCACAGCAAAATTACATTTCTAAAGGAAAAAATGTAATTTAAAGGGGTTTTAAACCCTCGTGTTTTTTCACCTTAATGCATCCTATGCATTAAGGTGAAAAAACTTCTACCACTGACCATACTAATAGGAGGTTTACCGATACGGGGGGACCCCAAAAGACGATGATCGGGGCCACTCTGTGCAAAACAAACTGCACAGTAGAGGTAAGTATGATATGTTTGTTATTAAAATAAAAAGGGTTTATAACCCTTTTAAACTTGCTTGCAGCTGTAATGTATTTCTGACTCCCGTTAATATAGAAAAAAAAATCAAGGAAAAAATGGTATGGGTCCCCCTCAGTCCATACCAAGCCCTTCGGGTCTGGTGTGTATTTTAAGGGGAAGTCCACACCAAAATAGAAAAAAAGAAAATTGGCATGCCCCCCCCCCCCCCCCAAATACATACCAGACCCTTATCCAAGCATGGGGCCTGGAGGAGAGGATGGGGGGGACCCCAAAGCACCCTCCCCATGTTGAGGGCAAGCGGCCTGGTATGGTTCATGAGCGCTCGCTCATCCTCCCTATCCTGGCCTGCCAGGCTGCTTGCTCGGATAAGGGTCTGGTATAGATTTTGGGGGGACCTACCGCCCACCCGCCATTTTTTTATTTAAATTGGCTTTGGTTCCCCTTAAAATTCATACCAGACCTGAAGGGCCTGGTATGGATTTTGGGGGGACCCCTACAGCATTTTATTTTTTGGTTCCCATTAAAATCCATACCCATCTATCCCCTTAACCACTTCAATACACTGTGTTATATATACACTACACTGCCTGCACTGGCTGAATATAGAGTCTACACTGAATGCAGAGTATATACACACACATACATATATATATATATGTATAATATATATATATAAATAAATTATACAAACACAGCTGCCTGCACGCCACTAGCTGACCTGCCTGCCAAATCTAGCTCAATCTATCTCCGTCCACACACTATACACGCCCGCTATCTAAGCAGCCTTTTGTAGTGTGGGGCGTGGACTTAGTCCCCCTGAGCCATGATTGGCCAAAGGCCAATTCGACTTGAATGTTTGACTTGAACTGCAGGCTCATCCCTACCTGGAACTATTCTTAAATCTTAGCTTGTAAAATCTAACCTAAAGTGCATCACATTTAGCAAGCCTTTATGAAGAATTTAAAACCATCAAGCAGCTGTTTAGCAAGCTTTTGGGAAACAACACTCATTCTGGAGGAACATTACATTCTTATTTCTCAACTGTACTGTCACCATTACTCTCCCATGATAGATCTAATGATTTTAATAAGTCAGATTAAGTGGACGTGCTAGAAATACAGCAGCAATCTGTGGTATTTGTGAGTATTTACAACACTGCATGAAGGAGACTACCGCTTTTGTTAGCATTTGATCAAAGGCAAGTCAAACCAACAAAAAGAACACTGCATCTTATACTAAGTGAGATTTATTACCTTATTACACAGACTGCAATCAGTCTCAGGAGAAGGACGATTCTCGGTTCTTCAGTAGCAAAATGCAGATGTAGCGCACCCCCTAAAGAGCCGCAAGTAGATAGGGATTCCCCACCCTGCACAGCCAGGCACACCGCATCTTCACAAGCACACTGCAGTCACGAAAGTATTTTTTTTTTGTTTTATTGAGGGGAATAAACTTGGATGGGAATAGGGGTATTATGGGATGCCCACTTTCTTTTAGCAGAACTCTTCAGGGACAACTACTTCTGTACAGTCTTTTTACACACTCCTCAGCTCCGTCAGCACAAGTGCTTGCAGACAAAAATCACAGACCCAACTGGCACTGATGTCCTAACAATGCAGCTCAGTGAGATAAAGCAAAGGTCCATTACAGGCAGGGACCGCAGGCCCCTTGGTTGTGTATCAAAGTCCCACTGCCCAGCTGTCCCTCTTTAGCTACTGATCTCAGCACCACCTTGTCATGCACTGCCAGCCCACCTGGCTTCAGCTGCCCCATTCTCAAGCCCTCGTGGCTAATCTTCCACTGTCCTCACCAGACTGACTCTGCATCTGAATGAATGAGTGACTTGTATAGCGCTATCTATGCGAACAGAGGGCACTTTTTGCTGCTGGTGTCCATCTGCGGTATAGCGCGGTCCTTTACCCCATGGGGTCCTGACGCGCTTACAAACACATACACATATTTGGCCAATTTTTTTCAACAGGATCTAATTAACCTACCAACATGTCTTTGGAGTGTCGGAGGAAACCGTAGTACCCGGAGGAAACCCACGCAGGCACAGGGAGAACAAGCAAACTCCAGGCAGATGGTGTCATGGTCCAGATTTGAGCCAGCAACCCTATTGCTGCTAGGTGATAATCACTACACCACTGTGCTGCCCATCTATCTCAGACTGCTCTCCCCAGTCCTTTCAGTCCTCCCCAACTGTTTCACTCACCAGCCACCCAGCTGTCTTCTCCCTGGGGATCTCCCAGACTTGCTCACTGGCTCCTGCTGTTCTCACACCTGCTCCCATGCATCCAGGAAGGCTCTCCATGTGTTGTATAGGGTCCTCCAGCACCAGAGCACCAGACCCAAGTTAAACCCCCCCCCCCCCCAGACTAGGGGGCTACCCTCAAGGGTCTCCAACAGTCTGCTTAGCACTCCATCTCCAGCTTCCAACCAAACTCTCCTGCCCTGCTGGGCTGACCCTGAGTACTTATGAGGTGGCCTGTCCCCTGCCAACCCACCTGTTGGGGATTGCTTAGGGCCCTCATGAATACTCCAGGCAGCTCCTCCTAACCTCCCTACCATTTTTCTGAAGTTCCAGAAGTACGGGGAGGTACCAGACATACTGCCTACTAAGTCATACCTGCCTCCCTGGATCACTCACCCTGACCCAGATTCAAGTCAAACATTATACTTACACTAACAAACAAACCTAACACTACCTACTCACAGCACAATTGAGGGTGCTACACAGATATATATAGACCTGGTATAGGCAAGCTGGTAACAATGTCAAATCCCAAAAGACCTGTTGTCAGTATAGTTAGTGTTTATCTGGTGCTCCAGATGGAGTAACCCTTAGGGGTATAGTCTGTGGTTGTAATAGCTGGATGGTGATGCATCCATAGGTTGGGTAATTGGAAAAGAAAGGGGTAGAAGAAGCAGCCAGCTCTGAGCGCGTAGCCTTTCACCACTGCAGCCCTGATTGACAAGATTCCAGCCCTGCCTAGGTCCAATCAGACATCGCTGACATCACTTCCTGTTCCACGGCCCATGCTGGTCAGTGTGGAGCTTCTTGGTTTCTTTGCTCCTAGAGAAACACATCATCCATTCCAGCCAGCTGCTCAGTCCTTTCCAGCTATCCGGAACATCGGTGGGACCTAAAGAGCCATGTGGAATGCCAGGACTGCACTTTACTTTGACGAGCATGCATCTTCTATCATCTTGTAAGTGTTTTTAATCTTATCCTATTAAAGTCATCATTTTAATACTACACTCATGTCGGCGCCTCCCCCTCCCTGTTTTTTCCTCAAAAGACCTGTTGTAGCTGAGATTGCATGTGGGCTGGGGTTGTAGCTCTTTAGATTGCTGTGTGTCTCAGTAGTTCTTGCCCCTGAAAAATAGCAACATTGACTGTTGCAGGGATCCATTGCCCTGTACTGTCAGCTTTTAATATCATACCGTAATACCGTAATTATCCTGGAAGGAAAAAGTAGAGGGAGAGATGGTCTCAGACATATGTCCTGTTCGTGCTACTAATACCAGATCAGAAGAGAAGATTATTGCTAGATTACTGGAACTGCCTTTCAGGCTGGTTGGGTAACAGGTGGAGGGTCCCCTCATCACTGAAGATTTTGTCTTCAGATCTCAGCCACAAAGACAGACACCACATAGTTCTCAGGGGCCCCTGCAATGAGACTTTGCTGCAACATTTATGTGGAGGTATCTTTATAAATAAGTATATATACCCGGGTATATGTGCACAACTATATCAGGACTCATATCGGGCCCTTTGCCAATAATACCTGTTTTTCCATTGGATGTATGTACTGTCATTAATATTTTATTCTATAAAGCTTGTATTATGTATATACTAGTGCACATCTATATGCTAATAGTTAATGTTATATGCTAGTTGCACCTGTGCTGGGTGGAGGAACTACCAACTTTATTATTTTATTTATTTATTATAGTTTTTTTCTGCACAGCTTATATAGCACTTATATAGCTTATATAGCACTAGACACAGCTTGAGGTGGATACAGACACGAAAATAATTGCTACATGCACATAGTACAGGTGCCAGCTCTTGTATGAATGAGGCCTAAGGGCTTGTTAACACTTGCGCAGAAACCTGTAAACACAGCCATTGCACCGTGGCTTACCCACAGCTCTGTTTCTCCATGTGTTGCCGTGCAGAAAAAAAAAAGGTGTCACACTGTGACATTTCAATAAAGTTAAAAAAAGAGTAAACAATGTCCTGTATGTTGTACATACAAGGCATTGCCAGTCAGAACACCAGCCAGAACTGGCACTTCCTACATGGTAAAATGTTGCATTCTACCATGCATGAGGTGCTTTTTCTTGGTGGTGTTCTGGCAAGCAGTACTTACAACATATAGGGCATTGTTTACTTGTTTTAACTTTATGAAAAGTTGATGTAAAACGGGTCTAAAACTTTGTTCAGTCATGCTAAAATATAATTGAAGTAAGATGTGATAGTTTTAAAGTCCTTATTTCCAGGGTACTTCTTTTTTAGAACTTCTGCAGTTGCACGATAGGCATATAAAAAAGTCTATTAACATAAAGAAAACTACAGGCAATACACTTTCAGTTCTCGTATTTTCATAGCCAGTCTGGTAGTAACTCTTTATTCTGTTTTTGTAACAGCACAGTAAGTCTCTTATATTTTGCAAGATCACAAGAACATTTCAGTCTATCAAAATATATTTCTGACAACAAAATAACACTAAGAATGTTTCTTCTTGCCACCTCTCGCCCATCACAGACTTTTCTGTTATCGCAGAGACTTCACAAACAATTTCAGATTCACACTTATCAATTTTCTGCACTATATCTCACTCAGAGATCAATGTGCCCATCTCACATAATAGATTTTTTTTTTAGCCTTTATGCAAGCTGGTACTTTACTGTCTCCAAAAATATGGTAGTTCCAAAGCACTGCTCACTCAAGAAAAATGTCATCATCTTTTTTTATTTATTCATCAGTGGGGGCTTACCACAGTGTTTCTTAGCATTTACCAACAGTCTCCACATGGCTGAATGCATTTGCCTTACACTGGTTGTGCTAGATCTTCCCTAATTCCTGCAGTGGTTCATTGGCCAAACGGAAAGAGGCTCTTCCAGGATTCTACCAGTATTAGTAGCTAGTAGCTTCTTTATCCAGTAAAACTTGATGATATGCACATTAAAGATCTAGGGTAAAAAAATGTAATAAAAAATTGCTCCAATACATGGCAAGGGGTGACTATCAATAACAATAGCTATATTTGCTAAGAAAAATGACACCACACACCTGAGGGATCACTGGTGTCCACATTTCTTAGGAAGAATATCCACAAGCTTTCCATTGACAGTCCTCATCTAGGACTGCCCTCTTAATTACATTTCAACCCTGTAGAGCTAACGACTAAGCCCTAAGGATGAAAGACATTAGAGGAGTGGTCTTAGACAAGGCTGTCAATATCAAGCTTGTGGATATCCTTCCTAATAAATGTGGACACCAATGATCCCTCTGGCATGCAGTGGATTTCTTCTTAGCATTTGTTTGGTGAGCGGAAATGGCTGACATAACTCCAGGAACCCAGGTTGGAAGTGGCAGTGAGGAGAAGCAGCTTGGAGTGCAATTTGTATGTCCAAACAGCTATATTTGGTTCACAAAGGCCATCACACAAATGTAATACATTGTGTTTTCTTCATTGTCAACAGGAGATACCCAGTCAGATGCATTCATTTTTGGAAACAACTTCTCTTATGGAGGAGACCAAGCGTCTCTATGAAAACTGGTTTCACAGTTGATCATACTTTAATATTGTGTATAAACTTCTTTGCACAGCCAAGTGAGGTATCACTAATGCCTTTTCAACGAACTTTCGACAGACTTCCATCGAATCAGACTTGTCTTAACACAATCACACCAAAGTCCGATGGATTCGACCGCGATGATGTATGACTGGACTAGAATAAGGAAGTTCATAGCCAGTAGCCAATAGCTGCCCTAGCGTCGGTTTTCGTCCGTCTGACTAGCATAAAGACGAACAGATTTTTCGACCGAACTCGAGTCCGTCAGAAAGATTTGAAACATGTTCTAAATCTAAAGTCCGTCTGATTTTTTGACAGCAAAGGTCCGATGAAGCCCACACACGGTCGAATTGTCCGATGGATTTGTTCCGTCGGAGCTTTGCTGTTGAAAAGTCTGGCCGTGTGTACACGACATAAGTGGGGAAACTTTAGACACCGGTAGCATAAGGGCAACAAGAGCTGTTGTTATAAGACCAGCCAATAATTGTAGATTATACAAGATCCAATAGCATTTTTAAAGCAAACAAAAAAACCCTGCCCACTATAGCAGCACCTTTCTTTACAATGTAAAATTCAGTTTCCACAATTGTTGATTTAAATTTCACAGTCACTGACAGGCAACCAATCACAGGATTAGGGCCTCTGAAGTTAGCCATAGATGGTTCCTTTTTTTTTATTTATTTTTTTAGCAAGAAAAAAACTGATTATCATCCACACAAGCAAGGTGGTTGAAGGTATTCCCCCTGCTGGAACTTCATATTCTGATAGTGGGACTCTCTGCTGTCAAGATACATTGATCAGCGGCTGCAGCCAGTTAGCTGAAATGGCTGATCGACATAAGTCTTCCAGCTTGTCCGTTCGTCAGAAGTCGATCCAATGATCAAACTCTGTCAAACAGGGTTGGCCACACATGGTTCGAAATTTGGCTGGTCCCTACTGAAATAGCTTTGGATAACTGACCAGTTTCAGAGTAGGTACAGTAAGTGATTTATTTGTAAGGTACTGTGCAGGTTTTAGGCTGTAAATTAAAAAATGCTGTAAATTAAGAACGCTTTCAGAAATAGAACTGTTAATATTTATTTTTGGCAATTAATAAAATGGAAAGTAAATGAACAGAAGAAAAGTCCTAATCAAAACAATATTTGGTGTAACTACCCTTTGTCTTCAAAACTGCATCAATTCTTCTAGGTACACTTGCAGACAGTTTTTGAAAGAACTCAAATCTTCTGTGGATGTAGGCTGCCTTCAATCCTTCTGTTACGTACCTGGACGTAGAGCCTGACTTGTAGGAGGAGACCTCTCATACAGCGCTGGTTCACGTGCCACTGGAGATGGGGACAGTGGTGACGTGAGCACAGTGGGGTAGGAGTGCCTGGTTGTAGAGGAAGGTGTTGGAACCAACAGGAAGGTCCTCCAGTAATGTCCGTATGCGGATGGCAGGATGTAGGACTGCAGCTGTAGGTGGTTGAAGCAGGATACAACAGACCCAGGCAACAGGTGGATCAAACAAGTGGGAATCAGCAGAGGCAAGGTCAGACAGTCCAGTTGGCAACAGCAGATCAATCAGATGATAGGAGCAGGCAATAGCAGAGTCGGTAGGCAGGCTGGAGTCGGTAACCAAAGACAGATGTAACAAGGTCAGGCAAGCCGGGTCGGGTAGGAGAAGGTAGAGTAGTCCAAACAGAGCCGGGTCGGTAACGGGAGATCACAGGTTCAGGTTTCGGATCAGGTTTTCGGGTGGCTGACAAGCAGGAAGCTTAAAGACAACACAGCACTGGCTGAGTGTCACTGCTGGGCTTTTAAAGCCCGTTTGGCGCCAATTGCGTTCCCGCGCATGCGCACATGCACGCGCGCGCCGCCGCGCGCGCTAACGCGCACGCGCACGCTAACGTGCACGCGCGCGCGCCCGCCGCGCACCCATGTGCGCACGGAAGGACCGGAAATGCCTGGAAAGTCCTTGACACCTTCTGTCTCTTCATGTAATCCCAGACAAACTCAATAATGTTGAGATCAGAGCTCTGTAGGGACCAAACCAACATTTCCAGAGCTACTTATTTATCTTTACAATGAAGATAGTTCTTAACCACTTCAATACTGCTTCATGTTCATATGACGCCCACAAGGTGGATCTACCATCCTGGGTGGGCGTCATATGACGTCCTCGGATTCCCGGCCGCTGGGGGGGGGCGCGCGCCGCGGCATCGCTCGGGACCCGGTGCGGGTGTCCGGCGGCCGCGATGTCCGCCGGGCACCTGCGATTGCCCGTTAAAACAATGGGACCGTGCGGGACCGTGGAGCTGTGTGTGTTAACACACAGCTCCACGGTCCTGTCAGCGGAGAGGAGACCGATCATGTGATCCCAGTACGGAGGAACACATGATCGGTCTTCTCCCCTTGAGTCCCCTCCCCCCACAGTTAGAATCACTTCTATAGGGAACACATTAACCCCTACAGCGCCCCCTAGTGTTAACCCCTTCCCTGCCAGTCACATTTACACAGTAATCATTGCAATTTTATAGCAACGATCGCTGTGTAAATGTGAATGGTTCCAAAAATGTGTCAAGTGTCCGAAGTGTCCGCCGCAATGTCGCAGTCGCGAAAAAAAAATCGCAGATCGCCGCCATTATTAGTAAAAAAAAAAAAAAAAAAAATCAATAAATCTATCCCCTATTTTGTAGACGCTATAACTTTTGCGCAAACCGATCAATATACGCTTATTGCGATTTTTTTTTTTACCAAAAATATGTAGAAGAATATGTATCGGCCTAAACTGAGGAAAAAAATAGTTTTTTTTTTAAAAAAATGGGATATTTATTATAGCAAAAAGTAAAAAATATTGTGTTTTTTTTTTCAAAATTGTCGCTCTTCTTTTGTTTATAGCGCAAAAAATAAAAACCGCAGAGGTGATCAAATACCACCAAAAGAAAGCTCTATTTGTGGTAAAAAAAGGACGTCAATTTTGTTTGGGTGTAACGTCGCACGACCGCGCAATTGTTAGTTAAAGCGACGCAGTGCCGAATCGCAAAAAGTGCTCTGGTAAGGAAGGGTGTTTAAAAGCCCTGTATTGAAGTGGTTAATGACATTGGCTGTATGTTTGGGGTCATTTTCTTGCAGCAGAATAAATTTGGGGCCAATTACGCACCTCCCTGATGGTATGGCATGATAGAGAAGTATCTGCCTGTATTTCTCAGTATCGAGGACAGAATTGATCCTGACCAAATTTCCCAATCCATTTGCAGAAATGCAGCCCCAAACTTACAAGGAAAAAGTAAAGTACTGTGGATTTACCATTATGCATCCCAAGTCCTGGAATGTATTTCCTTCTGCCACGTTTACTTTAGACAGTCAAAGTTTAAATCTGATTGATGGCTGAGGGGATACAGGTCTAATGCCCCGTACACACAATCGTACTTGGTCCGGCGGACAATCTGCCAGACTTTCCAGCAGAGGTCCGCCAGACTTTCCGAACGAGCGGACTTGCCCACACACGAGCACACACGAACGGACTTTCTGGCGAACTAAGTCCGACGGACAATCCGCCGGACTTTCGGCGGAGATCCGACGGACTTTCGATATGAACGGACTAACCCACACAAGGAGAAAAGTCTGTTCATTTTGAACGTGACTCGAGGTATGACGGGACTAGAGAAGGAAGTCAATCTCACCACTTTCATCAACGAGATTGACACCTTGCTAGCCCCATTGCCTGGATTGTATGGATTTTGAGGGTAACCCTCTACGCCGGAAAAACGGCGTGGGCCCCCCCAAAGTCCATACCAGACCCTTATCCGAGCACGCAGTCCGGCCGGTCAGAAAAGGGGGTGGGGACGAGCGAGCGCCCCCTCCTGAGCCGTACCAGGCCGCATGCCCTCAACATGGGGATGTGGGTGCTTTGGGGGAGGAGGGCACCCTGCCGAGTTGTTACAGCGCAGGCAGTGTACACAGTTTCTAATAGAGTGTGTACAGTTTCTACGACACTTCTGGTGGTGTACACAGTACACAATACAGTGCAGCCGTAGTACAGTTGCTAATACAGTGCAGGCGATGTACACAGTATCTAATACAGTGTGTACAGTGTCTACTACACTTCTGGTGGTGTACACAGTATAAAATACAGTGCATCCGTAGTATACAGTGGTGTGAAAAAGTGTTTTGCCCCCTTCCTCATTTCCTGTTCCTTTGCATGTTTGTCACACTTAAGTGTTTCGGAACATCAAACCAATTTAAACAATAGTCAAGGACAACACAAGTAAACACAAAATGCAATTTGTAAATGAAGGTGTTTATTATTAAAGGTGAAAAAAAATCCAAACCATCATGGCCCTGTGTGAAAAAGTGATTGCCCCCCTTGTTAAAACATACTATAACTGTGGTTGTCCACACCTGAGTTCAATTTCTCTAGCCACACCCAGGCTGATTATTGCCACACCTGTTCACAATCAAGGCATCACTTAAATAGGAGCTGCTTGACACAGTAAGGTCCACCAGAAGATCCTTAAAAGCTACACATCATGCCGAGACCCAAAGAAATTCAGGAACAATTGAGAAAGAAAGTAATTGAGATCTATCAGTCTGGAAAGGGTTATAAAGCCATTTCCAAAGCTTTGGGAATCCAGCGAACCACAGTGAGAGCCATTATCCACAAATGGCGAAGACATGGAACAGTGGTGAACCTTCCCAGGAGTGTCCGGCCGCCCAAAATTACCCCAAGAGCGCAGCGACGACTCATCCAAGAGGTCACAAAAGACCCCACAACAACGTCCAAGGAACTGCAGGCCTCACTTGCCTCAGTTAAGGTCAGCGTTCATGCCTCCACCATCAGGAAAAGACTGGGCAAAAATGGCCTGCATGGCAGAGTTCCAAGGAGAAAACCACTGCTGAGCAAAAAGAACATCAAAGCTCGTCTCAATTTCTCCACAACACATCTTGATGATCCCCAAGACATTTGGGACAACATTCTGTGGACCGATGAGACAAAAGTGGAACTCTTTGGAAGGTGTGTGTCCAAGTATATCTGGCGTAGAAGGAACACTGCATTTCAGAAAAAGAACATTATACCAACAGTAAAATATGGTGGTGGTAGTGTGATGGTCTGGGGCTGTTTTGCTGCTTCAGGACCTGGAAGACTTGCCGTGATAAAAGGAACTATGAATTCTGCTGTCTACCAAGAGATCCTGAAGGAGAATGTCCGACCATCTGTTCGTGTACTCAAGCTGAAACGAACTTGGGTTCTGCAGCAGGACAATGATCCTAAACACACCAGCAAGTCCACCACCGAATGGCTGAAGAAAAACAAAATGAAGACTTTGGAGTGGCCTAGCCAAAGTCCTGACCTGAATCCTATTGAGATGTTGTGGTATGACCTTAAAAAGGCTGTTCATGCTCGAAAACCCTCTAATGTAACTGAATTAGGACAATTCTGCAAAGATGAGTGGGCCAAAATTCCTCCAGGACGCTGTAAAAGCCTCATTGCACGTTATCGCAAACGCTTGGTTGCAGTTGTTGCTGCTAAGGGTGGCCCAACCAGTTATTAGGTTTAGGGGGCAATCACTTTTTCACACAGGGCCATGATGGTTTGGATTTTTTTTCACCTTTAATAATAAACACCTTCATTTACAAATTGCATTTTGTGTTTACTTGTGTTGTCCTTGACTATTGTTTAAATTGGTTTGATGTTCCGAAACACTTAAGTGTGACAAACATGCAAAGGAACAGGAAATGAGGAAGGGGGCAAACACTTTTTCACACCACTGTAGTTGCTAATACTGTGCAGGCGGTGCGCACAGTATCTAATACAGTGTGTACCATTTTAACTACACTTTTGGTGGTGTACACAGTATAAAATACAGTGCATCCAGTTGCTAATACAGTGCAAGCAGTGTACATAGTATCTAATACAGTGTGTAGAGTTTCTAATACACCTCTTATTGTGTACACAGTATCTAATACAGTGTAGTGTGGTGTTGCAAAACAAAATATACATCATGTCCAGAAGGTCGCCAAGCAGAGGCAGATGCTCCCAGGCCACTAAAAGAGGGCAAGCAGCCTCTGCGTCTACAGTCAACAGTGCTAGTCATGGACATGGTGCATCCTCTGCAGGTGGCCGTGAGGCACGCTTGTCCTTTTTTTTCTGCTGCTGGCCGTGTTATTGAGCCAGAACATGCAGAAAAGTTGGTAGAGTAGATAACAAAGCCATCCTCATCCTCTGTCACCCAGGCTCACAGAAGTTTGCCTTCCAATGCAGCTGCCAAAGCGGCCTATTCCACCGGCTTCTTGGATCGTCCACAGTCGCTCCTTCCGTAGCCCCACCATCATGCACGGAGGAGTCCCCAGAACTATTCGATCACAGTGTCGGGTACATGCTGCTGGAGGATGCACAGCGATTTGAAGGCTCTGATGTTGGTTCTCAGGTTAAAGAAGGGAGTAACGTGAGCCTAGAGAGAGAGGATGCCCAAGAAGGACAAGAAACTGGCAGTCATGTTCCCCCAGCTGCAGCATACTGCCAAGTTTGCTCCAGTGACGAGGTTGGAGGGGATGATGAGGTCACTGACTCTACTTGGGTGCCTGAGAGAAGAGAGAGGAGTCCAACGAGGCAGGATGTACTCTAGGGGGCAGCGTAAGGGCAGTCACCCTATTGCATCACACTAAGAGGAATGAAGGTGTAGCAATAGGTGTCCCAAGTACTTGCTGCATATCTGCTAGCAGTACACTACTATCTGATTTTAGCAGGCAAATTTCCCTACCCCAGTTGCTGAACTGTAAAAAGAAGTTTTGTCCCAGCCATCCACATGCTCAGCGTCCGAATGCTAGCTTGGCAAAATTGCTAGCACTACAACTGCTTTCTTTTCAGCTGGTAGACTCTGACCCCTTTCGTTAATTTGTGGAATGTGCTGTACCTCAGTGGCAGGTTCCAAAACGCTATTTCTTTTCACGGAAGGCCATTCCGGCTCTCTACCGGCATGTGGAAGGCAATGTTTTTTACAGGGCGGTCAGCAGTAAGGTGCATATTGCAGCTGACTCATGGTCCAGCAGGCATGGGCAGGGACGTTACCTTTCCTTCATGGCACACTGGGTAACTCTGCTGGCAGCTGGGAAGGATGCAGGATAGGGTTCAGTAATGTTGGAGCTTGTTCCACCACCACGCCTCCAAAATGCTAGTGGTGATTCTGCCACAGCTCTCTCCTCCACCCTCTCCTCTTCTTCATCCTCTATGGCCTCTTCAGCAGATTTGTACTCTGAACCAGCGGTGCTCCATAAGTGTTCAAGGGGCTACGCAAGCAGTCAAGCAAAAATATGCCATGCGGTGCTTGAGTTGGTCTGCTTAGGGGACAGGAGTCACACTGGTGCAGAGATTCTGCCAGCTCTGCAGGGGCAGGCTCAGAGGTGGTTAACGCCATGCCAGCTTCAGCCAGGAATTGTTGTATGTGACAATGGCACCAACCTTCTCTCCACCCTCTGACAGGGACACTTGACCAATGTTCCATGTTTAGTGATAAGTGATGATTTTGCGCTAATGTGCACCAAGATAATAAAGGAGGTGTAAATGTGAAGTAAAATGGAAACGTGTATCCAGTGAAACATAAACTATATAAATACTAGTAGTAACTAACCAGTAACACATTCATCAATGAACATACACTAACCATAATAAATAAAAAAATTATATAAGTATATAAAATGAGGTACCCAATAAGTGACCAACAGGTGCTAAAAAAGGTGACAGAGCACTCAAATTATCACAATGAATAAATTATATAAATAAATACTCTCTATAAATAAATATAGTAAAGTGCAAAATGTGAACCACAGATAGGAATGGATAAATCAACGTAAATGTATATATCCAATGGGTGGAGGATTAAAGGTGGTGACTCAAAGTTCATGTGGAAGTGAAAAATATATATTACTACCCAGATAAAAAACAGGCTCTGGAAGTGTCTTTAAATAAACCAATCCCCTGATGAAGTCACGAGCACGTGACGCAACGTGTAGGGATTGGCCGGACACACGATACCGGAAGTGCTGGAGAACGGACAGCAAATTGCCATCTGTCTTGCTGTTTGTACACCATTTTTAATGTAAGGATTTTATTTACCATTAAAAGTTTGTACCATTGAGACATACTTCACGATTGGGTCCCCCCTTTGTTTTTGCCTTTATCCCCATTCCACCTTGAGCGAGTTACCACTGCGGGATCGCAGCCCCTATCGCATACAAGAATTTGGAGGGATATCCTTTATCAGAGGCTAACAGGGAAGGGAGATACTGTGTAAGGAGTCAGATTGGATCCATTTCAGCAGAAGCAGTTTCGGTTTGGGAGCCACCCAAGTGGGAATGTGGAAGTGGAGCTGATTACCTGTGCCGTTTTGGATGCCCCTTGATATCATCGTAGAGGTGAGAGGCTAGAGAGCACTATTCAGGATCAGGTCCTCACTACCCAACATCCCCCACTTTGGAGAGAGAAGAATATTACTTGTTTTATTTAAAGACACTTCCAGAGCCTGTTTTTTATCTGGGCAGTAATATATATTTTTCACTTCCACATGAACTTTGAGTCATCACCTTTAATCCTCCACCCATTGGATATACACATTTACGTTGATTTATCCATTCCTATCTGTGGTTCACATTTTGCACTTTACTATATTTATTTATAGAGAGTATTTATTTATATAATTTATTCATTGTGATAATTTGAGTGCTCTGTCACCTTTGTTAGCACCTGTTGCACTTTTGGTCACTTATTGGGTACCTCATTTTATATACTTATATAATTATTTTATTTATTATGGTTAGTGTATGTTCATTGATGAATGTGTTACTGTTTAGTTACTACTAGTATTTATATAGTTTGTTTCACTGGATACACGTTTCCATTTTACTTCACATTTACACTTCCTTTATTATCTTGGTGCACATTAGAGCAAAATCATCACTTATCACTTGTCATTTACGGGATTGTGTTCACCCTTAGATTTTGCGGCTTTTTAGGAATTTTCCACATACAGCATTCGTGCTGGCACTTTATTTATTTATTTTCATCCCAGTTTTATTAACTTATTGATCAATCTAATTATAGTATCTAGTTCAGAAACAGCGCGAAGGACACCCACACTATATTTAATGTTCCATGTTTGGCACACGTCTTGAATTTGGTGGTGCAGTGGTTCTTGAGCAGGTACCCAGGCTTACAGGATCTCCTGAGGCAGGCCAAAACAGTCTGTGGTCATTTCCACCGGTCATAATGCCAGTGCTCGGCTGGCTGACATTCAAAGGGAATGCAACCTGCCCACCAACTGCCTCATTTGCGACATACCCACCAGGTGGAACTCAATGTTGGCAATGCTGCAGCAGCTGCACACGCAGCAGAGGGCCATGTGCAAGTATGGCACCAGGACAAGGTCAGGGGAGCTTGGCTTCTTTTTGCCACGCCAGTGGCTACTGATCAAGAATGCATGCACTGTCCTGTCACCATTTGAGGAGGCCACAAGGATGGTGAGCAGCGACAATGCATGCATCAGTGACACTGTCCCTCTAGTCTTCCTGTTGGAGCACACACTTCGTGGAATAATGGACAAGGCACTTGAGGCATAACATTAGGAGGAAGAGGAGGGCTTCCTTGCCTCTCAAGGCCCCCTTTATACAGATAGCATTTCTGCGGGCCTGCCAAACACACAGGAAGAAGAGGAGGAGGATTTTGTCAGCATGGACATGGAGGATAACACTCAGCAGCAGTCTTCAAGGGATGGTTTTCAGTCCCCAGAAACCCAAGGAGTTGTACATGGCTGGGAGGAGGTTGTTATGGATCATGTGATCTTTAGTGACCCAGTATCAAACCGAATGCCTCTGCAAACTTAAGCCCCATACACACGGTCGGCCTTTTTTATCAATTTGGTCCGATCGGTCAGGTAAAACTACCTTTCCTAATCGACACAGCACATTCGTCACGCTGCAATGTTAAAATGTCTTTAATGCAGCGCATTCTCTTTTTCTTTACAATGCAACAAGAATGACATGTTTTAGCTGCTCCTATTCACCCGCACTTCTCACAAACTTACTTCTTTATTACTTTGCAGCATTTATACACTACATGTTTATTTTGACTGTGAACGGAAAAGAATCTTTGTTATTTTTTTACCATGATTTGTCTTGTTTTTTTTTTTTTGGGGAATACATATTTTAATGTTTTTTTTTTTTTTTTTTTTTGGAGGGGGGTTGTGTGTCTCAAATTACCAAAAACACATTATTTACATTTGTATTTCTTGCTTACATTTACTAGGAGTTTGTTTGTTGTTGGTGCCCCTTGTTAATTCTACTTTAGGATTAGTGAAATGTACCTGCTTACTCAAAGAAAAACTGTCATTGTAGCAAAGTAAAACACAATAGTCAATGATTATTTCAAATCAAAAAAACCTTTATTTAGGTCACACCAACAAACCAAAGAGGAACGCAGCCATGGTGAAACTTGGGGAATTTGCAAAGTCTTGGCCCCCCACGGCAACCATCATTGTTCAAGCGTAGAAAATTGGGGGCCTGAGGAGTACGTATATTAAGGGGAGTGCAATCTGGTCGTGAAGTCCAAAGTATCCGGAACTGCAGCAGATGCCATCTAGGTCCCCAGGCTCTGGTACTACAAGAGGCTCCATCTTCTCTCAGACCAGACTGATTCCAGGTCGTCACTCTCAGGTCTTCCTTCCACGCTTCCTTCCACGCTGTGGCTGTCGTGCTGGTGGGGTGGCAGAAGGAGGAGGAGGAGGAGGAGGAGGAGGAGGAGGTGGAGCATGGTAGCTATGGCAAACATGTGTGACTGGGGTCATCTCCCCAGCCCTACCCTTATTTAGGACATGGAGGATGAGCCCCTCACACATGTTGCGTTGCCTCACCTCCATACCCATCATTTTTGTGACAACCACCGAGCCAAAGGTCTCCTCGTCGGCGGGTGTGGCATGTAGGGAGTCTGAAGCCTCTCTGATCATCCGGAGCGCTGACTGTGCCGCATAACCCCCCCTTCTCGCCCTTTTGTACGGAAGGCGGAGGAGAGGGATTTGGGAGTCAGTCAGGCTCCGAGGCCTAGCCCCCTCTTGGCTGCCACTACCCAGCTGGTGGCTGCCACTAACCCCTGCCTCCTCCTGACTGCCACCTTCCACAGCTTCCTCCTGGCTGAGGTCTTCCTGTGTATGAAAAAGGGACATAGTTTCAGTTATTTGTTCATCAAACACACACAATTCTCATCTAGTGACTGGTGCAAAATGTTTACAAATAGAAAACCATACAATTCTCAGCCCTGCAGTTTAGATTCTGGCCCCAAATGTCTCCCACACCACTGTCAGTTGATATGTCAAACACGTTAGGAACTAAGCAATTGGCGATCCTGAATTAAGTGACCATCATTCATTATTCCCATAAATGGTAACAAAACTACTATACCTGGAACAAGCTGGGCTCCTCCACCTCTTCCAGACTGGAAGGCCCAGGTTGCTCCTCGGAAGCCTCATCAGGGGTGGGCTGCGCGCAAGGAAGCGTGGAAGGAGGAGTTGAGGTTGGCTCCGTGACATCAGCCTGGTCCTTCAGAAAATGGAGACTCTGATAGTACCAGAGCTTGGGGACATAGACCTCATCTGCTGAAGTTGCAGTTTCCTCAGACTTCACGACCTTCTTCCGCTCCCTGATATACGCACTCCTCAGGCTGCCAATTTTCTTTCTAATATCATCAACAGTTGCCGTGGGGAACCTTGGCTTGACAAATTTCACAAGTTCCTCCAGGGCTGCGTGCCTCTTTGGTTTGTTGGTGTAATGTGGGTGTATACCCTGCCACAATATGGGAAAATCCCTGTATTTGGCAATGAAGAGGGGGAGAAAACTCATGTCGTTGAATCCCTTCATATCAATCTCTGCAAGACACAACAACACACCAAACCCTATAAATTATGTCAGGCTAAACTCTCCTAATCTTCTCCATAAAGAAGCCTCAAGTTCAAATCAGTCTAGGCTAGTTATGTACCAACGTTAAATTGTACCTTCGTTTGTAGCGATCGTCTCGTGTGAGTTTTCTCTCCCCTCGTCTCCCAGATCGTGGCTACGACACAGGCGTGTGACGTTTTATATACACTGCGCATGCTTCAAACTCCGCCCGCCCCTGACGATCTTTCTCGTCTATTCCCCACCCCTTCTCTTTACGGCGTAGTGGGGAGAGCACATGGCGGGGACACAGCAGGTGCGCCACAAATATCCCACCAACGAGGAGGAGGACGAGGAAAGTCCGGAGGCAGAAACGTCCCGATCCCGGAACCTGAAATTCAAGGCCTCCAATATGTCATTTGGAGAAATGTTGGAGATGGTGGACATATTAAAGAGGAGCTACTATGATGGGAAGTATGGGCCTTACCTCAACCCCAATGTCCGCAAGGCCAAGATCATGTCTAAAGTTGTGAGAAGGCTGTACAATAATTTTGGGGTACAACGATCCAAGGAGCAACTCAGGAAACGCTGGTCAGACCTGAAACTGAGGGAGGCCGATCAGTACAGAAAGATCAAGAGAATTCTTCAAAAAAGTAAGTAGTTGTGTTTTGTGTTTGATTTCTTGCTTGCATACTGCTCCATTGTGTTTTGATTTTTACCAAGTTGTACATTCCAAAATGGCCACTTTCAGGTTCGTCTGTGCATTCGATCGTACTCAGCCTCGATCTTTCTGCCACTGTCATGGTCGTGTGTGTGTGCATTCGATCGTACGCAACCTCGATCGTTCGGCCACTTATAATACGATGTTTGGTGTTTTTTTGGGGAAAGGAAGTTTGTTCTCACTAGAAATGTCATCAAGAATGTAAAGCCAATTTATTCAATGTAAAGGAGAGGTCACTCAGTAGCTGTTTACCCATCTGGACTCTAGAGCACTAGTGCTGGGACACCCAAACCCCCTTTTTATTATGCTTTTCCACACATGTGCTCCAGTGGATACTAGAGGGGGTCTCCATCACACAAACTTCTACCAAAAAGCTAGTCAGTTTAGCACCTTTACAAAGTGACTTCATTCATGTAGTTGACATTTGTAACTGGCCAAACTAAAATAGTGTCCGTCACTTTCAAGCAATGTTTGTCATTTCCTATTTCTGCCCTCAATAGCTTGTGTTGCTAAATCTTCCTTTTGGACATTCTCATAGGGGAGCGAAAACTTGGGCCGTCTGAGGAAACCCCCAAACCAACACCTACCAAAAAAGGGGAAAGAGCAGAAGCAGAGGAGGAGGAGGAGGAGGAAGGAGAGATCATCGAACTTGGAGAAATTGTCACCACAACAGGTGAGTGTGGGAGAACACAGCTACTGGTAAGCTAATCCATGTATGGCTGCCTCATTTCCAACACCCCATTTTTGTTTGTTTGTGGTTTTTAGGTGACGTGGATGTTGTGGAAGAAAAATCGCACTTTACCACAGAGAGTGCCCACGTACTCATCGGAGAGATAATGGTCTGCAATCGAGATCTAGATTACATAAAGCAAAACATCAATGATGTTCAACAAAAATTGAAGAACATCATTGATGTTTTAGGAAAAATATGAAAACGCACCAAGTAATTAACACACATTTGTGCCTGCTTCTGAACACATTTGCAACTTAAAAACTGTCTGAAATTTGGAACATGCACACATTGTGTCCACATGTGCTAGCTCCCACCATGGTGGATGAATGGCAACGTTTTTTTGGGGGTGCAAACACTTTACGAACTACGAAAGTGGTTGTGGTGAAGGGGTTGCACCCCCAAAAAACGTCCATTCATCCCCATGATGGAAAATGGCACTTTTGAAGCTTCTAGGCATGTGTTTTCCCATCTAATGACCATTTTCAGACCCAAATTGTGTGCATGTTCCAAATTTCCACTTTTCGGGGGTGACCCCCCCATGTGATGAAGGCAAGATCAAACACACTTTGAACATATAGTCATGTCTGATCTTGTCTTCACTTTACAAAGTTGAACTTTCCAAGTTCCTAGGTTCTGTTTTGCTCCATGCCTGGTTTTACCAATTGCGGAATGTTTGTAAACAATGTTGTAAATAACCAAGATGTTGTCAGTTTTGGCGTGAAGATTGTAAACGCACTTGGGAATGTTTTCCTAGTAAACTTTTATTTTTCTAAATGTGTGGCTTCCTTATTTAAAAAACACAATGCATTATGTATGTCAAATGTAAAGGATATGGGGGGCAATGGGTGTTATTTACTAAAGGCAAATCCACTTTGCACTCCAATTTTCTTTCCCGGGGAACTTTTTCAATGCACTTGTAGAGCATAGCGGATTTGACTTATGTAAATGACACCCACAGTGCTTTGTACGAAAACACGGAGCACAGCATTTTGGAGAATACACACATGTCAGACCTGGTGATGAAAAGGAGTTGGGTGTCAGTTATGCAGTACAAACCTTCTCTAGACCAAAGATTAGGTAGCAAACACACAACATGAGAATAATCTTTTTGGGAAGAAGAGACTGTTACCTCCTTTTGCCCAGAAAGTGCATTCCCACTGTCGAAGGCAAAGGGAAAAAATGTCAAAGTAAAATAAGCTAAAAAGAAGACTGAAATGACATGAAATCATAGGTTGGTTAAAATATCAGATTTATTAAAAAATGCCTCTCACACATCGTCAGGCAGAGCAATGGCCCCCCTACCCACAAAGTACTGCATATATTGGTCCCGGACCACACGGGCATTTAGAGGGGGCAAGCCTGGACGTGCCACTCGAAGGGCTGTGAGTTCGGCATTTGGAGGGCCCTCCACATCTGGGCCAACGGGCACCACATAGTTCCTGTTATGTCTTTTGAGGAAGTTGTGCAATATGCAACAGGCAAGAACTATGTGGTTCAGTTTGTATTCCGCCAAGTTAAATGCCGTCAGGAACAGGCGGAAGCGGCTGGCCAGGATGCCAAAAGCGTTCTCCACAACTCTTCTGGCTCTGGACAGCCTGTAGTTGAAGACCCTCTGGTCCGGGGTGAGGGTCCTCATCGGGAACGGCCTCATCACATGGGGAGTCAACGCAAACGCTTCATCTGCGACAAAGACGAAGGGGAGTCCTTCGGCATTCTCCTCTGGAGGTGGCAAGCACAGACTGCCACTTTGGAGACGCCAGTAGAACTCCGTGTGCGTAATGGCCCCACCATCCGATATCCGGCCGTTCATCCCCACGTCCACATACATAAACTCGTATGTTGCCGACACCACCGCCAACATCACTACACTATTAAACCCTTTATAATTATAATAGTAGGACCCCGAGTTGGGCGGTGGGACGATGCGGACGTGTTTCCCATCAATTGCCCCTCCGCAGTTAGGAAAGTCCCAACGGCTGGCAAAGTGGGAGGCCACAGTCTGCCATTCCTGTGGCGTGGAAGGGAACTGTGGAGTGAAACAAGAAAAAAAAATTAGTCACTTTGCACCTAAACATTGCAAGCAGATTAGACAATCAACATCTTGGAACAAGAGCATTGTCTAAAATTGGAGGCTGGAAAGTATTTGCACAGAAAAGTAGAGGCTCCCCTTCACAGATTACTCACCCCCCCATCAATCCCCCCACTTCTGATGGGCCATTGGCAATAACTAGGGGTTTTGGGGGGGGGGGGTGGTGGACAGCTAACCCTCTGCACTTCATTGATTGGCAAATGGCTCAATAATGTGGGCTAGTTTGGCCAGACCCTCTGTACTTAACACTATTGGCAGGCCACAGGAAAGATCAAATAACATTTCAACCCCCCCCCCCCCCCCAAAAAAGGCAGGCACATTGTGACATTATTAAATTACCAAGCAAGCTAATAGGAGGGAAAGAAGACAAAAAAATAGGAAATGGAATGTATGGAGGCAGTCCCTTGCACTACATGCTTTGCTGAATTCATCCCTAAAGATGCGCACTATAAAGAGGTAGGTATATAGTGTGTATGGACCTTGGGAAAGCCAGCAGATAGAGGATTGGTACCATCTGACAGAGCAGTTGGGGGAGGGGGTTCCTAATGAGTTTGCCCCCCCCCCCCCACCAAAAGAACAAAAAAAGGGGGCTCTACATGAAGTAAACCACACAGCAAACATTTGTGCATATTTTAGGGGGTGTTTTGGGGCAAACAATACTATGCAGCAGACAAAAGACATTGCTTAAGTGACTAGGCCATAGGTGTCTATTGGGGCAGAAGAGCATGCTGGTGAGGTAAGTGAAGGGAAAAATGGATGAAGGAGAAAAGGGGCACAGCATATTAGAACATATTGCAATCATGGTAATTAGGGAAGGAGGTCAAAAATACAAGTCATTAGCAAACAGAGCATACATAGAAGGGAATAGTAAAGTAGAAATGTTACCTTAATATAGTCCTCCTGCAGGACCTGAATGATGGCAGAACAGGTCTCTGGAATAATGATTCCCAGGGCCTGGGGAGAGATACCTGAAGAGAACTTCAAATCCTGAAGACTTCTCCCTGTCGCCAAGTACCTCAACGTGGCAACAAGCCTCTGCTCCGGAGTAATGGCTTGTCTCATGCAGGTATCCTGCCGGCTGATAAAGGGGGTCAGCAAAGCCAAAAGACGGTGAAAATCGGGGTCCGTCATCCTGAGAAAGTTCCTGAAATCATCAGGATTATTCTCCCGGATCTCACGAAGCAAAGGCATGTGCGAGAACTGGTCACGCTGAAGCAACCAATTCTTGGTCCACATACTCCTCGTCACTCTGTTCATGGACGGGTCTTGGGTCAAAGCTAAAAGCCCGACACCAATTCCGCGTACAGCACGAACTCGGCGACGAGTACGCACGGGAAACATCGCTCAGAAGGTCACAAAAGGTCGGCTGGTCAGAACGGACAAACAGAAAGCACCGATAAACAGCAAGGCCTGAAAGAACGAAGTGAATACCAGCAACGAGCACACAATAAGCAGTGCAAATCTGAAGAGCAGTAACGATCTGAGTCAGAAAACTGAGAAGCGCGAATCTTAAGTCACCAAACTTCCACTAACTCTCGATAAACACGGGATCAGCAGAAGGAGCCCAACGGGTGCCTGACGTGGTGCTGAACTTCCCTTTTGTAATCTCGTGGACGACGACTTACGTCACGACGTTCTTCCGGACCGGATATTCCGACAACGTAGTCCGACCGTGTGTACGCAACGCCAACATCGGACAAAGTACGTCGGACAAAGTCCGACTGACCTGGTCCGCGGATTGTCCGAGCGTGTGTATGGGGCTTTACTCTGCATGGCCTTACGAATCGAAAAAAAAGTTACGAATGTACGAATTTTTTTGTTCAATCCATTCGAAGCACGTTTAGCAGCACCATTGTAAGGGACACGGAAAATGACCAATTCAACAAAAAAAAAAGTTACGAATGTACGAATTTTTTCGTTCGTTTTCGTTTTTCGGATTTTCTTCATTAGTACATTCGTTGTTTCTAATTTGTTTTTTTGGATTTTCGTTGTTTTTCGGATTCGTTCGATTCGAATGATTCGTTAGGATTCGTTATTCGGATTTGTACGATTCGAATGATTCGTTCATTCGTACGAAAACGAAAGAACGAAAATAACGAAAAAAAACGAAAAAAAACTAAACGAATTCCACATGTCTAGGGATCATTACTGGCTGGCAACCCTTCTTGATCCACATTACAAGGGTGAGGTTGCAGAACTCATCCTGCCTTTGCAGAGGGAGCAGAAGATTAAACATTTTTAGGAGGCCTTGAAGAAAGGTTTGTGCAATACATTTCCAGACCCTGGGAGGTTACAATTTCCTGGTGCTGGACATTGTGTTGCTGAGGCTTCGTTCAGTCAGAGGAAGAGCAGTATAGAAGGTGGCCGGCTGACCAATGCCTTTAAACAATTTTTCAGTCCTCAGCGCCAAGGTCTGATCTGTTCAAGCAACCCTCACCAGCATCTGCATTACATGGTGCAGGAATATTTAGGGGCAAGAGCAGACTTGGAGACCTTTCCAACAGAGCATCCACTGGGTTACTGGGTCTTGAGGATGGACCACTGACCAGAACTTACTCAACTGGTCAAGCTACCGGGCTGTCCTGCATCCAGTGTTCTTTCTGAATGCACAGTCAGTGCTGCTGGAGGGTTTGTAACGGATCATAGAGTGCGCCTGTCCACAGACTCCGTTTATAGGCTCACATTCATAAAAATGAATCAGTCTTGGATCAGCAGCTATCAAGCACCTGATGCAGATGTAACTGATTGAATTTTCTATGGATGTGGGATCCCTTGAAGACTGCCTATGCTGACTATTCTATTCCTCCTTAATTTTGATGATGCTAGCTTCCAACAATATTTTTGATTTAGGGAACCACCACCCAAGGCCCAATTTTTCTGCCCCTGTTTAACAGAGGCATGTAATTACAATTCTTGATATAATATTTCACAGCAGGGCATGTTCCCTTTGCCCAACAAGAGTATCTGTGAGGGGTTACAGTGTTGTTGCACCACCACCACCACCCGAGGCCCAACTTTTCTGCCCCAGTTTAACAGGGGCATGTAATTAAATTTTTTGATACAATATTTCTATGCAGGCCCGTTCCTGCGCCCAACAAGAGTATATGTGAGGGGTTACAGTGCTGTGGCACCACCACCCTAAGCCCAATTTTTCTGCCCCTGTTTAACAGGGGCTTGTAATTACAATTATTGATATAATATTTCATAGCAGGGCCCGTTACTGCACCCAACAAGCGTAACTGTGAGGACTTACAGTGTTGTGGCACCACCACCTGTTTATAAAGATATTTAAAGGAATATTTAATTTTTATTGTTTCACTTTAAGCTTTATTAAAATCAATGCTCCTGAAAAAACTTCAGTTTTTAAAACTTTTTTTGCATTGATACATTGCCCCTGGGGCAGGACCCGGGTCCCTAAACACTTTTTATGGCAATAGCTTGCATATAAACCTTTGAAATTAGCACTTTTGATTTTTCATGTTCGTGTCCCATAGACATAGTGCTTGCGTGTTCAAACAAATTTTTTGCCTGTTGTCATGTTCTATTGCTAACAGAACTGGGGGAGTTGTTCGGCTTATCCCTAGTCCGTTTATCTTAGAGCTGAGCAAGAGAGGGTGGCTACGATCCTACATATAGTGGAGTCATGAAGAAGGAACACCCTCTAACAGGAAGCCGGAGCACAACAGCAAAAAAAATGTTTTAATAAAAAATCTTTTGACTTGAGGGAGGCTGAGAGCAATAGAATGGACTGTATTTGAGTTAACAATACATACTTTATTTGTATTTATTTTTTTAAACCAGAGTTTAGTGTGTTGAATAAAAGATGAGGAATACAGAGAAAGTTAGCAGACAAGATAAGCATAGAAAAAAAAGTAGTATTAGCTGTAACATCGGTCTAGAGCTAAAGTAACTAATAATAGAAAAATAAAAATAATAATTATTGTCTTTTATCAAACAATGGAAGCCTCTCTGATAAAACAGTTGTATACACAGAATTACTTCAAGTAAACCAAGTATTGTGGATTGATTCTAAACTATCTTCGATTGAGAATATGCATTTTTTTCATATATATTATATAGTTCATCATACAGTGCCTTGAAAAAAGTATTCATACCCCTTGAAATTTTCCACATTTTGTCATGTTACAACCAAAAACGTAAATGTATTTTACTAGGAATTTTATGTGATAGATCAACACAAAGTGGCACATACTGTAATTGTGAACTGGAAGGAAAGACATGACCGTCTTTCCTTCCAGACATGACATGACCGTCCACCTAAACTGACAGGCCGGGCAAGGAAAGCATTAATCAGAGATGCAGCCAAGGGTCCATGCTAACTTTAGAGGATGCAGAGATCCACAGCTCAGGTGGGAGAATCTGTCAACAGGACAACTATTAAGCCCCATACACCCGGTCGGAAAATCCGACCACCAAATCCATTGGATTTGGTCCGACGGATTTAGTCCGACACTGGTGTTGCATACACACGGTCGGACAAAGTTGTCGGAAAATCCGATCATTCTGAACGTGGTGACGTTTGTTGCCTACGACGGGACTACGTAGAGGCTAGTAGCCAATAGCTTTGGTCTTGTAATGTGATCTGAGCATGCGTGGCACTTTGTCCGTCGGAATTCGCTACACAAGATCGGAATTGGTATGATCGGACTTTGTTGTCGGAATATTTATAGAGCAGGAGATAGAACTTTGTCCGTCAGACAATCCGATGGAAACTGTCCGATGGTGCCTACACATGGTCGGAATTTCCGACAACATTGTCCGATAGGACAGAATCCATCGGAAAATCCGACCATGTGTATGGGGCTTTAGTTGTGCACTCCACAAGTCTCGCCTTTATGGAAGAGTGGCAAGAAGAAAGCAATTGTTGAAAGAAAGCCATAAGAAGTCCCGTTTGCAGCTTGTGAGAAGCCATGTGGGGGACTGGTCAGGTGACACCAAAATTAAACTTTTTGAGCTAAAAGCAAAACGCTATGTGTGGCTAAAAACGAACACTGAAAAAATATAATTAAAGACCCGCGCTGTGGAAATAAAAGAGTGTATACTAGGGCTGCTGCTGTAGTGCAAGGTAAGTACCCCAAAAAAGTGACAAAAGAATTTTAAACTCAGCTCTGCACCTACAAGCTACTAATGTATACATATATATGTATACATGCATATTAGTAGCTTATAGGTGAAGCGCTGAGTTTAAAATTCTTTAAAAACTAACAATGCACATCACCCTGAACACACCATCCCCACCGTGAAACACATGTTGTGGGGATGCTTTTCTTCAACAGGAACGGGGTAGCTGGTCAGAGTTGATGGGAAGATGGATGGAGCCAAATACAGGGCAATCTTAGAAGAAAACCTGTTAGAGTCTGCAAAGACTTTAGACTGGGGGAGGTTCACCTTCCAGCAAGACAACGACCCTAAACTAAAATACAGCCAGAGCTAAAATAAAATGGTTTAGATCAAAGCATATTTATATGTTAGAATGGCCCAGTCAATGCCCAGACCTAAATCCAATTGAGAATCTGTGGCAAGACTTGACAATTGCTGTTCACAGATGCTCTCCATCCAATCTGACAAAGCTTGAGCAATTTTGGGTAGAGTCCTACCCAAAAAGACTTGCAGCTGTAATTGCAGCGAAAGGTTGTTCTACAAAGTATTGACTTATTTGTAAAAAAAAAAAAAATTGAAAACCATTTATCATTTTCCTTTCTCTTCACAATTATGTGCCATTTTGTGTTGATCTTTCACATAAAATCCCCCAATTTTTTTTTTTTATTTTTTTTTTTTAAGTTTTTGGTTGTAACATGACAAAAAGTGGAAAATTTCAGTGGGTATGAATACTTTTTTCAAGGCACTGTATAATAAAACTGCTAACAATTTTTGGGACAGATACAGTACATGAAGCCAAAGTATAGTAACACCACTAAAGTTATGGCTTTGCCTTGCCTTAGCTTTTAAGAAATTGGTGGCAGTTTAATAGAGATTCTGACTTTATCTTTTGATTAATTTTCTCCTCCTTGAGTTTTCTTTATATTTAAGAGATAAAGTTATCAAATCCTGCAGTTCCCAGGTCACACTATCACTCACTTCCTAATATACTGCACCCACATCTTTCCATGATCACTGAGGATG
The DNA here is from genome assembly GCA_028564925.1 of Lithobates sylvaticus. NCBI lineage: Eukaryota > Metazoa > Chordata > Amphibia > Anura > Ranidae > Lithobates > Lithobates sylvaticus. Next base: position 162,050,664 of record CM053034.1, on the reverse strand, counting down.
CATTTAAAATTTTTATAGAAGACATTGTTCTTATTACTTCTCCTAGTCACAAGTCTGCAAACTCTCACAGACCTTTAAGTAATCTATAGGTGTGATTTTGATAGCTTTCCAATTTTACCCACTACCAGTGCTTCTTAAACTTATTTTCAGCCACGGAACCCTTTAAAATGATGCGCAATCTCAAGGCACCCCATTACAAAATGTAAAAAAAGGAAACAAATAATTTTACATAATGCAGGAGGACTTAACCATGTAGGACACCCAACATTAGAGGTGAGGTATTCTCACAAAGTAAATATAACTTTGCTCACTGGTACTGATTAATATTCCAGCACTTCTCTTCTCCTTCACGCAGCTAATGCAACCCCAATGCTGAAAGAGAGGGGCAGAGGAGGGGCAAACAAGAATGCTGTGCAGACGGCCGACAACCTCCTTATCAACCAGTGATGTCATCAAATGGTGCCCAAGGTTGTAATTAGGGATGGGCCCGGTGCTCGATGCGAACCCATGTTCGCATCAAGCACCGGGCGTTCGCTCGATCGGCGAGCCCAGAACTATTTGGGCCGTTCGCATCACATTCGTGTGATGCGAGCGGCCCCGCAATGCATTGCGGCCGGCGCGGCCAGCGCAGTGCATTGCTGGCTGATGATTGGCCAAGCATGCACTGTGACCCCGCATGCTTGGCCAATCACAGCGCCGGAAACTCGAAGAGCCATAATTGGCTACAGGCAGGACGCCTGTAGCCAATTACAGCTCAGGGGCTTTAGTACACGCCCCCTCTTATAAAAGGCCGCCACGCCGTCTGCGCGGTCACATGCTGTTCCGGCGTAGATAGAGCAGGATCGTTCTGTGTCACTCTGCTGGATTTAGTTAGTTAGAGAGATTTACTTAGAGAGATTGAGTTAGATAGATTCATTTAGAAAGATTGATTTAGAAAGAGGGGCTTGTAGTGTGTTCGTGGCAGGCAGGCACTGGCAGCAAACAGAGCTCCTGTATTTTGTTCCCAGAAGCACCTATAGGACTTGTAGTGTGTTCGTGGCAGGCAGGCAGAGCTCCTATATTTTGTTCCCAGAAGCACCTATAGGACTTGTAGTGTGTTCGTGGCAGGCAGGCAGAGCTCCTATATTTTGTTCCCAGAAGCACCTATAGGACTTGTAGTGTGTTCGTGGCAGGCAGGCAGAGCTCCTATATTTTGTTCCCAGAAGCACCTATAGGACTTGTAGTGTGTTCGTGGCAGGCAGGCAGGCAGAGCTCCTATATTTTGTTCCCAGAAGCACCTATAGGACTTGAAGTGTGTTAGTCCCATCACACAGACCTATATTTTCTTCCCAGAAGCACCTATAGGACTTGAAGTGTGTTAGTCCCATCACACAGAGATCATATATTTTGTTCCCAGAAGCACCTATAGGACTTGTAGTGTGTTCGTGGCAGGCAGAGCTCCTATATTTTGTTCCCAGAAGCACCTATAGGACTTGAAGTGTGTTAGTCCCATCACACAGACCTATATTTTCTTCCCAGAAGCACCTATAGGACTTGAAGTGTGTTAGTCCCATCACACATAGATCATATATTTTGTTCCCAGAAGCACCTATAGGACTTGAAGTGTGTTAGTCCCATCACACAGACCTACATTTTCTTCCCAGAAGCACCTATAGGACTTGAAGTGTGTTAGTCCCATCACACAGAGATCCTATATTTTGTTCCCAGAGGCACCTATAGGACTTGAAGTGTGTTAGTTCCATCACACAGACCTATATTTTCTTCCCAGAAGCACCTATAGGACTGGAAGTGTGTTAGTCCCATCACACAGAGATCATATATTTTGTTCCCAGAGGCACCTATAGGACTTGAAGTGTGTTAGTCCCATCACACAGACCTACATTTTCTTCCCAGAAGCACCTATAGGACTTGAAGTGTGTTAGTCCCATCACACAGAGATCATATATTTTGTTCCCAGAAGCACCTATAGGACTTGAAGTGTGTTAGTCCCATCACACAGACCTATATTTTCTTCCCAGAAGCACCCATAGGACTTGAAGTGTGTTAGTCCCATCACACAGAGATCATATATTTTGTTCCCAGAAGCACCTATAGGACTTGAAGTGTGTTAGTCCCATCACACAGACCTATATTTTCTTCCCAGAAGCACCCATAGGACTTGAAGTGTGTTAGTCCCATCACACAGAGATCATATATTTTGTTCCCAGAAGCACCTATAGGACTTGAAGTGTGTTAGTCCCATCACACAGACCTATATTTTCTTCCCAGAAGCACCCATAGGACTTGAAGTGTGTTAGTCCCATCACACAGAGATCATATATTTTGTTCCCAGAGGCACCTATAGGACTTGAAGTGTGTTAGTCCCATCACACAGACCTATATTTTCTTCCCAGAAGCACCTATAGGACTTGAAGTGTGTTAGTCCCATCACACAGAGATCATATATTTTGTTCCCAGAAGCACCTATAGTACTTGAAGTGTGTTAGTCCCATCACACAGACCTCTATTTTCTTCCCAGAAGCACCCATAGGACTTCTATGTGTTAGTCCCATCACACAGAGATCATATAGTTTGTTCCAGAAGCACCTATAGGACTGCTAGTGTGTTAGTCCCATCAAACAGACCTATATTTTCTTCCCAGAAGCACCTATAGGACTTGAAGTGTGTTAGTCCCATCACACAGAGATCATCTATTTTGTTCCCAGAAGCACCTATAGGACTTGAAGTGTGTTAGTCCCATCACACAGACCTACATTTTCTTCCCAGCAGCACCTACAGGACTTGAAGTGTGTTAGTCCCATCACACAGAGATCCTCTATTTTGTTCCCAGAAGCACCTACAGGACTTCTAGTGTGTTAGTCCCATCACACAGACCTCTATTTTGTTCCCAGAAGCACCTATAGGACTTGAAGTGTGTTAGTCCCATCAAACAGAGATCCTATATTTTCTTCCCAGAAGCACCTATAGGACTTGAAGTGTGTTAGTCCCATCACACAGACCTATATTTTGTTCCCAGAAGCACCTATAGGACTTGAAGTGTGTTAGTCCCATCACACAGAGATCCTCTATTTTCTTTGCAGAAGCACCCATAGGACTTCTAGTGTGTTAGTGGCATCACACAGAGCTCCTATATTTTCTTCTCAGCAGCACCCACAGGACTTCTAGTGTGTTAGTGGCATCACACAGAGCTCCTCTATTTTCTTTGCAGAAGCACCCATAGGACTTCTAGTGTGTTAGTGGCATCACACAGAGCTCCTATATTTTCTTCTCAGCAGCACCCACAGGACTTCTAGTGTGTTAGTGGCATCACACAGAGCTCCTCTATTTTCTTTGCAGAAGCACCCATAGGACTTCTAGTGTGTTAGTGGCATCACACAGAGCTCCTATATTTTCTTCTCAGCAGCACCCACAGGACTTCTAGTGTGTTAGTGGCATCACACAGAGCTCCTCTATTTTCTTTGCAGAAGCACCCATAGGACTTCTAGTGTGTTAGTGGCATCACACAGAGCTCCTATATTGTCTTCTCAGCAGCACCCACAGGACTTCTAGTGTGTTAGTGGCATCACACAGAGCTCCTCTATTTTCTTTGCAGAAGCACCCATAGGACTTCTAGTGTGTTAGTGGCATCACACAGAGCTCCTATATTTTCTTCTCAGCAGCACCCACAGGACTTCTAGTGTGTTAGTGGCATCACACAGAGCTCCTCTATTTTCTTTGCAGAAGCACCCATAGGACTTCTAGTGTGTTAGTGGCATCACACAGAGCTCCTATATTGTCTTCTCAGCAGCACCCACAGGACTTCTAGTGTGTTAGTGGCATCACACAGAGCTCCTCTATTTTCTTTGCAGAAGCACCCATAGGACTTCTAGTGTGTTAGTGGCATCACACAGAGCTCCTATATTTTCTTCTCAGCAGCACCCACAGGACTACCGACTACAATGTCTGGAAGACCGCCAAGGGGAGGCAGAGCGTGCAGAGCCAAGAACACAGGGCAGGCAGGCTCTGTTTCTAGTGGACGTGGCCGTGGCCGTGGACATGGTCGTGCATCGTCATCAGCACGTGGCCATGGGACACGCGCGTCTTTGTTTTCGGCAGCTGGACATGTGGAGCCGCATCATGCTGAAGGCTTGGTAGAATGGATGACCAAGCCCTCCTCATCCTCCTCATCCTCTCTCACCCAGGCTCAGGGTACTGGCAGAGCAGCTGCCAACGCGTACTCAATGGCATCATCAGCCACCCCTTCCCTAGACCCACCATGTCCTCCTGAGGAGTCCCCCGAACTCTTTGAGCACAGTGTTGGGTACATGCTCCAGGAGGATGCCCAACGATTCGAAGGCTCGGATGATGATACCCAGCTTGAGGAATCTGGCAGTACTGTTCCACCAGCTGCAGCTTACTGCCAGGTTTGCTCTAGTGGTGAAGAGGGAGGGGATGATGAGGTCACTGACTCCACGTGGGTGCCTGAAGGGAGAGAGGATGAGGAGGAGGACGAGGAGGAGGAGGATGCGGCGTCACATGTCCAACGAGGCAGGATGCCCCCTGGAGGCCAGGTAGAGGCCAGCACAGCAACTGTACAACACCGCAGAGCTCCGCCTGTGCAGGGCGCTGCCTCTGCACGTTATCAGAAAAGTTCTTTGGTGTGGGCCTTTTTTGAGACGAGTGCATCAGATCGCACCACTGCTATTTGCAATATTTGTCTCAAGCGAATCTCGCGTGGCCAAAACATCAGCCGCTTGGGCACCACAAGCATGACCAGACATATGTCGACCTGCCATGCAGCTCGTTGGCAGGCACACATAAAAGACCCACACCAAAGAACTAAGCGGACCTCTCCTTGCTCCTCATCAGCTGGGATCTCCATCCCCACTACACCTTCAGTCCTCTCTGAAAGCTGCTCTGAGAGGACTGAAGGTGTAGAATTAGGTGTGTCACAACCAAGTACTTGCAGTACACCGACGTCCGATTGCAGCAGGCAAATTTCCCTGCCCCAGCTGCTGGACCGTAGAAAGAAGTACACTCCCAGCCATCCACATGCCCAGCGGTTGAATGCTAGCTTGGCTAAATTGCTAGCACTTCAACTGCTGCCTTTTCAGTTGGTAGACTCGGCCCCCTTCCGTGAGTTTGTTCAATGTGCGGTTCCTCAGTGGCAGGTTCCCAAACGCCACTTTTTCTCACGGAAGGCGATTCCGTCTCTCTACCGGCATGTGGAGGGCAATGTCCATGCCTCGCTGGACAGGGCGGTCAGCGGTAAGGTGCATATTACCGCTGACTCATGGTCCAGCAGGCATGGACAGGGACGGTACCTTTCTTTCACGGCCCATTGGGTCACTCTATTGGCAGCTGGGAGGGATGCAGGACAAGGTGCAGTAGTGTTGGAGGTTGTTCCGCCACCACGCCTCCAAAACGCTACTACTGCTACTGGTTGTGACACACCTCTCTCCTCCACCCCCTCCTCTTCTTCTTCCTCCAGTGCTCTGTCCTTGGAACCAGCGGTGCTCCGTAGGCGTACAAGGGGCTACGCAAGTACGCAGGCAAAAAGATGCCATGCCGTGCTTGCGCTGGTGTGTTTGGGGGACAGGAGCCACACTGGGCCAGAGGTTCTGGCAGCTCTGCAGGGGCAGGCCGAGAGGTGGTTGACGCCACGTCAGCTTAAGCCAGGAATGGTCGTTTCTGACAATGGCACCAACCTCCTCTCCGCCCTGCGACAGGGGCAGCTCACCCATGTGCCCTGCATGGCTCACGTCCTCAACCTGGTGGTGCAGCGGTTCTTGGGCAGGTTTCCAGGCTTACAGGATGTCCTGAGGCAGGCCAGGAAAGTCTGTGTGCATTTCCGCCGATCTTATAATGCCAGTGCTCGGCTGACTGAGCTGCAAAAGGAGCTGAACCTTCCCAAGAACCGCCTAATATGTGACATGCCCACCAGGTGGAACTCAACGTTGGCCATGCTGCAGCGACTGCACACGCAGCAGAGGGCCATCAATGAGTACCTTTGCGACTACGGCACCAGGACAGGGTCAGGGGAGCTTGTTTTTTTTTCCCCCACGTCAGTGGAGCATGATCAGGGATGCATGCACTGTCCTCTCACCATTTGAGGAGGCCACGAGGATGGAGAGCAGTGACAGTGCATGCATCAGTGACACTGTCCCTCTTGTCCACCTGTTGGAGCATACGCTGCGTGGGATAATGGACAGGGCACTTGAGGCAGAACAGAGGCAGGAAGAGGAGGACTTCCTTGCCTCTCAAGGCCCCCTTTATCCGGACAGTGTTCCTTCTGTCCCACCCATCACACAGGAAGAGGATGAGAGGAGGAGGAGGAGGAGGAGGTGGAGGATTGTGTGAGCATGGAGGTGGAGCCTGGCACTCAGCATCAGCAGCAGCAGTCTTTTAGGGTTGATGTACAGTCCCAACAAACCAGTGGACTTGTACGTGGCTGGGAGGAGGTGGCTGGCGATCATGTCATCCTCAGTGACCCAGAAGACTCCGGACCGAATGCCTCAGCTAACCTACGCTGCATGGCCTCCCTGATCCTGCAAAGCCTGCGGAAGGATCCTCGTGTTCTTCGGATCAAGGAGAGGGACCATTACTGGCTGGCCACTCTCCTTGATCCGCGGTACAAGGGTAAGGTTGCGGACCTTATCTTGCCGTCGCAGAGGGAGCAGAGGATGAGACATCTCAGGGAGGCCTTGCAGAAAGGTCTGTGCAACCCGTTCCCAGAAACTGGGAGGTTACAAACTCCTGGTCCTGGGCGACGAGTTGCTGAGGCTTCGGTCAGTAGCAGAAGGAGCGGTGGACGTCTGACCGATGCGTTCAGACAATTTTTTAGTCCGCAGCCCCAAGGTATGATCGGTTCCAGCAACCATCGCCAGCGTCTGATATACATGGTGCAGGAATACCTTGGGGCAAGGTCAGGCTTGGACACCTTTCCAACCGAAAATCCTCTGGCTTACTGGGTCCTGAGGATGGATCACTGGCCAGAGCTTGCACAGTATGCAATTGAGCTACTGGCCTGTCCTGCCTCCAGCGTTCTTTCCGAACGCACATTCAGTGCTGCTGGAGGATTTGTCACCGATCATAGGGTGCGCCTGTCCACCGCCTCGGTTGATCGACTGACCTTCATCAAAATGAATCAGTCTTGGATCACCACCAGCTACCAGGCACCTGAGGCGGATATAACCGAATAATTTTTAATGTCACATCCCTTCAAGACTGCCTATGCTGATGCTGAGTGACTGTCCTCTTATGTTCACTGACTATCCTCTTCCTCCTCCTCAATGATCCATGCCACCACACCAGTGCCTAAGGCACAATTTTTCAGCCCCTTTTAACAGGGGCGTGTACTTACAATTTTTAGAAAAAAATGCTTCGCAACACGTGTGACTGCTGTGCTCCAAGTACAGTATCTGTGAGGGGTTGCAGTGTTGTGGCACCAGCACCAGTGCCTAAGGCACAATTTTTCAGCCCCTGTTTAACAGGGCGTGTACTTACAATTTTTTAAAAAATGCTTCGCAACACGTGTGACTGCTGTGCTCCAAGTACAGTATCTGTGAGGGGTTGCAGTGTTGTGGCACCAGCACCAGTGCCTAAGGCACAATTTTTCAGCCCCTGTTTAACAGGGGCGTGTACTTACAATTGTTTAAAAAAATGCTTCGCAACACGTGTGACTGCTGTGCTCCAAGTACAGTATCTGTGAGGGGTTGCAGTGTTGTGGCACCAGCACCAGTGCCTAAGGCACAATTTTTCAGCCCCTGTTTAACAGGGGCGTGTACTTACATTTTTTTAAAAAAATGCTTCGCAACACGTGTGACTGCTGTGCTCCAAGTACAGTATCTGTGAGGGGTTGCAGTGTTGTGGCACCAGCACCAGTGCCTAAGGCACAATTTTTCAGCCCCTGTTTAACAGGGGCGGGTAATTACAAATCTTGATCTAATAGTTCACAGCAGGGCCCATTCCTGCGCCCAAGTAGAGTAACTATGAGGGCTTACAGTGTTGTGGCACCAGCACCACCGCCAAAGGCACAATTTTTCTGCCCCTGTTCATCAGGGGCTGGCAATTACAAATCTTGATCTAATAACTCACAGCAGGGCCCATTCCTGCGCCCACCAAGAGTAACTATGAGGGCCTACAGTCTTGTGGCAACACCGTCCACCACCACCGCCAAAGGCCCAATTTTTCTGCCCTGTTCATCAGGTGCTTGCAATTACAAATCTTGATCTAATAACTCACAGCAGGGCCCATTCCTGCGCCCACCAAGAGTAACTATGAGAGCTTACAGTCTTGTGGCAACACCGTCCACCACCACCGCCAAAGGCCCAAATTTTCTGCCCTGTTCATCAGGTGCTTGCAATTACAAATCTTGATCTAATAACTCACAGCAGGGCCCATTCCTGTGCCCACCAAGAGTAACTGTGAGAGCTTACAGTCTTGTGGCAACACCGTCCACCACCACCACCACCACCACCCCCAATTTTTCTGCCCTGTTCAACAGGTGCATGCAATTACAAATCTTGATCTATTAACTCACAGCAGGGCCCATTCCTGTGCCCACCAGTCTTGTGGCTACACCAACATCTAATAGGGCAAATTTCTGCAGAGTATATACGGCAGGCCCCTACTTTCAAACATCCAACTTACAAACGACTCCTACTTGCAAATGGAAAGAGAAAACAGGAAGTGAGAGGAAATCTACCCCTAGGAAGGAAATTCTATCCTGTTAGATTTAATTTGGGAAAAAGGTATCTCCTCTCTACTGATACTTTATCACCAATCCTTGTTTCAATTAAAACCCCACTTTTTCCAAAAACATTTGTCATTGGGACGGAAAGTGAGGTGACATGTTCTGAACAGATGTGCAAAGACAGCAAATGTTACAGGGGTGATAACCCCTCCCTATGTTCTCCAAAAATCTTAAAAATAGATTTTTTTGGGATGGAGCTACACTTCATAATGTACCTGTTCAGATTCTACTTAAGAACAAACCTAAAGCCGCAAGTGGTTTTAAATGGCTTTTTTTCCTTTACAAATATCATTTTGTGCAAGGACAGTTCTAAACACGGGAAACACATGCCACTTCATACTTTAGACACCCCCCAGGGACCATATTTAAAGGAAAATTTCACTTTTTTTTTTTCACTTTATGCATCATAAAATGACTGCTCCCGAAAAAACGTTAGTTTTTAAAAGTTCTTTTTGCATTGATATATGTCCCCTGGGGCAGGACCCGGGTCCCCAAACCTGTTTTATGACATAACATGCATATTGGCCGTTGTAATTAGCACTTTGATTTCGAACGTTCGCGTCCATTATAACGTATAGGGTTCGAAAATTTGCGCGAACTTTCGGTCCGTTCGAAGGTTCTGGTGCGAACCGAACCCGGGGGTGTTCGGCTCATCCCTAGTTGTAATGCTGCACAATAAAACCAGTGGCTATGTGTAACAAAAAAGGTAGCCTTGATCCAGTCACTGGCTTGCTGACAATATTTGGGCAATTTGGGGCAATTTTTTGACATTTTGTCAAGGCACCCCTGAAAAAACCCAGAAGGAAGCCTGGTTGAAAAAGGCAGAGCTATACAAATGGGTTCCATGTGTGTGCTTCATTGAAATTTGCTTCATTTTCAAGTTTTTTTAGATTTGTATATAAAAAAAAAGCAAATACAGTACAGTACATTTGTTAGATTTTTATTACTCCTGTGACATCGACTGGGGAAATTTCACCTAATTTTTCATTTTTTTAATGGCCTATGACAGCAGAACAAGACATACTTGTCACTTTTCTACTGTTTAAAAACAATATACTGTAGTATAAGCTGGAATTCTTCTTTAGCCCTGGTTCACACTGGGTCGATTTGACATAGTTACATAGTTAGTTTGGTTGAAAAAAGTCTCAAGTCCATCTAGTTCAACCAATAAAAAGGGGGAAAAAATTATTCAATCTTTTATATACACAATCCTATACCTACAGTTGATCCAAAGGAAGGCCCCAGCAAAACATGATCCAATTTGTTGCAGCAGGGGAAAAAAAATGCTTCCTGATCCCCCAAGAGGGAATTGGATATTCCCTGGTTCAACTTTACCTATAAATGTTAGTATCCAGTATTATTATGTACATTTAGGAAAGAATCCAGGCCTTTTTTTAAAGCAATCTACTGAGCTGGCCAGAACCAGCACTTAAAGGAGTTGTAAAGGCAGAAGGGTTTTTATCTTAATGCATTATATTAGGGCTGTGGAAATTAAAGATTAATTCCTCGATTACTCAATCAATTTTTTTGATCGATCCAAATTCTTTTGATCGGTACTCACCTCTCCGGCTTCCGGAGCTTCAGGGAGTTCCGTTGGAGATCCAGTGATGTCACAGACATTGACGTCACCGGACTCCTCCCCTCTTCCCCAAGTGCCTCCGTCTGCTAACGAAGGGAAGGGGGGAGGAGTCCAGTGACATCGAAGTTCTGATTGAATGTAACACGTACGGGGGAGGAGCTATGCATGACGTCACCCGCTGCTGCCCTGCGGAACTAACACGATAGTCGGCTTTACATGCTGTGTTTTTATCATCTTTATGTGAGTAGTTTTGTGTTTGAACACAAAAATGAAATCTTATACATAAGCGGTGAGCACTTAGATCTTTTCTTTCTACCCATGACCTGGCGTCCTTGCTGAGATCTAAGGAGACGTGAGAGAAGTTTATGGTCCGTGTTAACCCTTTTGATACCCGCATGCATGAGCACCTGTTTGTACAGGGGTCCATGCCATAAGGTGAGAGTGATTAGTTAGACTGGAGGTGGAGGGATTGTCACGCTACTGTGGAAAAAAAATTACCGTACTTGCGTCAGTGCTACAATTTGAATTTAAAACGTATTTGTGTGAACTGTGAAGTCATGGATTGTGGAAACTAACTAGTGTCTGGTGATTGTATATAGTGTATACCACATTTACCACTGACTAATGCAGAGTTGCAATGCAAGGAGATCAGCTAAAAGTAGTTGGATCTGTATGTGCGCTATTATTAATCAAAATTATTCGATTTAAAAAAAACGATTAATCGAACACGAAAATTTTAATCAGTAACAGCCCTACATTATATGCATTAAGATAAAAAAAAAAACTTATGTGTGTAGCCGCCTCCCCAGCACCCCCTATTACTTACCTGAACCCCATCTCTCTCCAGCGATGTCCACCAGTGTCTAAACCATCCGGGACACTCCTGACTGGCACCATTGGCTCTCGCAGCTGCCAAAGTCAGTCAGAGAGGAGGCAGAGCCAGGTCCGGGCTCCGGGTCTAAATGGATAAACTGAGTTCTGACTCGGCTCAGGAGCCCCCATAGAGAGCTGCTGGCTGAGGGGGCACTCGATAGGAGGGAGGGGCCAGGAGCACAAAAGAGGGACCCGAGAAGATGAGGATCCGGACTGCTCTGTGCAAAACCAACTGCATAGAGGCAGTAAGTATAACATGTTTGTTATTAAAAAAAACAAGACTTTACAATCACTTTAAAGCTGTGGTAAACCCCCGATGTTAAAAATAAAAAAAACCTGCAAGGCAATGGCATAATGTGCTAGTAATGCCTCACATACTAACACATTATGAAATATTTACCTAGGAACTAAGCCCTCTAGCGCTGTAAAGTCACAGCTGATAATGCTGACATATTCGCTCTGTCTGTCTTCTGGGTTTAAAAGCTCCGGCTATGCGATTGGCCAGAGCCGCAATAACATCACTCCCACGCATGTGCCAGGGAGCCGCCGTTTCCAGAACAGGCTCTGAAGGTCACTGTAAGCCAGCCCTTCAGAGCACATGTGCCGATGATCATCGGCTGTATGCACTCTGAATATCTCCTAAACTTGCACAGTTATTCACAGTGCCTACAGGTAAGCCTTACTATAAACTTACTTGTAGGTCCAAGTGGTAGTACAGAGTTTACTACCACTTTAAGGGAGTCTATTCCACATTTCCACAGCTCTTACTGTGAAGAAACCTTTCCATAATTGTAGATAAAAAAAAAATTTCCACCAGATGTAAAGATTGCCCCCTTGTCTTCTGTGATGACCATAGAGTGAATAACTCATCACCAAGTTCACTGAATGGACCACTTATGTATTTATACATGTTGATCATATACCCCCTTTATCTCTTCTTCCAAGTCTTCTTGACAGTTCCAAATTGCAGTTCCAAAGTCGCACCCCATTACTGGCAATGGAACCGTTCAAACCACCGTGACTCATGTTGCAGCGACTTTGAAAAAAGTTCCTGCATTACTTTTTTCTGATTTCATTGAGACTTGCATAGACTTCTGTGAAATAAAGTCACAAGCTGCAATGAAATCGGAGGTGCAAATTGCACAGATCTGCGGCTTTGAAATTGCGCTGAAGTAGCCAGATTTCAAAGCCTCACTGGTGTGAACAAGTGCTTAAAGTGCATGCCAGGAACATGTGTAAGGAAAGGATTCTTGTGAGATGCAGTTCTGGGGGACGTGCCTATGTCAACAGGAACTGAGTTCCAGCAGCTTCCCCTACAAGAGTTTTACCAGGGAAGAGAGGCCTGGTGCCGCATATCCACAAAGTCCTATGGTAGTATGAGAGAGACAGCCTCAGCCTGGGCTCCCGCCAGGCCATGCCTCCAACACATTTCACTCTGCCCCTCGAAGCTTAGTCATGGGAATGAAGTTCCCATGCCTGTGGGGAGTATATAAGCATTATGGGAAGTCACTAAGGATGTATAAAGGGCTGGCAGATGTGTGTGGTTGATCGTTCTGGCTGTAAGCCTAGGTTCGCACTTATTTTTTAAATAAAATTGTTTGAATTACTGCACCATGAGAGTGTTCTTTTCCTCTCTATATGGCAAAACTGGAGCTTTGAATATGTTATCTACATATATATGTAATGTAAAAAATATGTCTACACACCCTAAGGAGATATAGGCATTAGTAGTGCTAAACGCTTGTATCAATCCAAGAAAGATATTAATTTTAAACACATAATATATAAAACCAGGACAATGTATTCATTATAAACAAGAATAAAAAAGTATAAAAAAGTCTCTGTAGATTAATCAGCTGTAACAAAATAACCAACAGTGTGTGGAGGAGTGTTGAAAAAATTGTAATTATAATTAATTCCTCAGAATCTTCAACCCTTCACCACACCACGTGGGACACCGATCCCTTAAGATTTTACACTCACCAGAAATCAGGTGAAAATCAGCCTTAAATTCCAAAAATAAGTGGACTTCCTCCTTTTTTTTTATTCTTGTTTATAATGAGGACATTGTTCTGGTTTTATATATTATTATGTGTTTAAAATTAATATCTTTCTTGGATTGATACAAGAGTTTAGCTAAATGTCTATATCTTCTTAGGGTGTGTAGACATATTTTTTACTTCCTGATTCACTTAATCTTATGCCGCATACACACGATCGGAATTCTCGTCGGAAAAATCGCTGATGGTTTTCCCGACGGAATTCCGTCGGAATTCCGCTCAAACTGTCTTGCCTACACACGGTCACACCAAATTCCAACCGTCAAGAACGCAGTGACGTACAACACTACGACGAGCCGAGAAAAAATTAAGTTTAATGATTCCGAGCATGCGTCAAATTGTTTCCGAGCATGCGTAGGAATTTTGCGCGTCGGAATTGCTACAGACGATCGGAATTTTCGATAGAAACCTTTTCCGTCGGAAAAATTGAGAACATGCTCGCAAATTTTTGCTGGGGGGAATCCGGCCAGCAAAATTCCGATGGAGCCTACACACGGTCGCATTTTCTAATGAAAAGCTCTCATCGGTCTTTTGCTGGCTGAAATTCAGATCGTGTGTACATGGCATTAGGGTGTGTAGACATATTTTTTACTTCCTGATTCACTTAATAGCAGCAGCTGAAGGGTCTATGACCTGTTTATTTTAACAGGTTCATGAGCGCTGAGAGAAAGTGGATGATTGCTGTTTAGTGATTATTTACTTTTACTGTTTTGGATCTATATTGAATGGAAGACAGCAGTGGTTTGGATTCATTCCTGTGACCCCATGTATGACATCTTGGATTTTCTCATATGCCTAATTAGACTCCCTGTTAAGGTTGAGCGAACCCGAACTGTAAAGTTCGGGTCCGTACCGGACTTTTCGGTGTCCGGGACCCGGACCCGAACCCGAACTATTGGCTGTAAGTTCGGGTTCGGGTCTGGTGTTCGGCGATGTATTGGCGCCTTTTTAACAGCTGCAGGACAGCCAATCGACGCTAGTTTCACTAGTGTGCCCTTAGAAGCCATCACAGCCATGCCTACTAATGGCATGGCTGTGATTGGGCAGTGCAGCATGTGACCCAGCCTCTATATATAGTCCAGACACACAGCACACAGCGTCATTCTGCTATAGACAGGTTCCTGTGCTGCTGAGAGAGAGGATTTTAGGAGTTAGTGTGATAAAGTCAGTCAATCAGTCCACATTCCTTTAATTTTCTTCTAATTAGTTAGATCAGTGAGCGATCTAGATAGCTAGAGTAGAGTAGGGAGTTTCTTTATTAAGCAAAAGAAAGAGGCAGAGAGAATTATTGAAGAGATTCCTAAATCAATTGTACCCTGGCTGGGGTGCAGTGCACAGTCTTTTAACAGTGCCATGAGGCCAGTGCCAGACAAAATATAAAAGTTTTACCTGCAAGCTCAGTGCACCATTAGGACCAACACTGCATATAGTAAGGGATACACCATAGTCTGTGTGTATTCTGCTATTGGAAAAACATTGCAAAAAAAATTAATGTTGCTATGTTTTTTTTTTTCCCAATAGCATTTTCTGCGTGTTCATACACGCTTTAGATACTGTCCGTGTATTCTGATATTGGAAAAACATTGCAAAAAAATTTAATTTTGCAGTGTTTTTTTTTTCCCAATAGCATTTTCTGCGTTTTCATAAGCGCTTTAGATACTGTCCATGTATTCTGATATTGGAAAAACATTGCAAAAAAATTAAATTTTGCGGTGTTTTTTTTCTTCCCAATAGCATTTTCTGCGTGTTCATACATACACGCTGTAGACACTATCCGTGTATTCTGATATTGGAAAAACATTGCAAAAAAATTTAATTTTGCGGTGTTTTTTTTCTTCCCAATAGCATTTTCTGCGTTTTCATAAACGCTTTAGACACTGTACGTGTATTCTGCTATTGACAAAAACACCCATTTAGGGCGAGATCATACATTTTGAAAATATGAGGAGATCATCAAAAAGGGGACGTGGCCCGGGTCGTGGTGCTGCTGGTGGCGCTCCTGTTGCAGGGAGAGGACGTGGTCGATCTGTGCCAGCTACACGCACTAGTGAAACACCTTCCTCAGGTGCGAGTAGGCGACAGAGCCTGCAGCGGTATTTACCTCACTGGAGCGTGATCGTAAGATGCTCGAGTACAAGCGCACGCTGGTAGACGAGCTGCTGGTGGCATTCCCACTTGGAAGCGGGGGTACGGTGGAAGCACAAGGCGAAGGCAGAGGAGGAGGAAGAGGTCGCCAACGCAGCCGGGGCACCGCCAGCACCTCGGAAGGCAGGGTTAGCATGGCCGGAATGTGGAAAAGCTTTGTCAGCACGCCACAACAACCAGCACCACCAGCTGAGTTGGAACCTCTTAGCAGGAGGCAGCATTTCACCAACATGGTGGAGCAGTATGTGTGCACACGCCTACACATACTGCATGACGGGTCTGCCACCTTCAACTTCTGGGTCTCCAAATTGGGCACATGGCCTGAGCTTGCCCTTTACGCCTTGGAGGTGCTGGCCTGCCCTGCTGCCAGTGTATTATCTGAACGTGTATTTAGCACGGCAGGGGGCGTTATCACAGACAAGCGCAGCCGCCTGTCCAGAGCCAATGTGGACAAGCTCACGTTCATTAAAATGAACCAGGCATGGATCCCACAGGACTTGGCCGTACCTTGTGCAGAATAGACACATATACCGGTGTTCTGACGAAAACTGTCTTGCTATCGGATAGTGTCCGGCCACTTACTGCGCAGGTGCAGTGCTTGCGCAGTACGGAGGACAAGGAGATTCACAAAATCTCCAAAGATGAACGTCGCCTGCGCAGTGAGTTCAGGTTCAAGCCCGACCATCCAAGTGGACATACGGTAGCACATAGTAACAGGGCCCCTCGCGGGCTCGCTTGGCTAGGCTTCAACCTCGGATGATGTGGCTTGAACCTGGAGTCACCGCGCATCGTCTTCGGAGAGTTTCGAAATCCCCTTGTCCTACGTACTGAGCAAGCGCAGTACAGGGCGGACACTATGCGACGGGGGACAGAATTCGAAACATCATTCACCACTAGCCTTACCCAGCCATTGTTGTATTTTTGAACCAGTGTTGGCTACCTCGTCCTCCTCCACCGCCACTTCCACCTACACCGCCACATCCACCGCCACCTCAACCTCCTACTCCATTTGAATTTCGTCCTCCTAGGTCAAGATTATAATTTTTTCATTTTTTTTAATTTCCAAGTATTTTATTTTCCCACTATCTTATCCATTAAATTGAATAATTTTTTCCAGAAAGTGCGTATTTTGGGGTATTCCCACCATATGTGTGGCATCGTGCCGTTGAGTTTGAGGTTCTTAATGACTTCCTGTACCTCTTCTGCTGAGAAGGGGGCCTCCAGCATTTTATTTTTTATTTTTTTATGTTATTTTAAGTTATTTCCCTATCCACATTTGTTTGCAGATCACTTGCCATGCTCTTAACAACATTTTGTTGCCATTTGCAGCCCTCTAGCCCTTTCCATGACTTTTTTACAGCCATTTTAGTGTTCAAAAGTCCGGGTCCCATTGACTTCAATGGGGTTCGGAGTTCGGGGTCAAGTTCGGGTCAAGTTCGGTCCCGAACCCGGACTTTTTTTCTGAAGTTCGGCCGAACCCGCCGAACCCGAACATCCAGGTGTCCGCTCAACTCCTCCCTGTAATGGGGGTCAATTAAGTCTGGTGAGTGCATTGTGTGTCTGCATGCGGGTGGAGAGGAATCTTTACTATACTCACTGAGGTCATTATTCACATGTGGGATCCATAAATAGACTTCACAATTTTTATGTATTTTTTATAATTCAAATGAAGATTTGTCTATTCACTATGGTGATTTAATATATATAATTTATTATGTAAGAGTGCGGTTCTTTCGTTTCTTTTCACACTGAAGGCGGGTTTGAAATCGCATGAGTTCGCCCCCGAAGTCAACAAAAGTAGTGCAGGAACTACTTTTGGGATTCGGCGCCGCAAAGTCAGTGTCACACCGATTGGGGCGGTGCCGTTGCCGGCAATAGACAGTTATGCAACATGTCAAATTGCATGTCAAAACAGCCAGATGTGAGTGTGGGGTAAGGGAGGACTAAAGAGTGAGCAGGGGGAAAGGTGAAAGGTGAAATGAAATCAAGAGAAAAGGAAATGAGTGTGAAAAATGAGAACAAAACAAAATAGAGACGGGGTGTAAAAAAAAAGGTAGTGCTTATGTGTATAAAGTGAAAGATGAATGAATAAGTCAAATTTTTTTTTTTGTCTTTTCTTTTGTGTAATGTTGTGTTTAATGTTGGACTGGTTTGTCTGTCTTTTGAGTGTCAATTTGTAAGTCTTGGTTTATATGGGTGTGTAAAGGAAATTTGAAAGTAATATTAGGATGTGGATAACAATGCTTGTTTATTATATTACTTAATATAGATACAATTATTGATCTAGGCCCTCTGATTCCTCTTATACCAAATTGCAATGTAACTGTAATGTCTGCCTTTATTTTGTTAAGTGCTGCGCAAACTGTTGGCGCTATATAAATCCTGTATTATAATAATAATAATAATAATAATAATAATAATAATAATATACAATGGGTTAGAGATACCCTATTTACCGTATATACTCGAGTATAAGCCTCCCGAATATAAGCCGCGGCACCTAATTTCACCACAAAAAATTGGGAAAACGTATTGACTCGAGTATAAGCCTAGGGTGAGAAATGCGCAGCTACTACAAGTGGAAAAGGGGGTCAACAATGCCCATTTTCAGCCTCACTGTGCCCATTTGCATGCCTCAGTGTGCCCATTTGCAGCCATAGGTTCCCCGAACTTCAAACTCTGTAGTTAAGGGTTCCTAGATACTGCAGCAAAAATTTTGGGTCTCTGGACCCAAAGGTCCGGAAATGACATTGCTGCAGATGGACACAGTTGACCCACTTTGGGGCCCCGTATCTCGGGGCCAATTGGTGCTAGGAACCCCAAATTTTTTGTGCAAACCCAGTAAAACTAGCAATATAACATATCTAATGGGGATTCCTAGGACCAAGATCGGTTCGGAAAATGTCAAGCACTTTCTGCAGCAGAGAATTAAATTTTCCAAACCGATTTTGGGTATGTTGGATATGTGCTTTGGATATGTTGTAGTGCTAGTTCCACTGGGTTTGCACACCAAATTTGGGGTTCCTGGCACCAAGTGACCCCGAGATATGGGGCCCCAAAGTCAGGTTGGAAAATGTAATTCTCTGCTGCAGAAAAGTACTTGACTCCAGTATAAGCCGAGGGGGGCATTTGCTGAAAAACTCGGTTTATACTCGAGTATATACGGTTGGTTAGTAGGGGGGACATACAGTTTGTGGTCACATATGTAGATTGAGAGAATGAATCTTTTAATAGTGGATTTTTCTGAAACTTGGATATAACTTTAAAATCATTTGTCCCACTGTTAAGCCCCATACACACGGTCGGATTTTCCGATGGATTCTGTCGGACAATGTTGTCGGAAATTCCGACCGTGTGTGGGCACCATCGGACATTTTCCATCGGATTGTCCGACGGACAAAGTTGTATCTCCTGCTCTAAAAATTTTCCGACAACAAAGTCCGATCACACCAATCCGATCGTGTGTAGCGAATTCCGACGGACAAAGTGCCACGCATGCTCAGATCACTTGACCAAAGCTATTGGCTACTAGCCTCTACGTAGTCCCGTCGTAGGCAACAAACGTCACCACGTTCAGAATGATTGGATTTTCCGACAACATTGTCCGACCGTGTTATGCAACACCAGTGTCGGACTAAATCCGTCGGAACAAATCCGATGGATTTGGTGGTCGGATTTTCCGACCATGTGTATGGGGCTTTAGATTTCAATAGGGTAAGGTAAAATGAAAAAGGGGAGGAGACAATTTTAATAATGTGTTTATTGTATAGAATGTCCATTCCTCCTAGTCAAATGTATTTTATGATTACTGTTTAAAATGAAAAATGTATAAAATAAAAATTATAAAAAAAAAATTATTAATATGAATGGAGAAAAAAAAAGAAAAATTAAAATGTGAAAATTAAAGTAAAAGAGTATTACAAACTGGGTGGTGTCACAGGTGATTGTAAAACAAGGCATTTCTTGCTACATTAACACAATAAAATAGAAATTGAATGCCGGGACATGCTATAGAGCAGGATAGAGAGAGCTTTGCATAATGCCTCGAAGAGTTGTGTTTTCCAGGAGAAAAATTTTGCACCAGCATGCTTTGACAAGTCATTTTTCTGTGTTCTCTGGTGTACTCCAAATGTTAATTAATCAGTCATATTCCCACTAATGTGTTGTGTTGGGAAAAAAGTTCTGATTGTTTTTTTTCTCATTTATCAACCTTCATTTTCTTATTTTCAGTTGAATTGGGTTCTTCACAGTGCAGAGAGAAATGTGTATCAAAAATGCTTCAATGTAAGTAAAAATGTATGCACCTGGCATGAGCACGGCCTCAAGTACTCATCACGTATCAGATGATGAAAGGCGGGTGGCAGTTAATATGGTGGAAACATTTCCTGCAAATACAGTGACTAATCTTGCTTGATTACATTCTTTACCATGTTTCTAGGGATGTGCATGCCTTCACAAACACAGATAAATGAAGAGGGATGAGACGGCTGCTAATAATAAAATAGCAGGTGAGAGCAATATTTGCCAGTTGGGATTTAGGATTTATTAGAACTGAGTAACAATGTAACTTAATGGCAAAACTAGATTACTCATTTTATTGCCAGTTAAAGTCTTTAGATTAAATGTGTCCTCACATATACTGCAAATTCCCTTGGCTAAATTTACTTTACAGACAGGGATTGATTAAATTTGCCCCCATACCAGTATGTATATTCCCTAGTACAGTAAAAGAAGGATTAAATCCAAAACCAAAAATGTAATATATTGCAGCTTGCCAATCCTTAGATGTGGTGGCTGCATTAGTTTTTTCTTCATTTTTTTCCAGGCCTTTTCCCTTTGTTTTTCACCTGGTGATTTGGCCAATAACACACCCCATGTAAATAAATAAATACACAAAAATGGATTGTTGTAAGCACCCTTGTCAGTGTTAAATGGTCTGTCGCATAGCTGTAACTGCATGAAAGCTTTTCAAAAAACAACAGACTTACTGGCTGGCTCACCAGATGAAGGTAGAAGAGAGCCTAAAAAAAGAGAACAAATGCAGCCATCACATCTAAGAATTGGCAAGCTGCAATATAATAAATGCTTTTTTTGGGGTTTAATACTGCTTGATGTTTTCTATATGCCACCATAGTTATTTTGAGAAAGTGTTGTCTCAATGAGTACAAAAAGCAATAGGGTTAGGTACCATCATCCTATAATTATATAGTAGACAAAAGGGGGTGATGATCCAAGGGCTACTCCAAGTAGTACCCTCGGTCAACAGGGATAGTGAGGACTATTACGGTACCCAAGTATACAACAAGGATTAATATAAAAAGTAAAACATTTATTACCCAAATATAGAAACACAATACAAATAGTAGTCACAACAATTACACAATCATTGAAACAAGAATTTTTAACAAAACAATATTTTGAGCCAGTACTAGACATGGGCACAACAGAAAAATGTGTTTATTTTCGTTTAATTTTCGTTTATTAGTTTATTCGAAATTCGGACGCATTCGTATTTATTCGTACTTTCGTAACATTCGTAACATTCGTAGATTCGTAATCGGAGCATAATTCATAATGTTATGTAATGTGTATGCTATTATTACATTTTAAGAGACACGGAAAATTCAATCCATTCGAAGCACGTTAAGCAGCGCCATTGTAAGAGACACGGAAAATTACGAAACGAAAAAAAAAAAAAAAAGTTACGAATGTACACATTTTTTCGTTCAATCCATTCGAAGCACTTAAGCAGCGCCATTGTAAGAGACACGGAAAATTACGAATCGAAAAAAAAAAAAAAGTTACGAATGTACGAATTTTTTTCGTTCAATCCATTCGAGGCACGTTAAGCAGCGCTATTGTAAGGGACACGGAAAATTACCAATTCAACAAAAAAAAAAAGTTACGAATGTACGAATTTTTTCGTTCATTTTGATTTTCGTTGTTCCTGTTTTCGTTTTTGGGATTTTCTTCTTTCGTAGATTCGTTGTTTCTAATTTTCGTTGTTTTCCGGATTCGTTCGGTTCGAACGATTCGTTATTCGTTAAAATTTTTAGCGAATCGTTCGTTCATTCGTACGATAACGAATGAACGAATATAACGAAAAAAAAAACGAAAAACGAAAACAAAACAAAACGAATTGCACATGTCTAGCCAGTACATTAAGAGCCACCACAGGTATGTGGAGACACGATAGTATGGGATTAGACGTAACCCTCGGCAAGTTTTGCGGCCTAAGCCGCTTCTTCAGGAGAAGTCACCCAATAATCAATGAAGGCCTGTTGGCAAGTAGGCGGCATCACATGAGACGCCCTGTACTAGGGTAGTCCCCCGGAGGGCAGACAGGGGGGGCTAATTGGATAGACCAATAGTAGCCTTGGATAAGTATAACACCCAGGAAAAGTTACGTATTAATACACGGTAGCCCCAGCGGTAGCAGGCTATCACTGACTGAACATCAGTGGAGTCTGTTGACGTGTTAATGAGAATAATGTTGCAATGATTTGCTATAACCCTGTAGTAAGTTATCCCGGGTGTTTGCCGTCTCTCTTAGTTATTTTGCCTAAGCACCTTTTTCACAGTTCCTTGCCATACCATATAAGCAGAAGCATAATGACACTATTGAGAACCTGCAGCTTTTTGTGTCACTGACCACCCTACCTCCAGCCTATCTGTTGGTCATGTCAAAAACCTGGTGAGCCTGTGTTGCAGATATTTCAGTTACAGATATTTTGGTAAAGTTACATACCCCCCCCCCCCCCAAACTATTGAGAAAGGGAAGGTGTTCTGTCCTAAGGTGACAACACTGCTGCCCTATAGATCCACTACGGCGAGAGAGTTTTCTGTCTATTGGAAAGGAATTGTGTTACTTGCAAACCACCAGGTTAAATTAAGGGGGAAAAGTCTGAAAGAAAAGAAATCAAATGTAGCTATCACTTTTCTTGGGTTTTCTGGAGTCCCTTCCTGTAAAGGTTTTTTGCTTTGATCTGGCTGAGTGTCTGGTCAGATTCACCAAAGTGTCTCAGCTGAGTTTTTCTACAAGCAAGTGTGAGGAGTGTATATAGACTGTAGATAGGAGAAGTTACCCCTGAAGTTATTTAAAGTCAATTGGGCATCCCATAATACCCCTACTCCCCATCCAAGTTCTAATCTCTCAAATAAAAAAAGAATAAAAAATGTGCTGGACTGTTTTCTGACTCTGGGAGACTGTGAAAATCTGGTGTGCCTGGCTGTGCAGGGTGGGGGATCCCATTCTACCGGTGTCACGTACCTTGTGGCAGAGACTATAGAGTGGCATAGAGGGAGAAGCAAAAAAACCCCCATAGTGCAGTATTTTGCCAAACAGGACTATGTTTTATTAAAAAAACGATTTGTATCGTTTACAGAAAAAACTCTGATAAAATCAAAAAGATATTGGGCTGGAAATAAAAATAATAAAAGGAGTGTTGCCAAGAGCACCTGCTAAATAGCAGTGGGAAAACTGAAAGAGAGATCCCTGCTTACAGGGCTATCGGCATACACTGGCGTCCTTCAAATAGGAAGCTATCAGCTGTGGGCGAGCGGCTTGCGCTCCACCTGCGCTCCAACAGCTCGTGCTTCCTGAAAAGTGACGGAATTGCGCGGCTCCGTCGGACACATTTTGTCATAGACGTCCTCAGCGACGTCGCAGAGGACGTCTATTATTATATAATAATTTTTGTGTTACACCAGCACATATGTTTATTTGTTTATTCTTTTATATATCCATTTACATTTAATCACAGGGTAACATATCTGTATATGTATAGCACACACTGAGATACTCTACCTCATCACCTTTAGCCCCTAGTGGGGTAGATACCCCTATGTATATGGTGATTTATACAATATATGACATATCACCATATATGGAGCACTTTGTCATTAAATGTGCACATTACACAGCACTGTGTTATTGATATTGGTTTACACTGTGCAGTTGATGCAGGCACAAACAATTTTATGTTTTACCCTCTTGTGCATATCTTTCTTCTTTTTTCTGGTTCAGTTGCTAAATTTTGAGCCGGGCCACACTGGTTGGATTATTATTATGTTTTTCACATGTTGTCTTCACGATTAATATTATTGATATAGGATTACCGTGTGTTTTTTACACGCTAACCTAATTAGAGCACCATTGTGTATACTACAGTAGCCTATACAGTAGTATAAGGGCACTTAAAAATGGAAAATTGTATCAAATACTTACCGTAATTTTCCTTTCCTGACGCTAAACCATGGCAGCATACTAGTGATAGAGCTCCGCCTCTTGACCACTCCCTCAGGACCAGTGAATAGCATAAATATAAGGCCTAGTTAGGCCCCACCCCATTCTCTGTAATTAGCTACATACCGAAACGTATAAGGGTGGGACCATATGCTGCCATGGTTTGGCGTCAGGAAAGGAAAATTACGGTAAGTATTTGATACAATTTTCCATTTTCCTGAAGCCAACGTGGCAGCATACTAGTGATAAATAACTATCTGACAGGGTGGGATCTACTTGTCAAACCAATCTTCTAATTAGGATGAGACAGAGGACTGAATAGTCCTTCCTACAAAGTCCCCTGATGACAAGGCCCCTGGGTCTATTCCGTCAAGTTTGAGTAGGAATGTTGGAGCGACCGTGTACTCCTGTACATATGGACACCATAGATTCTCTTAAATGTGTTGCCTATGAGGCTTTAACTGCTCTGGCGCCGCTGACGGAAGCTCGTGACCTCTATCCTATACACAACCAAGCCTGCTAGGATCCAGGCAGTAACCTCTTTCCCTTGATTCCCAACTGGAATGACAAAAGGTTTATTTAGATGACCTGAAAGGGACAATTGTGGAGACACTCCTTTAAAGTTCTGAAAACGAACAGTACGTGTGACTTTCCTGTGTGATGTTCTGGAAAGTTAGGCAATGTCCAGCTATCTGTTACTACGTTTGATGCAGAATGATCTACAAGATCCAACTCTATTCTTTCTGGAAAGAAAGGTATATATTATATATAATTTTTTCTTTATTTTCTTTATTTATTTATTTTTTTACTTTGAAGCTCCAAGAGCTTGAATCTCTGATAACCTTCTGCTTAAAGTTTTTGTGATTGATACTGCTTTGTAAGTGATGGCTAAATGGATAAACGGATACGAGATCCAGCAACTGCAATAGATCTTTAAGAAAAAGTTTTTGGCGGTGCCCGGATCTACCAGATTTGTTTAATGTATATTAATATAGATTATATAAATTAAATCCACAGATTGATTCTAGACTAATATAAGTCTGAATCTAGACCTTCCCCGTACCTGGGGCATACAGTAAAAAAACCTCGTGTAGGGTCCCCCTGAAGAGACAAGAGAGATACCCCCCGAGACAAGATGGACGGCGGGAGATCTGCTGTTGGATTTTATATATATCACTTTATTAGTCAAACAGAAAAAATAAATTTAAACATAAAATACCACTCCCCATTCCTATAGCAAAAATTTCATTCAAGATCACAAAGGAATTCCCAGAATTAAAATTGACAACGTTGTCCTGTTAAAAACAAGGGGGTATAGACCACAAACCACAGCATTCGTGCATTAGCATACATCCATATCAATAATAACAGTTAAATATAAGTACTATTAACCAGAAATTGCAGGTTTAACATCAACATTAGATTTAAAACCAGATATGGGTGTTTAGACCATGCGTTTTTAAAGATACACTATTTTAGCAAGACATATTTTTCATTGTAAAGGTGATCAAATGGTGTGTATGTTGACTACATAAACGCATAGTCCCGTGACGGATATTTCCAAATGAATATAATATCAATTCAAATAGAGCAGTTCAATAGCAGCATATATTTTTCAGGAAGCAGATATCATTCAAGGTTTTAAAACAACATTGGGTCTTCTATAGTGTCCATATATAAGTTGACCAATCAGAGTAATTGGATGGATAGAAGAAACCTCATAGACAATCCATGTTCAGCTGATAAAATCAATGAGATTGCTGTGGTTTGTGGTCTATACCCCCTTGTTTTTAACAGGACAACGTTGTCAATTTTAATTCTGGGAATTCCTTTGTGATCTTGAATGAAATTTTTGCTATAGGAATGGGGAGTGGTATTTTTTGTTTAAATTAATTTTTTCTGTTTGACTAATAAAGTTATATATATATAAAATCCAACAGCAGATCTCCCGCCGTCCATCTTGTCTCGGGGGGTATCTCTTGTCTCTTCAGGGGGGACCCTACACGAGGTTTTTTTACTGCAATAGATCTTTTCTTCCTTGGTGACCGACTCCTCACGACTGCCCTCAAAAGTTGTGCAAACTGAAGGATTCTTGGTCCTTTCAAATGTGTTATTGCCAATATAGCCCACACTCGTGAGCTATGTGAGGATAGGCTAAGGCCTGGAGGGAGAATACAACAGCTGACACTGGAAGGGCAGTAGGATCAATGTCTCGCCCTACCAAGAAAAAAAGCAAACTTTTCCAGAATTAAACCTAGATGTTGTAAGTAGAATGTCTTCTCACACACAACAAAATTAGAGATCACTCTGGAGTTAAACTGGAGCAACCGGAGTTGCCCATCCTCCCCCTTTAGTGCCCCTGCTTGCAGCCCCAGTCTGCGCATGTTATAGAGGGGAAATGTCTTCTGTATCCTGAAATGAATGGCCAGGGAAAACCTAGGGCCTCCTGGTCAATATGGAGAACTGGCTATGACAACTATGTTCTCCCTTGACAGCCTCAAGGGAAATCTCGTTTGCGGGAAATGTTGGGGAAAATATATAGGTTAGATTGCAGACCCAGGGAGAGACCAGAGCATCTGTCCCTTGCGCCTTGGAGGAGGCCTGAGGAGGTATGTCTGTGGTAGGCCCCACCTGTGGGCCAGCTGAGAGAAGACCTTGGATGTAGACCCAGGGGTGGTGCAAGGGTTTTTGACACCCTAGGCAAAAACCAATTTTTTCACCACCATTGGCTCCACCCCCTTTACACTGTCCATGTGACAGAAGGCAGCGCTATACAGAAAGCATTGGCTCTGCTTCCTCTAGCGCTGGCTCCAGTGCTGCGCTTCTAATTACACTACCGGTCAGACTTAGTTGTATTCTGCAGCCTGCAGAGCATGCAGACGCGGAGGGAAACCAGTGGCCGAGCACCCCTAGGCAGAAGTGCGCCCTAAGCGGCTGCCTAGTTTGCCTAGTGGTAGCACCGGCCCTGTGTAGACCCACTCGTGCTCTGGGAAGCTTGTATTCGTTCAAAAGAAAAATATGCTGGGAGGTAAACTGCTTCCTGAAATTTTGCTGGTGATCTGCCCCAGGTGTTATGGGTTTCACCTCTCCCAATAGCATATTGCTGCAGAGTTTCATACTGGAGCTGAATATAGGCGACTGCTGCCCTGTTGCTAAACTGCAGGGAGATTGGTCCTCCTTGACTCTGTGTAGTAAGGCCAAAGTGCATAAAAGGGCTGTTTGAACCCACAGCGCATTCAAGATTATCCTCCTTGGCTAGGAAGCTCCGATTGCCTTGACCGAAAGTCCCTCGCAATGCATCTACCCGGCTGTCTTGCAGACCTGATTTGTAGCAATTCTCCAGTCTAAAAGGTCCTAACGGACCGAGACATCCTTAAGTTCTTTTCATCACCGCTGAGCGCTACTCATACTGAGTAACACTTATTAACTGTGTTCTATCCTGTTTCCTCCCTCGCACTAAGAATTCTAGATTAAATTTGCGCAGGTGCCCATGCACCCCAGGAATCATCTATATGCATGATGACGTTGTGCCCAGATGACAGGCACTGAGAAGCCATCAAACAAGCGGAAGTATTCATCCTCAGAAATCTATTCCTGACTATCACCACTTCCTCTGATTGAAATAAAACAGAGGAACTAGCTTGGGGGGTGCACCAACCATTGGGATGGAGAAAGTTGGCTTTGTTTTCCCTCTAAGGTGTGAGGCTGATGATCCAGCAACAGCCTCTAGCCATGTGGTTATACTGTTTAATGGACTCTGTCTTAAAGAACTCAAAGAGGGCCCCACAGGGTTCAACCTCTTCCGATCTGCAACTGGACACTAACCAACATCTCCTGCGAACCCCAAACAGGATTGGGTAGAAAACGTGCAACCCCTCTTGAGTCTGAGGTGTCTGTAAGCAATGTAGCAGTCCACCCACTGTTGTGGTGGACTTGGCAGCTTCGTGGAAGAGAGGAGCAGTGAGGAATCTCCCGAAGTGACCATGAGTGTCTGATACCTTCATCCAACATGCCGTCCAGAAACCAGTGAAGCGTGCCTTCTAGGTCTTACCTTAAGAGTCTGGGCATGCACATGTGTGACTGGCTCACTTATCCCCCCAGAAGTCTGCACCAAGACACAAGCCAGACCCTCGGCATCCACTGTCACAAAAATCTAATTTTTGGCAATACACTTCTAATAGGAAAACATATCTAAAGGGATGCAGACCCTGACACTCTCCTCAGAGTCCTGCAGGTGCAGCAGCTGGTTGATAATTATTAAACCATTCCCATTAGACTCACCCAGCACATGGGCTGGTTATTGCTGGTCTGCCGGCATCTGCAGATGCTACAGTATGTAGGAGCAGGTTGACCATTAGCTTGTTCAGAGTATACAGTTTTGAGATCCTGTTTATACGGGCATTTTTCTCAAACCCCTTCATTCTTCCTCACTTTTGTTTCTAGGAAGCAATACGCAGCCCAGGGTCTCAACCATATGGCCTCCCTAGCGGCAAAAGTGCTCTTTCAGTGGCTATACAAGCAACTAGGAGGGACTTCCTGGTCAGCCTCCATATTTTGAATAGCAGACTGCTGCATCTGTAATAAATGTAACAATGACCCAGGCCCCCTTCAGTCCAATGAGAACCCCCAGAGCCATGAGTTGTCAACATCCCTCCACATAGAGTGGGTTGTAAGGCATAGTAGGTGCAGAGCATGTCTTTGGATTGTGTTGAGAAACCCACACAGGGAGAAGAAATAAACATCAAAACAAGTATTAGCATGTTGGGGAATTGAACCAGCAACCCCAGTGCTACTAGACAGAATTGTCACCCACTTAGCCAGGAGGCAGCCTCTGCAAAGTAGATTCATGGGCACCAGACACCTGTGCCACCTGTCCAGGATTCACCCGGACAGTTCGGATTTTGAATCATGCGTCAGGGTTTCAGTCCACCTGAGACCCGGACATATTACCCAGACCTGGCTGTGGCTCCCCAAGTAACCGAGATAGTCATATACAAAACTGTTGCTGTTGTAGGTGGCTGTTTGGCCTCACTGAAAGATGATGATGTCAGCAAGGGCAATTTGGCCACTAGAGCGCTCTGTGCATTACATTACTACTCTCCTTGGGGCAACCAAATGTGTCTGTGCAACGCCAACCTGGCAGACTCCCAGACTACTACAGGACAGCCACGCGGGGAAAAGCATCCAGCAAGATGCCACATCTGCACGTGAACAAGTACACTGTCTCCTATGGCAACAGTCTCCAATACAAGTGTAACAGTTGCTCCGGGTAATTAAGGCAAGTCCAAAACAGAATCTTGTGCCATTCTTATCAATAATAAAGACATTTTGGCATTACCTGTTAGCTGCATACTTCTCCAGGCAGCCTTCCAGGCATAGATACTGCGCCACAGGTCCTGCAGACATCTTGCTGGGGCGCTGGCTCTGGGGAAGAGGAGCAAAGACGTCTTCCTTGGAGCTCTTCTCCTGAGTGGGAGCGCCATCCGGGCTATGCTCCTCTGAAGAACGTCCGCCTTGCCTTGGCCCGGCCATCTTGAGAGCGTGGGCGTGCGTGGCTGAAGCAAATCAAAGCCAATCCGCATGAGAGGGCACTCTTTTTCCTGAAAAGTTACCAATATGGTGGTCCCCACCCTAGTTGTTGAGGGTCTTTATATGAGCGGTAACTGACTCTTTATCTGTGGAGAAATGGGACGGCCAGCTGAGGGGAGGATAGCTGAAAAGTGTAGATATAGGAGAAAGGATTCCACTTTCTTTTTTTTTTTTTTAACTACATATACTTACATATGTACACATATACAAACATGCCTACACACATATAGGGTCAGTCTGGGGCGGGTTAGGGAAGGGTTAATTCAAGAGGGTAGGAATCTTCAGCCCTGATTACTGTCAGCTGAGCTGAAGATGTCAGAGGAGTTGTGTGTTTGGAGAGAGAGAGAGAGACACACAGCAGTCAAAATTCATTTGCTGGGTGAGTAAAAACATATAAAAAAAAAACTGTATCTCAAACTAGAGCCATGCACTTTGTCTATATATCAGCCTGTTGGTTAAAGAGACTGAACCTTTCCTATCTCTGCACATGTGTGACAAGACAAGCCTGTCTTTTTCTTCTGTTTGTTTTGCTGAATAAAGCCATTTTTATTTTACTGAACTGGCCTTTGACCCCTCTGATCCCCTACAATGCATACATGTATTTATATACACCCCCACACATATGCATACCCACACATCCACATACAATTTTTTTTTTTTTTTTTTAAACGTGTATATACATATACACACACCCATATCACATATACATACATACCTATACACACACATGCAACACCTGCATAGGACAGCAGGGAATGGAAAAGGTAATGAAGGACATGAAGGAGACATAAGGGGCTAAGAGAGAGATAAAGCATAGCTGGCCCCCCATATTCCACAAGTGCTGCAGTTATCAATTTTAAAAGCAGATTTCGTTCCTAAAGAGGAAACACTGCAGGGACCCCAATAAGACCCAGAGAAGGGGTTCCCAGGCTTTTTAGCGCATGTTAGCAGCCTGAGTGCTGGGACTTCGCACTGGGAGAGGCTTGAACCCTGCCGGATGCTGCACGGAGGCAGAGGGGGGGACATAGTACTGCTTACTCTTCACTGATGCGTTGAGGTATGAGGAAAAAAAGAAGAATGGGGTGGGGCCTAACTAGGCCTTATATTTATGCTATTCACTGGTCCTGAGGGAGTGGTCAAGAGGCGGAGCTCTATCAGTAGTATGCTGCCATGTTGGCGTCAGGAAAGGTTTTTTCACCACTAGTTGCATAGGTGATGCACTTCACCCTACTTACTCGTACTATAGGTAGCGCCTGACCTCAGCATCACCAATTACTTTTCAAGCATTGGAGCTCACTCCAAGGATAGCTCCCATCCTTTCTCCTGGGGTGGCTGCAACCTAGATATACCCTACCTAAGCGCGGCATACCACATATATTTCTTTGATTCACCTGCTGCCTTGTATACATTTTTTGATCAATTCTTAGGCATTTTGCCAAGGCACCCCTGAAAAACCTCAAGGCACCCAAGGGTGCCTGGGCACCCTGGTTGAAAAATGTTGCTCTATGTAGCTGGGGCTAAGTACAGTTAATATAGCTTGACCCAAACAAACTATTTAAAGGGTCAATAATCATGGAGTTAGGCTTTAAAGGCACTGATAGAAAACAATTGTTTTTTTTGAGTCCTTTCAGTGACCTGCATATTTATAACATGGAAGAACGCATATTATGAACAAACCTCCACTTTCATGTGTCATTCCCATGTTGTCAAGGCAAATAGCTCATTTACACTAGCACACTACTACATTCTATACTATGTAAGTCATCTCATACTCTATTTATCCACACACCTTTAAGCCTTGCCCAATATTTAGCGCAATGAAAACCACATCCTCTCTTTGACACGGTGCAAGTAGCATGCCACATTTTTTTCCATCTAGGTCATGGGCCCAAACCAAAGATTTTGCACCCTGGCCCAGTGATTTCATTAAACACCCCTGTTCTAAAGAATGAACATGGTATATTGACTGGTACAACATGATATTAATCCTGACCAAAATTAAAAACATTCTTTTTAATTTTATCCTTCTCTCTTTCTATTTCCTCTTTTTCTACAGACAGCAGCAGTGAACATGTAGGTAATCAATTAAACAGTAGCTAGTGATTATGCAGTAAATGTATAGCTTGTTCTTTATTACTCTCCAGTGTTATCTTAGATGAGTATGGTACAGTGTGCAAATGAATTCATACATCAAGAATATACAACTAACTTTATGGAATTGTATATATCAAGATGAAATGGGTGTTCCAGAATGATTCAAACTGAAAGGGATTTAAACAAAGCTAAGTATTTTTTCATGCTTCAATCTGAATTTTACTATGTCAGTTATTGTAAGACATCATGCGAAGCAGAAGGTTGTGAGACAGAAGAAAGTTGAAATGAGCAGATTCAGTAACACAATGTGCATGATGGATGACAGATCCCACTGCCAGATGCACAATCTATTAATTGTCAAATTGATTATCCAGTGCTGAGTTACACAAAAACAAATATTCTGGACTTAGTGTGATGTTAATATTGGGCATGTAGAAATTAAATAAAACTCCAAGCACATTTTTTTTGCATAATTTAAATAATATGGCCAGCCTATATCTCTAATGACAAACAAAACTTAATAACCTGCGCCAAATGAAATAGACTACTAAAAAATCAAAAATCGCATAAAACACACAATGCGATAATAGAAAATCGCATAAAACACACAACCGCTGCTGCTGCTTGCAAAGGTTAAATAAACCTTAGGAAATGGATAAAATATATAAGCTGCGCTAGCGGGTATAAATCACCACTGTGAAAATATAAGGAATGTATAAAAAACAAATAAATTGTGCAGCAATGGCTACAATATTATAATAATGTGAAAGGTGACATTCATTACGTTAATCAATGTTACATAATTAGTGATGAACAAAACCAATTTTACAGACTAGAATAGTTGAAATTATTGAAATGATAAATTGCAGGTAGTCACTGAACGATAATCCCCTCTGGAACCCCACTCACCGAAAGAATATGACCCACGGCTTTGCAGTCCTAGGGTCTTTAAAACATCTTGGTGGGGGGATAGGGTAGATGATGTCAGAAATCCCAGTGATACTCCAGATAGACCAACGAAGACTCCAAGTAGATTTAAGATGCCGTTAAGAAGAAAACAGAAACAACAACATGTGTGGTATCGCCGTAATACACCTGAATAACACTATGCAATAGTGACTCACTACTGAGAAGACATGAATCAGCGAGTTCCAACAGAACAGGAAGCAGCGTCACTGGCTCTCAGACCGGAAGTTACGTCGACGCGTTTCGCCCCTCCTCCAGGGCGTCATCAAGGACATCAAGGATATATCTCTAATGCCCCTTACACACGGTCGGAAATTCCAACCACACAATCCGTCGGATGTTCATTGCGTACGACGGAACTACGTAGAGGCTATTAGCCAATAGCTTTGGTCTCATAATTTGATCTGAGCATGCATGGCACTTTGTCCGTCGGAATTCTCTACACATGATCGGAAAAAGTCCGATCGGATTTTGTTGTCGGAAAATTTGAGAGCAAAAAGTCTGATGGAGCCCACACATGGGCGGATTTTCCGATAACATGGTCCGATCTGACATTTTCCGTCGGAATTTTGACCGTGTGTACGGGGCATTAGTTTGATATATTTGGTTTTCATTGGCATTGATCCTGTAACCCCCAGATCATTGTTACTGCACTCTAACAGTTTACAAATAAAAATGGCTGCCAAATCTGCCCTTATTATGTCACAGCTCCTTCTCTTGTGGATCACACGACACTACAAGAAAACTTCTACACAGCTGTCTTGGGTAGACCACAGCACTGATGATGTGCTGAAGAACCTGCCTCCTCCATGCAATTGGTAACATATCCCCAGGATAAATGATGTAGAGTCAACCCTCCCCATTCTGGGTGCTAGGCAGCCTGACAAATCAACTGGCAACCCTCAAATCCATCCTACATATGGAACTCATTGATGGTCTGCCAATAAATGTAGTCCCACCAGCATGGTCTACATCAGTGGTTCTCAACCTCAGTCCTCAAGTACCCCCAACGGTCCATGCTTTCAGTTTTTCCTTTATTTTGCACAGCTGCTTTAAATCAATATCAATCACATGGTATTGATAAGAGCTATTTTATCTAAGGGAAGTTCCCAAAACATGGCCTGTTGGGGGTACTTGAGGACTGAGGTTGAGAACCACTGGTCTACATCACTCACAACCACAGATGAAAAAGCCTCCAAGCACTTTACTTTTAAGTGGAATCTAGCTGCAAAGGAGAACAGAATGAGAGCTTTGTCAGTAATTTACAGGAAATATAAAACATTTTTGGCAACAAAAAGTGTGGTCGATAATATATGGTACTGCACTGAAGAGTACTTTTCGGCCACAGTTATCTCAAACTCCACTTTAATTTAAAAACTGTGGAGTAGAGGTCTAGAGATGTACTCTAGGTCCCTCTGGCATCCAACACAAACCGACACTGAAGAATTTGGTGCTGGGGGAACCCTGGCAAGGTGGGTATTACTGGGTCAGTGGGTCCCTATACACAGACATTGTTATGTTCCCTAAATGTGGAAAATGACAGTGCGGTTGATTTACTAAAACTGTAGAGTGCAAAATCTGATGCAGCTGATGCATAGTAGCTAAGCAGCTTCTACCTTCAGCTTGTTCAATTAAGCTTGATTGGAAGTTGATTGGTTTCTATGCAGAGCTGCACCACATTTTACACTCTCCCGTTTTAGTAAATCAACCCCTGTGTCTCTTTGATCTTTGGCAAGTTTTACTTCTGTGCTGTATAGAATACTATATTTTTGTGTAATTTTTTTTGTTTTTTTTATTTTATTTGGCGATATAACTGTATATATGTCTTATATCAGTTGCCCTTTAAAGCAATAAAAATAACATTTCAACTTTTTCATGTCTTCAACAAGTTATCACTGACATTTTCTGAAGGAAAGCACAATACATCTTACTTGTCATATCAAGAGGCTGGTGCCAGCTTGGAGCAGTCACTGCAATGGGTAGTCATGGCATGTGACTGTGAACATCTGAAAACTGCTAATGCCACACATTTCATCTTCACACCGCTTCTATCAGAACCCCATTAAGCAGCACAGCTTGAACTGTCAAGGTTGTGATGGCCAATAGCCATGTTCCTTTCTCACTTACTTCAGCATGGGTGAGTACAGTTATGATTTAACCCTGCATGTGTCTTTTAATGTAGGCAGAAACTGATGCTAAGTTATATTTTTGCAGCTGGATTTCATATAAAAATAATTGATTTCAAGTACAGACGTATTCTGTTTTCAAGACGTGATAGAAAAAAACATTTCTATCATGGTGTTAAGGCAATTGCATTACAATAACTTCAGTTATTATTCTTAGTCAGAGCCTTCTGCTGGGGTCTTATTATCATCTTCTGTTTCTTTTGATATCCAGTTTGAGTATTGTAATCAATAATTTCACACTGGTTGCCCGCAACTAATCTGAAATTTTCTATACTGTTTTACCCACTCTGCACCTAAAAAGGTGAAACCGGACTGGTTAATGTGGGCTATTCTCTTGCTAAGTAGTCTTGATAGTGTTTCAGTGGTCTTCCTTCCAAGAAATATTTCTAAACCATCTTCTAATCTCTAGGGATATGGTTATTAGAAAAGTAATATCTATTCTGCCATTTGTCTGAACAGCTGAAAAAATATTCTACCTGCAAGAGATATACAATATGGACCTACAATGAAGATGTATAATTAAAACTGTGAATAAAATAACTTTTTTTTTTATAGTTGTCTGTGTCCCTGATGGAAAGATATCCAACAAATTTCCAAGACTAGACTAGACTGCTATTTGCAGGTCTCCTTCGCTAAGAATAAGTTCACTTTTAGTAAAAAGTACACTAGCCTACTCTCCCCTAACCTAAACTAACCCATAAACCCCCTGTCAGCTGCTTAATTACCTACTTATATCTTTATATTTACAATGTGCATTAGTATATAAAATGACAAGCATATTTGTGTAATTGGTTGTTTAACAAGTAATAGACAGGCCTTCTTTTTTCATGTTAAAACTGGTGGAATGGTGGAATAGTGTCAAGTGTGACCTGAGGAAAATCAAAGTCCACTCCTCAACACATGTAGCATTTATCAAAGTCAGTGGTCCTTGTAATTCGCAGACACATTTCCAGGTATAGAAGACTGACAATCCAGCACTGCAGTTGTGTCCTTACTGCCTGATCCCATCATTCTGACATCATAATGTCATCTTCTGGATCCAAAGAGAACCCTAATAGAGGACAGCCAGTCGGAAGTGTTCACCTCATGCAGGCAATGATGTAGTACCTGAAGAAGGACCCTCCTCCAATACACAGAAAAGGAGAGATAGCGCAGGACCGGAATGTCTCCTGACCCTGAATTTAGGAGAATAAAAAGAGCATTTAAGTATGTACTGTATTTTTTATGGCAGTAATTAGAGGGTGGTGGTGTGTGTGTTTGGGGGAGACGAGGGCAGCCTGGAAAGGAGCTTTAAGCCCAGTTGAAAACTTACATCTTGACCATTTCTTAGACCCTGAGTGGGCGACTTATATGCTTGCACTGGATCTTTTATACTGAATGGTAAAACCAATAAATACTGTACATTGAAACAGCAATCTTACATCTTCTATTATCTCTTTATAGTTCTGTACTCTTGCAATGTAGGATTTTTGACAGATTTGTGCTTAGGAATGTCTTAAAATACCCTTTTCTGTAAGTAAAAAGGCTGCTTCCTTCCCTCACACTACAGTGCTCTATGCTGGCATAGCTGAGTAACAGTCAAACACCTTATCACATATGTACAAAGAGCTGATTACAGAGAGCTCTTAGTCTAACTCTGGTGCTTAAAAGGGCAATGTGAAAAAGTATCTTTGATGGGGATTCATTTTATACAGCTGTGCATCTCATGCATAGGTATGGTGTATCTAATACTTGATTAGATCTGATTTTTGTTAGAGTTCATTTATTTCTGGGACATAGTAGATTAAATAACTTTGATAATAGCCACCATATTGGGAGATTTCTTTCCTCTTGTTGTTAGGTGATCAGTTTTGTGACCCCCTGGTATATACATATACTTCTTTGTGGTGTGGATCAAATTTTGTGTTTTTTGTGAGAAGACAGTCAATTATTGGATTTGTACTGAGAAGCATCTGGTACAAAGTTAATTTCACTGAAAGGTCTTTTTTTACTACTTAATGGTTAAGAGCATTAAATACAGCCAACACGTTTTCGGGGGAAAAGCTTTCCCTTCTTCAGGGCTTGAAAAGTGTCATTAGAATTATGTTAGAATGCACTAGGGGACCTATGTTAAGGCTTAATAAAGACTATGGAGTTGATGTTATGGAGTTGAAGTTGTGATCAAAAACTGGAGAGTGCAAAATCTGGTGCTGCTGTGCATGGTAGCTAGGAATGAGCCGAACACCCCCGGGTTTCGGTTCGCACCAGAACCTGCGAACGGACCAAAAGTTTGCACGAACGTTAGAACCCTATTAAATACAATGGACACGAATGTTCGAAATATAAAGTGCTATTTATAACGGCCAACATGCATGTTATTGTCCTAAATAGGGTTTGGGGACCCGGGCCCTGCCCCAGGGGACATGTATCAATGCAAAAAGAAGTTTTAAAAACAGACGTTTCTTCTGGAGCACTCATTTTAATGATGCATAAAGTGAAAAAAAAAAGTGAAATATTCCTTTAAATATCGTACCTGGGGGGTGTCTAAAGAATGCCTGTGAAGTGGCATGTGTTTCCCATGTTTAGAACTGTCCCTGCACAAAATGACATTTGTAAAGGAAAAAAGCCATTTAACCACTTAAGTCCCGGACCAATTTGCAGCCAAAGGACCCTGCCCCTTTTTGCGATTCGGCACTGCGTCGCTTTAACTGACAATTGCGCGGTCGTGCGACGTGGCTCCCAAACAAAATTGGCTTCCTTTTTTTCTCACAAATAGAGCTTTCTTTTGGTGGTATTTGATCACCTCTGCGGTTTTTATTTTTTTTGCGCTATAAACAAAAAAGAGCGACAATTTTGAAAAAAATTCTATATTTTTTACTTTTTGCTATAATAAATATTCCCAAAAAATATATAAAAAAAAACATATTTTTTTCCTCAGTTTAGGCCGATACGTATTCTTCTACATATTTTTGGTTACCAAAAAATTGCAATTAGCGATTATTGATTGGTTTTTCGCAAAAGTTATAGCGTTTACAAAATAGGGGATAGTTTTATAGCATTTTTATTAATATTTTTTTTTTTTACTAGTAATGGCGGCGATTTTTATTGTGACTGCGACATTATGGCGGACACATTGGACATTTTTGCCACATTGTTGGGACCATTGTCATTTATACATATTTAAATGCACTGATTCCTGTGTAAATTACATAACTGAATATTAGGCAGATGCCTGTGTTGCACAAATCAACTACACAACACCAGCAATGAGGGGGTAGATTCAGGTGTATGCTGTGCAGTGTGCAGGAGGCACACTACACCCACTGTAACAGCGCAAGGTTAGTGTCAGGAAATGTTTCATCCACTGGTAATATTTGTCTTTTGGCGTGCAGTACTGCGGTCCACCAGCAGGTGTCTCCTGGCAGTTTGGAACTGTCAGGAGAGCTTTTCCCTGCTGCTATGTCATCGTTGGGCTGCAGTACTGGCATCCACCAGCGGATGGATCCTGGCAGTGTGGGGCAGACAGCACCTCCTGCGCTCAGGTGTTACTTGAGGACAATTATTTCACTCTTATAAATACCCGGCAAGCCCATACATGCTTGCCTGGGTATCACTCTCTCCAGGTGCCCCTGGCCGTGTTATCTGTACCTGAGCCTGTATCTGACCCGACCTGATCTCTCCCAATCCCGATCCCATCCTGGACCTGTCCCTCCTGTCTCCTGCTTACCTTGGATCCCTGCTCTGCAGCCCATCCATCCATCCTCTCCCTCTCCTGCTGGTTCCCCATCCTTACCTATCTACTGATTCCCCTGTGTATGACCTCGGCCTGGCCTTTTGTTTACGATTCTGGTATTTCCCATTTACTGTCACGCTCCCTGGTGGTGATGAGTCTGATTGGCAGAGAAGGGCCTCCCTTGCGGCTCCCGCTCGCCGGTCCCCTGATGATGGGACAGTAGGACCAGGAGTCAGGAGGGGCACAGGTGCCTGGCAGGAATGGTCAGACCGGTACAAGAGCTTCCTGGATAAGCTCAGCGGATGAGGTAAGTAGGTAGCTGTAGGCAGACTGGAACAACAGGCAGACTTGGATCTGTATGCAGACTGGAACAACAGGTAAGCTGGATCTGTATGCAGACTGGAACAACAGGTAAGCTGGATCTGTATGCAGACTGGAACAACAGGTAAGCTGGAACTGTGTGCAGACTGGAACAACAGGTAAGCTGGATCTGTATGCAGACTGGAACAACAGGTAAGCTGGAACTGTGTGCAGACTGGAACAACAGGTAAGCTGGATCTGTATGCAGACTGGAACAACAGGCAGACTTGGATCTGTATGCAGGCTGGTACAACAGGTAAGCTGGATCTGTATGCAGACTGGAACAACAGGCAGACTTGTATCTGTGTGCAGACTGGAACAACAGGCAGACTTGTATCTGTGTGCAGACTGGAACAACAGGCAGACTTGGATCTGTATGCAGGCTGGAACAGCAGGTAAGCTGGCTCTGGAATGGTCAGACAGGCCGGGTCAGATATCAGGCTGGCAGCAAGGTACAGATGGAGCAAACAATAGGATGGTCAAAGACAAGCCAAGGTCGATACACAGGGACAGAGCGGATGGTCAAGGATAGCCGGGTCAAACACAGGTAAACAGTCTTCAGATCAGGTTTCAGACACAGAACGTTGTAGAGCAGACAGCGGGGACCGTCAGTCACAGGAGGGTTTAAATAGCCTCACTGGCGCCAATGGAGGCGTGCACCCGTCCGCGCACGCTCGCCCTCGTCTGCGGGCGCGCGCGTGCACGCGCGCGCTCGCGCATGCGCAATGGCAGCCGAGAACGGGAACCAGAGATACTGAGGCGCCGATTACTGGCAGGATCATCAGGTCGCTGGCCACGGATGGAGCCCTCATGACATTGCCCCCCCCTAAGGGGCAGCCTCCGGATGCCCCTCGGGGCAAATTTCTCAGGATGGGCTCTCTTAAAAGATTGGACTAGACTCTTAGCGTGGATGTTCTCCTCGGGCTCCCAGGAGTTTTCCTCGGGGCCGTAACCCTTCCACTTGATTAGGAACTGGTTCTGGTTTTGCCTTCTTCTGACATTAAGGATGGCTTCCACCTCGAACTCCTCTTCCCCGTCCACCATGACTGGATCAGGAGGGATGGCTCTCCGGTTGGGGAAAGGGTTACTAACCGAGGGCTTCAGTAATGACACATGGAAGACCGGGTGAATCTTCAAAGAATCTGGAAGTTCTAATTCATAAGCCACCTCGTTGATCCTCCTCTTGACCGGGAAGGGGCCCAAGA
This sequence comes from Lithobates sylvaticus, assembly GCA_028564925.1. Lineage (NCBI taxonomy): Eukaryota > Metazoa > Chordata > Amphibia > Anura > Ranidae > Lithobates > Lithobates sylvaticus. The sequence goes on along the minus strand of CM053034.1, from coordinate 162,010,916 downwards.
ACTTGGGGCCCAGTTTCCGTGAAGGGCAAGCCAGTTTTAGGTTAGAGGTGGATAGCCATACAGTTTCGCCCGGGGCAAGCACCAGTTCCCCCCGTCTTTTTTTGTCAAATACGGTTTTGTTGTACTCCTGGGTCCTAGTCATGGTCTCCTGAAGAAGTTGGTTGTTGGTGGAAAAGAACTGGATTCGCTCTTGGACTGCTGGCACAGTGCAGTCAGGAAGTGAGTTCGGCAGAAATGCCGGGTGGTACCCATAGTTAGCGAAAAAAGGAGTCTGTTTGGTGGCGGAGTGGGTGGCGTTGTTATATGCGAACTCTGCCAGGGGCAGAAGGGAGATCCAGTCATCTTGGGCGAAGGAGGAAAAGCAGCGCAAGTACTGCTCCAGGGTCTGATTAGTCCGCTCCGTCTGCCCATTGGACTGAGGGTGGTACGCAGAGGAGAGAGAGAGTTCGATATCCAAGGACTGGCACAGGGACCTCCAGAATCGAGAGGTGAATTGCACCCCTCGATCCGAGACGATGTTAGCCGGGACCCCATGAAGGCGGACAATTTCCCTAATAAAGGCCCGTGCCGTCTCTGGAGCTGAGGGGGTGCCCTTCATGGGGATGAAGTGAGCCATTTTGGATAACCGATCGACGATCACAAAGATCGTCGTGTGGCCTTCTGCTGGGGGTAACTCCACAATAAAATCTAGGGAGATCATCCTCCAGGGACGATCTGGGACAGACAGGGGTTTAAGGAGACCCCAGGCCCTGGTTTTGGGATTCTTGTTCCGGATGCAGGTGGGGCAAGTGTCCACAAATTTTTTACAGTCAGCCCGTAGTTGCGGCCACCAGAAGGTACGCTGTACCAAGTCGGTGGTCTTAGCGACACCGAAGTGACCAGCCAGGGCGTGGTCATGGCACAGCTCCATAGTTGTTACCCGGAGCTGTTCCGGGGTGTAGATCTTGTCCCCGTACCAGAATAGTCCATCCTTCTCCTGTAGCTGGGTTTCGGAAGTGGGCCTTTGCCCTGCTGAGGCACGTTTGAATTTGGACAGTAAGTCCTCTTGAAGAAGGAGAAAGTTTCCAGGGGCCAGAATAGTGTCAGGGGGATCTTCTTCCTGGTGCTTGTGGTACATCCTAGACAGAGCATCTGGTTTGACATTCTTGGATCCGGGCCGGTATGTCACATGGAAAGTGAATCGGGAAAAGAAAAGTGCCCATCTGGCTTGTCTGGGTTTCAGTCTCTTAGCTGACTTCAAATATTCCAGATTCTTATGGTCGGTGAGTATTAGAATGGGGTGAGAGGCCCCCTCCAGGAGGTATCGCCATTCTTCTAGGGCGGCCTTGATCGCCAGTAGTTCTCGGTCGCCCACATCATAGTTCCTCTCGGCCGAGGACAACTTGCGGGAGAAGAAGGCGACCGGGTGCAGCAGAGACTTGTCCCCCTGTCTCTGGGATAGGATGGCACCCACCGCGATCTCGGAGGCATCAACCTCCAAGGTGAAGGGTAGAGAGGAGTCCGGATGCCTGAGGATGGGTGCCGAGGTAAACAGAGTTTTAAGGGCATCAAAGGCCCCCTGGGCCTCGGAAGACCATCGGAACCGGGTCCCTTGTTTGGTCAGTTGGGTGATAGGCGCCACAATGGCGGAGAACCCCCTGATAAATTTACGGTAAAAATTGGCAAAGCCAATGAACCGTTGGATGCCCTTTTTGTCTGCCGGAGTGGGCCATTCCAAGATGGCAGAGATCTTCTGGGGGTCCATTTTGATGCCTGTACTTGAGATGATTAGCCCAAGGAAGGGGATACTCTCCTGTTCAAACTGGCATTTCTCTGCCTTGGCATACAGACCGTGGATACGGAGCCGTCCCAGGACCTCCTTGACGTGTCTGCGATGGGTCTCTAAAGAGGGGGAGAAAATCAAGATATCGTCCAGATATACCACGGCAAACAAGTCCAGGAAGTCCCGGAGTACGTCGTTAATGAAGTATTGAAAGGTTGCGGGGGCATTGCACAGGCCGAAGGGCATCACGAGATACTCGTAATGCCCATACCGTGTCCGAAAGGCCGTCTTCCACTCATCCCCATCCTTAATCCGGACCAAATTGTAAGCCCCCCGTAGGTCAAGCTTCGTGAAGATGGTGGCCGTGCCAAGCCTCTGGAAGAGTTCAGGGACCAACGGGAGAGGGTAACGGTTCTTGACCGTAATGCTGTTCAACTCCCTATAGTCCACACAAGGCCGAAGGGTGTGATCTTTTTTCTCCACGAAAAATATGCCTGCGCCCGCAGGAGAGGTAGATGGGCGGATGAAGCCTTTTCGGAGGTTCTCCTCAATGTACTCTTTCAACTTGCCTTGCTCCACTTCTGTCAGGGGGAAGACCCTTCCAAAGGGGATCTCTGCTCCAGGGAAAAGTTCAATTGGGCAATCATAGGCCCTGTGAGGAGGAAGCACCTCTGCTGCCTGTTTGCTGAAGACGTCTAGATAGTCGTGGTAGGCCTGGGGAATAGCCTGACGGAGGTCCATCTCAGAGTCCCCACTTGACAGAGTAGCCAGCTGGGAGGAATTAGAAGGTCTGCAAGACATCTGACAATACTGAGAGGAGAAGGAAACCATCCCAGTGGCCCAGTCGATGACTGGGTTGTGGGCCTTCAGCCACGGCATGCCCAAGATTATAGGGGATAATGGAGAGGAAATAATGTCCATGCAAAGAAGTTCCTGATGGTTGCCCGAGATGGTCATGAGCAGTGGGATGGTCTCTTGCGTAACCGGGCCTGAACGGATGGAGGAGCCATCCGCCAGGTAAACTGACAGTCCCTGGGATTTAGACTGGAGGGAGATCCGGTGTTGGGCAGCGAAGGAAGAGTCCATGAAGCAGCTGCATGCCCCGGAATCAATAATGGCGGGTACCTGAAGGATTCTTCCCGGAAGCTGTAATGAGACAGAAAGAGCAAAGTGAGAGGAGACCCGGGTTGAGGGGTCCATGGAGCAAGTAGGCATGAGAGGGCACTTACGAGCCTTGGCCGGACAGTTCCTTACGTAGTGCCCAGGCTCACCACAGTAAAGGCACAAGTTGTTGACCCGACGACGTTGCCGTTCCTCAGGAGTTAGGGAAGGCCTCAAGAGCCCTAACTGCATGGGCTCGGAGGAATCAGGGAGGGTTACTGACCGCTGGGCCGAGCCAGTCTGCAGGTGACTTGGAGCCTTGGGGAGCATCCAGGTAGGATGAGTGACACCGGATGCACGTTCCGACCTGCGCTCCCTTAGTCGTCGGTCAATCTGGATGACCAGGTTGATCAGAGTGTCCAGGGTCTGGGGTACCCCAACTCTCGCCAGCTCATCTTTTAGTGCCTCAGAAAGTCCTAGGCGGAACTGGTGACGCAGGGCCGCGTCGTTCCACTGGGTATCCGCACCCCAGCGCCTAAAGTCCGCGACATAGTCTTCCACAGGCCTTCGCCCCTGCTGGAGGGCGCGCAGAGTGGTCTCCGCGGTGGCAGCGAGTTGGGGGTCTTCATAGAGTTGGGCCATGGTGTCAAAAAATGAATTAAGACCGGCCAGTGCAGGGTCTTTCTGCTCTAGGAGGCGGTGGGCCCAGGTTCGCGGGTCTCCGGAGAGTAGGGAGATCACGAAGCCCACCTTGGTGGCTTCCAGGGAAAAAGTACGTGGCTGCAGTGCAAAGAATAGTTCACAGGAGTTACGGAAGTCCCGAAAGAGGTTGCGGGCACCCGAGAATCTCTCAGGGATTGGTACCCGGGGCTCTGGAGGGAGCATTATCACTGATGGTCCTGGACTTCCCCCAGATGGGGCTGTTGGTGGTAAAGCCAGCACCCGTTCTTCCAACCGGGTGTATCCCTGCTGGAGATTCTTTACCGCCTCGGTCAATCCTGCCAGGTGTTGGCACAGTCCTTCCATAGGAGAGGCCCCCTGCTCAGACTCAGACATGGCTGTCTGCTACTGTCACGCTCCCTGGTGGTGATGAGTCTGATTGGCAGAGAAGGGCCTCCCTTGCGGCTCCCGCTCGCCGGTCCCCTGATGATGGGACAGTAGGACCAGGAGTCAGGAGGGGCACAGGTGCCTGGCAGGAATGGTCAGACCGGTACAAGAGCTTCCTGGATAAGCTCAGCGGATGAGGTAAGTAGGTAGCTGTAGGCAGACTGGAACAACAGGCAGACTTGGATCTGTATGCAGACTGGAACAACAGGTAAGCTGGATCTGTATGCAGACTGGAACAACAGGTAAGCTGGATCTGTATGCAGACTGGAACAACAGGTAAGCTGGAACTGTGTGCAGACTGGAACAACAGGTAAGCTGGATCTGTATGCAGACTGGAACAACAGGTAAGCTTTCTTTTGGTGGTATTTAATTGCTGCTGTATGTCCCTCAGACAGAAGACGGTGATTAGCTTTTTTTCCCCTCACGCTGACAGCGCGAGGAAAAAAAAATACTGATTACCTAGCTTCTGTTCACATCACGTAATCAGCCATCATTGACTGATAGCTGATCACGTGAGAAGGACCACAGAGTGCACCGTGTGTGACCCACACCACGCAGACATCGCTTGCTCGGGAGGATGTCCATGGACACCCTACCGACAATTAAGGCCCGCCCTGTAGCCGTTTTTTGGCTGTAGCGCGGGCGGCCAGTAGTTAACTATATTAAAACTCCAATATTTTTTAATAAAGTGAAAAAGCTAGAGCCTCTTCTGTGTTGTTGCTCCCAGTAGAGAGATTTGAGGTTAGTTTTTTCTGAATGATATCCATTATTTCACTAGGACAGGAAGTCGGTGGAATATTTTCAACAGGGTTTAAGAACCACTGTATCCCCACTGTATCAAAAATTTAGAATTTGGTTCTAATTTAAAACGTAACTCCACTTTTGTTGAGAAAAAAAAAAAACATTCCCCTCTGGGTGATCTATGTATATTGTAAGGATTTTAACAAACTTTGTTATTCCTACCTTTTGTTATACTGAAGAAATTACAGTTCGTTCCTCTGTGCCCATGTGCAAAAGTGAATCTAATGGGAGGGGTTTCATAATTATCAACCAGCTGCTGCAGAATCAGGGCTCGAATGAGGAAAGTTGTAGAGTCTGCATCCCTTTAGACGTGTTCCTATTGGGCGTATCTCACCAAAAATATTTTTTTTGTTGCAGGGGATGCCTGAAATCTGAGTTGTATCTTAGTGCAGATTTTTTGGAAAATCATTGAGCCAATCATGAAAGCAGGAAATTATGTTTCTGAGGGGCATTCTGTACCTATTCTGAGTACAGAACACCTCCAGGTAGGCCAAATTGCATTGCACTTTACAGAAAATTAGAGATATTTTATAATTACAATATGACTTGTGTTGCAGTTGTATATGCTATATTTTTTTTAATGTTCACATATATATGTAACGGAGGCTCTTTACCACGTGATCAGACGTTTCCAGTCGCTGATCACGATGTAAACAGGAAGAGCCATTGATCGGCTTTTCCTCGCTCACGTCTGACAGATACGAGTAGAGGAGAGCTGGTCAGCGGCTCTCCTGACAGGGGGGCTCTGTGCCCTGAGCCCCCCTTGGATGCCTGCCCAGGGCCAACCGGGATGCCGCCAGACCACCAGGGAGGCCCACAACGGTACCCCAAAAGGTATGCCACCCTGGACCACCAGGGAGATGGCAATCAGTGCCCAGGCATATGGCAATCAGTGCCCATCAGCAATGCCTTCCAGTGCCAGTGCCATCAGTGATGCCTATCAGTGCCATCTATTAGTTCCGTGTATCAGTGCTGCGTATCAGTGCCCGTCAGTGCCCAGCAGTGCCACCTATCAGTGCCACCCATAAGTACCCATCAGTGCAGCCTTTCAGTGACCATCAGTGTCGCCCATCAGTGCCCACTAGGGCCACCCATGAGTGTCCATCAGTGCAGCCTATCAATTCCCATCAGCGCTGCATATCAGTGCCACCCATCAGTGCCGCCTATCAGTGCCTATTGTCAGTGCCCATCAGTGCCACCTCATCGGTGCCGCCTTATCAGTGTCCATCAGTGAAGGAGAAAACTTACTTATGTACAACATTTTATATCAGAAACAAAAGAAAAACTTTTTTGTTTTTCAAAATTTTCGGTCTTTATTTATTTGTTTAGCAAAAAAATAAAATCTCAGAGGTGATCAAATACCACCAAAAGAAAGCTCTATTTGTGGGAACAAAATTATAAAAATTTTGTTTGGGTACAGTGTAGCATGTCATGATTGTCATTTAAACAGCGACAGCGCTGAAAGCTGAAAATTGGCTTGGGCAGGAAGGGGGGTAAGTGCCTGGTATTGAAGTGGTTAAGTATCCCTGCTCGCAATCAGGGGCCTATAGCTCAACCCTTGAAGCTCCAAAAGGTACATGAGCAAAATGGGGCATTCTGGCCCTAATGACTTCAGAGTACGTTAAAAATGTACTCCCTTAATAAAAGTCTATTATACTAAAAAGTGCACGACCCTGCCCCAAAGAGGCTCCAGTATGACACTTCAATCCAAAATTGTGTCAATATCTCCAAAAAAGCCTCAAAATTATGTAAAATATGCTATGTTCATGTGAGAATGGGGGCTTAAATGTTGGATTTTCCCTTAGTTGGTGTCTCAGTTACAACAGTAGCCAGGACAAATAGCAGGGGTTCGCATTCCTTCCTACGCTAAAAGAACTAGAAAAAACATTTTGGCTATGCATACAATATACAGGAAACTAAATATTTTATATCACATCATTTGTAATGCTATCACACCAATATAAATGCCAGAACAGCTGAAATCTTATCTGCTTCAGTTGTAGAACTAATTTAAATATTAATTAATCTTTACACCTGCACAAACTACCATGCTCCTTTTTACCTTCACTTATAATTTTCCCTGTGCAATGCTTAAAGCTTTCACAATTCTGCCAACCCTCGTTGTAAAGAGACAAATGAAAGCAAAGAAGCATGCATGGTGCCTTGGTGAGGATTTAATGATATCTCTTTTTTTATGACAGACACCTGGAATTATTTAAGCTTGGCAAAAGGCAGTTCAAAAACATCCAGCAGGATCATTATAGAGAACCTGTTGTGAGAATAACTATTGCTCTTTTTTTGTTTCTCTTTCTGAAAAAGGTAGGTCGCTAGCTATCATATTAATCTTCCAGCTTTTCTACTTAGTGGGTGACTGGCCCACAGTGGTTATGCAAGTAACAGTACCACCTAGATACTTGTGTATATGTAATGATTACAAACAAAATAAAATATTCATGACTACTTACTTTTTATCAAGTCTTAGCTAAAAGTTAGATTTACTTAATTGCTTTCAGCAACTTTACCTTTACAGTATAGCAAATATGATATTATGATAATATGTAATATTGGTCTGGGGCAGTGGCGGCCGGTGTTAATTTTTTTTGGGGGGGGCGGCAAACAGTGCCACCACCATCCCCCCGGTCGGGTCCAGATTACTTACCCCATCTATTGGCTGGCAACGCTTCACCGGCGGCTTCTCCTGCTCTCCGTGGGCATCATGGCAGTGGCAACTTACCCTTCCCCTGCTCTCTGCAGGCATTATGGTGGCTGCTAAATTTAAGATAAATAGTCCGCGCTTAGGATAGGAGTAGAGGTATGCAGCCTCCCCTGAATGGACTCCCTAGGGAGCCAGTAATAAAGTGAAAATAGTGAAGGGATGGTGGCGCTCCCTGGTAAGAAAATGTGTACGTGACCACACTACCTAACACACTTACTAAGCTATAAATAATAATAAATAAATTGACAACAAAAAAGGTGTGTGAACATAGAAACCAATGGTGAAGTGATCCATAGATTAGCACTCCATAATAATCCAGCCTGGGGGCACTCAAGACTAAGTGTGATACCAGAGGGAAGGCTGATGGAGCTGATCACTTCTGTTGATGCAGGAAACTATATATGGTAAATTGGAAAAGGGTGTGTCCACCTACTACCATCTCACACCATCCTAAATACATTCAATACATGTGATACATAAAAGTGAATTATCTATACGTGATAGCAGCAATAACCATAATTTAAAATGATTGAAACAAGTGCTTAACATGGGCCACATAAGAGGATGTGTGAACCCCGTGGTAAAAAATATACATATATATGTGTATAAATACACGTGAAAAAAGTCCTCCCCAGGTTGGGTGCTCCAAAAGGTATGCAAAAAAAGAAAAAAGAGAAAATATAAATATAAATGTTCAGTAATCAGTGACTTTAGTGACTTCGCTGTTGTAGATAAGGTGACTTTGTGCTGCCCATATGGTCCCACACTCACCGGAAGCTACCACCCCTGCAGGGGTAAAAGGTATAAATGGAGATCCGTCAGTGGTCCCTCTCCCAGAAATGGATCGATATCCCACTCCTTCGTATCCACGGGGGCGGTCACAGGATCTAGGTACCAGCGTCAGCACTCCATTCTCCAGGAAGTTCAGAAAAAATGTCCCTCCATGGCAGAAATTAAAAAGAAAGATAGGGGACTCATAGCGCAAAATGTAAAAACGAGTTATACTTTATTAAAATAAATAAAGCCAAAAAATGTAAAACAAAAATGAGGTTAAAAAAGTATAACAGAATCCCGGCGGGCTAGTGTAGGGCTTTAAAGCCTGGATGCCCTCTATTAGAAATAGTGCACAGTGGCCGCTTGCGTCCCAGCAGCGTTCCAAGCCTCCTGCGCTAACCGGAAGTGAGGTAAGTACGCTTTACGTACTTTGTCAAAAAAGTCACATGACGAAACGTACGTAAAGCGTACTTACCTCACTTCCGGTTAGCGCAGGAGGCTTGGAACGCTGCTGGGACGCAAGCGGCCACTGTGCACTATTTCTAATAGAGGGCATCCAGGCTTTAAAGCCCTACACTAGCCCGCCGGGACTCTGTTATACTTTTTTAACCTCATTTTTGTTTTACATTTTTTGGCTTTATTTATTTTAATAAAGTATAACTCGTTTTTACATTTTGCGCTATGAGTCCCCTATCTTTCTTTTTAATTTCTGCCATGGAGGGACATTTTTTCTGAACTTCCTGGAGAATGGAGTGCTGACGCTGGTACCTAGATCCTGTGACCGCCCCCGTGGATACGAAGGAGTGGGATATCGATCCATTTCTGGGAGAGGGACCACTGACGGATCTCCATTTATACCTTTTACCCCTGCAGGGGTGGTAGCTTCCGGTGAGTGTGGGACCATATGGGCAGCACGAAGTCACCTTATCTACAACAGCGAAGTCACTAAAGTCACTGATTACTGAACATTTATATTTATATTTTCTCTTTTTTCTTTTTTTGCATACCTTTTGGAGCACCCAACCTGGGGAGGACTTTTTTCACGTGTATTTATACACATATATATGTATATTTTTTACCACGGGGTTCACACATCCTCTTATGTGGCCCATGTTAAGCACTTGTTTCAATCATTTTAAATTATGGTTATTGCTGCTATCACGTATAGATAATTCACTTTTATGTATCACATGTATTGAATGTATTTAGGATGGTGTGAGATGGTAGTAGGTGGACACACCCTTTTCCAATTTACCATATATAGTTTCCTGCATCAACAGAAGTGATCAGCTCCATCAGCCTTCCCTCTGGTATCACACTTAGTCTTGAGTGCCCCCAGGCTGGATTATTATGGAGTGCTAATCTATGGATCACTTCACCATTGGTTTCTATGTTCACACACCTTTTTTGTTGTCAATTTATTTATTATTATTTATAGCTTAGTAAGTGTGTTAGGTAGTGTGGTCACGTACACATTTTCTTACCATTATGGTGGCTGCGGCTTCCCCTTCCCCTGCTCTCCGTTGGGTCTGTTTCCTCCCTCCTCCTCGGCAGCCAATCTGGACGCCTCTGGCTCTAATCAGGTGCTTCAAGAACCCCCTTCCCCTCATTGGAATTCATGCATCTGGCGTCCTGAAAGGGGCCAGACAGGATGCATGAATAGACAGGGTGGCCGTGAATATGTGCTTTAGTATACGTTACCACAATATGAAGGTGTGAACGACCCCTAATACTTCTCTATGATTGTATTAGTGAGATCTCTGCATCTATGTTCTTGAGTCTGCACACTTGGTGTGGCCATTATGAGGGTGTTTCACTTTCCCTGTTGAATTCATTATTTATATTTTATATTTTTTAGCTAGACTGATCCTTAAAATCAACTGACTTGTGTATTTTTGATTGTTATTCCTTTCTTTCTGTTCTTGGCAAATATGCAGGCCAATTAAATTCATTCTGCACAAAGTGTACAAGGTTCCCCCAAAGTTAGCACCTCCAGGGATTGAGTCTTGATTCCATCACAACAGAAAGTCGATGTGTTTCTGTCTTCAGGTGCATTACTGGATGGTGTTTAGGAGGACTTCACAGTGGATGCTGTAAGGCTTCATTGCTTCTTCTGGGGTACTTGGAGATAATGATGAAAGAGCACCATTGGACCTCTGGTGGCAAAAATGTTTGTGGGTCGTGAACATGGAAAGGTTCTTCGATGGGTTTGAGGAGTTTACGATGTCTGCATCTCCTGGAATAAGCTATTGTGACATAACTGCAGGAACATATTTCCACAGTGTTTGCAATTTGCATTTTTTCTTACTGGTGTGCGCCTTTATGTCAGACTAGATTTCTGTGCTCAAGTTAAAGGTCAAAGTCTGCTGCGTTTCAAACTTTCCTTGATCCACCTGTGATTGGTCTTTAATAAACTACTGAATCTATCAAGGAAAACTATCAAGGAATGTACTGTATAGTTGTATTTCCACTTCAGGTATGTGATGTGTCCATTTCCTTCTTATTTTTTCTGCCTCTCAGCAGTTGTATCAGGACACGATTATGCCTATCACATGCCCCATTGCCTTTAGGGAAGTATGGGGAAGTGTGTGACTTTTTAATGCCCAATAAGTGGCACTAAATCTGCATTGTGTTTAAATGAGGAGTGTAGTGACATCCTGACTTTAAAATGAATCCCCAGGTCACAACAATTACTATATTGTGGATAATCTGGCTAACATTTGTATTTACTGCGCAAGCATCAACCCAACTTAAATCATATCTTTATGTTAGACTAACAATTTACAGAATCAATTTGTTTTCTCCTCAATATGTCGCAATATAGCTTTCCAAGGAGAATAAAGCTCTCCTAAGGCAAAAATGCACACATTCACATACACATTAAATAAAAGTCATACTAATGTGATTTCATTTTTTATTAACAGAATTTTTTGATTATGTTTTGTTGTGGAGGTACAAAGTGTTGCATTGGGAAATACAAGAAAGGCATTTTATTCTAATTTCTTAAAAATTGATTTCTAATAAAAATCAAAGAAATACAAACTATGGGGGTTATTTACAAAAGGTAAATCCACTTTGCACTACAAGTGCACTTGAAAGTGCACTGAAAGTGAACTTTTAAGTGCAGTCACTGTAGATTTGAGGGGGACATGCAAGGAAAATAAAAAAACAGCATTTGAGCTTGCAAATGATTGAATGATAAAATCAGCACAGCTTCCCCTCATTTCAGATCTTCCCCTCAGATTTACAGCGACTGCACTTCCAAGTGCATTTTCAGTGCACTTGTAGTGCAAAGTGGATTTGCTTTTCGAGAATAATCTTCTCTGTGTTCTGTTGCTTAGGAGATACAAAGAACATTACATATCATGAATGCCTTGGTACACTATACCCTCTGTAGATAAAAATTTGAGTTCATTTGGTGGTCTTGAGACCCTAATGCTAGTAGGCATGAGCATTGTCTCAAACATGAACTGCACATTTTTATATTACACATAAAAGGATTCTTCAAAATCGTTTGGCCCTTTTTTAACTCTATTAAATATAAAAAGTGCATAAACTTTTTGAAGACCCCTCTTATTAACCCCTCTTAATGTCTGTTTATTATACTCATATTACAAATACAGTGTTGATATTTTTATAATTGTGAGCACATGCTTGAAGATGGGTCCCTGCATGATCCCAAAATGTTGCTTTTCAATGTGATCATAAAAGAATAAAGAGCTTTGTACTTTAAACAAGCTTGTCTGGTGCTAACAATTTTTTTTCTCAAGAGGATTTAGGGTTACAAAGGCCTGGAGGCTCAAGTGTTTAAAGGAAGCATTGCAAAAAGGTCCTTGACCTCTACCCTGCCCCCCCCCCACCTCCCTTCAGAGTCTGTGATCTCGGGCAGCTGCACATTTTGCCCTTGTTATAACCAACCACTGGTAAAAAATAAGTGCTAGCCTAAGCATCAGGACAAAACAAAGGGGTCTGGAGCATGTAAGGAATCTGAGAACAGGTCACAGGACCAGGACTTGAGTTAACTACCTGATGGGTAACAAACTCAAGGTAACTAATTATTGCGTAACAAACTGGTTAAGATGTCTGAAGTTAAAAGAGACATAACAGCATGAGCATCAATTGATTTTATTAAATGCAGATAGGTTGATCACTTTGCAAGGGAATTTTCCCAAGAGCTTAGGAAATAGGGGGAAGTTTCACTTTGCAAAACATATACACAATCATGCGTTAGGAAAAAAACTACATTTTTGCTTGCAAATTATTGGATGATGGAAGTCAGCAGAGCTTAACCTTATTCATTCTAGAGCTGATTCCCTTGCAAAGTGAACAGCCTAGTTGCCTTTAGGCCCCTTTCACACTTACGGACCGTTCAGGTCCGCCTGTCAGTTTTGACGGCGGACCTGAACGGGTGCTCCATGCTAGTCCATGGAGTGACGGATGTCAGCGGTAACATGTACACTGACATCCGACGTGGTCCAATCTGCCAAAAGCAGACGGATGGCCCTACGTCCGGATCTGCCGCTGGCGGTTCGGATCGGATGAGATCTGACGAAAAAGGGCACGCTGTCCGCTTTCGTCCGATCTCTCCATAGAGACCAGCGGCGCTTGACTAGCCCCTCCCCGCTCAGTGAGCAGAGAGAGACTTGTCATCTGCTGACTCAGTGGAGATCAACGGAGAGATCTCCCGCTGAGCCGGCGGACAGAGGAGGACTCCATGCAAGCGGATCCGCCTTGTGTGAAAGGGGCCTTAACCAGATCATAGATTATCTCTTAACTTATCTCTTAAGTTTGCTGTCTGAAGAAGTTTGAATTCTGTCTGATTTTCAAAGCCTAGTACACACTAGTAGCTTTTCTTTCATTCAACCCAGCAGGGCTGAAGTAAAAAAAAAACTGTCAGCTCTGGAGGAGCCACTGTATTATCTGATGTTGTTAGTACAGTTATCTTCCCTGCTGTGATATTGTGTTCTGACAGGGGGACGGCCCCCCTGTCAGAACACTCTGGTCAGCCAATTAGGAGCCAATCAGCAGACCTTTTTCGGTCCTGCCCCATCGACAGAATCTGGCCAAACGGCTGGCTTCTGTCAGGCTGGTTGCAGTACACTCGTGCTGAATGTAGCCCGGTTTCTATTGAACCGACTGATGCCACCCGACATCTGTCCCGTGTGTACTAGGCTTTACTATGTCCCCTTATTAGTATTTTACTGTCTTATTAAAAAGGTCCATGCATCTAAAAATGCAAACCAAAAATGTCTATACTCCGTCACAGTGTAGTGAGATGAATGATCTAGCTATTGTCCTTCAAAACATCAAACCAACAAACCTATAGTAACAGGTTATGGTTGATGTTTGGTGAAGAATCAATGCAAAAGAATGAGAAATCAGCAATAGACAATACATATCACTTCAAACACATTGCTCTGTATTATTCACAGTCTTCACCATAACTTCAGCAAGTTTTTTTTCTTGTGTGTTATCCTTACTCTTTTAAAATGGCATCTATAGTTGAGATGCAATGCATAATATAAATAATGGCTGACCTCATACATTTGAAACACCACATCCCCGACTGTTTGTACATAAAACAGTCTACATAAAACATAAAACAGTCTGGCATAAAATATTCAGAAGACTACAACAAAAAAAAGTTAAACCATTATACTTTCAAAAATTACCTTTCTAAATTCAAACTGTCACTCACTGAAAATTCAACATAAAACATTTCTTTGTTAATCTAATAGATATCCCGAAAAACAGCCTTCTGTTGTATCTGGCTATATCGTATCTGTTTACACCACTGACTAGATAAAAAGACATAATGGCATTCTGGATATAGCATTTGGCAGGGCAGAATGGCATAAATTCGGCATACCAGGCCCTCAATGGTTGGTCCTGACTAAAGCAATCCTGTGCTTGTGTTCACAGACAATACAAAAAGTCATTTTTCATACAAGATAGTCTTTCATGGGCATTTTAATACCAGCAAAAGTGTTTTGAATCGGCAGCACAGTGTTCTGATGTATTATATTGAAGAAGATAACAAGGATCAGCTACTCAGCAAATTGTGAATGTGCATTCCAAAGGCTGCTTTGAAAGATAAAAAGTATATTAAGAATAAGAAGCATGCTCTTCAACTGGGCTTTTCTTATATACTTTGCATAACTTACTGCTCTGAATTTAAAATCTGGTCTTAAGACTTGTAGCCCAATCTCGGAACTAAATACATGCAGTTAGGACTGGATCATCCTCTAAACATCTAGATGGTTCCCTAGAGCCTGGCAGGCCCAACTGTCACCCTCACCCATCACACACAAAGTATATCTAAAGTAAAAAAGTCTTTTTTTTTTTTTTAAATAAAGCAGCGAATGGTTAAAACCCTGTTTTTTTTCTCCATCTGGGTCCCACTCTGGAGATTTCCTTCACTTCCTGTTATGTAGACCAAGCAGGAAGTGAGAGGAAATACTGTAACTTCAGTGACATAAATCTCCTCAGAAGGTCTTCATTGGAAAATTCCCCTGTATTTCTGTTCTGGTGACAACATTTAAATGTTTAATTTCCCCTAACATTCAGTTCTAGTGATCACCAGGAGGAAATGAAACTGTGGATGTCCCTAGTGGGGATACAGACAGCAGCAAAAGACTAAAAGGGTTGCTAACCCCTCCTTGCTGAAATGTTTTGTTGTTAGATACACTTTAAGTGCTCTAATGTTTTTGACCTGTTTGCTTTTGTTGTGGTGCCATGCAGGACATGCACAGCAGGGGTCTAATGCCCCGTACACACGGTCGGAAATTCCGATGGAAAATGTCAGATCTGATTATGTTGTTGGAAAATCCGCCGTGTGTGGGCTCCATCTGACTTGAGAGATCCTGCTCTCAGATTTTCCGACAACAAAATCCAATCGAACTTTTTCCGATCGTGTGTAGAGAATTCCGACGGACAAAGTGCCACGCATGCTCAGATCAAATTACGAGACCAAAGCTAATGGCTAATAGCCTCTACGTCGTTACGTCGTACGCAACGAACGTCACCACGGTCAGAATGATCGGATTGTCTGATAACTTTGTCCGACCATGTGTATGCAACACCAGTGTCGGACAAAATCCGTCACATTTTGTGGTCGGAATTTTCGACCGTGTGTACGGGGCATAACTCAGGCACTGGACATCCAACGTTGCGCTCCTAGGATCTTTGGTGGTACCTTAGGGGCCACACAATGCCAATGCTGTGTAAAGTGGCATCATGCATAACATGATGGTTCCGGGAACTCTGCTCCACACACACGTTAGGCATCATACCGCTGAGTGAACGTAATTTATTGTGCGACTGGAGCTGTATTGTAATGTAGTATATTTATAAGCTGTGTCACAATACAGGGTGGAATGTCCCCTGATTAAGTTTATCTAAATAAAATGTATTTATAAAAAAAAACTTTCCCTCCTATATCCCCCAGCATCTTACCTGAGCTACAAAAAGATAATAGGCTGTCAACAAGCATTAGAGCACTTGTCATTATTCTGGAAGTTACTTTACAACATCACAGCATTCGATATTGCACCATATCCTATCTTCTGTCTTCCCTAATATGTGAGACCCCCCAGCTTTGCAGTTCTTTTGTGTTTGCACTTTTCAGGAATTGCCAACCAGCAGTGAATATTTAGCACTAGCTGGGATCTTTTATGGCCCATGCACCTTATAACACTGAGATACCATCACTATATCTTTGTTTGAGCTGGGATTTTGTTTTTCCCCTGTAGGTTGCTTGTATCTCACATGCATGACATGGCTACTAGAGGCATCATTGAGGGATTGCTCTGGCGTGGACAACTACATAGTAGAGAGCACAGAGCCAACCCACTACTCACCACAGAGAGTGCCTTAACCTACTACAGGTGTCCTAAGTCTCCTCAATGCATTTATATCCATTAAAGAAAATAATATAGGGACCCCCAGAGATAATTCTATCTTGATTAGGGATGGGCCCGGTGCTCGATGCGAACCCATGTTCGCATCGAGCACCGGGTGTTCGCTCGCTCGGCGAGCCCAGAACTATTTTGGCCGCTCGCATCACATTCGTGTGATGTGAGCGGCCCCGCAATGCATTGCGGCCGGCGCGGCCGGCGCAGTGCATTGCTGGCTGATGATTGGCCAAGCATGCTTGGCCAATCACAGCGCCGGAAACTCGGAGAGCCATAATTGGCTACAGGCAGGGCGCCTGTAGCCAATTACAGCTCAGGGGCTTTAGTACACGCCCCCTCATTTAAAAGGCCGCCACGCCGTCGGCGCCGGTCACATGAGTTCCGGCTTTAGGAGAGATCAGGCTGATTCTGTGTCACTCTTTGCTAGATTCCTATAGAAAGATTTGCTCTACTTTGCTAAACCATTGGCTATTTATTTGCTAAACCATTGCTACCTGTCATTGATCGTCCATTGCTGCTGCTGGTTAGTGTGTTTTTAGCTGCTGCTGGGGATTAGTCTGGTGCGTGTCTTACTGTTAGTACAGTATTTCAGTAGTACCAACCGCAGTGCTGTTAGTACAGCACTGCACCCCAAAAGCACCCATAGGACTTGTAGTGTGTTAGTGGCAGCAAACAGAGCTCCTATATTTTCTTCCCAGAAGCACCCATAGGACTTGTAGTGTGTTAGTGGCAGCAAACAGAGCTCCTATATTTTCTTCCCAGAAGCACCCATAGGACTTGTAGTGTGTTAGTCCCATCACACAGAGCTCCTATATTTTTTTCCCAGAAGCACCCATAGGACTTGTAGTGTGTTAGTCCCATCACACAGAGCTATATTTTCTTCCCAGAAGCACCCATAGGACTTGTAGTGTGTTAGTCCCATCACACAGAGCTCCTATATTTTCTTCCCAGAAGCACCCATAGGACTTGTAGTGTGTTAGTCCCATCACACAGAGCTCCTATATTTTCTTCCCAGAAGCACCTATAGGACTTGTAGTGTGTTAGTCCCATCACACAGAGCTATATTTTCCTCCCAGAAGCACCCATAGGACTTGTAGTGTGTTAGTCCCATCACACAGAGCTCCTATATTTTCTTCCCAGAAGCACCCATAGGACTTGTAGTGTGTTAGTCCCATCACACAGAGTTCCTATATTTTCTTCCCAGAAGCACCCATAGAACTTGTAGTGTGTTAGTCCCATCACACAGAGCTCCTATATTTTCTTCCCAGAAGCACCTATAGGACTTGTAATGTGTTAGTCCCATCACACAGAGCTCCTATATTTTCTTCCCAGAAGCACCCATAGGACTTGTACTGTGTTAGTCCCATCACACAGAGTTCCTGTATTTTCTTTGCAGAAGCACCCATAGGACTTGTAGTGTGTTAGTGCCATCACACAGAGTTCCTATATTTTCTTCCCAGAAGCACCCATAGGACTTGCAGTGTGTTAGTCCCATCACACAGAGCTCCTATATTTTCTTCCCAGAAGCACCCATAGGACTTGTAGTGTGTTAGTCCCATCACACAGAGCTCCTATATTTTCTTCCCAGAAGCACCTATAGGACTTGTAGTGTGTTAGTCCCATCACACAGAGCTCCTATATTTTCTTCCCAGAAGCACCCATAGGACTTGTAGTGTGTTAGTCCCATCACACAGAGTTCCTATATTTTCATTGCAGAAGCACCCATAGGACTTGTAGTGTGTTAGTGCCATCACACAGAGTTCCTATATTTTCTTCCCAGAAGCACCCATAGGACTTGTAGTGTGTTAGTGCCATCACACAGAGTTCCTATATTTTCTTCCCAGAAGCACCCATAGGACTTGTAGTGTGTTAGTCCCATCACACAGAGCTCCTATATTTTCTTCCCAGAAGCACCCATAGGACTTGTAGTGTGTTAGTCCCATCACACAGAGCTCCTATATTTTCTTCCCAGAAGCACCCATAGGACTTGTAGTGTGTTAGTCCCATCACACAGAGCTATATTTTCTTCCCAGAAGCACCCATAGGACTTGTAGTGTGTTAGTCCCATCACACAGAGCTCCTATATTTTCTTCCCAGAAGCACCTATAGGACTTGTAGTGTGTTAGTCCCATCACACAGAGCTCCTATATTTTCTTTGCAGAAGCACCCATAGGACTTCTAGTGTGTTAGTGGCATCACACAGAGCTCCTATATTTTCTTCTCAGCAGCACCCACAGGACTTCTAGTGTGTTAGTGGCATCACACAGAGCTCCTATATTTTCTTTGCAGAAGCACCCATAGGACTTCTAGTGTGTTAGTGGCATCACACAGAGCTCCTATATTTTCTTCTCAGCAGCACCCACAGGACTTCTAGTGTGTTAGTGGCATCACACAGAGCTCCTATATTTTCTTTGCAGAAGCACCCATAGGACTTCTAGTGTGTTAGTGTGTTAGTGGCATCACACAGAGCTACTATATTTTCTTCTCAGCAGCACCCACAGGACTTCTAGTGTGTTAGTGGCATCACACAGAGCTCCTATATTTTCTTTGCAGAAGCACCCATAGGACTTCTAGTGTGTTAGTGGCATCACACAGAGCTCCTATATTTTCTTCTCAGCAGCACCCACAGGACTTCTAGTGTGTTAGTGGCATCACACAGAGCTCCTATATTTTCTTTGCAGAAGCACCCATAGGACTTCTAGTGTGTTAGTGGCATCACACAGAGCTCCTATATTTTCTTCTCAGCAGCACCCACAGGACTTCTAGTGTGTTAGTGGCATCACACAGAGCTCCTATATTTTCTTTGCAGAAGCACCCATAGGACTTCTAGTGTGTTAGTGGCATCACACAGAGCTCCTATATTTTCTTCTCAGCAGCACCCACAGGACTTCTAGTGTGTTAGTGGCATCACACAGAGCTCCTATATTTTCTTTGCAGAAGCACCCATAGGACTTCTAGTGTGTTAGTGGCATCACACAGAGCTCCTATATTTTCTTCTCAGCAGCACCCACAGGACTACCGACTACAATGGCTGGAAGACCGCCAAGGGGAGGCAGAGCGTGCAGAGCCAAGAACACAGGGCAGGCAGGCTCTGTTTCTAGTGGATGTGGCCGTGGCCGTGGTCGTGCATCGTCATCAGCACGTGACCATGGGACACGCGCGTCTTTGTTTACGGCAGCTGGACATGTGGAGCCGCATCATGCTGAAGGCTTGGTAGAATGGATGACCAAGCCCTCCTCATCCTCCTCATCCTCTCTCACCCAGGCTCAGGGTACTGGCAGAGCAGCTGCCAACGCGTACTCAATGGCATCATCAGCCACCCCTTCCCTAGACCCACCATGTCCTCCTGAGGAGTCCCCCGAACTCTTTGAGCACAGTGTTGGGTACATGCTCCAGGAGAATGCCCAACGATTCGAAGGCTCGGATGATGATACCCAGCTTGAGGAAGTCAGTAGTGTGCGCGCAGAGAGAGCGGATGCTGAAGGACAGCAATCTGGCAGTACTGTTCCACCAGCTGCAGCTTACTGCCAGGTTTGCTCTAGTGGTGAAGAGGGAGGGGATGATGAGATCACTGACGCCACGTGGGTGCCTGGAGGGAGAGAGGATGAGGAGGAGGACGAGGAGGAGGAGGATGCGGCGTCACATGTCCAACGAGGCAGGATGCCCCCTGGAGGCCAGCTAGAGGCCAGCACAGCAACTGTACAACACCGCAGAGCTCCGCCTGTGCAGGGCGCTGCCTCTGCACGTTAGCAGAAAAGTTCTTTGGTGTGGGCCTTTTTTGAGACGAGTGCATCAGATCGCACCACTGCTATTTGCAATATTTGTCTCAAGCGTATCTCGCGTGGCCAAAACATCAGCCGCTTGGGCACCACAAGCATGACCAGACATATGTCGAACCTGCCATGCAGCTCGTTGGCAGGCACACATAAAAGACCCACACCAAAGAACTAAGCGGACCTCTCCTTGCTCCTCATCAGCTGGGATCTCCATCCCCACTACATCTTCAGTCCTCTCTGAAAGCTGCTGTGAGAGGACTGAAGGTGTAGAATTAGGTGTGTCACAACCAAGTACTTGCAGTACACCGACGTCCGATTGTAGCAGGCAAATTTCCCTGCCCCAGCTGCTGGACCGTCGAAAGAAGTACACTCCCAGCCATCCACATGCCCAGCGGTTGAATGCTAGCTTGGCTAAATTGCTAGCACTTCAACTGCTGCCTTTTCAGTTGGTAGACTCGGCCCCCTTCCGTGAGTTTGTTCAATGTGCGGTTCCTCAGTGGCAGGTTCCCAAACGCCACTTTTTCTCACGGAAGGCGATTCCGTCTCTCTACCGGCATGTGGAAGGCAATGTCCATGCCTCGCTGGACAGGGCGGTCAGCGGTAAGGTGCATATTACCGCTGACTCATGGTCCAGCAGGCATGGACAGGGACGGTACCTTTCTTTCACGGCCCATTGGGTCACTCTATTGGCAGCTGGGAGGGATGCAGGACAAGGTGCAGTAGTGTTGGAGGTTGTTCCGCCACCACGCCTCCAAAACGCTACTACTGCTACTGGTTGTGACACACCTCTCTCCTCCACCCCCTCCTCTTCTTCTTCCTCCAGTGCTCTGTCCTCGGAACCAGCGGTGCTCCGTAGGCGTACAAGGGGCTACGCAAGTACGCAGGCAAAAAGATGCCATGCCGTGCTTGCGCTGGTGTATTTGGGGGACAGGAGCCACACTGGGCCAGAGGTTCTGGCAGCTCTGCAGGGGCAGGCCGAGAGGTGGTTGACGCCACGTCAGCTTAAGCCAGGAATGGTCGTTTCTGACAATGGCACCAACCTCCTCTCCGCCCTGCGACAGGGCCAGCTCACCCATGTGCCCTGTATGGCTCACGTCCTCAACCTGGTGGTGCAGCGGTTCTTGGGCAGGTTCCCAGGCTTACAGGATGTCCTGAGGCAGGCCAGGAAAGTCTGTGTGCATTTCCGCCGATCTTATAATGCCAGTGCTCGGCTGACTGAGCTGCAAAAGGAGCTGAACCTGCCCAAGAACTGCCTAATATGTGACATGCCCACCAGGTGGAACTCAACGTTGGCCATGCTGCAGCGACTGCACATGCAGCAGAGGGCCATCAATGAGTACCTTTGCGACTACGGCACCAGGACAGGGTCAGGGGAGCTTGGTTTTTTTTCCCCACGTCAGTGGAGCATGATCAGGGATGCATGCACTGTCCTCTCACCATTTGAGGAGGCCACGAGGATGGTGAGCAGTGACAGTGCATGCATCAGTGACACTGTACCTCTTGTCCACCTGTTGGAGCATACGCTGCGTGGGATAATGGACAGGGCACTTGAGGCAGAACAGAGGCAGGAATAGGAGGACTTCCTTGCCTCTCAAGGCCCCCTTTATCCGGACAGTGTTCCTTCTGTCCCACCCATCACACAGGAAGAGGATGAGGATGAGGAGGAGGAGGAGGAGGAGGATTGTGTGAGCATGGAGGTGGAGCCTGGCACTCAGCATCAGCAGCAGCAGCAGCAGTCTTTTAGGGATGATGTACAGTCCCAACAAACCAGTGGACTTGTACATGGCTGGGAGGAGGTGGCTGGCGATCATGTCATCCTCAGTGACCGAGAAGACTCCGGACCGAATGCCTCAGCTAACCTACGCTGCATGGCCTCCCTGATCCTGCAAAGCCTGCGGAAGGATCCTCGTGTTCTTCGGATCAAGGAGAGGGACCATTACTGGCTGGCCACTCTCCTTGATCCACGGTACAAGGGTAAGGTTGCGGACCTTATCTTGCCGTCGCAGAGGGAGCAGAGGATGAGACATCTCAGGGAGGCCTTGCAGAAAGGTCTGTGCAACGCGTTCCCAGAAACTGGGAGGTTACAAACTCCTGGTCCTGGGCGACGAGTTGCTGCGGCTTCGGTCAGTAGCAGAAGGAGCGGTGGGGAAGGTGGACGTCTGACTGATGCGTTCAGACAATTTTTTAGTCCGCAGCCCCAAGGTATGATCGGTTCCAGCAACCATCGCCAGCGTCTGATATACATGGTGCAGGAATACCTTGGGGCAAGGTCAGACTTGGACACCTTTCCCACCGAAAATCCTCTGGCTTACTGGGTCCTGAGGATGGATCACTGGTCAGAGCTTGCACAGTATGCAATTGAGCTACTGGCCTGTCCTGCCTCCAGCGTTCTTTCCGAACGCACATTCAGTGCTGCTGGAGGATTTGTCACCGATCATAGGGTGCGCCTGTCCACCGACTCGACTGACCTTCATCAAAATGAATCAGTCTTGGATCACCACCAGCTACCAGGCACCTGAAGCGGATATAACGGAATAATTTATAATGTCACATCCCTTCAAGACTGCCTATGCTGATGCTGAGTGACTGTCCTGTTATGTTCACTGACTATCCTCTTCCTCCTCCTCAATGATCCATGCCACCACACCAGTGCCTAAGGCACA
Source organism: Lithobates sylvaticus (assembly GCA_028564925.1). Lineage (NCBI taxonomy): Eukaryota > Metazoa > Chordata > Amphibia > Anura > Ranidae > Lithobates > Lithobates sylvaticus. The sequence goes on along the minus strand of CM053034.1, from coordinate 161,988,303 downwards.
ATTTTTCAGCCCCTGTATAACAGGGGCGTGTACTTACAATTTTTTTTAAAAAAATGCTTCGCAACACGTGTGACTGCTGTGCTCCAAGTACAGTATCTGTGAGGGGTTGCAGTGTTGTGGCACCAGCACCAGTGCCTAAGGCACAATTTTTCAGCCCCTGTTTAACAGGGGCGTGCAATTACAATTTTTTTAAAAAATGCTTCGCAACACGTGTGACTGCCGTGCTCCAAGTACAGTATCTGTGAGGGGTTGCAGTGTTGTGGCACCAGCACCAGTGCCTAAGGCACAATTTTTCAGCCCCTGTTTAACAGGGGCGTGTAATTACAATTTTTTAAAAAAATGCTTCGCAACACGTGTGACTGCTGTGCTCCAAGTACAGTATCTGTGAGGGGTTGCAGTGTTGTGGCACCAGCACCAGTGCCTAAGGCACAATTTTTCAGCCCCTGTTGGGGCGTGTAATTACAATTTTTAGGCAATGCTTTGCAACAGGTCTCATTGCTGTGCTAAGAGTACAGTATCTGTGAGGGGTTGCAGTGTTGTGGCACCAGCACCAATGTCTAAGGCACAATTTTTCAGCCCCTGTTTAACAGGGGCGTGTAATTACAAATCTTGATCTAATAGTTCACAGCAGGGCCCATTCCTGCGCCCACCAAGAGTAACTATGAGGGCCTACAGTCTTGTGGCAACACCGTCCACCACCACCGCCAAAGGCCCAATTTTTCTGCCCTGGTCATCAGGTGCTTGCAATTACAAATCTTGATCTAATAACTCACAGCAGGGCCCATTCCTGCGCCCACCAAGAGTAACTGTGAGAGCTTACAGTCTTGTGGCAACACCGTCCACCACCACCACCACCACCACCAAGGCCCAATTTTTCTGCCCTGTTCAACAGGTGCATGCAATTACAAATCTTGATCTAATAACTCACAGCAGGGCCCATTCCTGCGCCCACCAAGAGTAACTGTGAGAACTTACAGTCTTGTGGCAACACCGTCCACCACCACCACCACCACCACCACCGCCAAAGGCCCAATTTTTCTGCCCTGTTCATCAGGTGCTTGCAATTACAAATCTTGATCTAATAACTCACAGCAGGGCCCATTCCTGCGCCCACCAAGAGTAACTGTGAGAGCTTACAGTCTTGTGGCAACACCGTCTACCACCACCACCACCACCAAAGGCCCAATTTTTCTGCCCTGTTCAACAGGTGCATGCAATTACAAATCTTGATCTAATAACTCACAGCAGGGCCCATTCCTGCGCCCACCAAGAGTAACTGTGAGAGCTTACAGTCTTGTGGCAACACCGTCCACCACCACCACCACCACCACCAAAGGCCCAATTTTTCTGCCCGGTTCAACAGGTGCATGCAAGTACAAATCTTGATCTATTAACTCACAGCAGGGCCCATTCCTGTGCCCACCAGTCTTGTGGCTACACCAACATCTAATAGGGCAAATTTCTGCAGAGTATATACGCCAGGCCCCTACTTTCAAACATCCAACTTACAAACGACTCCTACTTGCAAACGGAAAGAGAAAACAGGAAGTGAGAGGAAATCTACCCCTAGGAAGGGAAATTCTATCCTGTTAGATTTAATTTGGGAAAAAGGTATCTCCTCTCTACTGATACTTTATCACCAATCCTTGTTTCAATTAAAACCCCACTTTTCCAAAAACATTTGTCATTGGGACGGAAAGTGAGGTGACATGTTCTGAACAGATGTGCAAAGACAGCAAATGTTACAGGGGTGATAACCCCTCCCTATGTTCTCCAAAAAGCTTAAAAATAGATTTTATTGGGATGGAGCTACACTTAATAATGTACCTGTTCAGATTTTACTTAAGAACAAACCTACAGTCCGTGTCTTGTTTGCACCACCTATATACTGCTGTTCAGAGTATATAGGGTTGTAGGTATAGGGTTTTATTTTGGGTGCGGGGTCCCCCTTAATATCCAAACAAGACCCAAAGGGGCTGGGGTGGGGGGGGGGGGGTGATGGGATAGCCATGCCATTTTTCTCAAGGATTTTCAGCCATATGGCGGCCAGGACAAGACATGACATTAAAGCCGCAAGTTGTTTTAAATGGCTTCTTTTTTTCCTTTACAAATGTCATTTTGTGCAAGGACAGTTCTAAACACGGGAAACACATGCCACTTCACAGGCATACTTTAGACACCCCCCAGGTACCATATTTAAAGGAAAATTTCACTTTTTTTTTTTCACTTTATGCATCATTAAAATGACTGCTCCCGAAAAAACGTTAGTTTTTAAAAGTTCTTTTTGCATTGATATATGTCCCCTGGGCAGGACCCGGGTCCCCAAACCTGTTTTATGACATTAACATGCATATTGGCCGTTGTAATTAGCACTTTTGATTTCGAACGTTCGCATCCATTATAACGTATAGGGTTCGAAAATTCGCGCAAACTTTCGGTCCGTTCGAAGGTTCTGGTTCGAACCGAACCCGGGGGTTTCGGCTCATCCCTAATCTTGATTATATGTTCTATATCATAGCTAAAGATTAGCAGAGACCAGAGTCTGGTCAAGGCAAGTACCATGGCCCTTGTTTTAGGGCCATTACAAATGATCATAGAAAACATGACCCACACCATAGCTAAACAGGACCTATAACATGTTAAAAACAAACTTCCCCTCCATCCTGACTAGTCTCCCAGTTCCTGCCGCTGTAAAACATCCCCACTGCACAATGCTGCCACCACTCTGCTTCTCTGTAGGGATGGTATTGGCCAGGTGATGAGCGGTGCCTGGTTTTCTCCAGACATGATGGCTGCCATGCAGGCCAAAGAGCTCAATCTTTGTTTCATCAGACCAGAGAATTTTGTTTCTCATGGTCTGAGAGTGCTTCAGGTGCCTTTTAGCAAACTCTAGATTGGCTGTCATGTGCCTTTTACTGAGGAGTGGCTTCCCTCTGGCCACTCTACCATACAGGCCTGATTAATGGAGTGATGCAGAGATGGTTGTTCTTCTGGAAGGTCCTCCACTCCCCACAGAGAAATGCTGGAGCTCTGTCAGAGTGACCATCAGGTTCTTGCTCACATTCCTGACCAAGATCCTTCTCCCCCGATCGCTCAGTTTGGCCTTGTGGCCTGCTCTAGGAAGAGTCCTGGTGGTCCAAACTTCTTCAATTTACGGATGATGGAGGCCACTGTGCTCATTGAGACCTTCAATGCTGCAGAAATCTTTCTGTAACCTTCCCCAGATCTGTGCCTAGATACCATCCGTTTTTTGCTCTGACATGCACTGTTAACTGTGGGACCTTATATAGACAGGTGTGTGCCTTTCCAAATCATGTCCAATCAACTGAATTTATCACAGGTGGACTCCAATCAAGTTGTAGAATCATCTCAAGGATAATCCGTGGAAACAGGATGCATCTGAGCTCAATTTTGAGTGTTATGGCAAAGGCTGTGAATACTTATGTACTTGTGATTTTTTTTGTTTTTTATTTTTAATAAATTTGCAAAATTTCAAACAAACTTGTTTGTTTGTATTGTTTGTAGAATTTTGAGGAAAATAATGAATTTAATCCATTTTGGAATAAGGCTGTAACATAACAAAATGTGGAAAAAGTGAAGCGATGTGAATACCTTCCGGATGCACTGTACATGTACAAGCTATTGGTATTTGAGCACAGGTACAGTATATCTTGTTTTTGCGTTTTGTTCTTATTTAGTTTTTTCAGGCATGTTTACAGGCGTCAAGTGTTTTTTTTTTTTTTGCCAAAATGCCGCTGCTCCCGGATGCGCTAGTAGTGTTTTTTTTCCTGCCTCTAAAAGCCTATGTGTGCCTGGACACATGAGGTAATATGCAGGGGTGTTTAACATGTTTGAAGGAAATGTCATTCCTGATGATTCAGAGAGTAAACAAGCTATAGTGATCTGTATAAATGAATGGTACTAGAAATGTTGGAAGATTCCCTTAATGGTATTCCTAATTTCTTCAGTAATTTAATGTGAAGCATAGCCATTTCATTGTATACAGCATAATCTTGATCCTCTCCTGTTGAATTAATAGGAAAATCAGAAAATAATTGATAAAATAAATAAAATTATAGTTTATTTTTTTAATTTTTAATAAATTTGCAAATATTTCAAACAAACTTCTTTCACCTTGTCATTATGGGGTAGAATTTTGAGGAAAAAAATGAATTTAATCCATTTTGGAATAAGGCTGTAACATAACAAAATGTGCAAAAAAAGGGAAGCTCTGTGAATACCTTTCCGGATGCACTGTATGCATACTGAACCCTACATATGGTTCCATTTTAAAGAAGAAGTAAACCCTGATGTGTTTTACTTCCTCTTTGTTTCCCTGCAAAGGTAAAGCATAATGGGCTACTATGCATCGCATAGTAGCCCATTATGTGTCACTTACCTGACACAGGAGCCTGCGATGTCACTGCTGTCCCCTCACCGATGTCCCCTCTTCCACGAAGCGTCCATCTTCCTTTCCGGGTATCCCATGGGTATCGCATGATCGCCATTAGCAACGGCATGCTCAGTGCGCTTTCGCCGTAGACATTGGTGCTTGTCTTTTGCAAATATCTCCTAAACCGTGTAGGTTTAGGAGATATTTCTTGCACCTACAGTTAAGCCTTAATCTAGGCTTACCTGTAGGTAAAAGTGGTCTGTAAGGGTTTACAACCACTTTAAACACTGATCTAAATGTTATTTACTCCAAATTTAAATTATCATCACAGTATTGTCAGTCACAGTCATAAACAAACATTAACTGTACCACTAGCACTTCCAAATTCTACCCCATTCAATAAGTAGGTAACCTTTTAATGTTAACATTTTTACAAAATAAAAAAAAATGCAACTCGATAACCAGCTAGTAGACGTTTTATATTGTATTATATATTATTTTTCCTTTTACTTGCTTGTCAACAGTTTACAGCCTAATTTTTTTATGGAAGACCTTAATTTCCATTATACCTTCAGTTGCCCATTTGTTTATCCAAATCTTGTGTAATTAGAAGTTTCCCTGCATTCAGCTATCAGCATTATTTATCTTGCCCTATCTGGCATCTAGCAGAATCCGCAATGCATCGTGAAGAATGTTCCATCCATCCTCTCATTTTATAATCAAAAGCTGCTTTCTGGAGTGCTGCCTGGTTGAAGTGGAGGAGATGATTGAAGAAGTGAGGATTTATAGAGGGGAACAAGTTAAACTTCACTACTTGAAATGGAGACAAGTGAAAGTGTTGTCACTAACATTCAATTTTTTTTACCGCAGAAGAAAATACTACTTAAGACATCCAATCGAGCTAGGCTAACAACCAGACAGTGAAATATATTCTTTATCACGCTATGAGGCCTTGCTTGAGACTCAGCACAGAGCTGTATGTTTCTTATCTCAAGCCAGTGTTGTATAAAGATAATGTTCAGGGTGTCAGTATGGAAATTGTGGTATATATAATGCTAAACTAATCCCAACTTTATCTCAAATAGAACTTTCCACACCTGTACACATTCCATCATGATTTAAACATCTAAAGCCGTAAAGCTACCGTGACTTTGCAGAAAATCACTCTGGAAAATTGACTTATTCATAATGTGTCTGAATGCTAAGAGTTTTTTTTTTTTTAAATTTCCATTATCACTGCCATTAATAGATGTAGTATAATAGCAAGGGGTGGTGTGACAATAGGTCTGTGACACCCATTTGCCAATGGCCAAGGTAATCACATTTGACCTCTTTGATGTGTTTTTTTTTTACATTTTGCTCCTGAGATTGAAATACAATTTATGAAGAGCTGTTAAATTTCCTCTTTTGTTACATTTGTTTTATTGTGCATTTTGCATTAAAGTAATAGCCTTTCTGGCAAATAGCATGACCTTTTTAAACAAAGAAACAGTTTTTAGCTGTAGCGTTTTATGTAAACTGCCAGAAAGGTTTAGTGGGATAAAAATTATACATTATATCCATTAACATTGCAGAGAGGAGGTCTGAAAGGAACCAAAGGGAACTCCTTAAAAATGTTGTAAAGTTAAGCATTGCTTTGATAATGTGATTGTGTAGTTTTTTTTCTTTTTACATATCGTTCTTGCTTATTATTGACAGAAGTAAAAAATAAAATGTAATTCTTTTTTTAAACTTGTGTAAATATGAATTATTACATATTAATAATAGGTAGTCTCATTTTTTGAGGCAGGTGGAACTTTAGGTTTCTTTCCACCTGTTTTCCAGTTTGTCTTCACCGCCTGCTAAAAAAACCTTTGTTTACAGAACTCAATAGCTTAAACTTAACTTTACACAAAAGTGAATGAGTGAAATTAGGGACTCATCCTGCTTACTCGCTCCCTCTATGTGGCTCAATCCAAGGTTTTGACAAGGAATATCTTGTCTAAAAGCAGATTACTGCTGCTGTGAGGCCCTTTAGAAGAGGTATGGATGCCCCCAGTTAAGTCAATCTACTAATGAAAGAACAGGTTACATTCAAATGATAGGGTTTGTGGCTGCCTGTCATGGATCCGCAGTAATGTTTGTCTGTAAGCTTACCTCTCATGTGTTCAGCTTAAAGACCAATTCACCTGGCTGCTTAAGTAATCTCTCCTTAACGCATGGCTTCACCCCAGCCCCTATCAGGCAACTCTATAATAACCTGTGCACTGCAAGCCAGCCCTGCTGATCAATATTGTGTGTTTGGCTTCCGTGTGCTCCTTGCTGTGTGTTTTACGTCTGATTATAGTTACCGATCTTGGCTTGTTCTTGACTGTTCTTGTCTGCTTCATATCCCGACTTTGGCATGTTCCTTGACTATCCTTACCTGCTTGTTGCCCTGACCTTTGGCTATCTCCTGACTATCCTTTGTTTTCGCAGTCTGCTGCTTCCTATCTACCTTCCTGTAGTCTACCGTGAGCATGAGCTGGGAGGCCCTGGGAGTCGCGACCTGGAGCCAAACTGCAGCTAAATCCATCCCCACCACTAGGGGCCTCTGGTAAACACCAGCTGGCTCTTAGATTCTGCGCCCTTGGAAATCTCATGCTCTAGCTTCCCAGTGTGATCCATGTTGGTGCTCCAGAATACCTGCTTTCCTGAATCTCCTAGAGCTCCATCCACAGCAGTCAGCCATAGGGTCCCCTACCTTGCGGTGCACTCCTGACCCCAACGGGGTGCATCTGTCACCTGGACTCAGGTGAACTGACACTGACTTGTACAGGCCAACAATGTTCCTTTGGTCCATCAGGCCTAGATGTACTTATAGTATAAGTATAGTCAAATTAGTAGTATAGTATAAGGGAAACTTTTTTTTTTTTTTCATTTTTGGATAGAGTGGAGAGGGATTAGAATCAGGGGCATATTTGCCACGAGGCCCAATCTTAGTCTTGCCTAGGGCAGCACAAAACCAAAATTCACCACTAATTAGAACACTTGACAGGTTTTTATTGCTGTCTGTGCCACCGTTAGGAGTTTCCCTTCTCCATTTTACCTTCTCCATTTGTCGCAGAAAGTAAAAGTAAAGGAAAATCCCAAACTTTGGGTTGCACCCAGAACAGTAATAGAGGGAAAATCTTCCAATGGGGACATAGTGACGCTGGTGACAACCAGGGATTCCCGCACTTTGGCAGGATTTCTTCAATTTCGGCTTTGGCTATAAGATAGGAAGTGAAGGAAAATTCCCCCAGTGGGATACAGAGGGTAAGGTACTCTATCCAAAAATAAAGTTTTGCCTTTAGTTCCATTTTAAAGCCTGTAAAATAGCAGCACCATGTGACAGGCTGCCATTGACAGCTCCCTCCTTTCTCCTTGTATAAAGCTTGATGTCCAAAGGAAATCCTCATAACTTCCAAGCAGTATCACCTGTTTAAAAACTCTCTGTTAATCGTAAATTTCTGTCTTTAAAATGAATTGTCCCACAATGCCAAGTTTTTATTTTCTCTCCTTTTTAAATCCTCACAGCTGTTCTGTAATTTTCTGTAGATGAAAATCATGTTTGCTCTACTTATTGGGTAACATTCCTGAAGCTCATACAATTATCTTCCAAAGCTATTGTTTAAAAAGCACATTATTTGTGATGTGATTATGGGATTTAGCGAGGTGTTAATGAAAATCATTATAAATGTGAAAATTAAATTGACTGTTAAGTCAAAGCAATACTTGCTAAATTCTTGATGATGTATGAGAGAAAGCTGCCATTTTCTTAATTATCTCTCTCACCTTTTTTTGCAAAATGTAATTGTTCCTATTTTCAGTAGCATGACTATCCTGCATATAAATCCAAGCCAAACAAACAACATAGACAGAAATCTGGTCATAAAATAAAATCTGTACAAATGGAAGCATTCAGAGAATAAAAAAGGAACAATAAACGCTTAACCCAAAGCAATAGTGAGGTTGCCTCAAAGGGATTTCCAGTTTTATAATGCAGATGGCTAGCACAGTAGCATTGGCTTTGACTGTGCATAATAACACAGTAGACTAAAACACTCAATAGCAAAGCAAATGCTTTGTGAGCCGAAAACTTTAAAAAAAATATGACAGCAACCTATAATTTTGCTAAAACCATCATAAAAATATAGTAAAGAGTTGGATGTTTTGAAAAATTACTAAAATGGAATTTGTAGGCTAAACAAAAGATTCTTTGATATCTCCATGCCTTTAAAGTGAACTTTTGAAATAAGCAAATATTATCTAAGTACAAGAGCATGTGTACTCTTATGCCGCATACACACAACCAGACTTTCCAGCAAACTAGGTCCGATGGGATTAGTCCGTCGGACAATCCGATCGTGTGTGGGCTAATCCGTTCGTTTTTCGGGAATAAAATCCAACGGACCTAGAAATAGAACATGTTTCAAATCTATCCAACGGACTCAATTCCGATGGACCCAAATCGGGAAAAACGTTTGTCTGTGCGCTGGTCCGATGGATACGACGCAAGGGCAGCTATTGGCTACTGGCTATTGAACTTCCTTTTTTTGTCCCGTTTACGTCATCACGTTCAAAACGAACGGACTTTCGAACAAACTTAGTCCGTTCATATGTGGCCAAGTTCGTTCATTTGGAAAGTCCGTCGGGAAGACCGTCAGATCTAGTTTGCCGGAAAGTCCGGTCGTGTGTACGCGGCATTACTCAAATCTTGATGTGCTTTGTGTATTTCTTCCAGATCTGTGCAGTAATCCAGCATGAAATGTTGCCTCAGTGCAGAAACTTCCTGGGTTAAAGACTGGCCAGTGATGTTCTCTTTGTGCAGGGTGACTGGTCTTGTATGTGCCCTATTCTGCAGTTTTCTAAAGGAAAACTGTAGTGGGTGGATCTACTGGGTCCCTCCCCAAGCTCTTCAATCTGCACACGCTAGGTTCAGCAAAGTGATGATGTCACCACTACTTTTACAAAGTAATAACTAGGTTTGCAAAGGCATTTGATGCACATAGAGGGAATTTGTATCTTTTGTGGCTATTAAGGAATATGCAATATGCTCTTATGTCTGGAGTTTGGTTTTAATATTCAGGATATGTGCAGGCTTTTTATATCTCCAGGCAGTCACTTTTATTGCAGTTAATGTCACAGCTGACTAATCAGGCTTTTTCCCTTCCTGAACGTATACTCTTAGCTCTGGGTAATGGTGTCACAGGAGCACAACATGCAATTCACATAAATATTCCTATTTCTGTAAACCTTTTTTAATATAATGACACAAGCTAGAGATAAATGCTATCATTTAAATGTAATTAGTTTAATTCATTCATTAAAACAGGATTCATATCTAAGGGTATCAATACCCCTTGGGGTATGGGAACCAATTGTTGAGGGTGTGGGACTGGATCTCTGAATTATTAAAAAAACCTTATTCTCTGTACTAATAAACCTGAAATCAAGTAATACTGCCAGTAATTTAACTTTAAAGTGGTTGTAAAGTCAGTGAATAGCATTAGTGCCAGTCCCTGTTATAACAAGGTATAATGCACAGTGTCAATGTTTTTTAAAAATGATGCCGCTAAAAACCTTATTTCAGAGCATTGCTGTGCGGTCACATGACCTCCCACCGCTCTCCTCCACCGATCTAATGACTATAGTGAGAGGGGCAGAGATTACCCTCTGACGTCAGCTGGGAGGACACGTGACCGCTGTGCTGCCCACTCAGTCCCTCAAGCTGTAGTCCTTTAATCAGGGGAGGAGAGTGGTGGGAGGCCACATGACCACACAGCGATGTTCTGAAATAAGGTATTTAATGGCATAATTTTTAAAACCATAGACAATGTGTATTATACCTTGTTATAACAGAGGGGCTGGCAGGAATGCTATTCGCTGACTTTACTGCCACACGAATTAGCGGCAGGAGGGGAGGGGTGGGTTTGGAGATCGCTCACACACTAGGAACTGACAGGCAGGGAGGGACGGGGAGAGGGTGGAGAGAGGAGTAAATCTAAGGCTGGGTTCACATATGTGCGGCCACGGTTCCCAGCTCCTGTTCACCGGTTCAGGTGCGAATCAGGTCTGAATGTTTTCCTGAATTTGCACCGGAACAGGACCCAAACATGCACGGGACCCTTTTGGAATGTGGACCACGGCCGACCCGGACTTGTGTGAACCGGCTCCATTGAGAGCCGGTCACACTAGCATGCCTTGCAAATTAGATGCAGCGAAACCCGCACCCAATTCGCACATATGCGAACCTGGCCTGACACAGCAGGTAATGGAGGCACTTAAACTGACCACGGTCATCATAGAACAGCAGCCATAATTACTGTGGTCAGTTCACATAGTGGACACAGGAACAGGCAGAATTAACCAGGTTTTTTTTACAGCATAGAATGGGACAAATTAGACACACAAGCACAATGCTGTTTAACCTGCTTTAAGGAAACAGGATCTTTTTTTTTTGTGTTTTACAACCTTAATTCCATGTTTTGATTGGACAAAAAGAACAGCAAGATCTCACTAGGTGTAGGTAGCTTGCATAGTTATTTGCCATTTTTGTATAATCAGTTTTGCTCCTTACATAAAGTAAAGCTCCTTACATGCATTAAGTAAAACAAAGCAATTGGTATCTTTTGAACTCATATGGCACCTAACAGGACTGGTGCTGATGATGATGATGATGATTTTATTAGTCTGGCAAAGGGTGTATGGAGACATATGAGCAATCCATCAAGAGTGTGTAATAATATAAAGGTGCAAGGAACTCCTGCTTTAGAAGTTAGTTGGATGAAATGGGTAATCTGTATACAGCGCTTACCACAGTCCCTGAATTTATATTCATAGACCTCTCTTTGGCTAATGAGTAATTAGGAAGACAAAGTAATGTCTTCTGCAATAATATGAGCATGGAACATTTAACATTTTGTTTGTCTTTTCTTAAAATTATACTTAAGTTTTGATAATGTAATACATGTATAGCTTCTATACATTTTGAAAAGTATTAAAGAGGGAAAATTTCCAGGCATTATTAACATCTGCTTTTACAGTAAAAAATACTATATATTGTATTATCTTTTCCTCCAAGAAAAGCCTGATAAAAACCTGGCGTCATACACTTTCAGCAGTGTTTTTGTCCAATGTTACAGGAGCACTGCTGTATTTTTTTTTACTGGTCGGTAAGAGAGCAGTGTAATGAGAATGGTACCTGATTTTATAAGTATACAGTATTGTTGTCCTGTTTATTATTATCATTGAAAGTGAAAGTAAAAGAAAAGAAAAGAAAAGTAATAGAGGGGAAATCTTCCAATGGGGACACTAGTTATGGTGACCTGGGGGCCCCAAAGGATTCCCCTAATTTGCAGGGATTTTCTCTTATTACCTCTTTGACTATAGGACAGGAAGAAAAGGGAAATTTCCACAATGGGAGATTTGGAATCGCAAAAAAAAAAAAATCTGATCGGGTTTATAATACTCCCTTGCTCTATCCAAAATGAAAAAAAAAAATGTTTTGCCTATAGTTCTACTTTAAAATAATAAATACAGTTTCACTATGGTAACTATCTTACTTGTTTTGCATGCAATCTTTGGGAAAAAAAAGTCAATATGATGAGTTAACATTACACATTTCAAGCAGCATAACCTGCAGTCACTTTAATAACATAAAAAGATGCTGACAGGTATAAAGTTTAAGCACCTGGAAGTATCAAAAAATAAATAAATATCTATGCAATTATTTACCTACCCTTCCCTAAAAAGCAAGCCAGCACTTTTCATGTGTTTCATACCAATAAAATAAGACACACAGGGCATAAAAAAGGCTCCACTTTTAAGGGCATTTGACTTTGTTATTTTGCCTGTACACTCATCCTATGTTAGCCTATGTGGCCATGCACACATAGGCGTTTACAGGCATATTACAAGAGAAGTGTTTAGAGGTGGAAAAAACGCACCACCAGCACATTCAGGAGAAGTTCCTGTGGGCAGAGAATGCGCCTAAGCGCGTGTAAATGTGTCTAACCACATGGGATCAAGGAATGCCCAAATGTTTGATGTGCCTAAATGCATCTAAATGTGCCTATATGCATGTGCAAAACGTGGATTTAGGCACATTTCGTAAACTGCTTTTTTCCTGCCATAGGCAAAGGCATCCAGGGGAGGTAAAAAAAGATGTCCTGTGTGCATGGGACCTTAGAATAATCCCACAAAATGTGGCTCTATAAATCACTCTAATAAAAATGTGTACCTTAATCCAATCTTATTTATAACATAAAAGTGCACAAACAAAGCAATACAAAAACAAACAAATCCTATACAACCAAAATGGGAAAAATGTCCAATCAGCAGTGTAAGATCAATCCACAGAAGTGTCTTTATAAACACAGTTCTTCCCAAGTGCTCCCCTGTGTAATCTTCATTTGTGATATCGCTTTAAAAGTGAAAAATCTTTTTACTGGGTGCTAAAAAAATACTCACCTTCACAAATGGCCTATTAAAGTGATTGTAAAGTCTAATTTTTTTCCAATAAAATAATAAACATGTTATACTTACCTACTCTGTTGCAGTGGATTTGCACAGAGCAGCCCGGATCCTCCTCTTCTTAGGTCCCTCTTCTGTGATCCTGGCCCTTCCCTCCTGTTCAGTGCCCCTAGAGCAAGCAGCTTGCTATGGGGGCACCCAAGCTGAGTCACAGCTCCCTGTGTCCATTCAGACACAAAGCTCTGACCCAGCCCCCTCTCTCCCCTGATTGGCTAGCTTAATTTGATCGACAGTAGTTGGAGCCAATGGTGCCGCTGCTGTGTCTCAGCCAATCAGGAAGGAGAATCTCGGACAGCTGAGACACTCGTGGACATCGCTGGACAGAGAGGGACCTCAGGTAAGTGTTAAGGGGTCCGAGGGGGGCTGCTGCACACAGAAGGCTTTTAATCTTAATGCATAGAATGCATTAAGATAAAAAAAAAAAACTTCTGCATTTACAACCACTTTAAATTATATAAGGTCTATAACCACTTAATTTACACATAGGCCTAAATTTCTCAACTTGTTCTCAATCAAACCATTGCTCAGACATACTTAAAAATCAATAGACAAAACCAAATCTCACATGCTCCATTCCAGTAGGTAGCATGCTGAAAATAAAGTTAGCACAGCGCTGTAAATTAGAACACTCGGTTGCTCTGTAGTAGCGACACCCAGCTTACTCCCTTATCAGCATGATGACATCACCAGGATGACTCCACCTAACATGCTGTATCCTTACGTGACTGTCAGAGGCTCAGAGACCCAATCCAGCCTAGAGGTACCAACATACAGCATACTGAAGCAGCTTTGAATGCCTCCACTGTCTGAATGCACGGCTGCATAGATTAGGCAAAGCTATCCTTCTGCCATTCCTATTGGTCAGTGAGGCAGCCCAATGTAGTGATGGGCCTATAGGAATGTATGAGGACAAAAGTAAGTAGGCAACAGTGGCGGCTCATAATGCAGGGCGAAGGGGTGCCACCCCCCTACCCATTCATCCAGCCCCCCAATGTTTTTTTTTTTTTTTTTGAAGCATGTGATTAGAGCCAGAAGCTCAAATAGGCTTCAAAAAAGGGTGGACTCGGGGTTTAGGGCACTCTGAGCCCACCCCTTTGTGTGACAATAGCGAATGCAGCGGGTCACCCGACCGACTGATGCACAAGGGGGGTTGCTGGTAACCCGACCAACCAGGGGGCGGCTGTGGGTGCATTGTTTGCCCCCCCCCCCAAAAAAAAATATACCACCAGCGGCCACTGGTAGGCAAACTATGACTGAGGATGAGAAAACTGCCCTGAATTTGATCCACGGGCTGCTTGATGAATCCAGTTGAAAATCACTTTTGGCAGTTTTCAAGACTAATTGGCAAAGGGTCAAACAAAGGGAATTTGAACTGGGCACTGGCATAGGGGACATGTAGCTATGGAAAAAAATAAATTAAAAAAATACTGTATGGCAGGGAGAGGGTACTTTTTCATTCAGCTTTAATGGCAACATGAGAAAAACATAATTCTATTCTATACAGGCTTGGAAGATGCCTTTAAACCATATGCGGTATTACAGAACAATGTGATTCTCACAGACAGCATCAGCGTCAATATATTCTGGTCACATATTTTGCATGTGCAATTTTTAGTGTTACATTACTGCTTGGCTTAGGTAAAGCGAAAGCACCACGATCTGAATAATTTCAACTCTAAAAAAAGGGGCCTTTTTAGGTAGGTTTGGGTAAGAAACCTTTTTTTTTTCCTTGCAGCAATAGGCCTGAATTGAGCAGTGAAAGTCCCAAAAGATTTAAAAGCTATAGGAAAAAAAGCTTCATAAGCCGCTAACTTCATACCAATTGGCCAGTTGCAAAACTGACATTATAGCTTGTAATAATATTTTTAAGTAGCACACTATATTGATTAAAAAAAAAATGTATTAAATGGCATCAGTTCACAAAAACACAAAAAAAAACACAGCCCCACATTTGAGAGAATAGGCAGGTTTTAACCTGAAATAAGAATTGCTGTATTACAGAGACGATAGCCACCATATAGCACAGAGGCTGCAGAGTATGTAAGGTATATGTAAGTTGGAGAGAGGAGGCGGTTTTTATCATGAAGTCATTAGCATTAATTATTACTAAGACAAAGTCTGGAATTGTTGTACAGACTTTGTGAACATTATCTCAGCATATTTAGTAGGCTGCAATTTCAGAAAATTAGACTTGTCAGATTTTGTTAAAATAGAGTGTTTTATTTCAAAGACAACAGCCAAAAATATTTTTCAGACTCCATAGACAGCATTGAAGCAGTTGGAGTAGGTTACATTTTTAAAAGGAAACAAAGCATGCATCCTTTCATTTGAAAATTCAACATTAAATGTATAAAAAGTATTTCACAGAAAAGAAGGACATATTGTGCAGACTCTATAGACAGCATTGTAGTAGTTGGAGTAGGCTTCCTTTTAAAAATGACACCTAGCATGCAGGTTTTCATTCCAAAATCCAGAACAATGTGTATATATTTCACAAAAAAGGAAGAAATAGTTTTAAGCATTGGATGCTGGAGAGGGTAGTTGGTGACTTCTGCACCCCCTCTCCTCATTAAGCCTTTTCCTTTCCTTACCCTTACCCCCTACTTTCCCCTCCTCCCTTTTCTCCTCCTCCCTTTTATTCCCCCTCCCTTTTTTTTTTCTATTTTTTTTTTTTTATTATTATTATATGCTCCATCTCCTAGGACAGCCCTCAAATTTTCCTCAAATGGATGCTGGAGAGGGTAGTTGGTGGTTGGTAGTTGGTGACTTCTGCACCCCCTATCCTCATTAAGCCTTTTCCTTTCCTTCCCCTTCCCCCCTACTTTCCCCTCCGCCCTTTTCTCCTCCTCCCTTTTATTCCCCCTCCCTTTTTTTTTTCCTATTTTTTATTTTTTTATCATTATATGTTTCATCTCCAGGACAGCCCTCACATTTTCCTCAAATTCTCTCAAATGTGGGGCTGTGTTTTTTTTTGTATTTTTGTGAACTCATGCCATTTTATAATTTTTTTTTTTATTCAATATAGTGTGCTACTTAAAAATATTATCACAAGCTATAGTGTCAGACTGTTTTGCAACTGGCCAATTGGTATGAAGCTAGGGGCTTATGAAGCTGTATTTTTCTATAGCTTTTAAATCTTTTGGGACTTCTACTTTCACTGCTCAATTCAGGCCTATTGCTCGCCTACTCGCATTTTGCAAGTGGAAAATGAGGGCTTGCGAGCTGGGCTGCCTGCCTGGGAGAGGGGGGAGAGCACCGTCAGCTGGTTGATCGGGAGCCATTCTCCCACGATCGTCCCGGGGAGGAAAAGGAGAGCCGCGGGATAGCATGCTCTTACCGGCGCTTACATTATACTATACTATATAGTCTCCGCTCTCTGCTTGACACAGCCCCGCCTCCTCCTGACCCTTGCCAGTGATAGACAGAATGCCGGTCCAATGCTGCGATGCGTTCTGTCTATCACTGGCAGGGGTCAGGAGGAGGCGGGGCTGTGTCGAGCAGAGACAAGTATAATGTAAGCGCCGGTAACAGTGTGCTATCCCGATTCCCGCGGCTCTCCTCTTCCTCCAGCCATGCATTCCCCTACCCAAAATGGCTGCAAAGGGGCACAGTATGGCTGCAAAGGGGCACAGTATGGCTGCAAAGGGGCTCAGTATGGCTGCAAAGGGGCACAGTATGGCTGCAAAAGGGCTCAGTATGGCTGCAAAAGGGCTCAGTATGGCTGCAAAGGGGCACAGTATGGCTGCAAAGCTGCACAGTATGGCTGCAAAGGGGCTCAGTATGGCTGCAAAGGGGCTCAGTATGGCTGCAAAGGGGCACAGTATGGCTACAATTGGCACAGTATGGCTACAATTGGCACAGTATGGCTGCAACGGGCACAGTATGGCTGCAACGGGCACAGTGGGGCTGCAATGGGCACAGTGAGGCTGCAATGGTGGGTACAGTGAGGCTGCAATGGTGGGCACAGGTGAGGCTGCATTTAGGGGCACAGGTGAGGCTGCATTGAGGGGCACAGGTGAGGCTGCACTGATAAAGTTGTTTTTAATATTTATAATATTTTTGCATAAAACATTTAAGTGTCATTTCATGAGATAATTCATGAGGGCGTGTCTAGGGGTGGAATTAGGGGCGGGGCAGGGTAGAGATTGAGTGGGGCACTGGTGGCGAGTAACCTTTGAGGCCTGGCTAGTAGCTCAGGACTTGAAATTTTGAGCCCTGTCCTAGGATATAAACGCTCAAACCGCATCCTCATCTATGATTCAGCTTACTGTGTAGAGATGTTTAAACATATTACATTTTTTATATTCTGTTGTAATCTACCTGTATAACTTCCCCGCCGGGTCAAGTTTCAGGGCTCAGGTCAGTAAAACGGGGGGGCCAATATAGGATGCATTAAGGTGAAAAAACACGAAGGTTTACAACCCTTTTAAGTGGGAAGAGAGGAATGCAAAAAGCTTTAGGATCTGCAAACCTTGCTGTAGTGGAAAACACATAAAACTGTGAAAAAAGTGAAAATACACTATAAACACTATACACTATAAACTTTATGTATCCACACTACTTTTCTCTAAAAATGCTGTACATTTTTTGTCGCTAGCAGATATACTCTTCTTAGTATCTAAACACATTAAATACATATTACAATGTAAAGAATGAGTGTAACCACTAATGCCTGCCCCTAGGTACACCCCTCCGCGCTGATTGTATATATTTCTTCTCAATAAGTTGGATAAATAAAATAAATAAATATACCAATATATAAGAATATATAAAAAATATAAATATATAAAATTAGTATAAATATTAAACACCACAGTCGGTAATAGCAGCCGCTTAAAATGTGCAAAGTATGAAAATATGGCAATTTTATAAAAACAGTCCTTCCTATATAAAGTCTCTATAATATTGCAGCAGCGCATATGTCCTTATTCGCACCGAGGACTATACGGTAAATCACAGATGAAAGAAGATGAGTGAATATTTCAATCGCTACTGTAAAAGTTCTTTCCGTGCAAAATAATCAGTATCCACCGAGAATTCCGCCAGGTATTCACCACGTGCGATATAAATTCCCCGCATGGGGATGCACTCACCAGACCCAAGTTAAAAATACGCCCATCAAATAGGTTTATCCAGCATCAGCATTTCTCCACTCCTTATCTCCTTATGCAGCAGACATAGCAGGAACATACACCAATTCCCCTCATATAAAAAGAAGGTTGCATATAGTGTGATACTGTATAAAAGATTTTATTGGGTATAAAACTTCCCCCCCTTAGTACATAAATGCGTACCCTGCATCAATAAAAATCAAGCGTTGTATTAGTACTGTGCCTGTTAAGGTGCTTTAGCCCCGCCGGAACTGGTGTTATCACTCGGCTGTATAGAACAGCGCTCAGCTTCCTGCTGCCTAGTCCCTGGAGCGCACGTTTGAGGCGCAGAACGTCACTTCCGGTCGTCGGTCACTGCCCTGACGTTTCGTCACATCCGACTTCTTCTGAGGGCGTGACCATCCGACCGGAAGCCAGCTATTTAACTGCATCTATGTCCTGGCTCTGCCAAACGCTCATGGAGAGCTGTGATTGATGTGTGTCTGGAGCAATCAGCGCCCACCGGCCAGCTGTGTCCTTCCACCCATCATATAGCTGGCCTAATTTGAATATACCAATTGTCAGCAGAACATTACATATTGAAACTAGAATGCATACTATCTAATCCTGCACCTTATCAGGCGGACAGTTTTACAAAACATTTCTATCATTCAATATTGCCATATTATATCTCAGATCCACATATTCTATTTCTCCATCATTAATTGCTGGTGTCTCCATATGTCCCCGCATTGTGTTTTTAATTACAAATATATACGCGGTGATCGGTCAGATCGGTTACCGCACTGTGTATGGTGGCCCGTATATCGTAAATGGCAATCATGATGGATTTGCATAATTATATTTTGTTCATCATGTTGGTCTATATCTTTATTAGCATAATTATATTATGTTCATCATGTTGGTCTATATCTTTATTCACTTTACATCATGTTGGTCTATATCTTTATTAACCCATTGTATATTTTATAACTTTACTTGTTAGATGGAGAAATGCAATTTGTGCTTCTTACACACGATCGGATTTTCCGACAACTTTGTCCGATCGTGTGTACGCAAAACCAACATCAGACAAAGTATGACGGACATGGTCCGACGGACCTGGTCCACGGATTGTCCGCGCGTGTGTATGGGGCTTTAGATGCACCAGTAATTACACAGTATTTCCCCTATACATCCTGCACCTTATAGAATAAACTATAGGTGGTCTTATGCGTATAGTTTTATTCTGTATATAAAATGTTCTCAATAAATATATAAATCTATTGATAAAAGGTCAATAAGATAGATAAAATTATAAAAATTCATTAATAGATTCATTATGAAGTGAATCTTTAAAATGATTTTATATAGTTAAGATATATATACATCTCAGCTAAGGTCTTAACCAGGGAAAAAAAACAGGGAGGACTAGCTATACCGGACTTCGAAAAAATCTTTATGGCAGTATCAATCTCAAGGGCGATTGTGTGGGCGAAGGACGGGGATAAGAGATGGAATAGATTAGAGAGCACTGTAAGCAACACGCAACTAGGACATGAATTATGGAACCCACCAAACTTTCGCACACTGGGAGAAAATACTCACGAAATTACACGGGTAACATTAGATATTTGGGATAAGATTCACAGAAGGCAGAAATGGAAATATAATTCACCTTTGATAGTTTTAAAAAACAACACTTTTTTTTTACCAGGTAGGAGGGAGGTGGGAGGGAATTGGATAAAACAAGACGGGGCACGATTAAAAGACATTATAAAAAAGGGGGAAATTGTCACTTTTCATGAACTGAGTTTAAACACGGAGTTAATGCTCATTGACCCTTGGAGATACATACAGTTAAAACATTTTGTAGGGAGCCTCCCTAAGCCGATTCGCAGCATGGGCGAACTGAATAGTTTGGAGACCCTGTGCGTTGGGGAACAGTCCAAAGGATATATTTCTCGAATTTATAAATTTTTAATAAACGAGGGAGCACTGTATGTACCTCCATACGTCTTGAAATGGGAGGAAGAGTTAGGAACACACTGCACACACTATAATTTAGGGAAAATACTTAAGATCACCCATAGCCCTTCGTTCCCAATGAAAGCCGTGGAAACGAATTTTAAATGCTTATCTAGGTGGTATCTCACCCTGGACAGGGTCGGCAAAATCCAGGGGAATCCCTCCTGGGAGTGCTGGAGGGGATGTAAAACAAAGGGAACAGCGGCGCATATTTTGTGGGGGTGCCCGGTAATTGCAAAATTTTGGAGAGAAATACTAGAACTAATTTTCTTTATCACTAAGATACATGTCCCCGAGGATCCTTGGGTGGTTCTCTTCCACGGAACTGAGACCCCGGTGAAACAATATATTTCATCTATAATTCCAACCCTCTTAAACGAAGCTAAGAAACTAATACCGTTGAATTGGAGAAGGGCTGGTAGCCCGACGATACGAGAGTGGATTCTTAGTGTAAATGCAAATCAAAGACTCGACAATACGACACAACAAGTAGGGGGACAAGGGGAAAACGGGGGTCACAGAAACAAGTGGACAGAATGGAACGAATTTAGGAACTCCTGGAGATATTACATTGAGATCACCCAGTAGGGGGTAAACGCATTGTATGTCGGAAATTATGGAACTTTAGATTAGAGGATAATTCGAGGTGAGAGGGAGGAAGCCTAAATCTGAGTCATACAAGGAGGGGAGGGAGGGGGAGGGGAAGGGTAAAAATGGGTTCAAGGATACGAAATCACTATTGAGACTTCATTGTACTGTTGTAGAAATGTTGTACCATTGTTCCTTGGAAAATTCAATTAAATAAAGATTTAAAAAAAAAAAAAAAAAGATGTATATACTATAGAACTAAAAAATAACTAAAAAAAAGGTATAAAAGGGGATAAAGATATATAATATAGCACTAAACAGGATGCGCAAACAATCGAACTCCAGGTGAAGGAATCCGAGATAAAATATCTATAAAAAAATTTTTGTCATTAGCAAAATCCAAAGATAAAAATACTATTAAAAATATTAAAAAGATATTTAAAATAATTATCAATAGTCAATATGCTAAAATATTATATATATAATAAATATACACGCATAAAATAAATATACACGTATAAAATTTACACGTATAAAATTTATATAAGTACATAATATCTATTACAGAAATGTCGGATAATATGGGGGAGGGGCAACCTAGTTTTATTATGGTCTAATTAGGTGTCACTAATAAAACAATTGATGTCCAATTCCACGTTTAGGCCCTTAGGCACTAATACATCTGTAGCAAAAATCCATTGCGTTTCATGTTTAGACAGCTCCCGAACCATGTTGGTGCCCCTCCAATGTGGTTTGATTTGCTCAATCCCCCAAAACAATAAGCCTGTTGCATCCATATTATGCTTCAATTTAAAATGTAGAGATACATTATGGTCCTTGTACCCTATCTGAATATTATGGATGTGCTCCGCAATTCTGATGCGTAATTTCCGTTTGGTCCGACCTATGTACAATAACCCACATGGGCACTTTAATGCATAAACGACATGTGTGCTATTGCAGGTAATGAATTGTTTAATTGAAAATTCCTGTTTATTGGCTGGTGAAGAGAAGGATTCTAGTGCTCTGCATGGGTGTGTCACTTCTCTACAGGCCTTACATCTTCTACATGCAAAAAATCCATTTTGATCCCAAAATGTTGGGGGACGTTTTGGTGGATCTACTATTTTGCGCACTATTTTATCACCGAAACTCGTTGACTTTCTGTAGATGAATTGTGGTGCGGGTGGTATTTCTGTCTTCAATTTTTTGTCTAATAATAAAACGTGCCAATGTTCCTTAAAAAATTGTTTCAACTTGACGGTACTGGGCATGAAAACCAGAAATGAATCCCCATTCTTTACTGTTTGTCGTTTTGGTGCCATTTGTTGGTACCTCTTTGATTTTGTCCTCCAAACATCTGGCTCTTGGTACGTTTCCTATCTCCTCTATGACTTTGCTGAGTATTTCCATCTGGTATCCCCGGGCCACAAATCTTTCTGCCAGGATATTTGCTTGTGCGGCATAGTTCCCCTCCTCCGAGCAGTTTCGCCGTACCCTCATAAATTGTCCTTTCGGTATATTTCTTAACCATTGTGGGTGATGGGAGCTGGTTGTGGGGAGATAGCTGTTCCTATCGGTTTTCTTAAAGAACACCATTGTTTCCAACTTATCATCCTTCTTATATATCTTTACATCCAGGAAGTGAATCTCTTTTTCGCTCCATTCTGAGGTCCATCTGATGTTCTGATTGTTAATGTTTAAAAACTTCATAAAAACGTCTAAGTCACCTTCTGTGCCTGCCCAGATAAAAAAGAGGTCGTCGATAATACGTTTATAAAAAATGAGCTGAGTTGGTTGATTATTAAAAATCATCTTGTCCTCCCATTCTGCCATGAAAAGGTTTGCGATGCTTGGGGCAAATTTTGCCCCCATGGCTACGCCGCGTTCCTGAGAATAAAAATCGCCGTTGAACCAAAAATAGTTGTGACTTAGACAAAAGTCTAGACTATTCCTTAAAAACACTTTCTGGTTATGCGCAATGTCGTCTCTTTTGCATAATGCCCAATTCAGGGCCAAAAGCGCATCATCATGTTGGATGATGGAGTATAATGACGACACATCTGCTGTTACCAAGAGTATTTGCGATTTGCTCGTTATGTCCACTTTTTGGAGGTAATTCAGAAAACTTTTAGTGTCTCTTAAATAGGATCTTGTGCTTTGTACACTTTTCTGTAGGAATTTATCGAGGTATTGACCAAGCCTTGCTGAAACTGAGTCTATACTGTTCACTATCGGCCTAGCCGGAGGATTCTGTGAGTCCTTATGTATCTTCGGCAGGGTGTACAAGGTGGGTACTCTGTTACTGGAAGGTAACAAGTATTTACTTTCCTTACTTGTCAGTACTCCTTTGCTCGTGCCCATGTTGATTAGTACCTCCAGATCATCTCTGTAAGGTGAAGTCTGATCTCTCTCCAGTTTCTTATAGGTATTTGTGTCCGAAAGCATTTCCATTATTTGATTTTCATAAAATTCTTTGTCCAGGATCACTACTCCACCTCCTTTGTCCGCTGGCCTGATGATGATATCCTTCCGTTTTTCCAACATTTCAATTCCTTCATTTATGTGTCTAACGCAAATTTCTTTTTTTGGTTTAATGGCTTCCAAATCTTGTAATACAAGTCCCTTAAACACCTCTAGCTGGTGGTTGGGATTGTTTGGGGGATTGAACAAGGATTTATTTCTCAAACCACTGTTGATGACCCTATTTTCATAGGTTACCACAGGTTCTATTCTGGGGTTGCTCCCCAGAAAGTGCTTTTTTATATTCAGCTTTCTTATGTATTTGTGTATATCGATATACACCTCAAATTTATTTATCGGCTTTTTTATTCCACATTTTAAACCCAAATTTAAAATATTCATTTCTTTATGTGTTAGTGTAGCCTGTGACAGATTAAAAATCCCACCTAATCCGATCCTCTTCTTCTTTTGTTGGGTCCGATACCCTGCCCTGCAACCTCTACTGTTTCCTCTTTTTTCTGTCCTTGTGGTTCTCGGGGGTATTGATTGTTCGCGAAAGCCCCCATCCGGTACGGTGTCTTATGTGGTTGACCCCCATAATATGCCATATTACCTCTGCCCCTTGAGCCCTTTTCTCTCCCTCTCCCCCGTTTCATGGGTGTGGAGTAGTGAGCCGGAGAGTATAATACTGATATATCCCCATTTTCATCCAACCAAGGAGGTTCCGGGGCCTGAGTAGGTGCCATATTCCTAATTCGTTGGACTGGCATTTGAGCTGTGGTATGTGAGGGCCCTGGGTGTGTAGGTACTGGGTATACCGGACCCCCTTTCGTGTCTTGCGGATTTTTTATATCCTGTTGTTGCCATGCATAAATCATATTAGTTTTAAAATCATTTAAATCTCTCTGAAATTTCTTTGTTTTCTTTTTTTGCGTATCCTTATCCACTTTTTCTAATTTCTTTTTAGTTCTAATATTAAAATCTGCAATCTGCTGACTGTCCTTAATTGGATCTTGTTGAAGATTTGTAATTTTGGTTTCAATATTTGCCATTTTTCTTTTTTTCCGTTGGAGAATAAGTTCCTGTAATCTGAAACCCACTCCGTTGAAAAAGTCCAACCATTCCTGGCTGGAACCCGGGTCCTCTAAACTGTCTTGGGGGGACACTTCCCACCTCAAGCTTCTTATTATGATTTTTTCTTTAATGTAATGCTCTAAGGTGCAGATATCCCACTAAGTCCTCACTTGCTTCTCTAGGACATTTCCTAATGCTGACATTGCTCTATTAAAATTAATCTCATTGGGGGTGGGTTCAAAATTGGTAAATATATTATCCAAATCAATTTGACGATTACTTAAAAATGTGAGAATATCCATAGCTGCAGATTAAAAATAGAACAAAATTTAAAGAATGAGTGTAACCACTAATGCCTGCCCCTAGGTACACCCCTCCGCGCTGATTGGATATATTTCTTCTCAATAAGTTGGGCGATTGGCAGAGCCAGGACATGGATGCAGTTAAATAGCTGGCTTCCGGTCGGATGGTCACGCCCTCAGAAGAAGTCCGGATGTGACGAAACGTCAGGGCAGTGACCGACGACCGGAAGTGACGTTCTGCGCCTCAAACGTGCGCTCCAGGGACTAGGCAGCAGGAAGCTGAGCGCTGTTCTATACAGCCGAGTGATAACACCAGTTCCGGCGGGGCTAAAGCACCTTAACAGGCACGGGTACTAATACAACGCTTGATTTTTATTGATGCAGGGTACGCATTTATGTACTAAGGGGGGGAAGTTTTATACCCAATAAAATCTTTTATACAGTATCACACTATATGCAACCTTCTTTTTATATGAGGGGAATTGGTGTATGTTCCTGCTATGTCTGCTGCATAAGGAGATAAGGAGTGGAGAAACGCTGATGCTGGATAAACCTATTTGATGGGCGTATTTTTAACTTGGGTCTGGTGAGTGCATCCCCATGCAGGGAATTTATATCGCACGTGGTGAATACCTGGTGGAATTCTCGGTGGATACTGATTATTTTGCACGGAAAGAACTTTTACAGTAGCGATTGAAATATTCACTCATCTTCTTTCATCTGTGATTTACCGTATAGTCCTCGGTGCGAATAAGGACATAAGCGCTGCTGCAATATTATAGAGACTTTATATAGGAAGGACTGTTTTTATAAAATTGCCATATTTTCATATTACAAAGTAAATAAGAGCCAAAGCACCTATGGAATTCATGGACTTGTAATTCTTGTATGAGATTGTTTCAATGCTGATAATTGAAAACATCTATCACATCATCCAGTGTATATCTGCAGCATCGATGACTCTCTCAAAGAAATATCACAGTCCCTAATGAAGCCATATATCAAAGATAATGTCCACAATTTTTCATCAACAATATGCTTAATTTCTGTCAAACACCAACAAAATCAGGCTAAATTATCACTTAGTGGTATAGCAAACAGAGCTCTGACATTTCTGCTTCAACTGCTTTAATCGGATTGTTTGCCTTTTGAGCTACTGATGGCATGTTTGTAAGTAAAATAAGTGATTAGGAGCAGGATGGAAAGTCTATGACATTGTTATTTAAGTGCCATTTACTAAATTGCTGTTGTTGTGGACTCTCAAGTCCATGTAAATGACAGCATCCTATAATAGTTTCTTGCTTAGAGGAGATGTGTCAGCAGGATTGCTAACCTTTTTTTATGAAAAGAAAATGCTGCATACTAACATTTAGAGAGCACAGAGGCAAATGCTTGACATACCAATTCATAGGCACTTCTATGTACCATTTAAAATAATTATACGGCTTAACGGTTCCAAAGATAGGAGAGAGCGTTAAATGTAGTCCAGGGTTGCCAACCTCAGTTAAAGCATTTAATAAATGTCCATCAATATACCCAGAGTAGATTGTTTACAATTTTTTGTCACTTATGCACACCAGAATAATGGCATGGTGGTTTTGGGTTAGATTTATTTTAAAATGTGTATCAAATTTTTATGTGCTGAAAGTTGTAAAAATTGACATTTCTTTCGCTTCTGCCTTTTAGCTTACTAGAACATTTGACTAGTCAATTCTCTGCACAGCACCTCCCTCCATGTTATAGCCCTCTTCTCTATAAGAGTATAATTTTATCTTTGCGTGGCCAAGGTCCTCCACCACTCCTCTCACTACATTACATTTTATGTAGCTGCCAGGGAAGAGAAAAGGTGAATACTATAGAGCAGTGATGGCAAACCTTGTCACCCCAGATGTTTTGGAACTACATTTCCCATGATGCTCAACTACACTGCACAGTTCATGAGCATCATTGGAAATGTAGTTCCAAAACATCTGGGGGTGCCAAGGTTCGCCATCACTGCTATAGAGTAGACATGTGCACAACCAAAAAATTCGTTTATTTTCGTTTAGTTTTTTTCGTTTCCGAAAAAAATTTGTTTTTTTTTCGTTTCGTTTTTTTCGTTTCCATCGATTCGTAACGATTCGTACATTCGTAAGTCGTCGGTGTTCGGATTCGTAACGATTCGTACATTTGTAAGTCGTCGGTGTTCGTATTCGTAACGATTCATACATTCGTAAGAGTTATTTTTTAGTTGATTCGTTTTTTCGTTAGTTTAATTTTCGACGCATTCGTATTTATTCGTACATTCGTAACATTCGTAGATTCGTAATCGGAGCATAATTCATAATTTGATGTAATGTGTATGCTATTATTACATTTTAATAATTTACGAATCGAAAAAAAAAGTTACGAATCGAAAAAAAAAAAGTTACGAATCGAAAAAAAAGAATGTACGAATTTTTTTGTTCAATAGAGACGGAAAATTACAAATCGAAAAAAACAAAAAAAAAAAGTTACGAATTGAAAAAAAAGTTACGAATCGAAAAAAAAAAAAGTTACGAATTTTTTTTGTTCAATAGAGACATGGAAAATTACAAATCGAAAAAAAAAAAAAAAAAAAAAGTTACGAATTGAAAAAAAAGTTACGAATGTACGAATTTTTTGGTTCAATAGAGACACGGAAAATTACAAATCGAAAAAAAAAAAAAAAAAAAGTTACGAATCGAAAAAAAAGTTACGAATGTACGAATTTTTTTGCTCAATCCATTCGAAGCACGTTTAGCAGCACCATTGTAAGGGACACGGAAAATTACCAATTCAACAAAAAAAAAAGTTACGAATTTTTTCATTCGTTTTCGTTTTTCGGATTTTCTTCATTAGTACATTCTTTGTTTCTAATTTGTTTTTTTCGGATTTTCGTTGTTTTTCGGATTCGTTCGATTCGAATTATTCATTAATCGGATTCGTACGATTCGAACGATTCGTTACGATTCGTTATTCGGATTCGTGCGATTCGAATGATTCGTTCATTCGTACGAAAACGAACGAACGAAAATAACGAAAAAAAACTAAAAAAAACTAAACGAATTGCACATGTCTACTATAGAGTGTCATTGACTCAATGTCTACTGGGGGAGCTGATATTATATACAATATGGTGATGCCCAGCAGCAGTCTCTCAGGGCTTTTGGATGTGTAAACAATGGGGGCATTGGAAGATTTTTGTTGAAATTAATGGTCTGGCCACAGGGTCTCTGTAATGTTATAACATCCTGACAAGGGTTTTGACCATTCCCCACGCCCTCAAAAACGAACAAAATGTTTTTGGTAAAGTTCCAGTTCAAGTTAACTTAGATGGACTATTTCACTTTAAAACAGTTGCAGTGTATGCTAGATAACATTGTAAAGGCATAGATACACAGTTGGTGGGACTTTTTAAGTACATGTTAAGACTACATTTTTTTTTTGAAAACCGAACACAACTTTAAATATTTATTATAGGTATTTATAGTACCCCATCCCCGAGATGACACCTCATTTTTCTATTTTTCCTTGTTTGGCAGGGCGCGAACCATTAGCGGATCCCCTTTCCACCGGCCAGCAAACCATTAAGCCTACGGCACGAGGACTGACTCTCACAGCTTGATCCCGACAGGGGTGAGTGGTTGCTTGAGTGACAAACCCGGTCCCTCAACACACTTATAGGGGAGTCCTTCTCCTGCCCCCGTACATACACCCGTTATGTTTTCGAGGTACTGGGGATTTTCAGGAATATGTTTTCATAAAGAATTAACTCATGATTGTTATGATAGTATACCTTTTTATTGGTATCTAGTATGCAACATTGTTATAAATCATAAGCATTTTAATGTTTTGATGTATGTTTACTTACTTGTATTTCGTTAAACCTTAATTAAAACATTGAGGAAAAAAAAGACTACATTTTTAACTTAAGACACATTTAATATGTAGACATAAAACCAATAATACAGGAAACAAACAAAGCACAGGGGGTTATTTGGGAGCTGATTACATTATATAACTTTCAATGTTGTCTCACATATTGTATTTATACAATCTTCCAAAATCAGTACATATACTGTATATTTATTTTGGTATTTATTGAGGTCTGCCAAAAAGAAATGCACTTGTCAATGCATTTCATGAACCAAAGTCCACTTCTTCAGGACAGATCAGGAAGGGATCATGTTAAAAGTACTGTCAATGTGCCTTGAAAGTCTTGTAGAAGCCTCACATTATACCCAGAGAATCCTCATGGATGACCTTAGATCTTATAATATTTAGTGCATCTGCATATCACAAAAAATAAGTCCCAAGTTCATGCTAAAACAAAAAGAGAAGGTTTGGTCAGCGGGACTTTGAATGAGGCCAATCACTATGTAGAGTAAGCATGTGAGATATAAAACACAGTATTGCTTATATGGGTTCCGACAAAAAAGGGCGGAGTTAGTAATGTTAGTCGTATTCCTGGGGTCTTAATATGAGTTAATGGTAGTTCACATTTGGTCACAACCCCCTTTCTGGGCCTAACTGACATAAAGGAGATCCACAGTATAATGCTTCCTACCTTTTCTATATTACCCTCCAGGATCCTTCCTATGGCCACCTTCGGCCCAAGTTACAGTTAAAATGTGAAGTTCATGGGTGGCTCTGGTTGTTGCCTGGAATTTCTCTTTAAAATGAACAGCAACTAATTAAAAGCACACATCTGTTTATTACAACATCCCGCTTCCCACTTTATAATGTCTGCCACAGACTACAAATAAGCTTCTGACTAAATACTCACTCATAAATATTTTACAATTACATTTGAAGAAGCACATTGCATCCTTGATGAACATTAATAAAATATCAGATGAAAGCCACAAGCAACTGTTTCAATCACAACGTATTTCTGATTTGCATTCGGAACTATATTCAGTACAGCTGTCATTTTACTTTTGTTGTCATTGGTGTAGTTATTTTTTTTGTACAACTTAATCAGCAGTAGTGATAAGCAAAAGTGCTAGATCTGTGGGCGTGAGACATTTGTTTCATTATAAACTTCAGAAATTGCAGATTTTCTTCTGAAGCCAATGGGGGAGAGATTTGAAAACAAATTCTGGCCATTTTCTAGGCTAATAAGCAAGGGATTGTCAATCGTAGGTCATATGGAGCTGTGCACTGCCTTCAGCCAAGGGTCCTCCTTTCAGTTACATGCTTGGGAAATGCCTTTAAGCTGTATGCAGTGTTAGGTACACAGCGGTTCTCATGGACAGCATCAACGACACTGCATGCTGGCATTGCATAATTTGCATGTATAATACATTTTTAAACATCATATTATTGGTTTAGTATAACATCCAGTGTGATCCATTATTACAACTAGGAAAAAATAGCTTTTTCAGGTAGTTGTTGAGGCGACACATGATTTACTTAACTGGGCCGTAACAGGCATGAATTAACTGGTGGGATTGTCAGGCAGCCACAACAGATCTAAAAGCTATAGCAAATAGTACTCTTAAAAGAAATAACGCCTAATTCCTCAACTTTGTACAAACTGGCCAGCAGTACAACAATTTGATGTTATAGTTGGTGGCTTATTTTTTACCGCACTAACAGTGCATTTTCCTAAAAGTTTAACAAAATGTCAAAAGAATGTACCAAAACACTTCAAAACCACAACCCATCTCTGCATCCTCAATTTTTTCCAACATGTTCAAAATATACACTTCAGGTATGTGTTTGGGTGAAATTGGCTAGCTTCAGGGCAATAATTGAGCACTTTAATGTGAACAAAATTGAAAAAGTTCTGCAGTGTGTTTTCTAACATATCAGCTTGTAACAGCCCTGTTGTGGTCTGCAGCCTTTGCCTTCAAAGTATCAGCGGTGGTAAAAGTAACAGTCATTTGGGTACTGCATGTATGAGGAAACAAAACTACTGCACCCAGCAGGTAAGTAAGACATGTTTGTTATTTAAAAAAAAAAAAAAAAAAAAAAAAATCAGCCTTTAATATCTTTAATTTATTTGCACTCAAGATCCATTTTACACTGGACCGCCAACAATCATTGTTGAATCTAGAAATCAACAATGCATTGTTATTAATTCCCAGAAAAATACACCCCAAAATTTGTAACAAATATGTTCTCACTAACTTTGGAAATCAACATTACAGTATAATTTATTTTCAGAAAAAAAACCCCACAAATATTGTAGAGAGTACATTCCCATTGTAAATGCATTTGTTTTTCAAGCCCAAATTTGAATAAGAAAACCAACATTTTTTAATCTAGTAATTAACATTTTATCGGAGTGAAATGTGGATGTGTACAGTCTGCAAAAAACAATAATTAAGCCATATTTTAACAAGACCCACAACAGCCAGCTTTTCATTACAAATCAACAATTCACTGCATATTTTTACTGATAAAAAAGAACCATAAATATTCTGGCGAGCAATATGTGCACAGTCTGTAAATGCTTTTACTAAAGACTAACCTCCTCCAGTTTTTTTTACCTTACACGAAGGGAAAAAAAATGATGGGTGGGAATTGCAGTCAAAACAGCAACTTGACGTTTTTGCTGTGACACATAGCATGGTACTGTATACATGTATCTGCCAGGAAAAAACAATTAGGGAGGTCACCAAAATCTGATATAGAATTGTGCAAAACACACACTATGTCACAATATACATTTTCTGCAATGGCCACTAGCTTTAAGCTGCCCCTGGTAACACCCCCCAATCTGCTGTAACACTTCTCAGTAAACTCTGTGAGTGGGTGTGTGTGTGTGTGACTGCATGTAAAAATAGAGATCCATTTTTTCATCTATCATTTTCTAAAGCTGAACATACTTTGATCATAATTTGATCAGTGTGCGGGTTCCTATGCTCGAAAAAAAAAATTCCATTGATCAGCAGCTATAGCCAATCAGCTGCATACAATGGAATATATAATGTCTCGGCAAGAGGGATTCCTCCATCCGCCTTGTTTTTGTGTATGGAGGAATCAGTTTTTTTTTTTTCCTTTGGACCGCAGTCCCTGTTACAATAACTGATCTTTGGTATTGGGAGAGAAATTGTTGGTGCCAGTGGGAGGAATAGCGCCCCATAGTTGGTATCAGTGGAAGGAAATAAGCCCCCGATTGTTGGTGTCAGTGGCAGTTTGGAGACCACTGTGCTAGACAATGTTGAACACACTATGTGTGGTGTGTCTATGACTACATGTAAACATAAAGAGACGTTTTTGAGTAATGAGCCCTGAGCACCAGCATGAACACTTAAAGTAGAACTATAGATAAAACTTTTTATGTTTCATTTTGGATAGAGTAAGGGAGGAATATAACCTCTGTCAGATTTGTTTGCCATCTTTAACCCATTGGGTAGATTTACCTTCACTTTCTGTCCCATAGCCAAAACAGCGAGAGGAAATCTCTGAAAATGAAGAGAATACATTGGGGTCCCAAATCACGAGAACTAGTGTCCCCATTGGAAGATTTCCCCTCTATAACTATTCAGAGGACAACCAAAAAATTGAGGACACATAGAGAGGGTGAATCTCCTTAACCGGGGGCACTGACAGCAATAAAAACGAATTCTAATCCCTCCCCACTTTATCCAAAACAAAACAAAAACATGTTTCCCTTAGTTATACTTTAACTTTCCTTTCCTTTGCAAGCTTTATCTAACTACTTCATATTTCTTGATGCAAAAAATGAACAAAGGCATTTGGGAACATTGACTTTTATAGGGAGGGGCTGGCAGATTGGAAAAACCCAATGATTTGAACTTCCAATGCAACTTACCATAGTTCAGAGGTCAGAAGAAAAGCATTATTGGCAATGGTTCCTATGGCAGCTAATAAATGCAATAGTTCACTATTTTGTTTTCAAACTGAAAGTTGCTTGAGTTTGGGTGAAACACATGGTCAAACGTTTATCCCTCTTAATAAGAAAGGAAAGTGGGCTAAGCAGGTCAGACAGACTTCTTCTTTTCCTGTCATACCCTTACATTTAGAGGTTATAACTCTGTTGTGGATTTATTAATGCTTTGATAAAATGACTATTTTCAATTATGTATACGTATAAATGCTTAATCTCCTTACTCAAAATGCCTCATCTAGAGACCCCCCCCTCTATCGAGTGGGTTCAGGAGTCCAATACAAGGCATCAGCAGAAAACCTGGATGAAACTGGCCAGACGAGACCCTTAGATAAGAGTCTTCCAATCCACAGATGACAACACAACTAGACTTTGAATATCTTTTGCAAACAATGAGTCATCTTCTACTATAAAGGGGGCTATATGCCCAGAGCAATAAAGGAAGCTTTTCACTGAACAGTGTGTGTCAGCGTACTCCTTCTAAACATGCATGCATGAACATTTGAATTGGACCAGGTGCAGATAACTCGGTCAGACATTTAGTCTGAAATCCAAAACAACTCTCCTCCATGTCACGCTCTGCTGTGAAGCTAAAAATATGTTAGCAGGCAGTTTGAAACAAAATACATTTTACGTTTTTGGGAGGATATTTTGGTGCTGAATTAGGGCTTATGTTAATGAGCAAATGCAGCCTGCATTTTCGATCAGATTGACACATAGGGATGAGCCGAACACCCCCGGGTTCGGTTCGCACCAGAACCTTCGAACGGACCGAAAGTTCGCGCGAATTTTCGAACCCTATACGTTATAATGGACGCGAACGTTCGAAATCAAAAGTGCTAATTACAACGGCCAATATGCATGTTAATGTCATAAAACAGGTTTGGGGACCCGGGTCCTGCCCCAGGGGACATATATCAATGCAAAAAGAACTTTTAAAAACTAACGTTTTTTCGGGAGCAGTCATTTTAATGATGCATAAAGTGAAAAAAAAAAGTGAAATTTTCCTTTAAATATGGTCCCTGGGGGGTGTCTAAAGTATGCCTGTGAAGTGGCATGTGTTTCCCGTGTTTAGAACTGTCCTTGCACAAAATGACATTTGTAAAGGAAAAAAAGAAGCCATTTAAAACCACTTGCGGCTTTAGGTTTGTTCTTAAGTAGAATCTGAACAGGTACATTATGAAGTGTAGCTCCATCCCCAAAAAATCTATTTTTAAGCTTTTTGGAGAACATAGGGAGGGGTTATCACCCCTGTAACATTTGCTGTCTTTGCACATCTGTTCAGAACATGTCACCTCACTTTCCGTCCCAATGACAAATGTTTTTGGAAAAAGTGGGGTTTTAATTGAAACAAGGATTGGTGATAAAGTATCAGTAGAGAGGAGATACCTTTTTCCCAAATTAAATCTAAAAGGATAGAATTTCCCTTCCTAGGGGTAGATTTCCTCTCACTTCCTGTTTTCTCTTTCCATTTGCAAGTAGGAGTCGTTTGTAAGTTGGATATTTGAAAGTAGGGGCCTGGCGTATATACTCTGCAGAAATTTGCCCTATTAGATGTTGGTGTAGCCACAAGACTGGTGGGCACAGGAATGGGCCCTGCTGTGAGTTAATAGATCAAGATTTGTAATTGCATGCACCTGTTGAACAGGGCAGAAAAATTGGGGGTGGTGGTGGTGGTGGTGGACGGTGTTGCCACAAGACTGTAAGCTCTCACAGTTACTCTTGGTGTGCGCAGGAATGGGCCCTGCTGTGAGTTATTAGATCAAGATTTGTAATTGCAAGCACCTGATGAACAGGGCAGAAAAATTTGGGCCTTTGGCGGTGGTGGTGGACGGTGTTGCCACAAGACTGTAGGCCCTCATAGTTACTCTTGGTGGGCGCAGGAATGGGCCCTGCTGTGAACTATTAGATCAAGATTTGTAATTACCCGCCCCTGTTAAACAGGGGCTGAAAAATTGTGCCTTAGGCACTGGTGCTGGTGCCACAACACTGCAACCCCTCACAGATACTGTACTTGGAGCACAGCAGTCACACGTGTTGCGAAGCATTTTTTAAAAAAATTGTAATTACCCGCCCCTGTTAACCACTTCAGCCCCGGACCATTTGGCAGCCAAAGGACCAGAGGTCTTTTTTCAATTTCGCACTGCACTACTTTAACTGGTAATTGCGCGGTCATGCAATTTTGTAACCAAACGAAATTTGCGTCCTTTTCTTCCCACAAATAGAGCTTTCTTTTGATGGTATTTGATTGCCTCTGTGATTTTTATTTTTTGCGATATAAACGGGAAAAGAGCGAAAATTTTGAAAAAAAAAGAGATTTTCTACTTTTTGTTATAAAAAAAATCTAATAAACTCAATTTTAGTCAAACATTTGGGCCAAAATGTATTCAGCCACATGTCTTTAGTAAAAAAAATGCCAATAAGCGTATATTTATTGGTTTGCGCAAAAGTTATAGCGTCTACAAACTAGAGTACATTTTCTGGAATTTACACCGCTTTTAATTTATGACTGCCTATTTCATTTCTTGAGGTGCTAAAATGGCAGAGAAGTACAAAACCCCCCCAAATGACCCCATTTTGGAAAGTAGACACCCCAAGCTATTTGCTGAGAGGCATGTTGAGCCCATTGAATATTTTTTTTTTTAGTCCCAAGTGATTGAATAAAGACAAAAATAAAAAAGATTTTTTTTTTTTTTTTTCAAAAAGTTGTCACTAAATGATATATTGCTCACACATGCCATAGTTATATGTGGAATTGCACCCCAAAATACATTTTGCTGCTTCTCCTGAGTATGGGGATACCACATGTGTGGGACTTTTTGGGAGCCTAGCCGCGTACGGGGCCCCGAAACCCAAGCACCGCCTTCAGGATTTCTAAGGGTGCAAATTTTTGATTTCACTCCTCACTACCTATCACCGTTTCGAAGGCCATAAAATGCCAAAATAGCACAAAACCCCCCCAAATGACCCCATTTTGGAAAGTAGACACCCCAAGCTATTTGTTGAGAGGCATGGTGAGTATTTTACAGCTCTCATTTGTTTTTGAAAATGAAGAAAGTAAAGAAAAAAACATTTTTTTTTTTTTTTTTTTTTTTTTTTTTTCTTTTTTTTTTTTTTCAAAACTTTGTGACAAAAAGCGAGATCTGCAAAATACTCACAATACCTCTCAGCAAATAGCTTGGGGTGTCTACTTTCCAAAATGGGGTCATTTTGGGGGGTTTTATGCCATCTGGGCATTCCATGGCCTCCGAAACTGTGATTGGCAGTGAGAAGTGAAATAAAAAAATTACACCCTTAGAAAGCCTGAAGTCGGTGATTGGTTTTTGGGGTTCCGTACGCAGCTAGGCTCCCAAAAAGTCCCACACATGTGGTATCCCCGTACTCAGGAGAAGCAACAGAATGTATTTTGGGGTGTATTTCCACATATGCCCATGACATGTTTGAGCAATTTATCATTTAGTGACAACTTTTTGTAAAAAAAATATATATATATTTTTTTTTTCATTATTCAATCTCTTGGGACAAAAAAAAAAATATTTAATGGGCTCAACATTGCTCTCATCAAATAGCTTGGGGTGTCTACTTTCCAAAATGGGGTCATTTGGGGGGGGTTTGAACTGTCCTGGCATTTTATGCACAACATTTAGAAGCCTATGTCACACGTCACCCACTCTTCTAACCACTTGTAGACAAAGCCCTTTCTGACACTTTTTGTTTACATGAAAACATATTTTTTTTTTGCAAGAAAATTACGTTGAACCCCCAAACACTATATATAATGTTAAAGCAAAGGCCCTACAGATTAAAATGGTGGGTGTTGCATTTTTTTTTTTCCACACAGTATTTGCGCAGCGATTTTTCAAACGCATTTTTTGTGGAAAAAATACACTTTTTTTTATTTTAATGCACTAAAACACACTATATTGCTCAAATTTTTGATGAAATAAAAAATATGATCTTAGGCCGAGTACATGGATACCAAACACGACATGCTTTAAAATTGCGCACAAACACGCAGTGGCGACAAACTACATACATTTTTAAAAGCCTTTAAAAGCCTTTACATGATACCACATTAGATTCACGGAGGAGGTCTACTGCTAAAATTACTGCCCTCGATCTGACCTTCGCGGTGATACCTCACATGCATGGTGCAATTGCTGTTTACATATGACGCCAGACCAACGCTTGTGTACGCCTTTGCGCAAGAGAAGGGGGGGCAGGGGTGCTTTTTTTTTTTTTTTTTGGTTTTTTTTTTATTTATTTAGCTTTTTTATTTTATTTTTAAACTGTTCCTTCCATTTTTTTTTCTTTGTTATGATTTTTATTGTTATCTCAGGGAATGTAAATATCCCCTATGATAGCAATAGGCAGTGACAGGTACTCTTTTTTTGAAAAAATTGGGGTCTATTAGACCCTAGATCTTTCCTCTGCCCTCAAAGCATCTGACCACACCAAGATTGGTGTGATAAAATGCTTTCCCAATTTCCCAATGGCGCGGTTTATATCCGGGAGGGGGGACATTCCCTCCCACTGCTTGTAAAAGCAGTCTAGAGGCTAATTACCCGCTAGAATTGCTTTTACATGAAAGCCGATCACTGGCTGAAAAGAATGATACCAAGATGATACCTAAACCTGCAGGCATCATTCTGGTATAACCATTCAAAGTCCAGCAACATACTGGACATATATTGTAATCTTTTTTTTTTTCATGCAGCCTCTTGGCTGAACGAAAAAAAGAGATTGATTGGTGGGTATGCCCACCATTAGAATACCTCCCTTCATCCACCCACTTCTAATGATGGGCATACATGCACCATTTATATATGCCGATGCATGGGGGCATCCTCCCGCAAAAGTTATGCCGTGTACACACGGTCGGAATTTCGACCGTATGTACGTGGCATTAGGAGCCAATCGCTCCTCCCCCCCCCCCCCCCCTGCTGCCCCCATGCTTCGGCACATATGCTCTTTTTTTTAACTGTGGTGGTGAAATCACCTCCTACAGCGTTGGAGTCGCGGCTTTATGTATCGTGGGAGCAAACGCTGTTGCTGTCAAGATAAATAAATCCGCGTTGCAACTGAATGGCGCACCTGAAAACAAAAAAATGCTTAACACTAAAACACAGTAAACAAAATTACATACCTGAAAAGCAAGCATGATAAAACATGATAAAACATAATAAAACATTGCAGAATAGAATGGAGTAAAAAAAGAGCAACAATAGAGAGAGAATAGAGTGAGAGAGAGAACAATAAAACGACAACTATTTTATTTATTTTTTTTTTTTTTGAGATTCACAGGTAAAAAAGCTCCTGACTGAAGCGACTGAATCAAAACACTACCACAAAAAAAATGTTAGCGATCGCAGGGATCAGGCCTGACTCTGCGAACGCTGCAGTTATGTGTGCTTAGTGTTTTGTAAGTGACAGTGATCGATCGATACTGCACTTGGGTGGGCTGGGCTGGGCGGAGGGGGAAAATGCAGGTGCTAGCAGGTATCTGGGCTGATCCCGCTAACAATGCGTTTTTTTTTTTGGAACCCTAAACTGCTGGGACGCTAGTATAGATCTGATCAGATCAGATATTGATCTGTTCAGATACT
Source organism: Lithobates sylvaticus (assembly GCA_028564925.1). NCBI lineage: Eukaryota > Metazoa > Chordata > Amphibia > Anura > Ranidae > Lithobates > Lithobates sylvaticus. The sequence continues at coordinate 161,950,363 of CM053034.1, read as the reverse complement.
GTGCCACTAAGGGAGGTGTATGCTTTGCGCGTGGGTGTTTGCGGTACTGGCACTAACCTGGGGCGACGCAGACCTTATTTGACCCTAAAACCTAATTGATATCACCCGCCGGGCGATCAGGGGGTTAAACCGTTATTGGGTAATAAATGGCGGGTGCCCTGACAGTATAAAAAACAAGCTAACTAACCAGCGTCACCCGTAACAGTAATACAAAAAAAAACTGGTTACCTAGCGACACTAATGCAGCGATCAGAAAAACGATTGCTTAGTGACACTGGCAAAAGGGGGTGAAAGGGTTAACTAGGGGCAATCAGGGGGTTAAAACCTTTATTAGGTAATATATGGGGGTACCTGACGCTATATAAAAACCTGACGGGGAACCTAAATAACGAAATAACTAACTGGCTAACCAGCGTCACCAGTGACAGTTATACAGTGATCACTGGTGAAAGGGTTAACTCTAGGGGCAATCAGGGGGTTAAAACCTTTATTTAGGTTGTAATATGGGGGTACCTGACCTATAAACCTATTTATGAACCTATATAAACATGGCGGTTACCTAAAAAAAAAAAAAAAATGGTTACCTAGCGTCACTAATGCAGCGATCAGAAAAACGATCGCTTAGTGACACTGGCAAAAGGGGGTGAAAGGGTTAACTAGGGGCAATCAGGGGGTTAAAACCTTTATTAGGTAATATATGGGGGTACCTGACGCTATATAAAAACCTGACGGGGAACCTAAATAACGAAATAACTAACTGGCTAACCAGCGTCACCAGTGACAGTTATACAGTGATCACTGGTGAAAGGGTTAACTCTAGGGGCAATCAAGGGGTTAAAACCTTTATTTAGGTTGTAATATGGGGGTACCTGACCTATAAACCTATTTATGAACCTATATAAACATGGCGGTTACCTAAAAAAAAAAAAATGGTTACCTAGCGACAGCAGTGACACTAATACAGCGATCAGAAAAAACGATCGCTTAGTGACACTGGCAAAAGGGGGTGAAAGGGTTACCTGGGGGGCAATCAAGGGGTTAAACCTTTATTAGGGGGGGGTAGGGGGCTACCTTGGACCTAAAACTAACTGCACTGACAGTTATTACAGTCACACTGACACTAAATGCAGTGATCAGTAAAAAAATGATCACTGCAATTAGTGACACTGTGACTGGGGGGGGAGGGGGTGATCTGGGGGGTGATCTGGGGGTGACAGGGGGGTGTTTTGTGTGCCTATGTGTACTGGTGTCAGTGTACTGTTGGTGCACTAACCTGTGTGTGTTGACAGCTCGGCGTTCCGGTCACATAGACCGGCGCACCGAGCGTGACATCACTTCCTCTGCCTGTGTTTTGATTGACACAGACAGAGGAAGCATCTGATTCGCCAGGAGCGATCGCGAGGGGGTGGCCAGAAACCACTGGCCGTCCCCTCATCCCGGATCGCTCCTGAAGCGATCCCGACCGTCCCCGCCGGCCGGGGGGGGTCCGATCGGACCCCCCACGCGCCTGAAGAATGGCACGTACAGGTACGTGCTTCTGCCTGTACGTGCCATTCTGCCGACGTATATCTACATGGGGCGGTCGGGAAGTGGTTAAACAGGGGCTGAAAAATTGTGCCTTAGGCACTGGTGCTGGTGCCACAACACTGCAACCCCTCACAGATACTGTACTTGGAGCACAGCAGTCACACGTGTTGCGAAGCATTTTTTTATAAAAATTGTATGTACACGCCCCTGTTAAACAGGGGCTGAAAAATTGTGCCTTAGGCACTGGTGCTGGTGCCACAACACTGCAACCCCTCACAGATACTGTACTTGGAGCACAGCAGTCACACGTGTTGCGAAGCATTTTTTTAAAAAATTGTAAGTACACGCCCCTGTTAAACAGGGGCTGAAAAATTGTGCCTTAGGCACTGGTGCTGGTGCCACAACACTGCAACCCCTCACAGATACTGTACTTGGAGCACAGCAGTCACACGTGTTGCGAAGCATTTTTTTATAAAATTGTAATTACCCGCCCCTGTTAAACAGGGGCTGAAAAATTGTGCCTTAGGCACTGGTGCTGGTGCCACAACACTGCAACCCCTCACAGATACTGTACTTGGAGCACAGCAGTCACACGTGTTGCGAAGCATTTTTTTATAAAAATTGTATGTACATGCCCCTGTTAAACAGGGGCTGAAAAATTGTGCCTTAGGCACTGGTGTGGTGGCATGGATCATTGAGGAGGAGGAAGAGGATAGTCAGTGAACATAAGAGGACAGTCACTCAGCATCAGCATAGGCAGTCTTGAAGGGATGTGACATTAAAAATTATTCGGTTATATCCGCCTCAGGTGCCTGGTAGCTGGTGGTGATCCAAGACTGATTCATTTTGATGAAGGTCAGTCGATCAACCGAGGCGGTGGACATGCGCACCCTATGATCGGTGACAAATCCTCCAGCAGCACTGAATGTGCGTTCGGAAAGAACGCTGGAGGCAGGACAGGCCAGTAGCTCAATTGCATACTGTGAAAGCTCTGGCCAGTGATCCATCCTCAGGACCCAGTAAGCCAGAGGATTTTCGGTGGGAAAGGTGTCCAAGTCTGACCTTGCCCCAAGGTATTCCTGCACCATGTATATCAGACGCTGGCGATGGTTGCTGGAACCGATCATACCTTGGGGCTGCGGACTAAAAAATTGTCTGAACGCATCGGTCAGACGTCCACCTTCCCCACCGCTCCTTCTGCTACTGACCGAAGCCTCAGCAACTCGTCGCCCAGGACCAGGAGTTTGTAACCTCCCAGTTTCTGGGAACGCGTTGCACAGACCTTTCTGCAAGGCCTCCCTGAGATGTCTCATCCTCTGCTCCCTCTGCGACGGCAAGATAAGGTCCGCAACCTTACCCTTGTACCGCGGATCAAGGAGAGTGGCCAGCCAGTAATGGTCCCTCTCCTTGATCCGAAGAACACGAGGATCCTTCCGCAGGCTTTGCAGGATCAGGGAGGCCATGCAGCGTAGGTTAGCTGAGACATTCGGTCCGGAGTCTTCTGGGTCACTGAGGATGACATGATCGCCAGCCACCTCCTCCCAGCCACGTACAAGTCCACTGGTTTGTTGGGACTGTACATCATCCCAAAAAGACTGCTGCTGCTGATGCTGAGTGCCAGGCTCCACCTCCATGCTCACACAATCCTCCTCCTCCTCCTCCTCCTCATCCTCTTCCTGTGTGATGGGTGGGACAGAAGGAACACTGTCCGGATAAAGGGGGCCTTGAGAGGCAAGGAAGTCCTCCTCTTCCTGCCTCTGTTCTGCCTCAAGTGCCCTGTCCATTATCCCACGCAGCGTATGCTCCAACAGGTGGACAAGAGGGACAGTGTCACTGATGCATGCACTGTCACTGCTCACCATCCTCGTGGCCTCCTCAAATGGTGAGAGGACAGTGCATGCATCCCTGATCATGCTCCACTGACGTGGGGAAAAAAAACCAAGCTCCCCTGACCCTGTCCTGGTGCCGTAGTCGCAAAGGTACTCATTGATGGCCCTCTGCTGCGTGTGCAGTCGCTGCAGCATGGCCAACGTTGAGTTCCACCTGGTGGGCATGTCACATATTAGGCGGTTCTTGGGCAGGTTCAGCTCCTTTTGCAGCTCAGTCAGCCGAGCACTGGCATTATAAGATCGGCGGAAATGCACACAGACTTTCCTGGCCTGCCTCAGGACATCCTGTAAGCCTGGGAACCTGCCCAAGAACCGCTGCACCACCAGGTTGAGGACGTGAGCCATGCAGGGCACATGGGTGAGCTGCCCCTGTCGCAGGGCGGAGAGGAGGTTGGTGCCATTGTCAGAAACGACCATTCCTGGCTTAAGCTGACGTGGCGTCAACCACCTCTCGGCCTGCCCCTGCAGAGCTGCCAGAACCTCTGGCCCAGTGTGCCTCCTGTCCCCCAAACACACCAGCGCAAGCACGGCATGGCATCTTTTTGCCTGCGTACTTGCGTAGCCCCTTGTACGCCTACGGAGCACCGCTGGTTCCAAGGACAGAGCACTGGAGGAAGAAGAAGAGGAGGGGGTGGAGGAGAGAGGTGTGTCACAACCAGTAGCAGTAGTAGCGTTTTGGAGGCGTGGTGGCGGAACAACCTCCAACACTACTGCACCTTGTCCTGCATCCCTCCCAGCTGCCAATAGAGTGACCCAATGGGCCGTGAAAGAAAGGTACCGTCCCTGTCCATGCCTGCTGGACCATGAGTCAGCGGTAATATGCACCTTACCACTGACCGCCCTGTCCAGCGAGGCATGGACATTGCCTTCCACATGCCGGTAGAGAGACGGAATCGCCTTCCGTGAGAAAAAGTGGCATTTGGGAACCTGCCACTGAGGAACCGCACATTGAACAAACTCACGGAAGGGGGCCGAGTCTACCCACTGAAAAGGCAGCAGTTGAAGTGCTAGCAATTTAGCCAAGCTAGCATTCAACCGCTGGGCATGTGGATGGCTGGGAGTGTACTTCTTTCTACGGTCCAGCAGCTGGGGCAGGGAAATTTGCCTGCTGCAATCGGACGTCGGTGTACTGCAAGTACTTGGTTGTGACACACCTAATTCTACACCTTCAGTCCTCTCAGAGCAGCTTTCAGAGAGGACTGAAGGTGTAGTGGGGATGGAGATCCCAGCTGATGAGGAGCAAGGAGAGGTCCGCTTAGTTCTTTGGTGTGGGTCTTTTATGTGTGCCTGCCAACGAGCTGCATGGCAGGTCGACATATGTCTGGTCATGCTTGTGGTGCCCAAGCGGCTGATGTTTTGGCCACGCGAGATTCGCTTGAGACAAATATTGCAAATAGCAGTGGTGCGATCTGATGCACTCGTCTCAAAAAAGGCCCACACCAAAGAACTTTTCTGATAACGTGCAGAGGCAGCGCCCTGCACAGGCGGAGCTCTGCGGTGTTGTACAGTTGCTGTGCTGGCCTCTACCTGGCCTCCAGGGGGCATCCTGCCTCGTTGGACATGTGACGCCGCATCCTCCTCCTCCTCGTCCTCCTCCTCATCCTCTCTCTTCAGGCACCCACGTGGAGTCAGTGACCTCATCATCCCCTACCTCTTCACCACTAGAGCAAACCTGGCAGTAAGCTGCAGCTGGTGGAACAGTACTGCCAGATTCCTCAAGCTGGGTATCATCATCCGAGCCTTCGAATCGTTGGGCATTCTCCTGGAGCATGTACCCAACACTGTGCTCAAAGAGTTCGGGGGACTCCTCAGGAGGACATGGTGGGTCTAGGGAAGGGGTGGCTGATGATGCCATTGAGTACGCGTTGGCAGCTGCTCTGCCAGTACCCTGAGCCTGGGTGAGAGAGGATGAGGAGGATGAGGAGGGCTTGGTCATCCATTCTACCAAGCCTTCAGCATGATGCGGCTCCACATGTCCAGCTGCCGAAAACAAAGACGCGCGTGTCCCATGGCCACGTGCTGATGACGATGCACGACCACGTCCACGGCCACGTCCACTAGAAACAGAGCCTGCCTGCCCTGTGTTCTTGGCTCTGCACGCTCTGCCTCCCCTTGGCGGTCTTCCAGACATTATAGGAGCTCTGTGTGATGCCACTAACACACTAGAAGTCCTATGGGTGTGCTGCTGAGAAGAAAATATAGGAGCTCTGTGTGATGCCACTAACACACTAGAAGTCCTATGGGTGCTTCTGCAAAGAAAATATAGGAGCTCTGTGTGATGCCACTAACACACTAGAAGTCCTATGGGTGCTTCTGCAAAGAAAATAGAGGATCTCTGTGTGATGGGACTAACACACAATTCAAGTCCTATAGGTGCTTCTGGGAAGAAAATATAGGATCTCTGTGTGATGGGACTAACACACTTCAAGTCCTATAGGTGCTTCTGGGAACAAAAATATAGGAGCTCTGTGTGATGGGACTAACACACTTCAAGTCCTATAGGTGCTTCTGGGAACAAAATATAGGAGCTCTGTGTGATGGGACTAACACACTTCAAGTCCTATAGGTGCTTCTGGGAACAAAATATATGATCTCTGTGTGATGGGACTAACACACTTCAAGTCCTATAGGTGCTTCTGGGAAGAAAATATAGGATCTCTGTGTGATGGGACTAACACACTTCAAGTCCTATGGGTGCTTCTGGGAAGAAAATATAGGTCTCTGTGATGGGACTAACACACTTCAAGTCCTATAGGTGCTTCTGGGAACAAAATATATGATCTCTGTGTGATGGTACTAACACACACTTCAAGTCCTATGGGTGCTTCTGGTAAGAAAATATAGGTCTGTGTGATGGGACTAACACACTTCAAGTCCTATAGGTGCTTCTGGGAAGAAAATATAGGTCTGTGTGATGGGACTAACACACTTCAAGTCCTATAGGTGCTTCTGGGAACAAAATATATGATCTCTGTGTGATGGGACTAACACACTTCAAGTCCTATAGGTGCTTCAGGGAAGAAAATGTAGGTCTGTGTGATGGGACTACCACACTTCAAGTCCTATAGGTGCTTCTGGGAACAAAATATATGATCTCTGTGTGATGGGACTAACACACTTCAAGTCCTATAGGTGCTTCTGGGAAGAAAATATATGATCTATGTGTGATGGGACTAACACACTTCAAGTCCTATGGGTGCTTCTGGGAAGAAAATATAGGTCTCTGTGATGGGACTAACACACTTCCAGTCCTATAGGTGCTTCTTGGAACAAAATATATGATCTCTGTGTGATGGGACTAACACACTTCAAGTCCTATGGGTGCTTCTGGGAAGAAAATATAGGTCTCTGTGATGGGACTAACACACTTCAAGTCCTATAGGTGCTTCTTGGAACAAAATATATGATCTCTGTGTGATGGGACTAACACACTTCAAGTCCTATAGGTGCTTCTGGTAAGAAAATATAGGTCTGTGTGATGGGACTAACACACTTCAAGTCCTATAGGTGCCTCTGGGAACAAAATATATGATCTCTGTGTGATGGGACTAACACACTTCAAGTCCTATAGGTGCTTCTGGGAAGAAAATGTAGGTCTGTGTGATGGGACTAACACACTTCAAGTCCTATAGGTGCTTCTGGGAACAAAATATATGATCTCTGTGTGATGGGACTAACACACTTCAAGTCCTATGGGTGCTTCTGGTAAGAAAATATAGGTCTGTGTGATGGGACTAACACACTTCAAGTCCTATAGGTGCTTCTTGGAACAAAATATATGATCTCTGTGTGATGGGACTAACACACTTCAAGTCCTATGGGTGCTTCTGGGAAGAAAATATAGGTCTGTGTGATGGGACTAACACACTTCAAGTCCTATAGGTGCTTCTGGGAACAAAATATATGATCTCTGTGTGATGGGACTAACACACTTCAAGTCCTATAGGTGCTTCAGGGAAGAAAATGTAGGTCTGTGTGATGGGACTACCACACTTCAAGTCCTATAGGTGCTTCTGGGAACAAAATATATGATCTCTGTGTGATGGGACTAACACACTTCAAGTCCTATAGGTGCTTCTGGGAAGAAAATATATGATCTCTGTGTGATGGGACTAACACACTTCAAGTCCTATGGGTGCTTCTGGGAAGAAAATATAGGTCTCTGTGATGGGACTAACACACTTCAAGTCCTATAGGTGCTTCTTGGAACAAAATATATGATCTCTGTGTGATGGGACTAACACACTTCAAGTCCTATGGGTGCTTCTGGGAAGAAAATATAGGTCTCTGTGATGGGACTAACACACTTCAAGTCCTATAGGTGCTTCTTGGAACAAAATATATGATCTCTGTGTGATGGGACTAACACACTTCAAGTCCTATAGGTGCTTCTGGGAAGAAAATATAGGTCTGTGTGATGGGACTAACACACTTCAAGTCCTATAGGTGCCTCTGGGAACAAAATATATGATCTCTGTGTGATGGGACTAACACACTTCAAGTCCTATAGGTGCTTCTGGGAAGAAAATGTAGGTCTGTGTGATGGGACTAACACACTTCAAGTCCTATAGGTGCTTCTGGGAACAAAATATATGATCTCTGTGTGATGGGACTAACACACTTCAAGTCCTATGGTGCTTCTGGGAAGAAAATATAGGTCTCTGTGATGGGACTAACACACTTCAAGTCCTATAGGTGCTTCTGGGAACAAAATATATGATCTCTGTGTGATGGGACTAACACACTTCAAGTCCTATGGGTGCTTCTGGGAAGAAAATATAGATCTGTGTGATGGGACAAACACACTTCAAGTCCTATAGGTGCTTCTGGGAACAAAATATATGATCTCTGTGTGATGGGACTAACACACTTCAAGTCCTATGGGTGCTTCTGGGAAGAAAATATAGGTCTGTGTGATGGGACTAACACACTTCAAGTCCTATAGGTGCTTCTGGGAACAAAATATATGATCTCTGTGTGATGAGACTAACACACTTCAAGTCCTATAGGTGCTTCTGGGAACAAAATATATGATCTCTGTGTGATGGGACTAACACACTTCAAGTCCTATGGGTGCTTCTGGGAAGAAAATATAGGTCTGTGTGATGGGACTAACACACTTCAAGTCCTATAGGTGCTTCTGGGAACAAAATATATGATCTCTGTGTGATGGGACTAACACACTTCAAGTCCTATAGGTGCTTCTGGGAAGAAAATATAGGTCTGTGTGATGGGACTAACACACTTCAAGTCCTATAGGTGCCTCTGGGAACAAAATATATGATCTCTGTGTGATGGGACTAACACACTTCAAGTCCTATAGGTGCTTCTGGGAAGAAAATGTAGGTCTGTGTGATGGGACTAACACACTTCAAGTCCTATAGGTGCTTCTGGGAACAGAATATATGATCTCTGTGTGATGGGACTAACACACTTCAAGTCCTATAGGTGCTTCTGGGAAGAAAATATAGGTCTGTGTGATGGGACTAACACACTTCAAGTCCTATAGGTGCTTCTGGGAACAAAATATAGGAGCTCTGCCTGCCTGCCTGCCACGAACACACTACAAGTCCTATAGGTGCTTCTGGGAACAAAATATAGGAGCTCTGCCTGCCTGCCACGAACACACTACAAGTCCTATAGGTGCTTCTGGGAACAAAATATAGGAGCTCTGCCTGCCTGCCACGAACACACTACAAGTCCTATAGGTGCTTCTGGGAACAAAATATAGGAGCTCTGCCTGCCTGCCACGAACACACTACAAGTCCTATAGGTGCTTCTGGGAACAAAATATAGGAGCTCTGCCTGCCTGCCACGAACACACTACAAGTCCTATAGGTGCTTCAGGGAACAAAATACAGGAGCTCTGTTTGCTGCCAGTGCCTGCCTGCCACGAACACACTACAAGCCCCTCTTTCTAAATCAATCTTTCTAAATGAATCTATCTAACTCAATCTCTCTAAGTAAATCTCTCTAACTAACTAAATCCAGCAGAGTGACACAGAACGATCCTGCTCTATCTACGCCGGAACAGCATGTGACCGGCACAGACGGCGTGGCGGCCTTTTATAAGAGGGGGCGTGCACTAAAGCCCCTGAGCTGTAATTGGCTACAGGCGTCCTGCCTGTAGCCAATTATGGCTCTTCGAGTTTCCGGCGCTGTGATTGGCCAAGCATGCAGGGTCACAGTGCATGCTTGGCCAATCATCAGCCAGCAATGCACTGCGCCGGCCGCGCCGGCCGCAATGCATTGCGGGGCCGCTCGCATCACACGAATGTGATGCGAACGGCCCAAATAGTTCTGGGCTCGCCGATCGAGCGAACGCCCGGTGCTCGATGCGAACATGGGTTCGCATCGAGCACCGGGCCCATCCCTATTGACACATTTCTGAAACTCTACAGAGTTCATTGACTGCTACATCTACATGCTAACAGCCACTTTTAAATGCCATTAACTTGTATGAGGAGAGAAGCAGTTTTGACATGAAAAAAAGCCTAATGACACTGGTCCTTACACGCAAGTTCCTTATATTTTAAACTATTGCTAAATTATGGAAAAGCCAATCAGATATGTCACAATAAACAGAAACTCTTTTGCCCCACAAACCTCCCTGTAGACTACTCGATCTTACGTATGTGGAATAAAAATAATAATAGTAATAAATATACAAAGGTGTTTCAGAAAAATTGCAATGCTGTGTTTCTTGCCAAAGAAAGGGCTGGTTGTACTGACCCAAAAGAGTAGCCATCAATGTTAGTTCTGAACAACCATACCTAAACAGGGTTGAAGGCCTTAAACACAATATTTCATTAGTATATGATGTAATACAATGTCATTTTCACATCTTTACCAAAATAATTTCAAATCAATTAACACCTTTAACTCAAACAATGAACAAAATGCATCATGGTGGTTGGAATTATGTTAATTACAACATGGTGTTGTCACAGCATTCACACTGCCATTCATGTCTGGTGGCTAAGGCCCCTTTCACACTGGGGTGGAGGGTGCGTCGGCGGTAAAGTGCCACTATTTTTAGCGGCGCTTTACCTTCAATTTTGCAGCGCTATTCGGCTGCTACCTGAGCGCTTTTACCGCCCACTAGCATCCGAGAAAGGGTTAAAAACCAGCCACGAAAGGGTTAAAACCACCGCAAAGCGCTGCTGTAGCAGCGCTATGCCGGCGGTATAGCCTCACTGCCCCATTAATTTCAATGGGCAGGAGCGGTGAAGGTGTTCCTTCAACGCTCCAAAGATGCTGCTACCAGGACTTATTTTTAGCAACCTGCCAGCGCACCGCTTCAGTGTGAAAAACCTCAGGGCTTTCACACTGGAGAGACAGCAGTGGCTCTTTCAGGGCACTTTGCAGGTGCTATTTTTAGTGCTGTAGTGCCTGCAAAGCACCCCAGTGTGAAAGGGGTCTTAAGCAGCCAACAAATTACTTGATTTTCTTTCCTTCTGCCATGGGTGTAAGGAAAGGAAAGAAAATCACATGATTCCCCCCATCAACCCAGTCAGTGTTGATAAGGGAATGTCTCCAACAGTACTATCAGCCTGCCCGTACATGGATCAAATCTCAGCCGGTCCCTGCTTATCTGGCCAAATTCCAATTAACGTATGGCCAGCTTAAGTTACCCACATGAGTATAGAAGTTGGGATTTAATCCTGATACTGATTGGAACTGAGAAAGCCAAATGGATAGCCCTTGTTGGTTTGTTTAATATACCATTAAAAGCATTTTGTTTGATGGGCAAAGAATAACTGTTTATTTTGTCAGAAATTTTGTCAGCTGATAACTTTCCATGCTCTTTGTCTGTCCTGCATTCTCATCAGTTACATTGCTCTATGGGCTACAGGACCTCACCCCTCTAGAAGGGGAGGAACTCTTCAGTCCTCTCATGTTTCTAGTGTCCTGATATAGTGTGATAAGTGACCGTTGTCACCCTAGCTTAACAAGTGTGTTATTGAAAGAATCACGATCAGCACATTAAAATAAAGGAGAAAAAAAAAAAGATATAACGCAACCCCCACAGCTTATGACTGTTATGCTGCAATGTATTACATTTTTGGGTTTCCGGGTTTATATACACTTATGGGGTTAATTGGAGACTGGAGACCTGTATCCGATAAATGAATGTTGTGTTCACCTTATAAATATGTTGACTTCATAAATAAGCTATAAATATGGTGGCACTTGACACATACTGTATATAAGATGAATATAACACATATTACTCTAATACAGGTGCTGTAGATTTACTAATACATTCCATGGTGCCCTTGTTAGCTTTTATCAGAAAAAAACATCTGTCAACTTCAATTTAGTAAATAAAATAACAGAATAACAAATGTTTCAATATTCTTCCTGAAAACATGTTAAACATTGATTTAACTGTAATCCAAAATGCAATGAGCAAAGATGAGAAAAGCACAAAAAAAGATGTCAGCTGTCTATGGTACACATTGCTTTGCAAACAAAATGTCATTCCATTAGGGCTCACATCTACTTTATTAGCACAAGGTTAAATTATATTTGGCTTAAAAGTAGTCTTGTCACATTGATAATATGATGCAAGATGCAATAAGAGTTTATATATACTGGAAACCACTTCAAACAAGCAGTAAAAAATGGGTTTCTCAGGTGACCTCCACACCCAGAACTTCCCTGACCCATCACACAAGTTTTAGGGGATTCACAAATGTATGTCTTTATTTACTGGTGATATATTTTTGAACTTGACTGTCATAAATTCTTAGGCCGCGTACACACGATCGGACTTTCCCACGGGATTGTCCCCCGGACTGGAGTCCGCCGGACATTCTGACCGTGTGTGGGGCTCTGGCGGACTTTTTGTTCCCAAAAGTCCGGCGGACTAAGTTTTAAGTTTTGATCCCGCCGTCTGTGTGCTAGTCCGCGGGACTTTTGAAATGAACGGACTTGCCTCACACACGGAGGAAAGTCCGTTCATTTAGAACGTGACTCCAGGTAGACGGGACTAGTGAAGGCAGTCAATACCGCCGCGCTAGCCCCGTCACCTGGTATGGATTTAATGGGGAATCCCTACGCCAAAAAAACTGCGTGGGGGTCCCCCCCAAATCCATCTCAGACCCTTATCCGAGCACGCAGCCCGGCCGGTCAGGAAAGGGGGTGGGGACGATCGAACGCCCCCCTTCTCCTGAGCCGTACCAGGCCGTGTGCCCTCAACATGGGGGGTGCCCTGGGGAAAGGGGGGCCCTGCGCCCCCCCCCAAAGCACCTTGTCCCCATGTTGATGAGGACAAGGGCCTCTTCCCGACAACCCTGGCCTTTGGTTGTCGGGGTCTGCGGGCGGGGGGCCTATCGGAATCCAGGAGCCCCCTTTAATAAGGGGGCCCCCAGATACCGGCCCCCCACCCTATGTGAATGAGTATGGGGTATGAGGTACCCCTACCCATTCACCTAAGGAAAAAAGTGTAAATAAAAAAAACGACACAGTTTTTTTAAATACTTTATTGCACAGCTCCGGGGGTCTTCTTCCATCTTGGGGGGTCTTCTCGCCAGACTCCTCCGCTATCTTCTGCTCTTTTACTAGCTCTTTCACTAGCGGAGGAGCCCGGCTTTCTTCTTCATCGCCGCCGCCATCTGGGGGTCTTGTTCCGACTTCGGGGGTCTTCGGGGGTCTCTTGTGTTCTTCTTGCCGGGCCTCCGCTTTCTTCTTCCAGCTCTTTTACAGGCGATGGCTGGGGCTTCTGTTGCCGTCGCCGTCGCTGTCGCCGCCGCCGCCGCCTTCTGCTTCTTGTTCTTCTTTCTTCATCCGATGTTGACACAACGCTCTCTCTGGCCGTAATGGCAGAGACACGCTGTGATGTGATGTCCCAGTATCCTCCGGGACTTCCCCAGGGCACCCCCCATGTTGAGGGCACGCGGCCTGGTACGGCTCAGGAGGGGGGGGCGCTCGCTCGTCCCCACCCCCTTTCCTGACCAGCCGGGATGCGTGCTCGGATAAGGGTCTGAGATGGATTCCCCTTTAAATCCATACCAGGTGACGGGCTAGCGCGGCGGCATTGACTGCCTTTGCTAGTCCCGTCTACCTGAAGTCACGTTCTAAATGAACGGACTTTCCTCCGTGTGTGGGCAAGTCCGTTCATTTCAAAAGTCCCGCGGATTGTCCGCCGGAAAAGTCCGGGCGTGTGTGGGCAAGTCCACGCGTTCGGAAAGTCCGGCAGACCTCCGCTGGAAAGCCCGGCGGTTTGTCCGCTGGACTAGGTCCGGCGGACAATCCCGTCGGAAAGTCCGAGTGTGTGTACGCCGCATAACACTGCAACAATACTGCAAACCTTCAATAAAAATGTATTGAAACAGAAATAGTGAGGTCAAGCACAACTTTTACAAGAAATCACAGTTTTCATATGTTAATGACTGTAATTACCATGTAAATGCCAGTGAACACATTTGAAAACATGTAGGCTAATGTAAGTAAACTGATGGTAATGCATTTAAAATGTATTTAAAAACATAAAAAGACACCACCATTCAGCATGTAGGCGACACTGTAGGTCCATGATCACAACTACAGGTGCATCTCAAAAAATTTGAATATCATCAAAAAGTTAATTTATTTCAGTAATTAAATTCAAAAAGTTCAACTCATTTTTAAATTTTGATGATTATGGCTTACAGCCAGTGAAAGCCCAAAATTCAGTATCTCAAAAAATTTGAATATTATATAAGACCAATAAAAAAAAAGGATTTTGAATACAGAAATGTTGGCTCACTGAAAAGTATGTCCATGTACAATATAGTATGCACTATACCAATACTCAGTTGGGGCTACTTTTGCTTGAATTACTGCATCAATGCAGAGTAGCATGGAGGCAATCAGCCAGTGGCACTGCTGAGCTGTTATGGAAGCCCAGGTTGATTTGATAGTGGCCTTCATCTCTTCTGCATTGTTGCGTCTGGTGTCTCTCATCTACCTCTTGACAATACGCCACAGATTCTCTATGGGGTTTAGGTAAGGCGAGTTTAGGAAACTGTGGATGCATAAGGCCCAAATGAGTGGTTGAAAATATATTCTCAGGTAAGTTGGGAAAGAATCTGAGTTTTGTGATGCAAAGTGATGAGAGGAGGTCGATTTTGTACCAAAATTGTGTGACATAAGTTATCAATGACCCTTAAATTCACAGCTAACAAAAATTTCTTGCCACAAAGTAGTCACTGTATACATGAAACAGAACATTGAAATGCAAAGTAAACATGCTATATTGGTTTAGGATGTTTTATCATATTCCTCTTCAGATATTGAGATATGCACTCTTCTTAAAGTGGTTGTAAACCCTTACAAACCACTTTGGCCTACAGGTAAGCCTAGATTAAGGCTTACCTGTAGGTCCAGTAAATATCTCCTAAACCTATACGGTTTAGGAGATATTTACAAAAAGCCAGGCACCGCTGTCTACGGCGCATGTGGCGAATTCATTTTTGCTATTTTCACACTAACCTTCCTCATCACCAATCAGGAGGCAGGGTGTCAGACCTGTTTCCTGATTGGCTAAAGCGCCAGGCCACCCTATTGGATGCCTGGCGCTTAGGAAGAGAAGCGGAGGAGACACATGCTGGAGCCGAGGTCGCCGCCGCTCTGGTGCATTGGAGAGGAGCTGCTGCAGTAAGTCCCCTCTGTCAGAGCAGCGCGTGTGCGGGCAGGGGGTTGTGGGTGCTGCCAGAGCAGCGAGCCCCACGAGTGGGGGGGGGTCGGTGGACACAGCGGCTGCATATGATGGGCACAAGTGGCTGCATATACTGGGCACAAGTGGCTGCATTTGATGGGCGCAAGTGGCTGCATTTGATGGGCACAGGTGGCTACATATGATGGGCATAAGTGGCTGCATATGATAGGCACAAGTGGCTGCATATGATAGGCACAAGTGGCTGCATATGATAGGCCCAGTGGCTGCATATGATGGGCACAAGTGGCTGCATTTTACGGGCACAAGTGGCTGCATTTTACAGGCACAAGTGGCTGCATATGATGGGCACAGTGGCTGCATATTATGGGCACAAGTGGCTGCATTGATGGGCACAAATGGCTGCATATGATGGGCACAAGTGGCTGTATTTTATGGGCACAGTGGCTGCGTTTGATGGGCACAATGGCTGCACATGATGGGCACAAGTGTCTACCTGTTTCCTGATTGGCTAAAGCGCCAGGCCACCCTATTGGATGCCTGGCGCTTAGGAAGAGAAGCGGAGGAGACACATGCTGGAGCCGAGGTCGCCGCCGCTCTGGTGCATTGGAGAGGAGCTGCTGCAGTAAGTCCCCTCTGTCAGAGCAGCGCGTGTGCGGGCAGGGGGTTGTGGGTGCTGCCAGAGCAGCGAGCCCCACGAGTGGGGGGGGGGTCGGTGGACACAGCGGCTGCATATGATGGGCACAAGTGGCTGCATTTACTGGGCACAAGTGGCTGCATTTGATGGGCGCAAGTGGCTGCATTTGATGGGCACAGGTGGCTACATATGATGGGCATAAGTGGCTGCATATGATAGGCACAAGTGGCTGCATATGATAGGCCCAGTGGCTGCATATGATGGGCACAAGTGGCTGCATTTTACGGGCACAAGTGGCTGCATTTTACAGGCACAAGTGGCTGCATATGATGGGCACAGTGGCTGCATATTATGGGCACAAGTGGCTGCATTGATGGGCACAAATGGCTGCATATGATGGGCACAAGTGGCTGTATTTTATGGGCACAGTGGCTGCGTTTGATGGGCACAATGGCTGCACATGATGGGCACAAGTGTCTGCATTTGATGTGCACAAATGTCTGCATATGATGAGCACAAGTGGCTGCATATGATGGGCACAAGTTGCTGCATATGATGGGCACAGTGGCTGCATATGATGGGCACAAGTGGCTGCATATGATGGGCACAAGTTGCTGCATATGATGGGCACAGTAGCTGCATATGATGGGCACAGTGGCTGCGTTTTATGGGCACAATGGATGCAATTGATGGGCACAGTGGCTGCATTTTATGGGCACAGGGAGGCTGCAATTGATGGGGGGTTCAGTATTTTTAAGTTTGTTTGCGCCCCCCCAAAAATGTTGAGCTCCAGCCGCCACTGATATATATATAAACCATATATGAGGTGTAACAGTTCTGATTTTGCTGCTGTTTAGTTGTCTATTCTCCCATATTGGTTGGTGACAGATTATGGATATTCAAAACTAATTACTTGCCACTATTTAGCTACTATCATATTTTGGATCCTCTCCGTCTATGGTCATAATCTTCTTTAGGAGTCTTTCTTACAATGCACTGTGGTTTCCTGTAGAATTTTGTAGAAATCTTTTTGTCCTAGTTACCAGTATACCATCATGTGAAATGGCCCTTTTTTGACAGTTGCCCAGATAACCTATTTTCATCAGTCTGAAAACATTTTCATTTATCTAAGCCATAATGTAGCCAGTAGATAGTCACACTTGTTGAAAAATCATCAACATTCATCCAAGTGGCTTTCTTGTTCCAAAAGAGTTTGAGCTGATGAAACTACATGGATAAGTGACACAACATCTCCAATATTGCAGAAAATATTTTCTTCTGATTTTTTTTTAAATTCTTTATTTTAAACAACTTTTCCTACAGACAGAAATGTGAGAAAAATTAGCCATTGCATACTAAGAGATATAGCTCGTAACATAAATCACATCATAAGTAATCACAGAAGTTATAATCCATGTCATAAAACACCAGTGATAACAGACATATCCTGAGCATACATTATTTTCTTAAACAACAAAACAACAAAGTAACAATACCTATATAAAAGAAATAAAAAAAGGGGGGGAAGGAAGATAGGGAAAAAGAAAAGGGTAGGGTTTGGGGTCCCTATTCCCCCTCTACTAGTGCGGTGCCATATTCCCTAGAGCAAGTATAAAGGGACCAATAGAACCACCTTTTTTTAATTTCTCCTCTTTAACTTGCAAGGTTGCAGTAATACTTTCCATGGTATAAATATCAGCTGTTTTGGTAAGCCATCGTGAGATCAAAGGGGGTGATTCCTGATTCCACAGGGTGCGGAATTCAGGTCTTAGCCACATTTAGAAGGTGGATCAACAATGAATTTTCATATTTACGTTTTGCGAGATCTGAATAATGGAGAAGATATCTGGCCAGGTCAAAGCCCAAGTCGTAGTCAGTGAGATGCTTTATCATGCCTTGCACCTTGGAGCAAAACACCTTTTCGGCAGGATCAGAAGATATGCAACATAGCACCGCATCTGGGTAAATTGTCTTCAAAAGAGACAGGACCTTATACCAATGCGCGAGGACCTTATAACTCATATCTTGATATTTACTAGCCACTGAGAAGTAATGAGGCAAAAATGAGGACATGATCTTGCTGCTCAGTCCAGTATGACTGAGTAAATTATTCCCCAACCCCGAGTCACATGCAATGGTGGTTTTGCCAATTTCTATAGTCATTAAAACTGGGATTATTCATGAAACTTCCTAGCCTTTGGGAACTTTTTTTGCTGTCCATGCCAGTCTTAACACCTCCAATTAAAATGTTCTCTCTGCTGCCCTATAATGTCGACATCTCTAGTGAGATATCATACTTCCTTTTACTTCCATACATCATTTTAGTTAAAGCATGCTTCAGTTCTTTTATCATTGTATTATTTTTTTCTGCTTTCATTGCAGCCACTCCAGTCACTTTTCCTTTCTGTCTTATTCCCCTAAGGTTTACTTCCGAGCTACTCTTAAATGTACATTTTTCATTATTTTATGTTTTCCATTTTATTTGTTAGGTGCCTTCCTCTCTTATCTTTAATGAATTTCAATAGGCATTCTTTTTCTCATCTCAGACTTTTAAGAACCTTATAAATCAGCTTTCAGTTCTCAATAAAACCTTCATCTAAAAAATCCCTAAACATCTCCCATGACAATTGTTTTGCAGTTTTTACTATTTTCTTATTGGCATTTTGCTATCACTTATGCTCTTTAGGAATTTGTTTAGTCCTGTCTCTCGGGTGTTTCTTTCTCCAGCTTTTCTTCTTGCTTTCAGCGTCTGTTACTTTACTTGTCCAAAATGAAGTCTTCTTCCAATGGTCATCTGCTGCAGCGTCAATAGTGATAATCTTAACTCTGCTTGAACACTTAATTTAAAGCCTAGCCTATTGTTATGAATAAAGATACGCTTGGGTAGATCAGATCCCAGTACTGCTAGCATTTATTAGTATATAATATGCACATTACTGTGCCCTGTACAGCCTACCTAGCGGACACAAACACAACATAACTTACAAAATTCTGAGTTAATAAATAAAGCTCTGTGTGTAAATGAGGATGTGGGGCTTATACACATGCATGGGCACTATGGCTTCTACAGTGTGAATCAGTGATTTATGTGGAATTTATATGTCTGAAGCTGTGTGCAGGCAGCCTATGTTATGCTATGGGTACAGCAGCTGTATGAACACTGCTGCAAGTCTTAATTTGACAGGCATGGGGATTGCGGTTGCAGCCGGTGGTAGGAAGAGGAGAATGGTCAGCACTGCGGGAGGAGGGGAAGGACACCTAGAATGAGCAGTGCTACAGGACCCAGAAGGGGGGGGGTAATCGATCTGGCGGAGGGGGGCAGATTTGCAGATTCTGGAGCCAATCCCCCTTTGGCTCGCGGTTCCTCCAGCGGCAGTGGAAAGGCCACGGAAAACAAGAAGAGGATTAGAAGTTAGCTGGGCTGCAGGGGGAGCTACATGAGTTTCAGTTACAGAGATGAGGCAGCACACACCACCCTTCTGCTTGTCAGATGCCTGGGCCCCTCTTGAACTGATGGGGCCCATGACAGGAGGGCTGGCTGTACTGCCTTATCAGTGCCCTTGCACAGAGGTCCTGAACTGTGGAAGCTGTGTCAAAAAAAAATATATGCAAGCAATGAGAAAGGAGCAGCAAAGGTGTATATAACACAGGTCAACAAATTAATGAAGCAAAAGCAGGGCGATGCCTACTCTACAGGTTTTCAGGTAGAGCTTCCTTTCCAGAAAGTAGAGCAGTCATCAACACAGTAGTGACACAGTAGTGACATCACCAAATCTCACTCCAAGTTTTCTGAGATTAACAGAGAAGGCAGTGCCTTAGATTTCACACTTCAGGTATACAGCTATGAGGCACAGTAAGCGCACTGCTATTTTTCAAGAGAAATTTACACCAAAAGGTAGTAAAAAGCAGTGATTAGGTATAATTACCTTTCCAGTTTTTTGCTAAAAGGCCCCTTCCACACGGGACAGGCTCAGTTGGAGTCTGCCTGCCCATCGGGGTATCTGTCCTCTGATCCCTGCTGAGCAGGTGGATGGCTGGTCCAAGTCTGCTCCGGTAATGCAGAGCAGACACAGGCACAGCCCACTCTCCTATATGGGCAGTTCAATGTAAAAAGATTGCTTATCTGTTTACACCAGACTGCCATCTGATCCAATATGCCAAATGGATGGGGAACAGATCCCCATCAGTCTGTTTTTAGCAGATAGGATTAGATGTCAGTGGGTGTCAATGGACGTGCCGTTTCATAGAGGAGACTGGGGGGTCCCCCTCAAAAAAAAAAGACCCGATCGGTCCGCCCATGTAAAAGGGCCCTAACATAGCTGATATCCAGTTTTTGAATGTAGGCAAGTTCAATAAACCTTACAATCAGGTCACCAGGTCAAAGTGAATTACAACCTTGAATAACTAGCCCAAAACTTGAAATACTTGCCACATGCTATAGAATTCTATTGACTCGATCCCAACTGCATCTTTGAAAGATGGATTCTGATAATGCTTGAATCTGATGATTCTTTTAGGAGTAAAATGCACTTAAAGCAAAGCTCCATCTAAAAGGGGAAGCTCCGCTTGTCTGCCTCCTCCCCTCTTCGCTGCCACATTTGGCACCTTTTGGGGGGGTGAGCGGGTACCTGGTAGTTTGGCCCCCTCCTCCTTCCTTCAGCCGCAAGGCCGCAAGTGGAGATAGCGGTGGTAGCACCCAAATAGCTGATTGAAAAATCGGCTGGGGTGAGGACACCACTGGATTCCTGGACAGGTAAGTTTCCTAATATTAAGGCCTCATGCACACTGGACATTTTTACAGCTGCTGTTTTTGGCTTCAGGAATTTTTGCTGCAGCCAGTAAACTCCCCAACATGTTATCCTATGTGTCCATGCACACATAGGCTGTTATCATTTTTCAGATGTAAAAAACGCTCTAACTCTGATAAAAGCTCAAAATGCGGCTATTCTGCATTTATCAGCGTTCTTGAGCTTTAAGCTTTTGTGGGAGTATAGTTTTGCTAAAAGAAAGTTAAGAATAAAGACAAAAATAAAAAAGTATTTTTTCATTTTTTTTTGAAAAAGTTGTCAAAAAATGATTTATTGCTCACACATGCCAAACTTATATGTGGAAAAGCACCCCAAAATACATTTTGCTGCCTCTCCAGAGTATGGGGATTCCACATGTGTGGGTCTTTTTGGGAGCCTATGCGCGTACTGGGCCCCGAAACCCAAGCTCCGCCTTCTGGATTTCTAAGGGTGCAAATTTTTGATTACACTCCTCACTACCTATCACAGTTTCGAAGGCCATAAAATGCCAAAATCCCAAAAACCCCCCAAATGTACCCCACTTTGGAAAGTAGACAACCCAAGCTATTTGTTGAGAGGCATGGTGAGTATTTTACAGCTCTGATTTGTTTTTGAAAATCAAGAAAGTAAAGAAAAAAAAAAATGTTTTTTTTCTTTTTTCAATTTTCAAATCTTTGTGACAAAAAGCGAAATCTGCAAAATACTCACAATTCCTCTCAGCAAATAGCTTGGGGTGTCTACTTTCCAAAATGGGGTCATTTTGGGGGGTTTTATGCCATCTGGGCATTCCATGGCCTCCTAAACTGTGATTGGCAGTGAGAAGTGAAATAAAAAAATTACACCCTTATAAAGCCTGAAGGCGGTGATTGGTTGTTGGGGTTCCGTACGCAGCTAGTCTCCCAAAAAGTCCCACGCATGTGGTATCCCCGTACTAAGGAGAAGCAACAGAATGTATTTTGGGGTGTATTTCTACATAGGCCCATGACATGTTTGAGCAAAATATCATTTAGTGACAACTTTTTTTAAAAAAAATATATATATTTTTCTTTTTTTTCATTATTCAATCTCTTGGGACAAAAAAAAAAAATATTTAATGGGCTCAACATTGCTCTCATCAAATAGCAGGGGGTGTCTACTTTCCAAATTGGGGTCATTTGGGGGGGGTTTAAACTGTCCTGGCATTTTTTGCACAACATTTAGAAGCCTATGTCACACGTCACCCACTCTTCTAACCAATTGTAGTCAAAGCCCTTTCTGACACTTTTTGTTTACATGAAACCATATTTTTTTTTTGCAAGAAAATTACGTTTATATCCGGGAGGGGGGCATTCCCTCCCACTGCTTGTAAAAGCAGTCTAGAGGCTAATTACCCTAGAATTGCTTTTACATGAAAGCCGATCACTGGCTGAAAAGAATGATACCAAGATGATACCTAAACCTGCAGGCATCATTCTGGTATACCATTCAAAGTCCAGCAACATACTGGACTTTATTTATCGTGGGAGCAAACGCTGTTGGTGTCAAGATAAATAAATCCGCGTTGCAACTTTTGATAAATACTGCACTTGGGTGGGCTGGGCGGGGCGGAGGGGGAAACCGCAGGTGCTAGCAGCTATCTGGGCTGATCCCGCTAACAATGCGTTTTTTTTTGGAACCCTAAACAGCTGGGACGCTAGTATAGATCTGTTCAGATCAGATATTGATCTGTTCAGATAATGTGCCACTAAGGGAGGTGTATGCTTTGTGCGTGGGTGTTTGCGGTACTGAAAAGCAAGAATGATAAAACATGATAATACATAATAAAACATTGCAGAATAGAATGCTAAAAAAAAGCAACAATAGAGAGAGAATAGAGTGAAAAAGAGAACAATAAAACGACAACTATTTTATTTTTTTTTGTTTTTTTGGGGTACCACACCTATAAACCTATTTATGAACCTGCTACGCTACCACAAAAAAACTGCTAGCGATCGCAGGGATCAGGCCTGCATTTATCAGCGTTCTTGAGCTTTAAGCTTTTGTGGGAGTATAGTTTTGCTAAAAGAAAGTTAAGAATTGCTACAGCTAATAAATGCTAAAAAAACACTGAAAAATGCTACTGCTTTCTACAGCTAACGCTACTGGAGTTTTTATAACGTCCAGTGTGCACGAGGCCTCAAAGTCAGCAGCTACATTATTTGTAGCTGCTAACTTTAAATTTTTTCTGAAGGAGCTCCTTTTTAATTGAGTTAATTTAAAGCAGAACTCCAGGCAAAAATGTATTTACATGTCCTTGTTGCCTATTTCCTACCATATCTGAAAATGTCATTGTGACGGACCTCGTACCCAAGATGTCCGCCGTACCTGCTTCCTCTGTCCGGTACCACACAATCCAAGACCCCCTTAGCTTACCCAGTCACCAGACAACACCAGTGTAGGGTACATCAGGAATGAATCTTTATTTGACATGTCACACTTATATACAGTTGACAGATGACTCAAGCCTAACCTAATTAGCATGAGCTAATTATCTTAATCAACACTGGGCTCCTTCATTCAATTGCAGGGTTAATTAGCACACACAACAATAGGTGAAACACTTCTACAAGCCAGACTATACTCAATTACATAACACAGGTGGCTGGAGTTCATGTCATGACATTAGCGTCTCTTGCTAATATGCCAAATACACATACAGATTCTATGTGTATTGGGGGGCCAGCATGGACCTGAACCCAAGTAACACCAGCTCAGGGGTCCCAGGCTTGCAGCCCAAAAAGAGCGCTGTTCCCCCAAATGCCAGGGCCCGTAATCAGTTGGCAAGAGGCTTGCATGTAGTCCTCTCAAAAAGCCTGTGTCTCGGCTAGGTCTGTCACATTTCTCCCCTTTTGGCAGGAGACTAACACAGGAGGAGACCCCAGACGGGTTGACTCCGAAGTTAGTCAGTGGTTCCAGTCCTCTAATGCTGGGATCCACACAGTAGCCCAAACAAATAGTTCCAAACGGAGTATTCCTCACCCAGCCAACCTCTGCCTCTCGCAGAGAACATATCCGCCGCTGGGGAGAGGCCCGGACTGGTCCTTCTCCCTGGAGTCTTTTCAGCGGCTGGAGAGAAGACAGGGTGACTGGGATCACTCCGTCATGCTGTTGGGGATTTGGGCCAACCGCCCAGCATCCCGGGGGTATACAGGTGGGGACTGCAGTCCCATACCCCTTTACAGGAAATCTGCCCTCTGTTAGTTGTGGGCAAAGGCCAGCAGCACATTGTTCCGTTGCCAGCAGTTCAGCTGGGTGTAGGAGCTTCCCTACATCATCTCCTCCAGCTAACTGTTGGGGAGAGAGGCCGACTGCCCCAGCTTCCTGGAACTCCGCAGCTGTTGCTGGTGCTGGACAGAGGTGGGTAGCACTCTGCCCTGTTGCCAGCACTTCTGCTGGGGACTCCACATCCTCCGCTCTGGTTAACCGTTGGGGCAGGAGGCTGGCTTCCTCCACTCCCACATCTGGCTGCTGGGACAACATGTCTCTGGTACTGTCTCCCAGGTGCACAAATCTTTGCTGGGGAGGAAAGATCGCTTTCTCCACCCTGGCCAACTGTTGGGGAGGGACGACAAACACCTCCTCTCCCTTCTCCCCCTGTATCTGCTGCTGGGAAGTGATCGCCACCTTCTCACCCTGAGCCTCCAAAACTGACACAGGTGTGGGGCAGAGGTCTTGGACCCTCTGTCCGGTGACCAGCGCTTCAGCTGGGGAAGTTCCTTGTAACTCCCCAGATACTGCTGTTGATGCTGCGCAGAAGTTAGCAGAGCTCTGCCCTGTTGTCAGCACTTCAGGTTTGGGGGCGGCAATCTCCAGAGTTTCCACTGCCGATTCTCTTGCATGCTGCTGGACAGGCATATTCCTCCATCCAACCTCGTTTTGTGCAGTAACAGGTTTGTCAAGGTCCGTCAGCACTTGCTGCATCCGCCATAAGACCTCCGCGTCCATAGCTGCGGGGGCAGGTGGGCAAAGCACTCTGTTACTATGCCACATTGCTGACTCTTCAGCCAGGATTTCAGAGCTGTCTGCTTGTATTTCCTGATAGTCCCAGGCAAAGGGAGCCCCACCCTGCTGCTGGGCAGAGTCTAGCAGCTGTATGTAGGCGATCTCAAGCTCCCATTCCTGAGCGGCCAGGAACTCCAAATCTTCCTGTGCCCAGAGCACTTCCGAGACGTTCAATCTTTGCTCTCTGTGCTCCATTATTTCCTCCAAACGCCACTCCAGATCACTCCCAAAGTCCGGGTCCTCGGACAGCCTCCAGTACAACAATCCCAGGCCATTATAATCAAAGCCTTCCGTGGGCCTGTCATCCGCTGTCCACGGGCACACTTGGGCTACATACCACCGGAGGGCTCTGTAGCTCTCGTCCAAACGCATTTCTGCCCGGATCAGCCTGCTTAACTCAGCTGTCCACTCCTGCTTCGGTTGTTCCCCCAATAACAACATTCGTACTTCATACTGCGACCAGTACCTTACATGGATGGAGGGGAGAACTTTTCCCAGGTGTCGCTGCTCACAGGCTAGTGCTTCTTTCCAGAGTTGTAGGCGAACAGAATCATACCATCCCAGCAGGACCTGCACCGATACTGGTCCTCTGTGCTGTATCCGCATCTCTCGCAACCTCCTTCCGAATTCCTCTTCCATGACGTATCCGGGCCTTGGATCCAGGTGATGGTTTGGATGTGTTCACGACAAGGAAGCACGATCCCACCGCTGCCAGCCAATTGTGACGGACCTCGTACCCAAGATGTCCGCCGTAACTGCTTCCTCTGTCCGGTACCACACAATCCAAGACCCCCTTAGCTTACCCAGTCACCAGACAACACCAGTGTAGGGTACATCAGGAATGAATCTTTATTTGACATGTCACACTTATATACAGTTGACAGATGACTCAAGCCTAACCTAATTAGCATGAGCTAATTATCTTAATCAACACTGGGCTCCTTCATTCAATTGCAGGGTTAATTAGCACACACAACAATAGGTGAAACACTTCTACAAGCCAGACTATACTCAATTACATAACACAGGTGGCTGGAGTTCATGTCATGACATTAGCGTCTCTTGCTAATATGCCAAATACACATACAGACTCTATGTGTATTGGGGGGCCAGCATGGACCTGAACCCAAGTAACACCAGCTCAGGGGTCCCAGGCTTGCAGCCCAAAAAGAGCGCTGTTCCCCCAAATGCCAGGGCCCGTAATCAGTTGGCAAGAGGCTTGCATGTAGTCCTCTCAAAAAGCCCGTGTCTCGGCTAGGTCTGTCACAGTCATCCATCTTCTGGTTCACTCAGTAGTTGCTCTGAAATAGCCTATTCATTTTTTTAATCAAACTGTTTATTCTCTTTGGTTTCCTGCTTGTATGACCGGTGGCTGCTCTGCCTCCTATTCCCGGAGGCACTGGTCTTGGTACATAGCTTCTGTAGATCTTTCTCCAGGAAGCAGTGGTGTAATTCAGCCCCACTTGCTGTGGTGGGCAGACCGGGACTCTCAGACAGATTCAATATGTAGAGGCCTAGTGCACCCGCTCACATTCACTACAATTCCCTGTGGTTGATGGAAACTGTAGTTTTCTTTTACTGCAGATATAGAGGAGAGGATATGATGTAACAATTTAACAAGTTTTCTGTATTCTGTAATCTCTGCTGTTACACCTCCTCCTTGGCAGAGCAGATGCTGTTATCTTTTGAATAATAGAGATGAGGTCATGAAAATTCAATTATTCTTTTCTCCTCAATCATAAAGATTTTTAAAATGTCATTAACAGTTTGGTGCTTTGTGTAGGGGGTGAACTAATGGGTGATTTATTTGCCTATCCTGGAGTTCTTCTTTAATGAAGAGTATGTTTACTTTGCAAAGTGAATTTTTACTTTGCAAAAGAATTTTCACTTCACTTAGTGAGTGTGGTGAAAATACATTTTTCTAAAAATACCCAAACACGTGTGTAGCGCTGACATCTTTGCTTATTAATGTGTGTGCATACTATAATATGAAGTCTATGGCCATTGCTATGGTTCAGTATTTGGAGCCATCTAGTGGCCAAATACTGGTATTGAACTGGAATGATTATTACTGTAGAAAAAGCACAAAATACTAATACAGGAAGTGACTGTTGTTTTGATCAGAAGGTTGACCTTGTTACCCAGGAGGCTTGGTGACCTACCCATGAACCCTCTCTCTAGCAGTGCATGCTTGGTAGGGCATAAAAGGAACCGGAGCAGCTATTTTAGCTCTCTTGGGATCGCGTGGCCTGCCTGTGAGGATCTGTGAGGAGGCTTCCCAGAGAAAGCGGCCTACAGCTATTACAGAGCGCAAACCTGCTTGTTGTGCAAGTGAGCTGACGGTGCCAGAGAGACAGTGACCGGATCAGAGAGATCCAGAAACACTCGTTTGGGCATCGGAAGAGCGGAGTGGAACGGAGCAACGGGACCAGCTGACAGAAAGGCAAGCTGCAGTCACTGGACCAAAGTTACTGCACGGAGCTCCGATCCGGTTGGTGAACGGGTCACGGCCCACAGTTTGTTAACTTTCACACACAGTTAGGCTCATACATAGGCCTCACTGGGATTTATAGTTCCACGGAGGAGGAGCAGAGCAACTGACACTGAGCAGGCTTGAGGCCTATCCACTCTGACAGCCCAAGCATTGTAATATAATTACTGAAGTTACACCAGGAGCACCTTTACCTTGACTTAACTTACTTTAACCTGTGGATTACAAATCACAAGGAATTACTTTAGCTAGCGAAGACAAGAAGACCAAAGACCAAAGTACTTTAAGTGAGATCTCACGCATAGCTTCAAAAGTAGGGGGAGCTCCCAGGTATATACATATATATTTTGTTTGAAATTGTTTGTTTATATTGAAATCCATTGTGCTGTCGTCCTATGTTGGGATGGCAGCACAATTACTGTAATCACCTCTTTGAATATTTTGACAGTAAAATATTTTTGGTTAAGTATCTAGTTGTGTGGCGTATTGTTTTCCCCCCAGCAGGTGGAGCCAGTGGACCCTGAGTTTACAATACAGGTACAATGCATTATATTATATTGTATTGTATTGCATTGCACCACAGCTGTGCTAAGGGGATGAATGAATGAATGAATGAATAATTTGTATAGCGCTACAATGTGAACTGAATCGCCTCAAGGCGATGCATTCGTGCTTTGTTGTCAAGCTTCTTAGAAGAGGTAGGTCTTGAGTTTTTTCCTGAAGGCCTGATTGTTTTCTTCCATGCGGATGCAGGTTGGTAGAGCATTCCATAGCCGTGGTCCTTGGACAGCAAATCTCCGTTCCCCCTTTGGGATTGAGCCAGCAGCTGTTTCGGGGGTTACTGCTACACGTGCAAGAATTGTATTTAATTTTTTTTAAAAGTAGTATCTTTGCTTGCAAATGATTGAAGATAGAAATCAGGAGAGCTTCAGCTAAGGCAAAATTACCTTGCTAAGGGCTCTTTCCCATTGATCAGTTTTTTGATGCGCTTTTGGGGTTTAAAATTGGAAGAAAACCGCATAAAAAAATGTATCCCTTTAAATCCTTTGGAACTCTTCACATTGCAGGTGCACTGCACTTTAAAAAGTCCTGCATGATGTGTCTTTGGTGTGGTTTTTCAAAAGCAACAACCTTCGTTGTAAGTCAATAGAAAAGCATTAAAAGCGCATCAGTGGGAAAGGGCCCTTAAGCTGAACAAAAGCACATCGAAAACTGATCGGTGTGCAAAGGCCCTGATTATAAATTCACTTTGCTAAGTGAACAATGTGTTTGCCTTTTGTAATCAGCTCCAACACGTTAAAATTTAATTGGGTAAAGCAGTGGGTAGAATTAAAGCAGTAAATACCAATAAAGTGGCAAATACCAATACACATTTTGTAAGATAAAATACAGATTCATGAGAAATAGATGCTTTAATATTTTAATATCTATTACACACAAAATAATTTCATGCCTCTGCAATATGTATATCTGTGCAATGGAAACTTTGATTAGATTAGAATATGTAATTTGATGTAAATTAACACTGCAGATAAAAATCTCATACATCTTATTGAATTAGTCCTAATGTGTTGGTTTCATCATAGCTAAAAGTACATTTTAGCCACTTAAGGACCGGGCTATTTTTTACACTTGGTGTTTACAAGTTAAAAATATTTTTTTTTTTTGCTAGAAAATTACTTAGAACCCCCAAACATTATATATATATATTTTTTTTTTTTTCAGAGACCCTAGCAAATAAAATGGTGGTCATTGCAATACTTTTTGTCACACCGTATTAGCGCAATTGTTTCGGAAAAAATACACTTTTTTTAATGAAAAAATAAGAAATCAGTAAAGTTAGCCCAATTTTTTTTTTTTATATTGTAAAAGATCACTTCTTTCTAATAAATATATTTTTATTAATAAAAGGCATTTTGCTGAATCTGTGTATCTTTGACAGTCCCGTATCTCCAAGCTTTTCAGTATTTTCAAATTTTGGGATGATGGTACTATATATGTATTGATTTCTGTGGAACTAACCTTTCCATTCCAAATCTAAAGCGCAGCACTCGCATGGACCCAGACCTGCCGCCAGTCTCCAGCCTTCTGTTTGCGGTGGGTCCAGGTCCATGTGAGAGGTTATCTCTTCTCTTCCATCTCTTACATCCAGTGACAGTGGCGCTTTGGAGTCTGCTGGTGCCCCCGGCCTCTGGTCTTCAGCGGGTCCGCACTTATGTACACTCAGCTGTCCTCCAGTCCATCCTGCCTACTGTTTCGATCGCACAGCATACCACATCGCCTCTGCACACAGCACGCAAGAGTCTTCTAGACTTCTTTGCACTATTGGAGTCTCCTTTTATGTTTTTTATACACAGGAGTTATTCATTCATTCATGAGAGTGGAGGATATGCTGTGGACCACTAATATCCCTGAGGGGGTACAATGCCTTATTGCCAAACATGAGAGTGTGAGGCAAATACTGATTGTATGTTGACTGTACATCTTATGGGGGAGCGGTGACACGCATGACACATGGTGTGAAGTGGACATTATCTGGATTTATCTTTTATGGACTGATGAATATGCCTGTTTAGGATTTATTCACATTTGGACTTTTGTATCACTATTTGCACTTTGTCATTACTGGGTGTTATACAGTGTAGCATGTGAAACTTATTTAGCAATACTATTTACCCTTCTTTTATTTGAATTGTAGTTCTGCAACAGTTGGGGGGCCACAGGTTGAGCACCTATTTTTTTTATTAGGTGTGGGGAAGAGAGAAGGGTGATATCTTAAATTTTTGGATGAAGGTCCGCTATTTCTTCCAAAAATTCTCCAGGTGTTCTGATTGTGAAGAGGATTTGAGAATTCAGCCCCACCTAAATACTAAAATGGAGAAGGAACTAAGCATGCATGGAGGAAGCAAGATTAACATTCTATGATTTAGTTAAAATTAACCTTTCCTTTTGCCAAACCTGTAAACAAAGTGGTGCTTTCATAAGCTGCTTCACCAGCTGTGTCATTCCTCAAAATATGAAACATAAGGCAGGACATAGGTCGTGTGATTTTCTTTCCTGCAACCACAGGTTGAAAATCGTTCAATTCCCCCATCAACAAAATCAGTGTTGATGGGGGAATCCCTCTGGCGGAGCTATTGTGTTCTCCTGGCACGGACGGCGCCCCATGGCCCCCCTCCAATTGTGTTCTCCTGGCAGGGGGGGCACAGGGAGCCATCCCTGCCAGGAGAACACAATTATCATTTCCGATGGTAATAATCGCATGCTAGAATTCAGACAGGCTGGTTGTATCCCAGTTGATTGATGGATCGACTTGGGTATAATCAGCCTGCCCATAGATTGAAAATTTCTCAGCCGGTCCCTGCTGAACTGGTCGAAATTCGAACCATTTATGAACGACTTAAAGTGGTTGTAAACCTTTAAAAAACCTGCAAGACAAAGGCATAATGAGCTAGTATGCATGCATACTAGCTCATTATGCATTACTTACCTTGCATCGAAGCCCTCGCAGCCATCCTCGACCCCCCCTCCACGGCGGACATCTCTCCCGGAGCTTACTTCTGGGTATCGCGGCTCTGGCGCAGTGACTGGCCGGAGCCGCGATGATGTCACGCATGCACGCGGGAGTCGGCGGTAATGGCATATCTAACTGAAGCAACGGCGCGACGTGCCATTGTTTCAGTGCGCATGTGCCGATCACTTCTATCTCCTAAACAGTACAGGTTTAGGAGATATCCAGGGTAGCTACAGGTAAGCCTTAAAGTGGAAGTAAACCCTCCTATCGTTTTCAGCCAAGGAAGCTGCCATCTTGGCCTCTGTTCAATCTTCAACTGCCATGATGCTGCACATGTGATCAGTTATGACACCAGCCATTGGATGGTTTGACAGTTTGGTTGAAAGCATAGTCAATTTGACAGGTAGCATTTCCGGCATGCCATTTTTTTTTTTAAAGAGGAAGTAAAACCTCTTAAAAAAAAAAACACCCTGCAAGGCAAAGGCATAATGAGCTAGTATGCATAGCATACTAGCTCATTATGAAAAACTTACCTGAAAACGAAGCCCCCGAAGCCCTCCTTATCCTCGATCTTCTTCGCCGCCATCCAGGGCCGGAGTGACTTCCGGGTCTCGCCGCTCCAGCGCTATCATTCGCTGGAGCGGCGAGACGTCACTCCCGCGCATGCGCACGAGATCGGCATATCGCCGTGATCTCGGCATATTCAGTGCGCCCTCAGTGCGCCTGCGCGCCGCTGTCTACGGCGCATGCGCCGTAGACAGCGATGCCTTTTCATCGCTAAATATCTCCTAAACCATGTAGGTTTAGGAGATATTTATTGGACCTACAGGTAAGCCTTAATCTAGGCTTACCTGTAGGCCAAAGTCATATGAAAGGGTTTACTTCCACTTTAACTATTTAAATCAAAGTGTTTACTTCCACTTTAATATAGGCTTACCTGTAGCATAAACTTATAAAAATGGGTTTACAGAATGGTAACTGATAGGAAAATGTTGGCTATTTGTAAAACGTCAACAGATAAACCCTCATCTTTATCTCAACCACTACCCCTAGCCACTGATGTATAATGAGAGCAGTAACACATGACTGTCTTGGACATGTTAGGCATAACTGATTGCCTGGCTTTACCTATATTATTCAAGAGGTAACATCAGTAATACCAGCAATCAGACTGGAGCAGAGGAGTTTTTCCTCTCTGATTATGCACTGGTGAGTTTTTTATTAGCTGAATATATATATATATATATATATATATACATAGTGGCTTCTGTTATCATTGGCAAGAATAGAGATGCTTTATATGCACATACTTCCACTTTAAGTCATGCGTCTTCTTATTACTATATATCTATTCAGACTTACATTCAGGAAAGCTGTCATTATTCTATTGTGCCACATACATTTTTCACTGTGCTTCTGTCTTTTCATATTTTCCAAAGCTATTTCAACATTCTGCTCCTTATTTCATAGTTGATAGCATGTTTGGCATCCTTCCTGCAAACAATGATTAAAAAAGACAAGCATGTGATGAAGAAGACAATAGAGTAAGTGAGACATTACTGTGGTGACATCACGTGCTAAACCTATAAATCATTCCTTCACTCAGCCCCATTTGTGTCCTGTACCCATTTTTTTTCCTTCCAATCACTTAGTAAGCGGTCTACAGCCATTAAGAGTCCTTAGAGGATTAAATGCTGGATGCTATTTATCAAGATATTTTGGCTGATTTAGCTTTTTCTGCATCATCAACCACAGCACTGTATAATCCAAGAGGATGGTTTTACCTAAAAAGCCAATACATATGTGTGCTATATTTTATTTATAGGGGAATGGCAATGATAATAATAATTTTAATTAACTATGAAAAAAAACTGTGTTAAAGTGCATGTTACTCCTAAGATTTTTATAGCATATAGGTTTTTATAAAGGTATATTTTTGTCAAACAGTATCCTCTTGTGTTTCAATATGTGCCATTGGGCATAAATACCTGGTGATCCTGTTAGTCCCACTCATCTACTTGTTAAAAATTGACTACACTTAAGCCTCATACAAACGATCGGATTGTTGGCCAACAAAACCGTGGACTTTTGTCCAAAGGGCGTTGGGCCAAACTTGTCTTGCATACACGTGACACACAATTGTTGGCCAACAATCACAAATGTAGTGACGTACTGCATGGATTTCCTGCTCTTTAGCGCCACCCTGTTTACTTCCTCTGCTAATTTCGTGTTAGTAGAAGTTTGGTGAGTGTTGATTCGCGCTTTTTCATTTCGCTCTTTTCATTTCGCTCTTTTCATTTCACGCTTTTCATTTCGTGCTCTTCAGTTCGTTTCTGAACGGTTGTTTGTCAACCAGACATGTCGCAGAATCGGAGGAGATAACGTGTTATTTATTATTCGCCTTGGAGTTATTGCTTTGACATCCTTTGGGCTCCTTCTGCTAATTTCGTGTTAGTAGAAGTTTGGTGAGTGTTGATTCGCGCTTTTCATTTCACACTTTTCAGTTCGTTTCTGAACGGCCAGTCAGCAACCAGCCATGTTGCGGAATCTTGGAGTGCCTTGAACTTGCCTTGGAGTTATTGCTTTGACATAATTTTTTTGCTTGAATAATGATTTGATTTGTTATATTTCTATATTTTTGGATGCATAGAATGCACTTTTTGGTTAAGTTCTATTGGCAGATAGCTTGTCTAATTTTATTGGTTTTCTTTTTTAATGCACAATAAAAAAATTGTGTAGAATAATACTTGGCTATGTGTTTTACTTCAAATGACAGTTTGGGAGTAGGCAGTTACATTTAAAAAAAAATGCAATGTAAAATTGACAAGGGACACCAACATAGTTGTATCTTTGATCTTAAAAATGACGGGATAATGGTGTTGTGGTAACTTGTCCAAAAAAATTCAAAATAAATAAAAAATATATTATTCTTGACATCACTAGAAAAAAAAAAGCCTTTGAAAATTAATTTGCAATAAGTCCATCAGTATCACCAGCAAAGCAGATTCATTATTATGCCATTAAAGAAGAAAAGAATTGTGCGCTGCATTTGGAGATTTCATAATTGTGCCATGCCACGAATGTTAATTCTCCATTACGAACGCTAGTTTACAAGACCGACCGCTTCTGGCTCGTCCTTGCTTCCGAGCATGCGTGTGTGTACTTTGGACTTTTGTCCGACTGACTTGTATACACACGCTCTGAAAATCCGACAACAGACATTTGTCCGCGGAAAATTTTAAAACCTGCTATCCAACATTTGTCCGCGTAAAATCCGACAATTGTCAGATAGAACATACACACGGTCGGATTTTCTGCCAACAGCCTGTCATCACACATGTCCCATCGGAAAATACGATTGTGTGTATGAGGCTTAAGCATGAAAGCTAATCTGTGCTGGCATGGACAGTTTGTATCTCTTTCCCTTATAGGGATACAGGTATGTCATGCGTAGGCACGGCGTGTGCCTGTGTCTCTGGAGTCAGATTTCCAGACAAGCCCCATGCTCAGCACGGCTGCTGTGGCAATGGCTGTGAACCATTAGCCAATCACAACCTGCTGCACCCAGTACCCAGATAGCAAGCAATTGTGCTGCAAGTTTGAAAATGACTTGCTAAGCTATTGCTAGACTTGCCAGGCTTCACAAGTTTGTTGCACAATTGCAGCAAGTCCACATTGCATGACTCCAGATCAACTTTCTTTGCAAACATTCTGCAAATCTGCTGCAAGTTCTGGTTCAGTTATGTTGTGCAATAGTCCTCTCCCAACAGGGGTCACTGTGGCTGAATTTTCAGGCTGTAGACTTGTACAGCTCTTGCTGTAGAGTCACCACTACAACTTTGCTCTTGCTATAGACTTGCCACTTAAATTTGCTACAAATTGGAAAAGTGTCAAATTTGTGGCAAGTTATCCTTGCTATCTAGGTAGGGACATGGACAGAAGACCAGATAGCAAGGATAACTTAAACAAAACAAAATATAGTGTAGAGCAACATAAACAAATACAAATAAAACAATAAAATAAAGTCCAAATATAACAAAATTTCACTGACTTCAGTGACCACCACTGGAAGTCACTGGAAATTTATGAGCTGTCACTGAAAGTTGCACAACGGTGGAATTTTTTCATATTTGGACTTGTTTTATCTGTATTTGTTTATGGTTACGCTACACTATATTTTGTTTTGTTTAATATATTTAGAGTCACACATGGATACACTCTAAAGCCCCGTACACACAGTCGGAAAATCCGACCACAAAATCCATCAGATTTTTTCCGTCTGATTTTTTCGGACACTGGTGTTGCATACACACGGTCGGACAAAGTTGTCGGAAAATCCGATCATTCTGAACGTGGTGACGTTTGTTGCCTACGACGGGACTACGTAGAGGCTAGTAGCCAATAGCTTTGGTCTTGTAATGTGATCTGAGCATGCGTGGCACTTTGTCCATCGGAATTCGCTACGCACGATCGGAAAAAGTCCGATAGGACTTTGTTGTCGGAAAATTTGAGAGCAGGAGATAAAACTTTGTCCGTCGGAAAATCCGACGGAAAAAGTCCGATGGAGCCAACACACGGTCGGAATTTTCCGACAACATTGTCTGATAGGACATTTTCCGTCGGAAAATCCGACCGTGTGTATGGGGCATAAGTGGTGTGGGCAGCAATCACGTCAAAGGGGTTGTAAACCCTCGTGTTTTTTCACCTTACTGCATCCTATACATTAAGGTGAAAAAACACCTGGCAGTCACCGGCCCCCCAGCCCCCCCGTTCTATTTCCCTGAGCCCCTTTATCTCTTCGGGCGGGGACGTGCTCTCCCTCTCTCCACCAGGGTCCAGGCTCTTGATTGGATAGATTGATAGCAGCGCAGCCATTGGCTCCCTCTGCTGTCAATCAAATCCAATGACACGGGCATCCATGTTATTATGGAGCTTGCTTTGTGCACTGATCAAATCATTTGGTGGAGGGGGGATTATGGTGTGGGGTTGTTTTTCTGGGGTTGGGCTTGGCCTCTTAGTTCCAGTGAAGGGAACTCTTAACGCATCAGCATACCAAGACATTTTGGACAATTTCATGCTCCCAACTTTGTGGGAACAGTGTGGGCATCCTGTTCCACCATGACTGCGCACCAGTGCACAAAGCAAGGTTCATAAACACATGGATAAGTGAGTTTGGGGTGGAGGAACTTGACTGAGTCCTGACCCCAACCTGATAGAACACCTTTGAGATGAATTAGAGCAGAGACTGTGAGCCAGGCCTTCTCACCCAACATCAGTGCCTGACCTCACAAATGCGCTTCTGGAAGAATGGTCAAACATTCAAATAGACACACTCTTAAACCTTGTGGACAGCCTTCCAAGAAGAGCTGAAGCTGGTATAGCTGCAAAGGGTGGGCCAACTCAATATTGAACCCTACAGACTAAGACTGGGATGCCATTGAAGTGCAAGTAAATACTTTTGGTAATATAGTGTAAATAATGGCACGTGAAATACAATTCAATATGAGGTCCTCTTTTATCATTAAAAGACGTAACCACATTCATTTATCAGAATACAGGATTTTTCCCATAGTGGTGCTTTAAAAATCCATATTTTATTTAAACTGTTTTATTAGGTTAATGGCTACATTGTACGTAATATCTATAATTACAGAGTTTTGGGATCTTCGTGAGATTTATACCGCATAGAGTTAAAAAAAAATCAGATTTTTATAGATTTCATAGAATTCCCCTTCAAGCTTCTCAGACTTTTATTATACATTATGGGACATTATTACAGTTTGTTACTTATAAGGCCAAATGATCACAAAATCTGTTTGCTATGCTGCCTTTAGTATATCCTGCAGTGCCTGCAAAATATCAATAGATACAGTTGCTAGAGAACGGCATGTTGGCAAAAGGTTATTTGAACTATTCCTTTGTTATATGCTTAAAGCGGAACTAAAATGTATCTGAGCATCATAAACTGAAAACTCTTTTTAATACATTTTTAATACTTACAGGAAACTCTACAACACATCCATGTCTTTATGCTTTATTTTGTTCAAGTCCATGTATGGCTGGCTTAAAAAAGAAACCTTTTTAAAAAAGTTTGTTTATATTTACTTTTTTCTTGTTTTAACCACTTACGCGGAAAGACACCTACAGCGCGGACGCTAACTGCCGGGAGGGTGTCCCTGGACGTCCTCCTGTTTACTTCCCCTCTGCACGCCGCCATAGGCATGCATCGGGGAAGTTCTGTATTGGCTGGGTCCCTTGGACACAGCCAATCACAGATCGTGCTAAATGGCCAATCACAGTGGCCATTTAGCACTCGATCGGCGTGTCCAATGAGAGGTGATCTCATATGTAAACATATGAGATCATCTCTCATTGCTGGCTCTCCCTCCTCACACAGAGACAGCGTGTCCGGAGGGAGAGCTTCCGTGCTGCAGCTGCAGCTGCTGCAAAGTGTATTTGTACTACTTTTTTTTCCCCAAATTTTCGGTCTTTTTTCATTTATAGCGCAAAACATAAAAAACCCAGAGGTGATCAAATACCACCAAATTAAAGCTCTATTTGTATGAAAAAAAGGACAAAAAATTAATTTGGGTACAGTGTTACATGACTGAGTAATTGTCATTCAAAGTGTGAAAGCACCGAAAGCTGAAAATTGGTCTGGGCAGGAGGGGGTTTAAGTGCCCAGTAGGCAAGTGAGTTAATGTTCAATCTGCCCCCTGACTCTGTTATCACCTAGGTAAGAATGACGTAAAAGCCTCCTCCGGCACCCTTCCGGGATACAAGGCCTTACACCATTCATAAAATCCTATGATATCTTGCACTATGGAAACATGTCAACAAACAAGGGATCAGTCTCTGAGCGTGTGCGAGATCTGGTGCCACATCATTCGTGTAGAGCATTGGTCTCCAAACTGTGGCCCGTGGGTCGAATTTGGCACTTTGCTTGCCTTTATCCGGCCCTCAGGGTCCCATTCCTCCCAATGACACAAATGATGTGGCAATATTCCTCCCAATGATGGGGCACTATTCCTTCCAATGGCACCACCGATGGGGTACTATTCCTCCCAATGAGGATTACTGATGTTTACTCACATTGTTGTCAGGGCATTTTCTACTCCTGGGGGACCACAGTCCGGCCCCCTTAATGTCTGAAGGACAATAAAGTGGCCCTTTGTTTAGAAAGTTTGGAGACCCCTAGTGTAGAGCTAGGATAAGGGGGGGGGGCAGAGGGAGCCAGTGCTCCAGGCACAGTGTTGATATGTAAAAAAAAAATACTCTGCGTTAAGTGTATAAAGGAAATGACAGCTGCACACGAACAATATCTGGACATAAGATATACTTGACAACACTCAAAAAAAGTGTGCTCTCTCTTTAAATATAATAATCAAGCAATTCACATTTTTCCCCGAAAATAAGCCCTACCCCGAAAAGAAGACCTAGCGTGAGTTTCTGGACTGGCTTCAATATAAGCCCTTCTCCAAAAATAAGCCCTAGTTGAAGTCCTTGTAAAATGATGTAATCGTAAAATGATGTAATCCATTCTGTAAAAAGATCATATAATGTGGAGTGTGTCTCCTTGTGTAACTTTATTGTGGAAAATATCTAATTTACAGCGCCACCAGGCGCTCACGTGACCCACCTGAGCTCTTCATTCTCCTCCCGGATGATGTCAGCAGCCCCTCCGTCTGCCACGCTCAGAGCAGTCTGACGTCAGCGGGGTTCTCGGCCTCTCCCTCTGCAGGAAGAAGAGCTCACGTGAGCACCCAGCGCAGCTGTAAATAAGATATTTTCCACAATAAAGTTACACAAGGAGACAATGCACGTAAACCACTTCACGACTGGCGCACGACGATGTACGTCGACAGAATGGCACGTACAGGCATAAGGGCGTACAGGTACATCCCCTTTAAGATGCCTCCGTGCCATCGAGCGCTCGCGCCGGTCGGGACCCCCATGAGGCCGGTCGCGGGTCCCGTGGACTCGATTGCCGCGGGGATACCCACGATTGTCTCACGGGAAGGCTGAACGGGGAGATTCAGAAATAAACAGCATCTCCCCGTTCTGCCTAGCAACTAGTGACGCTGATCTCTGCTCCCTGTGATTGGAGCAGAGATCAGCATTCACTAGCTGACAGCCACGCCCCCCCACAGTTAGAAACACGCCTCTAGTTACATGTAACCCCTACACTGCCACCTAGTGGTTAACCCCTTCACTGCCAGTGTCATTTACACAGGAATCAATGCATTTAAATAGCATTGATTGCTGTATAAATGACAATGGTCCCAAAAATGTGTCAAAAATGTCCGATGTTTCCACCATAATGTCGCAGTCACAATAAAAATCGCTGTTCGCCGCCATTACTAGTAAAAAAAAACTTATTAATAAAAGTGCTATAAAACTATCCCCTATTTTGTAAACGCTATAACTTCTGCGCAAACCAATTAATAATCGCTTATTTCACTGAAAAAAAAAAAAAGTTTTTTTATATATTTTTGGGGGATATTTATTATAGCAAAAAGTAAAAAATAATGTGTTTTTTTTCAAAATTGTCGCTCTTTTTTTTGTTTATAGCGCAAAAAATAAAAACCGCAGGGGCGATCAAATACCACCAAAAGAAAGCTCTATTTGTGGGAAAAAAAGGGACGTCAAATTTGTTTGGGAGCCACGTCGCACGACCGCGCAATTTTAAGTTAAAGCGACGCAGTGCCGAATCGCAAAAAGTGGTCTGGACTTAAGCCGGTCTGAAAGTGGTTAAATAAACTTTTTACAGAACGGATTACATCATTTTACAATGTCTTTAACTAAGCTTTATTTTTGGGATTGCAGAATTTCACAATGCTGACTCCTGAGCTGACAGGGGGATAAACTTTTTTGTACATATCGTAAATAAATAAGACACCCCCTGAAAATAAGCCCTAGTGTGTTTTTTGTAGCCAAAGTTAATATAGGACCGTACACCGATAAGGAAAAATACAAATAAGTCCACCAAAGTGAAATAAAGTCCCTAAAATTGATGTTCAAATCAATTGCAAATAATCATAATCCCATGCAAATCCCGAAAGGAGCCAGCGTTGTGAAAAAAAATTAATCCACACCACCAGGATACACACACTTCTTACCAGAAAGATTGGATCTCAAATGAGATAAAATTTATTGGCACAGCCATACACTATGAGATATCCCTTCAATCTGTGAGGCTCCTATGCGGCACATTTGTTCTATGGCTCCACCAAACTGGTTCCCTTTCTGCTCCACATCAGCATTTATATAAAAGAGGAAGAACAGAACCACATACTTCAACCAATAAAAGCAAGATAAAATGTATTTAGCGTGTACTCTTAACTGTGGATATCAGTAACTCGCATTGACAGAAACAAAGATGGCGCCACCGGAACTTCCAACAGTGTGCACGATAACTTCACTGGCCACAAGCGCCACCCAATGCATTTCCACACAACGGTTGAGTCACATGCCTAATAAAGGTGTCCTTCTAGGCTTCGAAATATTGTTTTTATTACAATGATGTGATTGCTAAATAAAGCTTTTAACTAGGGTTGTCCCGATACCACTTTTATAAGACCAAGTACAAGTACCGATACTTTTTTTCAAGTACTCGCCGATACCGATTACCGATACTTTCTTTTAATGTCATGTGACAGTTTTCAGAGCACAATACAGATTAGGTGGCACTG
This sequence comes from Lithobates sylvaticus, assembly GCA_028564925.1. NCBI lineage: Eukaryota > Metazoa > Chordata > Amphibia > Anura > Ranidae > Lithobates > Lithobates sylvaticus. Next base: position 161,910,144 of record CM053034.1, on the reverse strand, counting down.
ATATGCAGCACTGATAGGATTAGGTGGCACTGATGGGCACTGATATGCATATGGAGCACTGACTGATGGCTGGAACTGACAAATTGTTGGCAATGATAGATGGCACTGAAAGGTGGCTGGCAATGATAGATGGCACTGAAAGGTGGCTGGCACAGATAGATGGCACTGAAAGGTGGCTGGCACAGATGGCACTGAAAGGTGGCTGGCACAGATAGATGGCACTGAAAAGTGGCTGGCAGATAGATGGCACTGAAAGGTGGCTGGCACTGATGGCACTGACAGGTGGCTGGCAGTGACGGCACTGACAGGTGGCTGGCACTGACAGGTGGCTGGCACTGACAGGGGCACTTATGGGCATTGGGCACTGATAGATGTCTGGCACTTATGGGCATTGATAGGTGGCTGGCACTGATGGCACTGACAGGTGGCACTTGCAGGCATGGGACATTAATAGGTGACATTTATGGGCACCCATGGGCAGGCACTGAAATGCCATGAAAAGAAAGGCTGCTTGCGATGCCCATCTTGGTACTCCACTCGGCCGCATAAAAGCAGCAGTGGCCATCTTGTTACACCCAGCCCATATACTTCAGGCTGGGTGTAACAAGATGGCCGCTGCTGGCTTACTGCGGCTGAGTGAAGGGTGTACCAAGATGGGCGTCGGGATGTCCAAACGCTGACGTCGACACGAGCGTCACTTCCGTTGTTCCGCCCGCTGACTTCCGGTTGTGCCGGGTCACCGAATCTGACGAAAACGCCGCCTCCCAGGTATCGGATCAGGCATCGGGAGCATTTGTGCGAGTACAAGTACTCGCGCAAATGCTCGGTATCGGTCCCTATACCGATACTAGTATCGGTATCGGGACATCCCTACTTTTAACCAATTCTGGAGATAAATGAAAAGCTGGTGACATTCTCTTAGGCCGGCCATACACGGGGGGATTTAATTTCCTATAACCAGGAACCACGCAGCTTTTGAAAACTGGGAACAGATATATGCTCTATATTGTGAATAGAAAAAACTGCGCTATTAACCACTTGCCAACTGCCGCATGTAAATATACGTCGGCAGAATGGCACGGCTGGGCAAATGGGCGTACAGGTACGTCCCTTTGAATTTGCCAGCGTGTGGTCACGTGCGCGCCGCCGGCGCCACGCACGCAACCTTGCCGGGAGCTCCGTGAGTAGGATTGCGGGTCCCGCGGACTCGATGTCTGCGGGGATTCCCGCAATCGTCTCACGGAGCTGAAGAACAGGGAGATGCTAATGTAAACAGGCATCTCCCCGTTCTGCCTAGTGACACTGTCACTGATCATAGCTCCCTGTGATCGGGAGTTACGATCAGTGAAGCGTCATTCGTAGCCACGCCCCCTAACAGTTAGAATCACTCCATAGGACACACTTAACCCCTCCCTAGCAGTGTCATTTTTACAGCAAACAGTGCAATTTTATAGCACTGATCGCTGTAAAAATAATAATGGTCCCAAAAATGTGTCAAAATTGGCCAATGTGTCCACCGTAATGTTGCAGTCATGATAAAAACTGCAGATCGCCGCCATTACTAGTAAAAAAAAAAAAATTATTAATAAAAATGCCATAAAACAAACCCCTATTTTGTAGACGCTATAACTTTTGCGCAAACCAATCAATAAACGCTTATTTTTTCTTTACCAAAAATATGTAGAATACGTATCGGCCTAAACTGAGGAAAAAAATTTTTTTTTTATATATTTTTTGAGGATGTTTATTATAGCAAAAAGTAAAAAATAATACATTTTTTTTTCAAAATTGTCGCTCTGTTTTTGTTAATAGCGCAAAAAATAAAAACCACAGAGGTGATCAAATACCATTGATTGATTCCTGTCATCCTCAACCTCAGAACCAACATCTGAATCCATTATTGGCTGGGCATCAATGGGCAATTGGCTGACGCTGTGGTCAAATAACTCTAGCTGACTCCTCAATGGCTGATGTTGGGGCTATGGCAGGAATAGATGTGGACAAGGAGGCAGGTTTATCCACACTGACAACTGCAGGGGACTGCACACTTGTCTCTGCTTGCGTGACAGAGGATGAGGAGGATGAGGAAGGTATAGTAAGCCAGTCCACCATCTCCTCTGCATGTCCTGGCTGGATAGCATGGGCAAACTCACTAAACAGAGGAAATGATGCCCTGCCTGAGGAATGACCACCACGTCCACCTTTGCCTGTGGACACATTTGTTGCTGCCCCCCTTACAGTGCCAAGGGAATGTCTGGCTCTCCTTGTTGTCTTCCCAGACATTATTGGGAGGGAGGGGGAGGTGCTTATAAGCAAATGTAAAGAAGAAGTTGAAATCTGAACGTAGATGCACTTTAATCAATGTAAAGAGGTGCACTTTAATTAGAGTACTCACATATAATGCACCAAACGTACAGTGACGCACAGAACTGTGATTCACTGGCATGCAATGAGGAATAGAACTTTCCTTTGCAGAGACAGATAATGGAATACGATATAATAAATAAAACTTAGAAAAAATACCCTGCAGTCTACTATGTAGACGGATGGCAAAGTAGGCTAGACTGAAAAAAGCCTGTGTTTAAAGCTCAGCAGATATCTGTTATGCCCTCTTTAGAAGGCAGGTAATAGAATATAGTGTAATAGGTAGACTTGAAGCACAAAATCAGAAGTTTAGTCTGCAACCTGCTTTTTGGACAAATTGCGGAATGGACTCAACCAAAAAAAGCTTCTGCAAAGGTCGAGAGATTTTTTACAACACCGGCTCCACTGCTGGGGATGGACGCTGATGTGAGGAGGACTCCGCTGATGGGGACACCACGGGCATGTAAGAAGGACTGATGTGGACACGAGATGTAAGGAGGACTGATGGGAACACCAGATGTAAGGAGGACTGATGGGGACAACAAATGTAAGTAGGACTGATGGGGACAGCAGATGTAAGGAGGACTGATGGAGAAACCACTTGTAAGGAGGACTGATGGGTACACCAGATGTAAGGAGGACTGATGGGGACACAGATGTAAGGAGGACTGATGGGGACACGAGATGTAAGGCAGACTGATGGGGACACGAGATGTAAGGCAGACTGATGGGGACACGAGATGTAAGGCAGACTGATGGGGACACAGATGTAAGGAGGACTCTGCTGATGGGACACAGATGTAAGGAGGACTCTGCTGATGGGGACACCAGATGTAAGGAGGGGCTCCGCTGATGGGGACACCAGATGTAAGGAGGGACTCTGCTGATGGGGACACAGATGTAAGGAGGGACTCTGCTGGGGGCACCTGATGTAAGGATGGACTCTGCTGGGGGCACCTGATGTAAGGTCGGACTCTGCTGGGGGCACCTGATGTAAGGACGGACTCCGCTGGGGGCACCTGATGTAAGGAAGGACTCTGCTGGGGGCACCTGATGGCATCTGGTGGCAGGTGACACGCTCAGGGCTCCCACTGATTCTGCATTATGGTGAGTTGAATGATTTTATTTTATATTACAATGTAATAATAGAAATAGTGCGCTTCAATCATCCTGACACCATAACAACCATGGTGCCGGGATGATTAAAGTGCTAACACCAGGTGTTTGGAGTATCTTTATCTGCTGATTGTTAAACTTTGGAATATACATTTCTATTGTGGTGTAGGATCTGGGGCTGCTGTCCCTCCATCACTCTCCCTCTCCCCCCCCCCTTCCCCCTTCATCCCAGACTCTAACCACACCCCATTTGAGCCACGCCATTTAAGCCACGCCCACTATGTCGCGTAAACCATGCCCATTTTTTGTCACAGCGCAATTTGCACGCCACATTTTTTGTTTTTCCTATGCCACGCCTACAAAGGCATGCCCTGCCCCTAATTATAATGCGACTCTGCCTACAGCCAAAAAAGTGTCCCTAAATTTTTTTTTACAATGTTGGCAACTATGCTGTTCTATCTCTCTCCATGCCGAGATCACACTGAAAATGGCTGCCATTGAAATAATTATTTTATACTGTTGGGCGGGAATGAGCCATGATTGGATAAAGTCATGATGACAGTGTCCAATCATGACTCTGACTGTGCCCTGATTGGCTGAAGCTTTCACTGCTTCAGCCAATCAGGGCTTGCAAATCACTGTTCAGTGCCGCAATGCATTGTGGTCAGTTCGGGGGGGGGCGAACAAATGGTCGAACGGCCCATTTGTGCGGCTGTTCGTCGAAAGCCCGGACAACGGAATTTATGCTTGGGTCGAACCGTTCACCCATCCCTACTCAGCACCTGTGTGCCAGGATGACTACAATCCTGTACATGCACAGGAGTGATGCCATCCTGCGCCGGCCAATTAAAATGGCTGCAACCTGGCTAGACTGCAGCTATTTTCATTGGCCGGTGCAGGATGACATAACTCCTGCACCGGCCAATGAAAATAGCTGCAGTCCAGCCCCCATAAAAAGCTGGGTAGAAGATGCCAGCACCAGGAAGGATTGTAGAACTGTTGAAGGGAGGTAAGTTTCGCTTTGCACATAAGCCAAACTTGATGCACCAGTCAAATTAAAATCATTGAATATTTACCTTCCATTTGCTGCACAAATGCTGGTCTCTGTATGCTGTGCAGCATTCTGCACTGCGGTTCCAGTCTGCCTAAGCATCACCTCTGTCACACATAGTGATTAAGAATAAATGAATATTCAAGATACAATTGCTAAAATCTTACTAATATATCATTAGTGCTGCAAACTAATTAAATGTAAAATAAAACATCATTATGGATGGTTTAATATGTTCATTTTTTTTAAGCTGTTATTTATGAAGTAACAAAACGTGGGTTGACAGTCCCTAGAGGCAGTACAGAAAGCATGTTAAGATCTCTGATCAGCTTATAAAAATCCTCCTTTGGTAAATATACCGGGAAGGGGGAAAAGTGTTACACTACCAGATGGTAGGGAGAAAATTGCTTTAGATGATTGAAGTCCAGCTTTAAAGGTACGATCCAGTCACAAATGGTTTTTAACCAGCTCTGTTGTACCAGTCCACCCTACTCACTAATTTGGTTATCCACTCTCATTGCTGCCACCACCAGTGTTGGTCATCTTACTTTAAAAAAGTAATTAGTTCAGTTACAAATTACTTCTCCCAGAAAGTAATTGCGTTAGTAACTCAGTTACTACATTAGAAAAGTAATTAGTTACGCAGCAAAGTAACTGTGACTTTTTTTTTATATTCTATACGTGTAACAAAAGGGGCGGGTCTAGTATTACTGTAACCAAGGGGCGCATTTATTATTGTTATATATCGTGTAACCAAGGGCCTGCTCTATTATTACTCTAACCAAGGGGCAGATCTGTTATAGCGTTTAAGCAAGGGGCGGGTCTATTATTATTATATCGTGTAAGGGGCGGATGGCTACAGAAAAGGGCGAATGTTAAATTAATGGGCAGAGCTCGATTTATAACAATAATAATAAATGCGCCCCTTGGTTACAGTAATACTAGACCCGCCCCTTAGTTACACGATAGATGCCCCTTGCAGAGTAGCATGAGCATCGGGAGCGTGCGGCATCGCCTCGTACAATTACATGTTAACTGCGCCTGCGCGGTGTAGAGTTCACTTAGAGCTGTTTAGGTTCGGCAATTTTCGTAAGCTCTGTAGTCCTTCGTACTGCGCAAGCGCTGCACCTGCGCAGTACAGGGGGTCCTTATCCGGCGAGGGAACTTTTTCGGCAGAACACCGGAATTACACTACTGCCATCTAGTAGCGGTAGATGTAATTGCGGTAACACCGCCCAAGTAATGGGAACTGCGTTACCATGAGGGGAAAAGTAATCAGTTAGATTACTCGTTACCCTCTAAAGTAACTGGGTTAAGTAACTACGTTTATTTTAACTCAGTTACTTACATCACTGGCCACCACTAGTCAGAATTGGATGTCACCTAGGGTTTTTTTCACTTATGCAGATTGAGGGGCTCTGGGATGTCGGGTTTGAGTGGAGAAAAATAGCTTTCTCCAGAATTGGTAAATCTTGGATTGGTTTCTGGAGCCCAGAGGATTTGTGAAGATTTGGGAGGGATGAAGTCTGAAACTCTGGGTCCACATTTAACTGGAAACCAGCATCCTGATTGTGTAGGTGTGCACAGGCCTTATAGCAGTGATGGCGAACCTATGGCACGCGTGCCACAGCTGGCACGCAGAGCCATCTCTGTGGGCACACGAGAGGGTCCAGAACAGAGCTAGAGGTCTCTCTCTCCTCTCAGCCCCCTCCCTCTCTTTCTGTCCCCCCCTCTTTGTGTCCCCCTCTATCTGTTCCCCTTCTCTCTCAGCTCACCCCTCTCTCAGCATCTCTCTCACACCTCTCTCTCTCTCTGTCCCTCTTCTCTCTCTCTGTCCCCCTTCTCTTTCTCTGTCCCCATCTCTCTCTCTCTCTCTCTCTCTGTACCCTCTCCCTCTCTCTGTTCCTCCTCTCAGCATTTCTCTCACACCCTTCTCTCTCAGCCCCTCTCCCTCTCTCTGTTGCCCCTCTCTCTCAGAATCTCTCGCACACCCCTCTCTCTCTGTCGCCTCTCACTCTCTCTCTGTGCCCCTCTCCCTCTCTCTCTCTGTCCCATCACCCTCTCTCTCTGTATTATCCCCCTCTCTCTCTCATCCCCTCTCTCTCTCAGCCCCCCTCCCTCTCTCTCAGCCCCCCCCCCTCTCTCTGTTCCCCCTCTCTATCAGCATATCTCTCACATCCCTCTCTCTCTCTCTGTCCCCCTTCCCTCTCTCTCAGCCCCTCTCTCTCTCTGTTCCCTCTCTCTTTCAGCATATCTCTCACACCCCTCTCTCTCTGCCCCCCTCTCTCTCAGCCCCCCTCCCTCTCAGCATCTCTCTCACACCCCTCACTCTCACTGTCCTCTATATCTCTCTCTCCCCCCCTCTCTCTCACCCCCCCCTCTCTCTCTCACAACACCCCTCTCTCTCTCTCTCACACAACCCATGCCGTGTTGGCACTTTGCTACACAAAACCAATGTATTTATTTCAGTTTGGGCACTCGGGCTCAAAAAGGTTCGCCATCACTGCCTTATAGTATAAGAACTTTTTATGATTCAGGGCACAATCTTTGGGAGCTCACTGAATGAGCTCCCAGCACAAGGACCAAGGTGTCAAAGGGCAGGCTCCCAATATTGTGACCACTGTGATAGTCAATATACCTACAGGACCTTGTGCCAGTTTTGACCTGCAATCACAACACCCGGCAGAGAAAATATTGTCTTCTTCTGCAGCTATCTGCATTTGATCACATGAGATATCAGAGCTCATATCCTGCAATCCATATGTTAAACATAAAATATAACAGACAGAAAACTGCACAAAAATCTCTCAAAAGGTGTCACAATTCCAGATGAAACATCTATCAGTGAGAGTCGTCTAAACTTAAACACGGGCTGTGCTTCCAACTCTGTGCTCCATAGAAGAATGGAGAAGAAAAACAATACAGTTTCATGGCTGCAAGTACTGGAAAGTACAGATAAAAAAACCTGACTCATCCAAATGTGGACTTTTTGTTAACTACAGCCTCAGCAAAATGGGAGAAAAGGCTTTACATAATAGGGACATTTCTTTTGCTGCTTAACCACTTTTCACATGTTTCGCATGTTGAAATCTTCATTTTTTGACAGAAATTACTTGAAATCCCCCAAAAAGGATATATTTTCTTAAAGCAAAGACCCTATAGAATATAATGGTGGCAGTTGCAAATTTGTATGTTACATGGTATTTGTGCAACTGTTAAACTTTTTTTTTTTTTTAAAGTACATTAAAATTTATTTTAGTACAAACACAATGTAATACCCAATTTTTTGGTAAAATATAAAAGATGAGGTTGCATCAAGTAAATAGATACAGGGGGTCCCCGGGTTACGAACCCGTTAGGGACTGTCCTGTTTGTAATTCGGAAATGTTTGTAAGTCGGCCGCGCATGCGCAGAATGACAATTATGGACATTTCCGATGTTCCGTCGAATGCCGTTCTGCGCATGCGCTGCAAATTACAGACATTTACGATGTTTTCCGTCATTTTCCGAGGCTCCGTCTGGCTGCGCATGCGCAGAACGGCCAATGTACACGCAAAATGGCAGATTCGTAAGTAGGAGATGTTCGTAGGTCGGGCGTTCGTAAGGCGGGGACCCCCTGTACCAAACTTGTCAAGCCTTTAAACTGAACGTGCCTGTAAAAACAGGAAAAACCTTGGTACCAAAATTGTCCATAGGCAACTCCTTTACATTGACTCTGTCTGCCCTAACAAAGAGTTTAAGCTCTAGAATCTAGGTTTTATGCATTGCATGTTAATCCGTTCCCACCCAGCTCTGGAGTCCCTTTACTAGGGTCTGTACTTTTGTATAGAATAGAGTCGCGCTTCATAAACAATTTCACAGCATAAAAAGCATCATACAAAACAAACAATAGTCCTCTTAGATGGAAAAGGATGATGATTAAGCAGCAGTAATATTGATACTGCAAGTTGTATTCCACACGTGGGTCTCAAACACAGTGACATACAGTCCACTCCAATCTCCTGTGTGACAAACACCATATGACACCACCAACGAAGGTATAGAAAGATTGCCTGCTTACCAGCAGTACTGGACCTTTTGAAAAAGGCCAGTAATACTTGTGGCTGATTACCCCGCCAGGGACTTTGGATGGCAATCCGACCAAAGCTTGATGGTCCTGTAGGCGAATCCTCTCTCCAGATTACCTGGATAGTCCCACGATTTCTGATGATCTCCGGTCACATTCGGTGCCTCAGCAGCTCTGTCACCTCTCTTAACTTCCCAACACCAAACAGTACCGTACTGTTTGGTGTTGGGAAGGGAGTGGACAGAAACACTTGAGGGGGGAGGCATTTGAGCATTTTCACTCATCACACACAGGGCAGCCCATCCACCTGAATGGGCTGCCCTACACTCAACAATTACCCCAAAGAAACTTCAGAACTTTTTTTTAGAGCGGATCTTGGTGCGTTTTTTACTGCAATTTTTCCATCTAAGAGGACTATAGTTTGTTTTGTTTGATGCTTTTAATGCAGTGAAATTGTTTATGAAGCCCGACTCTGTTCTATACAAATGTTGTTTATGTGGTATATCACACATTAGAGACGCAGCTATTCTACATTTTTTTATTTTATTTATTTACTGACTCAAGTTAAGCGTGTTTTTTTTCTATACAATAGGGTCTGTACGCCGGGGGGGGGGGGGGGCAGGAAGCATTGGAAAACATGTGATCACTGTGATTGGCTGTCAGTGGTCAAATGATCGGATGCCAGTCCTGTCATTATTGCAGATCGAGAGTTGTCAGCTCATATCCCCATGACTAAGCTCCAGGGGGGCAGAGCGAAACGCTTTGGGGGCAAGGCCTGGTCGGAGTCCAGGCTGAGGTTGCCACTCAACTCACCTCCCTAGTATCTTTCAGACTAGGGGTTACCCCTTTTACCTCTGAGCTACTACAGGAGCCAAGACGAGCTCCATCCCCAGCCGGAACTCTCAGCAAATGCTGAAGCACACCCACTTATACATCCCCCATTCATCGAGCCTGAGCTGCACACACGAAGAGCTAACCAGTTACAGCTGTCGGCTCAATCCCTGTGCTGTTAGGGTATTCTCAGCACAGAAACCTTGACCAATCATTGATGCTGCAGCTGCAGGCATCATCCCAGTACAACCACTTGAAGTCAAGCGATGTACAGGTATGTTGATTGGCAGAAAGTGGTTAAAGTGGAGTGCCCCTTAAAAAAAATAAAAATAAAAGTCAGCAGCTACAAATACTGCAGCTGCTGACTTTTAACAATCGGACACTTACCTGTCCCAGTGATGCGGGGGGACGGAGCCCCGCTCGTTCTCGCCGCGCGCCGTGATATGCCACGCAGTCATCTGGGACCTGTCACGTGTTCCAGATGACTGACTGCGCCAAGGGGAAGTGATGTCACCAGCCCAGGCACTGAAGGAGGCAGACTACGAGGGACCCCCCTAGCAACAGGCATTTAGAGGTTACGTTTTTTTTAATTATTTTATTTTTTATTTTTTTAGGAATTCTAAGCTATTTTTATTTTTTTTGGTGGAAACACCACTTTAATAAAGTGTAGGTTCGTTATATTATCCAAATATGTTCTGATGTGTTGTATTGACATTTTTGTTAATAACTTACAGCGGTTGTAGTCTAAAGTAGAATTTTATATTGGGGGTTTGTGTGTATTGCTCCAGTGACTCCCCCTTGTTTAACCACTTCAATACCGGGCACTTAGACACCTTCCTGCCCAAGCCAATTTTCAGCTTTCAGCGCTATAGCAATTTGAATGACAATTGCACGGTCATGTGACACTGTACCCAAACACATTTTTTATCATTTTGTTCCCACAAATAGAGCTTTCTTTTGGTGGTATTTGATCACCTCTGCGATTTTTATTTTTTGCGCAACAAATAAAAAAAGACAGGGAATTTAGAAATTGTTTCTGTTAAAAAAAAATTGTAATTAAAGTGGTGTTTCAGCTGTAAAAAATTTTTTTTAAAAGTCAGCAGCTAAAAAAAAAAGTAGCTGCTGACTTTTAATAAGGGGACTTACCTTCCAGGGCGCCTACGATGTCGGCCGCCGAGGCCAACATGTCCCTCGGCTCCCGGCTCCGCCATCCGTACTAAGGGAAACAGGCCTTGCGGCTTCCCTGCCCGTTTCCTACTGCGCATGCGCGAGTCACGCGGCGCTTTGTGAATGGGACGGGCTGTGTTAGGGAACACACAGTTCCCAGAACACAGCGTGCCCCATTACCCAGAAGACAACGCGGAGGAGAGAAAATTTATTTTTTTAAGAATATTAATGCTCTTTTTTTTTTAGGATGACCCGTGGAGGTTTTCTTCTTCAATAACGGGCACTGATATGGCTGCACTGACGGCACTGATAGGTGGCACTGGTATGCGGCACTGATGGGCACTCATAGGCAGCACTGATGGACACTCATAGGTGGCACTGATAGGTGGGCACTGATAGATGGCATTGATGGGTGGCATTGCTGGGCATCCCTGTTTTGTAAGTTGCCACAGAGGTTTTTGTGGGCACTGATTGGCATATTTTGGGCATATTTTTTACATGGGGATGTACCTGGCCATCCACATGCTGGGGGCTTCCCTGGTGGTCTTGGGGGCTTCCCTGGTGGTCTAGTGTGGGCATCTGAGGGGGGCTGCGCTGATAAACAATCAGCGCAGACCCCCCCCTGTCAGGAGAGCCTCTGATCGGCTTTTCTATACTCGCGTCTGTCAGACACAAGTGAGGAAAAGCCGATCACAGGCTTTTCCTGTTTACATCGTGATCAGCTGTATCTGGACACGGCTGATCACATGGTAAAGAGCCTCCGCCGGAGGCTCTTTACCAAGATCGGTGGAGCGGTGTGTCAGACTGACACACCGCTCCACCGATCACCGCTATGCATGCCCCCACGGGCGTGCGGCGGCTGTTATCCTGAAGGACGTCATATGACGCCCAGTCAGGATAACAGAACCACTTCCTGGACGTCAATCTGCTATTGACTGGGCGGGAAGTGGTTAAGATGTATTTACTTCATTTTTTTGGAACCTGGAGGATACAATTTATATCAGGTGTAGGGTGATCCTGGCTGTGTAAACTCCAAGCTTTTTGCCAAGTACCAACATATGTCAAAATACAATAAGTTTTTCCAAGTGGACTAATACTTTAATGCTCTTCAACTGTATTCAGGGGCTGGTTTACTGGGTACTGGTATGATATAGTAGCATATAAAAAAGAAAAATACAGCACCAACAGAACGCAAAAAAAAATGTATTTGTCATGCCAGTAGTGATGGAAGCTCTTATGAGTTTCTTGCTTAAAGATGTTTCTTTATCAAAGATGAAGCACTACATCAAGCTTTCAGTATTTTCCTTCCTTATAAACAAATGATGTCACATGACGTGAGCAACAAGCCTTTTCCTTTGCTCCCTGTATCTGTACAGAGGATTCCAGCATATCTCACCCTGCAGTCTATTACGTTGTTTCTCTGCTGCTGGTTTATTTCACAGCAAGGCTTTAAATCAGTCACCAGAAACCTGCTACCCACACTTGGAGCCAAGCCTGCCAATTACTGGCTGCTAGTGGTAAATATGATATATTTATATGCACTCTTTTATATTAAAGTGTATAATAATGTGATATCTATATATATATTACCTCACCGTTCCACCGTGTCCGTCATAGAGGTCCCATTAAAGAGTTGCTCACAGATTTCAGTTAGTCTTTTTTTCTAATGCTTTATTGACAGGAAGAAAGTTCAAATAGAGGGATGGAGGGTTAAGGGGAATCCAGGTACCTTATAATTTGCGGATCAGGGGTTCTTCTTGATCCAGAGGACAAAACAGCTCCACAATTGGATCCAGCAACCACCGGATAGGCCTCTCCCACTGACCTAGCAGCCGATGCGATGCTTGGTCATAGTCTCTGCCACAGACTTAGAATTAGTAGAACCGTTGCACAATCCTCTGCCACAGGATTGTGTAACCAACAACTTTTGTAACATCAAAGCACAGTCACACAGTACCAGTTTCTTTCAGCCGAGCTGGCGATACTGTGAGGTAAATGACCCGGGATGCGTCCTCCAATTGAGTCTCCAGGCTCTTCTTGAGGCACCAGCCATACCGCTCGGTTCTCTCTCTCTCTGAAGAGTCCTCCCCTGGTTTCTCCAATTGCTTGGCTTCTCCCCGCAGGCAAGACAGCACAGGACCACCCCTGGATCGATAGGCCCCAGGACTTCTGGGCCTACCTTTCAGTAATGAAGCCTCAGGCCAGCCGGCCCCGAGACAATTACAATTAAATGGCTGCAGCACACCTTAGGCCAGTAGGACAATCAGGTCGGAACACACACCCTATCACAGGGTCTGTCCCTTAAGTACCCTCTCCCAGAATTCACAGTGGGTAGACCACTCCCACTGACTGTTTCCGGTCAAAGAGGCACTCAATACACCCAGCTTGTTGCAATTTCCAACCCTGGCCAACGATGAGAGCGCCACCCCTCGGCCAAGTGGAAAACCATGCAACCCAGCTGAACTGGAACAGAACTAGAATTTTAACACAATCAGTCTGAGCTAAACTACAGCTCAGACAAAAACAACATTTTCACATATAGCGTCTGCCCATCAGGAGCAGGGCGCTACATATATATATATATATATATATATATATATATATAGATAGATAGATAGATATAGATAGATATAGATAGATAGATATAGATACACACACACACACACACACACACACACACGCATTCTACATTAGTTTCAAACCATTTACTTCAAACAATAACATCATACAATGCTCGGTAGTGTCACAGCCTCTCTGAAATGTAAATGTGAACAGTGTGCCATTGCAGCAATGATAATAATTAGGTGAGTGATCTTTAACAGTAACAACACTGCACAGCTATATCAAAAAGAATGATTATTTTAAAAATGGAATTTGAAATGCTTTATGTTAAGTCAGGAACATGCAAAGCGTGTTTTAAATTATATGTCAGCTATTTTAAGCGCCATCCTGGTGATTCATTTTTTATGTCTGATGTCAGATGGTTGTCTGTAAAAAACAAAGAATATTGACTTATTTTACTCTGATCATGCAGAGTCAGGAATTCAAAAGCCAGTTTTTCCTCATTATCAATTAGTACCTTTGGCCAGAAGTCAGAAAATGAAAGGATTGCCAAAGACTGCACAAACTATGTATATCATTATTTGCAAAAACTCCAGTAAGCCAACCAAAATTGGTTAACATTTGATCAGTTCTGGAATAATGGTTTTGGTATCCACTGCACTGTTTTTACCACTAGTCATGCTTAGATTTCTTACATATGTAACAACCTAATATGGGGTTTGCACAAAAGAAAAACATTCTAGCAGTAAAGGTCTATAATACATTATCTGCTCAGCTTTGTAAAAGAACTGGACTATCTAAAAAAAAAAAAAAAAAATCAGGTGTTCCAGTTTTGGACTACATATTGATTTTTCAAGTCTGTATTCAGCTAAGTTCTTTTACAGATCCGAGTCTTCTAGTCGTTGGGAGGGGATGAGTTTTAGAGTTGTTGCTACTATGGGTGGTTTGAAATGAACTGGGCTTTTTCTAATACATTGCCTGACCTTTAAATCATGGAATTCATACAAAAGAAATACTGCGCTTGTGCAAAAAAAAAATCATACATATGAAACCATTATAGTGTAAATATCCAGCCGCACCATTACAGTGAGATAAAATCATACTACATAACATATACAAAACACAGGGTTGCGCTAAACATACATTTTGCTCATAAAGTGTTACAAAAAGTCCAATTGTGAAAAAAACAAAGAACAAATCTGTGAAATTGCAGATGATTCCAGAAGACCCTCCACCTTGTGCAGATACCGCCACCACAAGCAATATAGACTCTTACCAGAGAGCCAGGACCCTTTATTACAGAGAGTCAAACAGGCTTGATATAATAATCTCTGCAGGAGTCATCAGCTGGAGATGGGGCCTCAGATCAAATTAAGAACTTTAATTGGATAATCAAACCAGGCTCCATTCACCCCATGACCAGATTTAACCATGCAAATGAAGGAGATGCCATGTCGTCAGGGCTGTCTTTAATATTGACTGCAATAATGGGCAAACATTTTCTTGGGCCCCCTCTTCCATGCAATTTCACTCTCCACATGCTTTCAGACATACAATAAATAGCAGCTAGACTGCTAGAATAGCAGTTTACTGAACCAGATCAGGCAGCGATTGCGATTGGTTGCTAGAGGTTACAGTGTATCGTTACCGCTCACTGACTGGCTGCTAGAGGTTACAGCACACATTATGGCTCACTGTTTATTTTCTAGAGGTTATGACTTCTGCTTGTTGATTGGTTGCTGCTAGAGATTACTATACATCAATACTGCTCCCTGATTGATTGCTAGAGGTTACTGGACATCCTTACCACTCACTAATTGGTTGCTAGAGATTACTGTACATCAATACTACTCACTAATTGGTTGCTAGAGGTTACTGCACATTATTACTGCTCACTGATTGGTTCCTAGAGGTTACTGCATATCCTTACCACTCAATGATTAGTTGCAAGAGGTTAGTGCACGGCATTACTGCTCACTGATTGGTTGCTAAAGGTTACAGCACAATATCTCATCACTGCCTGCACGCCATGGACTGGGGAGGTGAGGGTAGCCATCATAGACAGAAAACTCCTAGGGATTCCATGACTCCTGAGATCTGTGGCAATGCTGGGGGATTGATGGGATCAGAAACAGTAGTGGGGGGATGGAATTAGTTAGGAGACAGTACACTGTGGCAATCTCTGAATAATGTAGAGCAGTGGTCATTAACCCTGTCTTCAGGGCCCACTAACAGGCCAGGTTTGCATGATAACTGAAATACATCACAGGTGATATATTTTGCTGCTCAGTGATTGCAGTATTCTAGTTTGCATCTCCCCAAGGTAATACGCAAAGCCTGGTCTGTTAGTGGGCCCTGAGGACAGGGTTGATGACCACTGATGTAAAGCAAATCTGGAAATAGTTGTCAAGTATATAGTGGGGAATTCTACCGATGTAATGTGAAAATTACAATGACCCCAATGTGAGGGGGGATTTACACTGACCATGTAATTAGAGCATTTACACCAACCACCAGTATAAGGGGAAATATACAATGACCTCTATGTAAGGGGGGATTTGCACTGATAACCATTGTAAAGAGGGATTTACACTGACCACCAGTGTAAGAGCAATTCTGCACTTACCACCAATGTAAAGGGAAATGTACACTGATCACCAATGTTATGAAGAATTTACACTGACAACCAATGTAATGGGAGAACTTACATCAACAGCCAATAAAGGGGGATTTCTACACTGGCCATTACTGTAAGGGGGGAGTTACACTCACCACGAATTTAAAGTGGGCTTCTACATGGACCACCAATGTAAGGGATTTTAAACTGACCACAAATATAAGGTTTCTAAATATAGGAGTTTCTACACTGGTCACCAATGTAATGGGGATTTGCACTGACCACTAATGTAATAGGGGCAGTCACAGTAACCACCAATGTTAAGAGGGATTTACACTGACCACCAATGTAAGGGGGACCTTCACACTGGTCACTAGTGTGAAAGGATTGTACACTAAGCCCCAATGTAATGAAAAGATTTACACTGACCACCAATGTAACAGACATTTAGCTTGCGTTCACATTTGTGTGTGTCGGGAATACATGCAAAATCGCTTTCCTGACACCACATAAACATGGTGCCCTTTAGCATATACACAGCAGTGCCATTAATTATTAATGACACCCTTGTGCATCGGCTGAGATGTGCATATTCACATGCACCAAAATTCATGGTGCTGTGGCACCATGTTATTTTGAAGAAGGGTTCCACCTCCGATTTGCTTACCTTTGCAGAACAGGCAGATGTTAGGTTTAATGATTATAGTTGTAGGCAGGACTTTCAAGCATGTCTCTTTACCTCCCCAGTGGGCACCATTCAGCAGAAGTGATGGTAGATATGACCTCAGGGGGACATGATATACAAATGAATGCTGCCTTTATTTACATATCAATGCCGCAGTCCGCGACTATTACAGGTTATTTACATGTAAACACAGGGTCTGCAGGTGAATCATCTGTACATGGCAATAGGGCAGAGCTGGGTAGCAGCAAAAGAACTTTACACTAAGATATTGGGACACAGCACGGGACTAAAACTTCAAGGAACAAGGGAATTTAAACTGGGATAGTTGGCAAGTATGAGGCAGCTGCTTTGGGCCCCACAACAACGATGGGGCCCAGGGCAGCTGCCCCTTTGGTCCTGCCTTAAAAACGGTCCTGCGTGTTATGTAAAATCTCCTGACAAACCTTCATCACCTTTGCTCTACAGAAGAATGGAGGCTTTTATGTTCAGGCATCATTCAAGGCATTTATATTATGCACTGAGATTCTGGATCAGATAAGGAAGAACCTTGAAAATGCTCATGCCTGTGAAGTCCTTGGTTCTGTTCACACACATCTGATACATACAAGCCGCCTGCTACAACTTCTTACCTTGCTACAAAATTACAATGTTGGAGTCTGGTTAATAGGGAGACTGAGTACATGCTTCTTACTACAAACAGATTACACCATCTCAGCCTTTCTAATTTGATGGCACTGAATCCCCAGGTGGATTCTACTTGGTACCTATTATTGGTATTATCAAAAAACTGTAATAGTATTACCCGGAGGAGCATCTGGGTGATTTGTGAGCTGCTACCGAGTGACCTCCACAGAAGTCTCAGGAATTGACTATATTAGTTGACTTGCAGGTTTGGAGCATCACACCAGAATGTTGAAGTCCAAATGGGAGGTTTTATTGTAAGCATATAGTGAAACCTAATGTAGCATCCTCCTAGATAGGTGCTAGGATTAGGTAAAGTATGTTTAGCCCACTGTATGCAGTGGAGCTGCAGTTTGTAGGTCGGCACATTTAGATTTGGCTCACTGTAACCAGTGTGGCTTTATTGATTGTTTGGGTCTGTTCTATGTTTCAGTAGTTTCAGGATTAACTGCTTCACCCTGATTAGTCCAGAAAGCTTTGGAAATGAGTGGACAGGAAGTGTTTAACCACCAGCTAGTCATAAAGCCCTGGCCAATTCCCTAGCGAGGGTCGCTCAGATGGTAGCTGGGAGCCTGTATAAATACTCTGGGACAGAGAGCAGAGGGGTCTTTTCCTTAGAAGGAGGTCACAGCCTAAGGGTGGGCTGCTTGCCCCCTTGGGCCATCCTGCTATGTGCCTGTGGGGTCTAGACATCGGCCACTTGGAGGCATGCTTTGCTGGAAGCTGCAGAAAGCTGACTTAGGGACTGTCGTCTGAAGGTCTAGTCTTGTATCAAAGGGAGAACGTGTTGCAAGGATTTTGGAAGGAGGCAACCAATATTTCTAAGGACATCTGTGAGTACAGACTGGAGGGAGAGATAATAGAGACTGTGGGCTGAGGCCATCCCTCGTGTGATAGTCAGCTGTGTGTGTAAAGGGGACATAGTGTCCAGTGTCCTGAAGAGTTTAGTCTATTTAATTCCTAGTGAAAAGACTTTGGACTTTCTATCAGAGGAAGATCTTCTCAAGTTGCTTATATTTCTACAGAACAGGAAGTATCCTCCTATTTGTACATATTTTTAGAGTATCCCACTCAATTCCCTAACCCCGCCCAAGCTACCCAAAAATAAAAACACCAATTGGAAAACCCCTGGACTGTTCATTGAGCCAATGTGTGCCTGGCTGTAGGGCAGCTATTAGGGAGAGGACTCTGAGCAATCCTTCGGGGGTAGCTCCATGTTAATATCCAATGCATTTAAGGGGGCCTCACTATGCCCCCTTTATCAGGGCTTAAAAGGACAACTGTGGAGGGGCTTGACCATTAGATAAGATCTGGATGATCTTGTTTAGCCAAGCTGTGAATCTTTTTTTTCTTAAATGAGCAGGGGCGAGGTGTATAATCATTTTACACATCTAAATTTGAGACCATTGTGTTAGAAAAAAAAACAAGAGGGAATATTTCTCAAAAGCACGGGTGACTGGGAGCTGTGCAGCTTTGAGTAACATATCCTTTTGTCTTTTTATAACACAATGGTTTCACATTTAGATTTATAAAATGATAATTTAAGCTTAAGCAATCTCACTTGACTAGAGCTCAAGATCTGCTTTGAATGACAAAAGGAGTTTGTTGATGATATTTTGGAAACGATGGGCTAAATATACACTATATTACCAAAAGTATTGGGACACCTGCCTTTACACCAGGGATATGCAATTAGCGGACCTCCAGCTGTTGCAAAACTACAAGTCTCATCATGCATCTGCCTCTGGGTGTCATGCTTGTGGCTGGCAGAGTCTTGCTATGCCTCGTGGAACTTGTAGTTCTGCAACAGCTGGAGGTCCGCTAATTGCATATCCCTGTTTTACACGAACATGAACTTTAATGACATCCCAGTTTTTAGTCCATAGGGTTCAATATTGAGTTGACTCACCCTTTGCAACTTTAACAGCTTCAACTCAGGAAAGGCTGTCCACAAGATTTAGGAGTGTGTCTATGGGAATCTTTGCCCATTCTTCCAGAAGTTCATTTGTGAGGTCAGGCACTGATGTGGACAAGAAGGCCTGGCTCGCAGTCTTCGCTCTAATTCATCCCACAGGTGTTCTGTCATGTGGAGGTCAGGACTCTGTGCAGGCCAGTCAAGTTACTCTACCCTAAACTCTCTCATCCATGTCTTTATGCAGCTTATTTGTGCACTGGTGCACAGTCATGTTGGAACAGGAAGGGGCCATCCCCAAACTGTTCCCACAAAGTTGGAAACATGAAATTGTCAAAAATGTCTTGGTATGCTGACGCCTTAAGATTTCCCTTCACTGGAACTAAGGGGTCAAGCACAACCCCTGAAAAACAATCCCACACCATAATCCCCCCTCCACCAAATGATTTGGACCAGTGGAAAAAGCAAGGTCCATAAAGACATGGAAGAGTGAGTTTGGGATGGAGGAACTTCACTGGCCTGCACAGAGTCCTAACCTCAACCAGACAGAACCCCTCTGGGGTGAATTAGAGTGGAGACTGCGACCCAGGCCTTCTCGTCCAAAATCAGTGCTCCTAAAATTGTGGACAGCCTGCCCAGAAGAGTTGAAGCTCAAATAGCTGCAAAAGGTGGGCCAACTCTATATTGAACCCTACAGACTAAGACTGGGATGCATTTAACCACTTCATCACCGGGCCATTTTACACCCTTCCTTACCAGAGCACTTTTTGCGATTCGGCACTGCGTCGCTTTAACTAACAATTGCGCGGTCGTGCAACGTTACACCCAAACAAAATTGACGTCCTTTTTTTTCCACAAATAGAGCTTTCTTTTGGTGGTATTTGATCACCTCTGCGGTTTTTATTTTTTGCGCTATAAACAAAAGAAGAGCGACAATTTTGAAAAAAAACACAATATTTTTTACTTTTTGCTATAATAAATATCCAATTTAAAAAAATAAAAATAAATTTTTTCCTCAGTTTAGGACGATACGTATTCTTTTACATATTTTTGGTAAAAAAAAAAAATCGCAATAAGCGTATATAGATCGGTTTGCGCAAAAGTTATAGCGTCTACAAAATAGGGGATAGATTTATTACATTTTTTTTTGTTTTTTTTACTAGTAATGGCGGCGATCTGCGATTTTTTTTTTCGTGACTGCGACATTGCGGCGGACACTTCGGACACTTTTGACCCATTTTTGGGACCATTCACATTTACACATCGATCGTTGCTATAAAATTGCAGTGATTACTGTGTAAATGTGACTGGCAGGGAAGGGGTTAACACTAGGGGGCGCTGCAGGGGTTAATGTGTTCCCTATAGGAGTGATTCTAACTGTGGGGGGAGGGGACTCACAAGTGGAGGAGACCTATCAGAGACCTATCCCAGTATCCTCCGTACTGGGATCACATGATCGGTCTCCTCTGTTTACACACACACAGCTCCACGGTCCTGCACGGCCCCGTTGTTTAACGGGTAATCGCGGGTGCCCAGCGGACATTGCGGCCGCCGGGCACCCGCACGGGTCCTGAGCGACGCCGCGGCCGGGAATGGGAGGACGTCATATGACGCCCACCCAGGATGAGAGATCCACCTTGTGGGCGTCATATGACAGTGGGCGGTAGGGAAGTGGTTAAAGTTCATGTGCGTGTAAAGGCAGGTGTCCCAATACTTTTGATAATATAGTGTATTTTGATATTAAAAGCTTTTTAAAATGATACTGTTGCTGTATACTGTATTGTGACATGTCAGGAATTTACTTAAAGGACACTTTAACAATGGGCCACAATGCAGTAAACCAGAACAACATCAACGTGCCACTGGATAATATTAACAAGAAAGTGCAAAAAGAACACATTGCTGTGGTCAGCATGGAGACCTTAAAAAGAATACCATAAACAGCTGAGTGTGTTTTCCTAGTTTGGGAGTGGAGACGTTGTACTCTCTGTTCCTGTTCTTGCAGGATGATCAATAGACTAATAAAAGTATAAACAGACTCTTCAGGGGGGACTTGTCAAAAATTCCAGCAAAGGAAAATAAATTTATATTCATTTTAACTTTCATTTCCTGTACACAGGTTAAGTTCACAGTTTGAAATATAACATGTCAAATTATTAAAAAGTAAACAAAAAGAATTAAAGCAAGGCAAAATGGGTGGTAATTTTTGAAAAAAAAAAAAAAAAAAAGTTTTGAATGTAATTACCGGTAAGTCAAAGTTAACAGCATATACTGTATCTTAGTGAAGCCACTGCTGAGGCAACCTTCCTTTGAAATTGTTGCACTACTTCCTGTGGAGCACAGATCAATTCTTTCGCTATATGGTGCAGAGTTAGAGAAGGTTGTTGTGCTTGTACGGGCTTACTTGAAGTGTATTTCAAGGCCAAAAAAGAAAAACATATGCAGTACATCTCTGCAACATTCCCTTGGGTTTTATCTGTTTAAAGACCCTGCAAGTACAAAATACCTGTTGATCTGGCAGAAATACACTCAGCTTTTAAGTCCTGTCCCAGGAGTTTGGTGGACTGAGTGGTGTCAGCCCTGCCCATTGTCTTTTGCTAAACAACTAAACCACTCCCACTCTCAAATCGCTACAACATAAAGGGTAATAATTCTGTTTTCTAAGATAAGAACTAGGAGGGATCTTTGAGAAAACACATGAAAATGTTCAGGACACAGTACAGTACCAAATATCTGACAAGATCAACAATCTTACAAAGAAATGAAGGGTCTATAATTGTGATCATAGGTGTATTTTTAATGCTAGAGACAGAATATGAACCAAAAATCCAGAAAAAAAAATCATAATACAAATATTATAATTTGAGTAAAATAAGTATTCGATCCCCTACCAACCAACAATAATTCTGGCTCCCACAGATTGGCTACAGTATGTGCTCATGTGGTACACAGATTAGTCCTGTCAATTTAGAAAGGTGCTCCTAACAACAACTCATTATGTATATAATAGACACCTGTCCACAGAATCTCTTTCTTCCATTCAAACCTCACCAGCATGGGCAAGACCAACCAGCTGTCAAAGGACGTCAGGGACAAGATTGTAGACCTGCACAAGGCTGGAATGGGCTACAAGACCATCAGCAAGAAGCTTGGTGAGAAGGAGACAACTTTTGGAGTGATTATTCATCCGAAATGAGTTCCTCATTTAATTTCCAGTTTGTGGATTTGAGGGGTAAGGACAGTATCTTAATAGTAAGTATGATCGGCATATGATCAGATATGGGTGTGGTTTCAATGGACGATCTCACAAGTAAGGGTAGGTGTCGGTGGTCAATAAAGCACAGGTCGATTCTGGAATAAGTCTGATGGACCTGGGAGTAATGAGTGAAGTCGCGCCCTCGCGGGGGCATAATCCTCTAAGCATCTATTAGTTGAGATTCATGTAGCTGTTTGCGAATATATTGCAATCGTTTATGTGAGATGCTAGAACTCCCTCTGGAAGTGTCAATGACAGGTTCCAGGGGAGTGTTAAAATCGCCAGCTAGGAGAATGCACCCCTGAGAGAAGTCCCTCAATTTCCTAAGTGTAGAAGCTATAAAGCCCGCCTGGTCATGATTTGGGGAGTATAGGGTCGCCAGGGTACAGGGCATACTGCCTAGGCTGCCTCTCAAGAACAGGAAACGGCCCAACGGGTCACTTAACATAGAGTCTAATGCGAACGTGGTTCCCTTATGGAACCCAATGGCTACCCCTTTGGCTTTATGTATGTCTGAAAGGCTATAATACCATGTGGGGTATTGTTGTGAATATAACTTTACCAAAGTCGTGTGTGTAAGGTGGGTCTCCTGCAGGAAGATCACATCACCCCACAGGCGACCCAGCTCTCTATATAAATGATGTCTCTTTCCAGGGGCATGAAGGCCCCTTACATTAAAGGAGAGTACGTTTACCGTAGCTATGGGGACCAGAAAAAAGGAACCACGATCACAGCCATCTCAAGGGTTTGGATCTGAGGCAGATGGAGAAGGGTTAGGATGGGGAGGGGGATAAGAATGGGATGAGAAAAAGTGATAAGTAAAGAGGAAAGTAAAAAAGAAAAGATAGTAACACATAATAAGCATAGGAAGAGCCATCCAGAAGGGGTGGCTAAAAGTGCACACATAAGTCTGCAGTGCCTGAGCAGGCCGCATATGATGTCCAACACCCCCAAGCCCACAACCCACAAGGGGACGAGTACGCAGAGGCGCAAAACCACAGTTCCCGCCATGGGGGGGAGGGATCCCGTGCATCCGGACACCGATCCCAATAAGGATATGAGCAGTGTCCCGATGCCCCGGCGCCGACACCTTATGATAGTGACATAACATCAGAGTCATTATTAAAACAAATAACTAAGAATAAAATAAAACCAAATATTGACATCAAACATCATCCTGTGGGAAACAAAAACCAGATAGCATGATACCTGGAACCTAGTCCACTACGTGAGTTCAAGTCAGAGTATACTCGAAATATGTGTAACTTGGTAAGAACTAATCAAAAAGCGGAACTAAATTAGGTGACCCGCTTGGGGCCAGAACAAAAAAGGATATGCTTCCAATTGAAGACTCTCCATCTCCGTCCGAGGATGGGGACACTACCATCAGGGTTACCAACCCTAAGTTCAGCCTGTGTGTGGTGAATAGCCAGACGCTTAGGATCGGTGCTTGTGATCAACCTCCTGCCATTTTGGCTCAGAGTTACCGGGCAGGGGTGAAATGACATCTTGCCAGCCAGGGAGTTCTGGAGGGGGTACGTTCATGTCCACGCAAAATTTCTCCAACTCCTCTGGAAATCGGAGAACCACCGTTTTGCCATCTCTGCTCGCTATTAAGGCAGCGGGGAAGCCCCATCTATAGTTGATATTTGCAGCACGTAGGATTTCCGTCAGTGGCCGAAGGGCTCTACATCTCTCCAGTGTCTCTCTTGCCAGGTCTGGGTAGAGGGAGAGCATGGCACCATCAAAGTCTATCGGGGAGGCTTCTCTGGCTTTTTTCATAATCAGCTCTTTTTCAGGATAGTGGAGCACACTGCAAATCACATCCCGCGGAGTGTCAGTGGAGAGATTGCGGGGACGCAGGGCCCTGTGAACTCTGTCAATTTTCAGGGGGTTGTCAGCAGGTAGGCCCAGGAGGCTGCTAAAGATACCTCGGATGGAGGGGAAGAGGTCATCGTCCCTTGTTGCTTCCGGGAGGCCTTGAATTCTAATATTATTACGCCTATTTCCTGATCCTCCAATTTGTAAAGGGCCATCCTGTGGGCTATTGCAAGTTGACGGGTGGACGCCTGTAAGGCCCTAATGGCAGTCGCGTGGTGATCTAGCCGCTGCTCAGTCTTCTGAACCCTTTCAAGCACTTGAGAGAGGTCGGAGCGTACTGCGGAGGCTCATCAGCATGGAGGCTAGGTCTGTCTTGGTAGGTAGGTCGCTTACCAGAGCCGGGACTCCCGAGTGCCTGTGAGAGCTCTCCTCACCCTCTGATCCAGCCGATGAGTCAGGAGAACAACGCCTAAGCTCAGGCCTGTTGCGGGAGGCAGAGCTTGTCCCGGAATGCGCGCCATGAGGTGAATGGCCCAGGCCGTCCATGTCTTCTGAAGCATCTGGTTTAGCGGATAAGTAGTGCTTTATCAAACCTGCCGAGGTGCCTTTTTTAGGCAGGGGCTTGCCTGTTTTCCTCCTCATCCTCGCTCTAATTGGTGTCGCTGTGTCAGTAAAGGTGGTTAAATCTGTGTCGAGCCGGAGCTCAGGAGAAGTGCGATCGCTCTACAGCATCCCCAGCATCTACAGCCGAAACCACGCCCCCCATATATAAATGCTTTTATGTCTGGAGAGGAATAAGTACAAATACTCACCTTATTCCTATGTCCTCCAACAGCCAGCACACTTCTCCCTTGTGCAACACTCCCGGGATATGGTCAGGCACTTGCTATCCTCACATACTATGCAAGACAGTTGATTCTGTGTTGTATGTGATAAGGGTTGCCATCGGTCAGTTAGTGACAACTAGCAGCCTGGGGGGACCAGTTACACAGAAAGAAAAAATACTCCAGAAGCGAGGAATAAGGCAAATATTTCAATATATTATTTTATCCCCTTGGCCAGTGATGGCGAACCTTGGCAGCCAAGATGTTTTGGAACTATATTTCCCATGATGCCCAACTGCTCTGCAGAGTGCATGAGCATCATGGGAAATGTAGTTCCAAAATATCTGGGGTGCCAAAGTTTGCCCTCACTGCCCTAGGCAAACAAGCATTTAACCTAATTGATATGGGATGGGGTGGGGTACCCACACTGCATGGGTAAATTTAAAACAGGAAGTACAGACAGTCTCACAGCAGGTACCCAGGTGATACAATAATAATTGCGTGTCCATTTAAAGTCTACTCATTTCTAAAAGGTTTTAAATGTATATGTTGAGTTCATCTAAACTACAGACAAACAGCTAAATACACAGGTGAAAAGCATGCATCATAAGTGAATAGTGATATGTGGGGTGATTACCAATTTCTGATCTCTTTGCTGGCTCATTCACTTGCCTATGCATAAGCTCCCTTATATATATTTTATCTGAGAATTTAGCTATTTGCCTTAAAAAATTAAAATAATAGTAATAATAAAAATAATAATAATAATAATAATAAGTGCATATTTTTTTATCCGGCAAAAATTAATGCATGTATAATTTTTTTTTATAAGACTGTAAAGCATTGCACCCACGATCAGCAGATGATTTTGAAAGCCACTACTGACTGACTGACTGAATAGCAGCTTTGGATGTGCCTACTGTCAATCAAATGGGGAATAAGCCTCTCAGTTCCCCATCAGACTCTGCCCACCCAAGTACACAACTCCTCGACCATGCGCCTATCAGTGTGACGAGTGCAGGGTTGAGGAGGGGGGGGCACTGAGGAAGGACTACCTAGCATGGAAACCACAACCCTTAATGCCAGGCTCTGATCGGATCATGTACCTGTCTCTGACTGGTACATGAATCAGGCCCAAACACAGATAAAATTCTAAAGATTGTCTACGACACCCTTTATGAATCCACCCCAATATCTGATACTGTACCTGATTTGTACCAATAATTTCTCTACTCTGAAAATTCTTCTTTCTTTTTCTCCATATAGTATTATCTACCCGTGATGTACAGCTACATTGCATTGTTCATACCTAGCTAACTGTAATGGAATATAGAATTTGAGTGACTCTGTGCTGAGATCTGTTTGCAAAGAGACACTGACATTATCTTCTTCTAATGGAAGAAAATCTTAGGAACCATTTGTTAGGCTTTAGAACACTTTTCTGGGGAAAGTCTTTTATAATTGACATTTAAAGAGAAATCCA
The DNA here is from genome assembly GCA_028564925.1 of Lithobates sylvaticus. Taxonomy (NCBI): domain Eukaryota; kingdom Metazoa; phylum Chordata; class Amphibia; order Anura; family Ranidae; genus Lithobates; species Lithobates sylvaticus. Next base: position 161,883,708 of record CM053034.1, on the reverse strand, counting down.
TTAAAATGTCCAGAAATACTCAATGTTTTGAGAAGTGTCCTTGAAATGATATCTTAATTATACAGTTGGTAAAACTCATTTCATGAAAGAATAAAAAGATTCTAAAGCTCTGTGCAGACTCAACTTTTATTACATCTAATCTGTCATGGATTACATGGCATGTTTCAAAGTATGAACTCTTCAAGAAAGCCAAAATATAAACCAACAAAGAACAGAAAAAACAGGATCCTCATGACCTTGTGAGAGCACTATTATGCCGTGTACACACAGCAAAAGACTGATAAGAGCTTTTCGTCCGAAAGTGCGACCGTGTGTATGCTTCATAGGACTTTTGCTGGCCGAATTTCTGCCAGCAAATGTTTGAGAGCATGTTCTCAATTCAAAGCTTGAGTGGAATTCCGTTGGAAAAAACATCCAAGATTTTTCCAAGCTTTGTGCTTTGAATGTTGAACACATTTTAAAATATAATCTAAAGTTGTAGTTGGTTTGTAGGCATGTTTGCACATAGGCTCACCCACTTCTTGAATGAATAGCACATATAACAATATATACAGGGCTCAAAATTTCAAGTCCTGAGCTACTAGCCAGGCCTCAAGGGTTACTCGCCACCAGTTGCCCCACCCAACCCCGCCCCTAAACACGCCCTCATAAATTATCTCATTAAATGACACTTAAATGTTTTATGCAGAATTAAGTTATAAAAATAAATATTAACAACAACAACTTTATCCGTGCCCACCAATGCAGCCTGCCTGTGCCCACCAATGCAGCCTGCCTGTGCCCACCAATGCAGCCTGCCTGTGCCCAATGCAAGCTGCGTGTGCCCACCAATGCAGCCTGTGCCCACTATCCACCATGCAGCCTGTTCCCACCATGCAGCCTGTGCCCACCATGCAGCCCATGCCCACCATGCAGCCCGTGTCCACCATGCAGCCCGTGTCCACCATGCAGCCCATGCCCAGTGTCCATCTTGCAGTCCCGTGTCCACCTTGCAGCCCCGTGTCCACCACGCATCCTGTGCCCACTGTCCACCATGCAGCCCGTGTCCACCATGCAGCCCGTGCCCCGTGTCCACCTTGCAGCCCCATGTCCACCATGCAGCCCCGTGTCCACCATGCAGCCCTGAGTCCACCATGCAGCCCCTGCCCAGTGTCCACCTTGCAGTCCCGTGTCCACCTTGCAGCCCCGTGTCCACCATGCAGCCTGTGCCCACTGTCCACCATGCAGCCCGTGTCCACCATGCAGCCCGTGCCCCGTGTCCACCATGCAGCCCATGCCCCGTGTCCACCATGCAGCCCATGCCCCGTGTCCACCTTGCAGCCCCGTGTCCACCTTGCAGCCCTGTGTCCACCATGCAGCCCGTGTCCACCATGCAGCCCGTGTCCACCATGCAGCCCGTGCCCACCATGCAGCCCGTGCCCACCTTGCAGCCCCGTGTCCACCTTGCAGCCCCGTGTCCACCATGCAGCCCCGTGTCCACCATGCAACCCCCGTGCCCACCATGCAGCCCGTGCCCCGTGTCCACCTTGCAGCCCCGTGTCCACCTTGCAGCCCCGTGTCCAGCATGCAGCCCCGTGTCCAGCATGCAGCCCCGTGTCCAGCATGCAGCCCCTGCCCACTGTCCACCTTGCAGCCCCGTGTCCACCACGCAGCCTGTGCCCACTGTCCAAAATGCAGCCCGTGTCCACCATGCAGCCCGTGCCCCGTGTCCACCTTGCAGCCCTGTGTCCACCTTGCAGCCTTGTGTCCACCATCTAGCCCCGTGCCTACCTGTGCAGGGGAGGAGGAACAGGAGACACCAAATCTTTACAGCACAGCGCGGGGAACACAGTGATATAATTTCAATTTGGGTGTTCGTATACAGCCCCGCCCCCTGGCCGGGGAACTTTGATTGACAGATCACCCGTCACCAGGATTGGACGCCTGATCTGTCTATCAAAGTCCCGGGACCAGGGGGCGGGGCTGTATCTGACAGCGAGCACCGGGGAACACGGCAATATGAAACGAAAGCTGTTATCGCCGTGTTACCCGCGCTGCGCTGTGAACAACCAGGCGGCTCTCTCTTCCCCTCAGCGATCTCTGGGAAGGACTCCCATTCCGCCCAGGCTGCCGGTGTTGTATCATTATCCGTCCCCCATCACCAAGTGTCCGAGGTGTACTGCGCATGCGCAGTACACAGGACGCCCATATTCCGAAAATTGCCGAGGATGAACGGCGCCTGCGCCGTGAGTCCACTTTCAAGCCCCACCATCCAAGTGGACATAGAGTTAGAATATAAAAGTGCCGAGCGCAGCGAGGCCGTGCCCGATGCGTGGCGAGCGAAGCGAGCCCGCGAGGGGCCCTCTCAATTTGACTAACCCTATGTCCGCTTGGATGGTGGGGGCTTCTCCTCGACTCACGGCGCAGGCGCCGCTCATCTTCCGACAATTTCCGAAAATCTTCTGGATCCAGACTGCGCATGCGCTGCGCATGCGCAGTAGACTTCGGACACCTAGTGACAGACGGACACTTGGTGATAGAACACCGGCGGTTCTCAGCCCAACCCCCCCTGCTCCAAGCTGTCCTCGCCCAGCCCTCGAAATGCACTCGCAAAATGCGAGCAGGCGAGTGCAATTTTGAGGGCTGTATATATATATATATATATATATATATATATATATATATATAGTGCAGCTCTGAATCATTGTTGGTTTATATTCTTGGTGTAAAAGCGCGCATTGGGACACTTGGACACTTGAGCGGCAGCATAGTTCTTTAACTTTTTTTGTATCAATAAGGGTGTGTGCAAGGGTAATACTATAATACTGGAGTGTGTGTTGAGGAGTAAGGATGGGCTCCGGCGCGTTCGCACAGCCCACGTGCAGAGCCTGCCAGGAAGTCGGCACGGCGCTGCGCTAATCACAGGCTGTGAGACATTTCCCGATCTCTGCAGCCGTGCATCTGGAAATGTCTCACTGCCTGTAATTAGCGCAGCGCCGTGCCGACTTCCTGGCGGGCTCTGCCCGTGGACTGTGCGAACACGCCGGAGCCCATCCTTATTGAGGAGTGCCCAGTAAAAAAGGTCATAACACTCAGAGGTCTATTTAAAATGTTTATTGCACATAAGCATCAGGGGAAGCCAACACGTTTTGGGGAAAAACACGATCAAGCTTGTGGTGGAATTCAATAACATGCAAGGTAAATTTACAAAAATGTATTTCTGATTGCACATGGATGATGACTGGATGATGGAAGCCAGCAAAGCTAAACCTCATTCACTATCCTAAAGGAAAATTCACTTGCAAAGTGAACAGCCTATTTGCCTTTAGTCAATTAATTCCTTAGTGTACAGTGGTGTGAAAAAGTGTTTGCCCCCTTCCTCATTTCCTGTTCCTTTGCATGTTTGTCACACTTAAGTGTTTCGGAACATCAAACCAAATTAAACAATAGTCAAGGACAACACAAGTAAACACAAAATGCAATTTGTAAATGAAGGTGTTTATTATTAAAGGTGAAAAAAAATCCAAACCATCATGGCCCTGTGTGAAAAAGTGATTGCCCCCCTTGTTAAAACATACTATAACTGTGGTTGTCCACACCTGAGTTCAATTTCTCTAGCCACACCCAGGCCTGATTATTGCCACACCTGTTCACAATCAAGGCATCACTTAAATAGGAGCTGCTTGACACAGTAAGGTCCAACATCATGCCGAGACCCAAAGAAATTTAGGAACAATTGAGAAAGAAAGTAATTGAGATCTATCAGTCTGGAAAGGGTTATCAGTCTGGAAACACTTAAGTGTGACAAACATGCAAAGGAACAGGAAATGAGGAAGGGGGCAAACACTTTTTCACACCACTGTATGTGTCCTTTAAAGTGATACTAAGGTCTCGTTTTTATTTTAGTTAAAAATTACCAACATGTCATACTTACCTGTGCTGTGCTGTGCTGTGCTGTGCAGTGGTTTTGCCTAGGGAAGCCCAGATTCTCCTCTTCTCGGCTCCCTCTTTGGTGCTCCTGGCCCCTCTCTCCTGTCGCTTGCCCCCACAGCAAGAAAATTGCTATGGGGGCACCAGAGCTGAGGTTCTGTGTGTCCATTCAGACACGGAGCCCTGGTTTGGCCCCGCCCTCTCTCTCTCCTGATTGTCTAACTGACTTTGATTGTGTCTCAGTCAGGAGGGAGCGTCCTGAAGTACCGAGGCACTTGTGCACATTGCTGGATAGAGATGGGGCTCAGGAAAGTATTAGAGGGATTTCTACACACAGAAGGTTTTTTTTATCTTAATGCATAGAATGCATTAAGTTAAAAAAAAGTTAAAAAAAAATTCTGCTTTTACAACTACTTTAACCAGTTGCCGACCAGCCATCGCAGATTCACTGCGGCAAGTTGGCTCGGCTGCAAGAGTCGACGCCCTGGTACGTCAGTTCGTGCACTGGGTTTTCTGGGCGCGTGTGCGCCTGTCGCACGTTGTGGGAGCTTGATGTCCACTGGCCACCCGCGGTCGCAGGAAAGAGAGCCAGGATGGGGATCTGTCAATGAAACAAACAGTTCCCCATTCTGACAGGAGAGGAGAGAGAGATCAGCTGTTCCTTGTGATCAGTAACAGTGATCTCTCTTTTACCAGCCAGCCCATCCCCCAAACAGTCAGTTCGTGCACTGGGTTTTGTGGGCGCGTGTGCGCCTGCCGCACGTCGTGGGAGCTTGATGTCCACTGGCCACCCGCGGTCGCAGGAGAGAGAGCCAGGATGGGGATCTGTCAATGAAACAAACAGTTCCCCATTCGGACAGGAGAGGAGAGAGAGATCAGCTGTTCCGTGTGATCAGTAACAGTGATCTCTCTTTTACCAGCTAGCCCATCCCCCATACAGTTAGAAACTCCTCCCAGGGGACACAGTTAACCCCTTGACCGCCCCCTAGTGTTAAAACTTTCCCTGCAAGTGCCATTTATACAGTGATTAGTGCATTTGTATAGCACTGTATTGGTGTCACTGGTCCCCAAAAAGTGTCACTTAGGTCAGATTTGTCTACCGCAATGTTGCAGTCCCGCTAAAAAACGCAGATCGCCGCCATCACCAGTAAAAACAATAAAAAAAAATAAAAAGTCCTTAATTCTTTCCCTTATTTTGTAGACACTATAACTTTTGCGCAAAGCAAACCAATCAATATACGCTTATTGCAATTTTTTACCAAAAATATGTAGAAGAATACATATCGGCCTAAACTGATAGATAAATTAGTTTTTTTTATATATTATTTTTTTTAATATGCATTAGTTATAGCAGAAAGTAAAAAATATATATTTTTTTTTTTTCAAAATATGCTTTTTTTGTTTTATAGCGCAAAAAAAAAAAAAAAAAAAAAAACGCAGAGGTGATCAAATACCACCAAAAGAAATCTCTATTTGTGGGAAAAAAAGGACATCAATTTTGTTTGGGTGCAAGGCCGCACGACCGCGCAATTGTCAGTTAAAGCGACGTAGTGCCGCATCGCAAAAAATGGCCTGGTTCGGAAGGGGGTAAATCCTTCCGGGGCTGAAGTGGTTAAGGATTGTGTCTATAAAAAAAGTTCCACCAAATGTAGGTCACTTTATTAAAAGATATAAAGATGGGGAATAAAGCAATGACAATATTTGAAGCATATTTAATGAAATAATAGAAGGCGGCACAGCGGTAGAAAAACATTGAATATTGCATAAAAACTAGATATCAGCAAGCAATAACTTAATAATTACAGCAATAAATGAATTTTTTATTAAAGCCCATGGGCACTGGCGCACTTTGGGAATTAAGAGAGTTAATCAATTTTAATTCACATTGCAATTAATATTGCAATGGCAAAAATAGCAGAATTGTAATGACCCCATACAGGGGTGACATTGACATGCTTCTCATTGTTGTTAGTGAAACACATTTATGCTTACCAGTGTTAATACAAGCTGTTTACACCTTTTCCACACAGGTTGCACCCCAGAGGCATTTAATTACACATATGCTTCCTGATGTAAGGAATGTGGCAAAATTCTTCATGTTTATATAATATCCAAGGAGCAATTAACGTTTTATTTTTTCATACAGCTTTGACACCAGCAGTAGTTTAGTCAAGGGGATGCACCATGTAAAGTACACCTGGCAAGACTGGATTTATTGCACAAAAGGAAGGAAAGAAATCCTACCAAGAAGGTCACATGTGTGGAACACCACAGTTGAATAAAAGTATATTTAGTGTAGAAAAAGGCCCCATAATTAATAAACAAAAAAAAACAGAAATTCCAGTGAAGATATCTTCCACAACTGAATTAATTACAACGTTGTCGCAGCTGCACTCGCATCCATTCATCCCAGCAATCACACTTCTACAGATCTGAGTACTAATGAGCTAAGTGCAATTGGTTGATGCACAGTATAGTTGGTAGGGTGTGTATGTCCACTGGCTGCAAGGCAGCTTCCATATTCAAGGGCTGCACAGTAATAGTGTAGAATATGTAGTTTAGGGTATTTCCTAAAATCCTGGTGCTATGCTCTTTAAGGCATTGCGTTGTGACTGCAGGTATTGCCTGAAAAGTCAGGCTGGTGGTAACTGAAGAAAAAGTTAGCAACGATAGGCTAATGAAACGGAATGTCAGCATGACATCAGCACATCTGTGACAAATGGACAGTTGTAACTGTCCATTGATGGGCACAGTTGCGGCAATTGATGGGCACAGTGGGAGCAATTGATGGGCACAGTTGGGGCAATTAATGGGCACAAGTTGGAAGGGAGAAAACTGCGCTTGGAGTAACTAAATTATGTAGGTTTTAAATAAAACACCCCTAAGTTGATAAAAAGGGCCAAAAAGAAAAAAAGGAAGAGAGAGCTGCAACTTATTGTGGGATATACACAAAATAAACAATAGTAAAGAGAAGTTGCGCTGGTGAATTCTAAAAAATACAAGTTACCAGTGATGTTGACTTTCTAGTGAATGTGCACAAGTGGCTGCATTTGATGGGCACACGTGGCTGCATATGATGGGCACACGTGGCTGCATATGATGGGCACAAGTGGCTGCATTTGATGGGCACAAGTGGCTGCATATGATGGGCACAATGGCTGCATATGATGGGCACAAGTGGCTGCATTTGACGGGCACAAGTGGCTGCATTTGACGGGCACAAGTGGCTGCATATGATGGGCACAAGTGGCTGTATTTGATGGGCACAATGGCTGCATATGTTGGGCACAATGGTTGCATATGTTGGGCACAAGTGGCTGCATATGATGGGCACAGTGGCTGCATATGATGGGCACAATGGCTGCATATGATGGGTACAATGGCTGCATATGATGGGCACAGTGGCTGCATATGATGGGCACAATGACTGCAATTGATGGGCACAGTGGCTGATTTGATGGGCACAGTGAGGCTGCAATTGATGGGGGGGGGGTTCAGTATTTTTCAGTTTGTTTGCGCCCCCCCACCCAAAAAAAATTTGAGCACCAGCCACGACTGGCTGTAAAACAGTATGGCCTCCTTCTCTTCTCACACTCGTCTTCAGGCATACAAACCTCCAACCTTTCCACCATCCCGCCTCCTGATGAACTATCCCCAAGGAACTTTCTTGCACCAGGTTGATCTTTCTATGCTTGACTCTGGTTACCACCAGCATGAATTTTCAGGCAATACCTGCAGTTATAACACAACGCCTCAAAGAGCATAGCACCAGGATTTTAGGACATACCCTTATGAACTAAACTTCATAGTCTACACTATTCCTGGGCAGCCCTTGAATACGGAAGCCATCTTGCAGCAACCATGCCAGTGGACATACACACCCTACCAGTGGTCTATTGGAACCCCATTTGAACTATACTGTGCATCAACCAATTGCACCTAGCTCATTTAGTATGAAGATCTGTAGAAGTATGATTGCTGGGATGAATGGATGCGAGCGCAGCTGCGACCTTTCCTAAGACAACGTTGTCTTTTTTATGTAATTCAGTTGTGGAAGATATCTTCACTGGAATCTCTGTTATTTTTGTTTATTAATTATGGTGCCTTTTTCTACCATAAATATACTTTTATTCAACTGTGGTGTTCCGCACATGTGACCTTCTTGGTAGGATTTTTTTCCTTCCTTTTGTGCATTGGTTTTTGGTCACGTGGACTTCGGCATTTGGATGTTCATATGGTGATTGGTTGAGCAAATTATTTTAGTGGACCTATACTGTATAACAGTCAAGCAGTTGATCCAGGCTATATGCTTTATTTCTATGGATTTATTGCATAGCCAACATGGGCTGTGGCCTAGAGAAGACAGTCTCTCACACATCCCGTTGCTGACTGTCTGACACATTCCTGCTTATAAGAAATGTTCTAGACTACCACCCTGCTTTTTAGGGCCATTTTACAGGTCCTCATTGGTGCTGCTCTGCACTGTTTGTTGGTGTATTAGTGTACTCACAGTTCAAAAATTTTGGCTCCATAAACTACTAGCAAGGTAAGGGCAACAGCTTATCCACTTTTTTAGTTGTTGGTTCTAAATGTACTGACACATGTAGAAACATTGAATAAACAAAGATAGTTTGTGTTTAGTGTAAAACTATGTACCCAGAGCTGCACCTACTAAACATCCGAATACTAGATGGTAAAAAATGCATATACAAATAATAAGTGCACATCCACACAACAAGATAACATCAACAAATGTGTAAAAACAAACAAAAACAAAAACCATCAAATGTGCAATCAAAGTATCCAATGGTTATGAATCATTTATCAAACGCTTCTCAAATAGTGAATCCAAACATCGAATGTCCCAATAAAGGAAACTCCAACCATCCACCAATGGAAGTGAATACACCTTGAAATGAATGAACGAACACCTTGTGCCCTCAACCGCAAACTCAATAGCCCCTTGTAATAAAGAGAACAAGAGCTCGGCGGTGTTCTACAACACACTGACCGCTGTTAAATCCCATCAGTGCCAAAGGGTCAGCACTCCAGGCCAGACATCATCATCATTTAAACAAGGAACAGAGGCCATACATAATGGAAAACCACTGAAATAGCATTTTATAAATAAGACAAAAACAGCACACAGAGAGAACACAGTGCCTCCACCACTCAGCGGCTGGGATGACGTGGTGCTCCTGTTCCTCTGATGATGCTGATTGATGGCGAATTGCGTTGGGTGGAGCTTGACTAGTGATGTCATCATGCCAGCCGAGTGGTAGAGGTGCTGCATTCTCTGTGTGTGATGTGAGCTCCTGGAGTTGTCCGTATTTAACACGCTGTATTGATCTCTTTATTAAAAGGAATCAATACAATCTGGTAAGAGGCTATTGAGTTTGTGGTGGAGGGCACAAGGTGTTCATTCATTCATTCACTTTTTCTAGACAGGGGCTAGAATGGGGAGAACACAAAATGGTTGGCTTTGTTTAAAAGGAAATACAACTGTAGCCCTCCATTGGAAAAACATGGGCTACTATTTCTGGCCTTCTTTTGAATATGTATGGACTCCATGATCCTTTGAGTCACTTACCCAAAACACAGTCACTGAAAGTCAGAGACAAGTCAAAATTCTAACATGTAAATATTTCCCAGGTCAGTGGTTTAATATACTAAATATGAATAATCCAGAAACATTAAATCAAGAGAACATCCAGTTAATTTTTTTAGGACAAGTCAGCAATGGAGGCCTCCATGTTGCAACAGTTTTCCTTTAACCACTTCACCACCCACCTATTGTCAAATGACGCCCACAATGTGGATTGTCTAGGGGGCGCGCGCCCGCGGCATCGCTCAGGACCCGGTACGCGTGCCCGGAGCCCGCAATGTCCGCCGGGCACCCACGATTGCATCGGGAACACAGCAGGACAGTGTAAAAACACAGATCCACGTCCTGTCAGTGGAGAGGAGACCGATGGTGTGTTCCCAGTACAGAGGAACACCAATCGACCTCCTCCCCTTTTGAGTCCCCTCCCCCAACAGTTAGAATCACTCCCAGGGAACATAATTAACCCCTGCAGCGCCCCCTAGTGTTAACCCCTTCCCCGCCAGTCACATTTACACAGTAATCAATGCAATTTTATAGCACCAATCGCTGTGTAAATATGAATGGTCCCAAAAATGTGTCAAAAGTGTCCGAAATTTAAGTAACAATGGCACAGTCACGAAAAAAAAAATATCACAGATCGCCGCCATTACTAGTAAAAAAAAAAAAAATGCAATAAATCTATCCCCTACTTTGTAGACGCTATAACTTTTGCGCAAACCAATCAATATACGCTTATTGCTATTTTTTTTTACCAAAAATATGTAGAAGAATACGTATCGGCCTAAACTGAGTGAAAAAATTATTATTTTTTTTTTAAATGGGATATTTATTATAGCAAAAAGTAAAAAAAAATATTGTGTTTTTTTTTCAAAATTGTCGCTCTTCTTTTGTTTATAGCGCAAAAAATAAAAAACGCAATCAAATACCACCAAAAGAAAGCTCTATTTGTAGGAAAAAAAGGATGTCAATTTTGTTTCGGTGCAACGTCGCACGACTGCGCAATTGTCAGTTAAAGCGACGCAGTTCTGAATCGCAAAAAGTGCTCTGGTAAGGAAGAAGAGGGTAAATTCTTTCGGGGCTAAAGTGGTTAAGGGGGCCAGAAAAGAAAAAAATACTTGCTCACATCAAATAGGCAACCCAGTTGTTTTATCTGTGCTTTGAGAGACATGGTGGTTATCAATATATAGTCCTATATTTATTATCTGTATTATGAGCCAATACTTGAGCACCGTGGAGAGCAGGTTCATTGATCTGATAATGTAAAAAAAAAAAAAAAAAAAAGTCACAAAAAAGCATCCCTTTTATTTATTCTCCCAATAAAACACCTTTATAGTAAAATGTCAGCCATATGTTCCTGTAGCCAGGGAATAAACTCAAATAACAAATTTATGAAACATTTCTCTAACCCTGACCTCACATGGTCATCTGAAATTATTTATTATACCTTCAAGAACTCGCTATAGGTGGCCAGCCTGGGGGAAGGTTGTTAAAAACAAAGATTTATTTATAGGCCTGTAACGCCATCCAAGCCAAATTTTTTGACCTTCACTTCACCAATGTTCTCATCGCCATGCAACACTAATTTAAATGAAGGTTGAACAGCATTAATGTATTTAAACAACTCAAGCAAATAGCTCTAGTAAAATATCAAGTGAAAAGCTGTCATCCACATTTCCAAAACAGCTTTTAATATACTGTGTATATAGATTATCATCAAAAAACATCTGTAAATGACAGATTTTTTTTTTTATATGATGGTATGGTGGAGCTGTATTAAAGCCCATCAAAATGCCCTTCATCATTACATAAAAAAAGAGTCCAACAATTGTCGAACTAGTTTAGATTTGTTTATTTTATCGCAAATAGACATGCATGCTCATTTAATACATTATGTGACAAGGATTACATAAACTAATGATCAAATGTCTCAGGGACACCTTCAAAGGGTTTTGATGATGTTGTACCTCATTGGTTGCTTCTGTGTATGTACAGTAATGCCCCGTACACACGGTCGGAAATTCCGACGGAAAATCTCTGATCGGACCATGTTGTCGGAAAATCCGACCATGTGTGGGCTCCATCGGACTTTTTCCGGCGGAATTTCCGACGGAAAAAATTGAGATCCTGCTCTCAAATTTTCCGACAACAAAATCCGATCGGACTTTTTCCGATCATGTGTAGAGAATTCCGACGGACAAAGTGCCAGTAGTTCCATCATACGCAACGAACGTCACCACGTTCAGAATGATCGGATTTTCCGACAACTTTGTCCGACCGTGTGTATTAAAAATCAGTGTCGGACAAAATCCGTCGGAAAAAGTCAGACGGATTTTGTGGTCGGAATTTCCGACCGTGTGTACGGGGCATTAGGCCCACATATATTTGGACACAGGCACCGTTTTCATACTTTTGGCTCTGTATGCCACCAGAATAAAATTAAAACAAAAAAATTCAAATGAATTTGAAGTGCAGACTTTCAGCCTTAATTCAAGGGGTTAACATAAATATTAAGTACAAATTTTAGGAACTGCAACTACTTTTAAACACAGTCCCCCATTTTCAGGGGCTCACATGTAATTGGATACAAAATGAATACAATCATAAATAAAATGTTCATTTTTTATATTTTGTTGATAATCCTTTACTGGCAATGACTGCCTAAAGTCTGAAACCTATAGACATTACCAAAGACTGGGTTTCCTCCTTTCTGATGCTTTGCCAGGCTCTAGCTGCAGCTGTCTTCAGTTATTTTTTGTTTGTGGCTCTTTCTGCCTTTAGTTTTGCTTTCAGCAAGTGAAATGCATGCTCAACTGTGTTGAAAGCAGGTGATTGACTCGTCCATTTCAGAATATTCCACTTATTTTCCTTCAAAAGCTCCTGGGTTGCTTTTGCAGTGTGTTTTGGATTATTGCCCATCTGAAGCGCCGTCCGATCAACTTTGCTGCATTTGGCTGAATCTGTTCTGACAGTATATCTATAAACACTGCAGAATTCATCCAGCTGCTTCTGTCTTCTGTCACATCATCAGTAAACCCCAATGACCCAGTGCCACTGGAAGCCATGCATGTCCATCAGGGCCGGATTAACATAGGGGCTATTGGAGCTGCAGCTCCAGGCCCCTTTCTCAAGATAGGCCCATTTGCCCCAAAAAAAAAAAAAATAAAAAAAAATTATCGACTTCGAGGGTTGTAGCTCAGCAATCAGGGGTCACAGAGACCCCACATTTTGGGGGGTAGGTAGCTAAAGACCTACCCCAGCACTGGTATATGGGGCTGCTTTCATCTATGGTTCTGGAGATATGGGGCTGCTTGCGCAGCCTGTCAGAAGCTATATACAGAGCGGCCAGTATAAATACAAGCTGGAACACTGCAGCAGACTGAGAGGATGAGATCACAGTGCTTATAATAATTATTTGCATATTACTTATGATAATTAACCTCTCGCCACCCAGGCCAATTCTGACACTTCTCTCCTACATGTAAAAATCATAATTTTTTTTTTTATAGAAAATTACTCAGAACCCTCAAGCATTATATATTGTTTTAGCAGACACCCTATGGAATAAAATGGTGGTCTTTGCAACTTTTTATGTTACACGATATTTGCGCAGCAATTTTTCAAACGTTTATTTTTTGGAAAGAAACTGTTTCATTCATCAAAAAAATAAAAATAAAGTTAGTACGATTTTTTTTGTGTACTAAGCGATGCTTTAAATTTTTTTACAGGTTACATGTTTAGAGTTACAGAGGAGGTCTAAGGCTAGAATTATTGCTCTCGCTCTAACGATCGTGGCATATGTAACCTGTGTGTATCTGGCCCTGATACTAGCCGGTGTCTAACCAGCCACTGACTAGTATCTCTCCCCAGCCTGTCCCCACACACCCTCTCACATGCTGACCTGTGGATGGGGGAATCACTCCTGCAGTGTTATTGTGTTCTGCCAGTGAAAACGATGATCAGTGTTGCTAACTATAGCTTGCAGCACTGATTGTTTTGGGGAAAACCCGACAGGCTGGTTGTACTCAAGTCGGTTAATAGGTTGACTTGTGTAAAACCAGGTAGTCCATACATAGATCAACTATGGCTGGTCTCTGCTTAATTGGTGTAATTTCAATCCATGTAGGGCCCGCTTCACCACTACACAGTCCCTAAACATCCTTACACAAACCTTTACATTTTTCCTTCCCAGATTACTGCATCCTGCTCTCCTATACATAGTGCCCACTGTCATACTCTCCACACTTCTCTCCTGTACATACTGCTCACTGTATTACTCTCCACACTTCTCTCCTATACATAACGCCCGCTGTCATATCCTACACACTCCTCTCCTGTACATAGTGCCCGCTGTCATACACTTCTCTCCTGTACATAATGCCCACTGTCGTACCCTCCACACTCCTCTCCTGTACATACTGCTCACTGTCATACCCTCCACACTCCTCTCCTGTACATACTGCCCACTGTCATACCCTCCACACTCCTCTCCTGTACATAGTGCCCACTTTCGTACCCTCCACACTCCTCTCCTGTACATACTGCTCACTGTCATACCCTCCACACTCCTCTGCTGTGCATACTGCCCACTGTCATACTCTTCACACTCTTCTCCTGTACATAGTGCCTTCTGCCATACCCTCCGCAATCCTCTCATGTACATAGTGTCCACTGTTAGACCCTCCACATTCCTCTCCCTCACCTGCACATACTTACCACTTTTATACCATCCATTCTCCTCCCCTATGCCTCTTACCCACAAAAACAGTTCTTTAAAATTATACTGAATATCCTCAATGTTACCAGCTCTATAATGGGCACACTTTTGTTAGTTCAACTAAAGGAAATCTCAGTCCTCATATTTGTCCTGCCCCATTATTAGTACTTATTTAATTTTGTAATTACTATTGTGATGTATAGATGAACATAGGGGATGTCAGCTACTCTAAATATAGCACTTGTAAAAAAGTGTCCCTGAAAATATTTTTGAAATGTTGGCAACTATGCGGGTCAATAGGCTCCTGGGTTCCAATGATATTAAAGCGGTAGTAAACTTTTTCTAACATTACTATTTTTTAGAGGCCCTTAGGTAGGTTATGCCATAATGTACAAGTATGCACAGCATATTAGCGCATTAGGGTACACTTAAATTGTCAGACTGAGCCCTCCAGTGCTGTGCTGTGATCAATCCGGCGGGGCCCGGGCGCTTCCATCTTCACCCGGTCTTCCTTCGGGGTTCTGTACCTTCGGTCACTTGCCTTGCCTTGGCTGGGCTGCGTTGATATTATTACCACGCATGCTCATGTGCATCCTCTTTCTCTCATCCCCCTTTCTCTCTCATCCTCTTTCCCTTACCCCTAACACCTCTTTCATCCATTTCTCTCTCTCTCTCTCTCTCATCCTCCCTCTCTCTTTAATTTAATTTGTTATAACAAAAAATTGTTTGCATTTTTATTTATTCATTTATTGTTTATAAAAGGCCCCACCAAAATCCTCAGCACCAGGCCCACAATGTTCTTAATCTGGCCCTGGGTGGGGTAGTTCTTCTCGGAGGGGGTCAGGCTCCGGCTCACATAGGCCACTGGTCGTAGCTGGTCTTCATACTCCTGGTAGAGTACTCCACCTAGGCCCTCATGGCTGGCATCAACATGTATCTCATATGGTCTAGTGGGGTCAGCGTAGGCCAAAACTGGGGCTGTGGTGAGACTTCTCTTCAAGGTTCTGAAAGCCTCTTCACACCTTGAGTTCCATTGGTCTTGGACCGACTCACCAGGCCTCCTAGGCCCCAATCCATCTTCCTCTCCTTCTGTCTTGAGCAGTTCGTTTAGAGGTTTTGCAATGCGGGCAAACCCATCCACAAACCTGCGGTAGTAGGAGCAGAACCCCAAGAAAGACCGAAGTTCTGTAACTGTTGTGGGTCTTGGCCATGAAGTAACTGCCTCCAACTTCTCAGGGTCTGTAGCCACTCCTTTTTCAGACACTATGTGTCCCAGATAGTTCACAGAAGACTGATAGAACCGGCACTTCTCGGGAGAAAGTTTGAGTCCCTCTTCACTGAGCCTCTTCAGTACTTTCTCCAATCTGGTTTCATGCTCTTCCAAAGTCTTTCCAAAGACAATGACATCATCCAGGTACACAAGGACTTCTATGAGGTTCATGTCTCCAACCGTCCTTTCCATTAGGCGTTGAAACGTAGCAGGAGCTCCAGATAGGCCCTGAGGCATCCTGTTGAACTCAAAGAATCCTACTGGGGTTATGAAGGCAGTCTTTTCTCTGTCTTCTGGATGCATGGGGATTTGGTAATACCCACTCTTGAGGTCCATCACACTGAACCACTTAGCTCCAGATAAACTCTGTAAGGCATCTTCTATCCTTGGCGTAGTGTACTGGTCAGGAATGGTCCTCCTGTTGAGAGTTCTGTAGTCAATGCAGAGCCTCAATGACCCATTCTTCTTCCTGACCACCACTATTGGGGAGGCATAGGGGCTTCTGGACTCCCTAATCACTCCCGTCTTCTTCAGTTCCGCAAGCTGCTCCCTCAGATCCTCCAGATCTGCTAGCGGGACTCGCCTGACTCTCTCTCTGAATGGCTTGTCCTCTTGCATGCGGATTCGATGGGTGGCACTCCTCGCACACCCCACATCAAACTCATCTTTAGAGAAAATCTTCTCCCATCTGGTCAGCTGGGCCTTGGCTCTCTCTTTCCAAGCTCCAGGTAGGTTAGGGTTTTCCATGGAGAGTTTCTCCCAAACATCTTCTCCTTTACCCGTTCCCTTCACTTCTGACCAGCCAACTGGGACAGCAGGACTCACCTGTCCCAGAAGCATCCTGGCAGGGATCTCCACGGGCTGCTCCGTGGGGTTCCTCACACTGACAGGGACTCTTCCTCTTGCCTTCTTCAGGTCCTTCAATGAGATTACTTCTGGTATCACTTCCAGACCTGAGTGACCCTCCATTGGGTCGGGTTCCAACATTACAAAGGGGCCAGGCTGCTCCCAATTAAGTTTCACTGTGGCTCTCATGCAGGTCACCTGTCCAGGCTGTAACACTGCTCCTTCTTTTCCAAGCCTCCATACCCTTCCTATCCCCTCACTTGGGGTCTTCTGCTCTAGGACCAACCGCTGATAGGCTGCCTTCAGCATGGGATGGATCTTGGTAGCTGAAAGATTTTCTTTCTTCACCAGGGGGGTCAGAAGCCTTCTGACTAGATCCGTGTTTGTCCCTATGATCAGGGAGGTCTTGCTGGTTCCAGGCGGACGAGGGCACACCACTGCCAATGTGTCAAACACTTCAGTCTTCCCAGCTACGGATGGGTCAAAGGTCAACCGTATGGGTAGGTATCCATAGGGGAAACTCTGAGTTCCCAGTCCCCTTATCTCCAACTCTTCTATCTTCTGTATGGGCAGATGACTCAGGTATCTGTCATAGAAGTCCCTGTACAATAGGGTCACTTGTGCTCCAGTGTCTAGGAGGGCCTTTGTGTACACTCCTTCCACTTGGATGGGTACAGTAGGGGATGGACCAACTAGCTTTTCTGGGTAGGGCCGAGTTGATGCTGTCCTCTTCTGTGGACTCTTTCCTTTCCAACTTGATTTGCGCTTGATCCTTTCTTGAGCCTGGTATGCATTAATTTTCTCCCTCTTAGTGGGAGTGTGAACCCGTTGAGGGACATTGTTATCTCTCACTTGTAAGGGTTCTCGCTTGGGAGTGCTGTGTCTCTTCGTAGGGGTCTTGCCCCCTTTCCCTGGAGTGCACCTTGGTTGAGGAACCCTGGGCCCCTTTTGAGGGGTTTGATCCCCTCGCTTTCTCTTCCCGTTATACTTCTTGGAGCTCACTGAAGGTGATGGGCACCCGGTTGACTCCTTCACCGCGGCCCTTTGGCGTTTCCCGCCGGCTGGCGGCTATCTGTTTTCTTCTTCTTGGGACTGGAGCATACAGCTGCAATATGGCCCACTCCCCCGCAGTTAAAACAGATCATCTCTCCGTAGTCAGGTGGGGATGCTGGTGCTGAAACAGTTGGAAACAATTCCCTCCTGCTTGCTTCTTTCTTGGGACTGGGCGTCTCTTTCGCCACTAGAGATGTCAGTATCTCCATCATCTGGGACATCTGCAACTTCAGGGCATCTACCTCTGTCTCTCTTTCAGGGTTTAAGGCCGACCTGACCGTGGCCACTGGAAGCTTTGTAGACCCCATCACTTGCTTCTCCCGTTTCTCTTCCAACATGGCCTCTTCTTCCCTGACCATTCGAATGAGATCAGGGTAGTCCAGGCTCTTCCCATCCTGCCGAGTGCGTAGAATTAGTGCGACAGGGTCCAGGGGTTGGGCTCCCCTCATCACCTGCTGGGCACGGGCTTCATCTACCTTCCCTGGATCTATCCCCTTCTTCAGGATAATCCTATGCAGGATCTTGTCTATGCGTCCCATGTACTCTGACAGCTTCTCCCTGTCTTCTGGTAACAGTGTTCCAGTTGATAGGTAAGTTCTGTGATTTTTTCTGTCCCACCAAACACACTTTCCAGGATGTCTATGTAGTCCTGGGCAGTGCAATCCTTTTTGCTTGTCTTCAGATTGCGTATGGCCTCTAAGGCAGGCCCCTTTAGGCTCCCAACAATCCTTTGCTTCTTTCTACCTTCTGGGACCTCCCATTCTTCTAGGGCCTGCGTGGCACCATCTAACCACTCTTCAAATCCCTCTTCTCCCGAGGGTACAGGTGTCCTCCCTGAAAACATCCGGAGTTTCCTGTATCCCGACATTGGGTAATCCCCGGGGTCTCTTCTGCACTGAGTCACAATCTCCCCTAGGACAGCACACAGTTCTGCACTAAGAGTAGTTTGTGCGGGACTTTCCGCGCCCTTCTGCTCTTCCTTCTTTGGGGATAGCATAGCTTTCATAGGAGAACAGTCTCCCTTGCGCGGCAGCGCATGCAGCACTTGGTAGGCCTGACCATCCGGTGCTCGTATGCTTTGGCTCCTGAACTGCTCTGGAGTCTCTTCCTGCCATTCTATTAGGGCGTAGGTATACCCAGCATAAATTTGCTGCTCTGAGGTAAATTGTGCCTTGGCAGTTCAATAGGCATAAAAGTGTGTGTAGCAATGCAGGATGAGCCTTTCAGCTCGCTCACCAATCCTGGGGTACCGTCCTCAGCTCCGGTCCCTCCAATGGCGGCGTCCGGTCTCCTCCGTCACAGCCCCTGCGTTCCGGTCCTGTCTCCAACCGGCCGACTGTAGGGAAAAGTCTCCGCTCCGCTGCTGCAGACTCTGAGGGATGAGAGTCTCACTCTGTCTGCTGCAAGGCCCAGGCTTCAGGCCTTCAGCAGTCCCGGTCCGCACAGGTGTCTCCTCAGGAACAAGTCTCCGCGTCACCAGCTCAGTCAGAAGAGGCAGCCCAGTCAGAAGAGGCATCAGAAGAGGAAGAGGCGGTCTCTCCTCCTCCTTTTTATCACCTCCCCCAGAAGCCTCTCGGGCGGAAACAAGCAGCCCGGGAGCCTGGGGAATTATGGGGAATTATGGGGAATGTAGTCTTTTCCACTAAAAGGGGTACGACCCCGCTACACACTCCCCCCACTTTGAATCTTTGGTCCCCAAAGACAGTGTTCAAATTACAAGCTTTCTTGGAAACAACACGTTCACCTAATTTAGACAGGGGAGCTTCCCACCAATTAGCACAAGATGGGGAGCTGTCCTGTCTACAGGTCACTTCAGTGTGGGCGACCTGTTTAACTGTGCCAGAGAGTGAGCTGGGGTTGCCCTCCACCAAATGAACAGTGGATGGGTCAGGGCTTTCAGCACTTCTCCTTGCTGTGGTAACAGAGTCCTCTGAACTTTCTCCCATCTTGGGGTAAGTTAGCTTCTTGGGAGGTTTCACCACTCTGTGAGCTCTCTGTTCTCTTGGGACTTCTTCAGGAACACATTCTGGCAACATCTCTGGTTCTGGAACATCTACTTCTTCTTCTTCTGAGTAGAGACCAGGGATATCTTCCCAGCACTCAGGCACAACACCGAATGGAACAAACTCTGTAGCTTCTGGGTTCAATGTTCCATCTTCCACATCTTCAGTAGGTGGAAGATCTATGGCGGAACTTCCTGGAGTTGAGGAAGGCCATAGCCATTCAAGTTCTCCTCTTTCTTCCTCTGGTTGGGGGTCCTGTCCACCCCTAGCTTGGGATGTTTTAGACCGAGTATTAGGTCTGGGGGTATCCAGAATGGAAACAGATTCAGGTACGTCTCTTGCTGGAGGCATTCTGACTGCTTCAGTGAGTGGGAGCAAGTGATTCCTATGCCAGGTCTTCAAAGGCCCCACTCTTCCTTCTGGCTTCAGCTTGTAGACAGGCAATCCTGGAAGTTTTCTACAGATGATATATGGCTCTGATCTCCATCTATCAGCCAGCTTGTGTTTTCCAGGGATCCCTAGATTTCGTAACAGTACACGGTCCCCAGGCTGTAGGTCCTGTACTCTAACTTTCAAATCAAAGTTCCTCTTATTTCGGGCCCCTCTCTGGTCAGAGGCCGCTTGAGCTTTCTCATAAGCTATCTTCAAACTGTGCCTCAGTCTGTCCACATATCCTTTGTGGGAGGCAGCAGAGGCATGGTCTAAGGAAATGCCAAAGGCCAAATCCACTGGCAATCTTGCTTCTCTCCCAAACATAAGTCGGTAAGGGGAAAAACCTGTCACATCACTGGTTGTACAGTTGTAGGCATGCACCAGAGCTGATATGTGTTGACTCCAATGTTGCTTCTTCTCTGTTTCCAAAGTTCCCAACATGTTCAATAGGGTCCTGTTGAACCTTTCAGGCTGGGCATCACCTTGAGGGTGATATGGTGTAGTTCTAGTCTTCTCTACTCCCAGAGAATCTAGTAGCTTCCTGATCAGGCGACTCTCAAAGTCCCTTCCTTGGTCTGAATGGATTCTCTGTGGTAGTCCATAATGAACAAAGTACTTCTCCAGAAGTACCTTAGCTACTGTAGAGGCCTTCTGGTCCTTGGTTGGGACACTGGTCATGTAAGGCAATCAGCACAGTCTCTCGATGCTTTTCTGGGAGAAACTGCCACTTATCTTCTGGGCTATCAGAGGGGTCCCTTCGGTAGACCACCCCCTGATGCACCTGTAGCTTGGCCAACTCTCTCCTCAGTAGGCGAGCTTATTTCATCCGACCAAAGAATGCTTTTCCAGAACTGGTCTGGCTTCTTTAGATGTTTTTTGGCAAAGTCTAATCTGGCTTTTCTCTATTCAGGGCCGGATTAACATAGGGGCTATTGGGCTGCAGCTCCAGGCCCCTTTCTCATATGAATGGTTTGCACCTTGAGGTGAACCCTCTGTATTTGCTCTTGTAAAGTCTTCTCTTGATTGTAAACTTTGACAATGATACGCCGCCCACCCCCCTAGACAGTGTCCTCCGCTTATTTGGATGTTGTGAATGTTTTTTCTTTACCATAGAGAGGATCCTGCGATCATCCACCACTGTTGTCCTCCGTGAACATCCAGACAATTTTATGTTTCTGAGCTCACCAGTACATTCTTCTTTCCTCAGACTGTACCAGACTGTTGATTTGGCCACTCCTAATGTTGCTACTATCGCTCTGATGGATTTGTTTCATTCTTGAAGCCTTAAAATGGCCTGTTTCACTTGCATGGACAGCGCCTTTAAACGCATGATATAGGTCCATATCAATAGATTCCAAATGCTAATACCACACTTAGAATAAACTCCAGACCTTTTACCTACATAATTGATGAAGAAATAATGAAGGAGCAGCCCACACCTGTCCAAGAATCCGCTTTTGATTCAATTGTCCAATTACTTTTGGTCTCTTGAAAAAGGTTGGATGGCTATTCTTAAGAGCTGTAACTCCTAAACCCTTCCTCCGATTTGGATGTACATACCCTAAAATTAAACCTGAGAGTCCATCCAACCGGCCTCACAACTGCAGACCACATGTAACCACACCAGCCCAGGACCTCCACATCCAGCATCTTCACCTCCAAGATCATCTGAGACCAGCCACCTGGACAGCTGCTGCAACAATCGGTTTGCATAACCAAAGAATTTCTGCACAAATTGTCAGAAACCATCTCAGGGAAGCTCAACTGCATGCTCGTCGTCCTCATCGGGGTCTCGACCTGACTGTAGTTAATCATCGTAACCGACTTGAGTGGGCAAATGCTCACATTTGATGGCATCTGGCACTTTGGAGAGGTGTTCTCTTCACAGATGAATCCCGGTTTTCACTGTACAGGGCAGATGCCAAACAGCGTGTATGGCGTCGTGTGGGTGAGCGGTTTGCTGATGTCAACATTGTGGATCGAGTGCTCCATGGTGGCGGGGGGATTACAGTATGGGCAGGCATATGCTATGGACAACAAACTCAGGTGCATTTTATTGATGGCATTTTGAATGCACAGAGATACCGTAACGAGATGATTGAGGCTCATTGTTGTGAAATCCATCCACGACCATCACATCATGTTGCAGCATGATAATGCACGGTCCCATGTTGCAAGGATCTGTACACAATTCCTGGAAGCTGAAAACATCCCAGTTCTTAAATGGCCAGCATACTCACCGGACATGTCACCAATTGAGCATGTTTGAGATGCTCTGGATCTGCGTATATGACAGCGTGTTCCAGTTCCTGCTAATATCCAGCAACTTCGCACAGCCATTGAATATGAATGGACCAACATTCCACAGGCTACAATCAACAACCTGATCAACTCTATGCGAAGGAGATGTGCTGCACTGCATGAGGAAATGGTCACACCAGATACTGACTGGTTTTCGGACCCAAACCCGACCCCCCCCCCCCCCCCCCCATACAGTAAAACTGCACATTTTAGAGTGGCCTTTTATTGTGGCCAGCCTAAGGCACACCTGTGCAATAATCGTGCTGTCTAATCAGCATCTTGATATGCCACACCTGTGAGGTGAATGGATTATCTCGGCAAAGGAGAGGGGCTCACTAAGGCCCCTTTCACACTGGGGCGTTTATCAGGCGGTACAGCGCTAAAAATAGCGCCTGTATACCGCCTGAAAAAATCCGGCCCCATTCACTCCAATGTGAAAGCCGGCGGGCTTTCACACTGGAGCGGTGCGCTAGCAGGACGGTAAAAAAAAAGTCCTGCTAGTAGCATCTTTGGAGCGGTATAGGAGCGGTGTATTCACCGCTCCTATACCGCTCCTTCCCATTGAAGAAGCGCTACGGCGGCGCTCTGCGGGGGGTCTTTAACCCTTTTTCGGCCACTCGCGGGGGGTAAAACCGCACCGCGAGCGGCCGAATATCGCGGCTAAATATAGCGCTGCTTTACCGTCACCGCGGCTCCTGCCCCAGTGTGAAAGGGGCCTAACACAGATTTAGACAGATTTGTGAACAATATTTGAGAGAAATAGGCCTTTTGTGCACATAGAAAAAGTCATAGATCTTTAAGTTCAGCTCATGATAATTAGGGGAAAACACAAAAGTGTTGCGTTTATATTTTGCTCAGTATATATATATATATATATATATATATATATATACACACTGTTATACTGTATACACATACAGGCAGTCCTCAAGTTACATACATATGACTTACATATGACTTGTACTTACAAACGGAGGGAGACAACAGGAAGTGAGAGGAAATCTACCTCTAAGAAAGGAAATTCACTGCTGTAAGAGTTATCATGTTAAAAAGGTGTCTCCACTGAAGCTTTATCACCAATCCTTGTTTCCACAACAACCCCAAAATTTCAAAATCCAATTGTCCAAAGGACAGGAAGTGAGATGAAATCTTATGAACAGGGGTACAGACAGCAAAACAAAATGCTGTCTCTTTCAATATATTTAACACAGGCAAACATTAGTTCATTCATTAAAATGGTGCCTACAGAAAAAGGTGATATACTTAAAAAAAATGTAAGGAAAATGTCCCTATTCAATCACCTGTTCAACAAAAATATCAATGGATGTAATGGTGTACTGTGGAAAACATGAGTATACCCTGGGCATGGCATGCCTTTTGCACAAGCATTTTTCATGGTTTTAATAGACTGTCAATAAATGTGGATTTTTATCATTTCAACATCTGCGAATCATTTTTCTGTATTGATCCCCTCTCATTTGGAAGATTATATATTTTTGTCGCTTCATGACAAGTTTGTGGATTCCAGAAGCTGGCATTGACCAGTTAACTAAATGTATTATTGTAGGCATTTTGTATAACTCCCTACCAGTCTCTGACATCAAGTCTGTCAAATTATTGACCAGTACTTACAAAATGTCTTCAATTGCAAGATATTTGAGGATTTCCTTGCATGACCTGCCAGTTTCCAATCTCAAAGCAGGGCTTTGACTAGGCCAATCCAATTCTTCTCTTTAAGCCTTTTCATGGTGTATTTACTAGTGTGCCTCTGATCAATATCAAAGAATCATTCCCAGTTCAGTTAACTTGAAAAACATAACCTGGAAACAACATACAATTATAAATAGCATGTGGCACAGAACGCAGAAGACAGCAGTTTCTTTATTGCCACACATTGCAAAGTGATAGCTTTTTATTTATAAATGTACTTCCAATGTGACTACCATCAACATATATAGAGTCAAAAGTGCAGTCATTTGTTTCAAGAGATCCATAGGAATTTACCAATACTAAGTTGGTTGCCAAAATACCTTGACAAATGACCATTGCCTTCACCTATAACTGGCCTTAGCAGCAAGGAGTACATGGAAGTCTGATGCAAGTGAAACAAACCTGCAAATAACTGAATTATCCTGTCTAACAGTTTGTGTTAAAAACAGGGGTTTAGTTTGCACACATTTGCAAATACATGCGTAAGCTGCAGAGCCACCTCACAGCACCCCAGTATTATCTGAAGTCCCAACTCTACATTTTTGTAGAAGAGTAAAGGTTTTAGTTTAGCTCTGGCATGTGAAGTTGAAAGCACATCAATACTTTGCTTTCGCACGGATTTATCCACCCACACCAGTACATACAGTATATTTCTTTTGCTCCCCTGCCACTCCATACTCTGTTCAGATGTCAAGCGTAAATAAAATACCTGGTAATGACTGGAATGGAGTAGCATCTAACACTATGTGACAGCGCTAAGCCAATCACAAAGTACCAGGCCTGTCACATGGAGAGACTCCATCTGGGGCAATTTGTAACTTACATGTGATGGGTTCATCTGCTCTCTGGTTTCTGCACTTCAAAGTTTTAAAGAGGAAGTAAAGTCTCCTTTTAAAAAAAAAAAAACGGAACCTGCAAGGCAAAGGCATAATGAGCTAGTATCGTCGTGATCTCCGGAATGCTCAGTGCGCCTGCGCGCCACTGTCTACGGCGCATGCGCCGTAGACAGCGGTGCCTGTTTTTTTCTAAATATCTGTAGATATTTATTGTACCTACAGGTAAGCCTTAATCTAGGCTTACCTGTAGGTCAAAGTGGTTTGTAAGGGTTTACAACCACTTTAAGGCAACCCCTACTTGAAAAGTAAGTCATTTATCTCTGTCCTTTTTAGGTTGGTTTTAGTTTAATTTAGTGCAGTTAGTAACAGGGTTGCTCTAACCAATAAGTGTTTCCTGACTGGATTTTATTTAATAAAAGCTGTATGATAGAAAACAATGGTCTAGATCTTTTTTGGCTCCTGTCTTTTCGGTTGTCCATTATTTACTTATCAAAATGTTATGAGTGCTACAAAGGGTCTGGATCCTTCCCTAAAGTCTAATAAAATTGATTGCTATTCTATTTCAAGTGACTTAGCTTGTTAACAACAAAGTGATGTTGGAGTGATAATGATACCACAAGAGAACAGCAATTTGGCTTTTTTAAACGCAGTTATAATTAGATATCTTAAATTAGCCCAGAAATAAGGTAAACCAATTCCTCCCCTGTTGTCTTATCTCAAACAAAAATGCAAAACGCACATCAAATTGAAATGTTAGCCCAAAGGTAAATAGCAAATATTCAAAGCTATTTATACTGAGTATTTCTTTATCTATTTAACAACAAGGAGAATCTGGAGAAGTTTTTTTTTTTTGCATCCTCCTCAGATTTTAGTTGTCTTCTTAAAAAGTGCCCAGTGTGCGGCCACTTTTTTCAAGACAGGCCTGTAGAAGGAGCAGTTGTCTCTGAACGTGTAGCCTGCTAGAATTATTCACTGAAGCATCTGCTCTCTTGAGGTCACATCTGCCAGTGCAATTCGGATGCGCTCCAGATTGATGCATGGCATTCCTGAGACACAATCCAGTGCCCTCGGCTCTCACTGCCAGATCTGACAGCCATACCACCACCAGTGGCTCCCGCAGCCTGGATGACCAAACGGTGCATACTAATGATGAGCGTGTATATGTCACAGATCTTGTGAGTTTTTTTTTTACCATTGATCTATTAAAATGCATCACATATGCTGCACTTAGATGGCGCTTTCTTTCCTATTCATGTATCTTGATCTAATAGAGCTCACTCTACGGAAGGCTGCTGCTAGTGCTACCATACACCAGGAATTCAAAAGGAACTATAACAGATATTATTGGACTCTTAACATCTTCCTACTTTGCGCCAATAATTAAAAATTTTTGATGACTGAATTCCACTGCTTACTGTTCTTTGATTGGCAGCATGTTGTCCATGAGAGCTGAAAGCAAAACTGCAATGCATTGATGCATTCTGAACCTAGAGGAGCTAGGCTGTTTGGTTGAAATAGGGCAACAGAGAGTAGCTGATACTTTACTCCTGGGCTAATTCCCTCTCCCAAACTATTGCGCTCCAAGACAACAGGAATCCAGTGTCTCTCTGGAGCCTGTTTTCAGAAAAAAATGACACAACGTTGGTGTAGCATATACCCCATCTATGACCATCCTGACCTGGAGTCCTCCAAAGAGCCATGGAAAATGCAGTGGGTAGCTATGTTCAGGTGTATTTAGCACCCAGAGTTTTACACAAATGCAGATAAAAGGCTCCAGATAAATAGACATGCAAGAAAGTTGAGCCCCATCCCTTCTGGTTCTGTTCATTTAGAGCTCTTACATATGGCCAGTGAGAGAGTGGGTGGGCTCCCTGGACATCACTATTCCACCCCAGGTCTTGCACATAGCCAAGAGTCTAAGGGGCCTGAATAAAGGTTGTTGGGATACCTCCCTCTTTAATAATCTTTTAATACTCTAATAATATAAAATATATTACCAGCCAACAGGCAAGCTTGAAGCGAAACTTCACCCAAAAAGGGAAGTCCTGCTTTTCATCCCTCTCCTATATTTGTAATGTCTTATTTTGGGGTGGGGGGTACCTGATTTTGACAGGTACTCGCTCCTACAGTAATAGTAGCTGCTGACTTTTACATTTTTGTTTACCGGGTGAAAATCTTCTAAATACTATACAAAATACAAATACAAAAAGTTTTGAATTAAAACAAAAATGCTCCCGCCACCATGGCTAACGTGTTTTTGCAAGCTTTGAAAAAGAGTGTTTGCAAAACATACCAGCTCTCTTTTTCCACATATGCTAGCCACAAACAGAGGCTATTTTACTACCATGTACTTCACTTCTAATACAGTAACATGCGTCACGCTGGGACATGCGTTAACAGCTTGAGGGGTTGTTCAGCTTTCTTCTTTTCACTCACTTTGAGAGATTTCTAAAGGATTTCGATTTCATCCTATAAAATTGGTCTCCCCTTGTGTACGTATTGATTAACATTTTGTTGAAGTGTATTTATTTATTGTATCAGTTCCTTAAAATTGTTCTACTGACACCTTGTCGAAGCTTGCTTTATTTTTTACTGTATTCTCTAGTTTCTATTTTAAGAATAAATTGACTATGATTTTATAGATTAAGATACCAATTTTAGTATACTTTATTTATTAAATCAAACATTTACAGAAATGAATGCTGTATATGAACTACTGTATTCAGTTTATAAACTACTCCTGCAGAATCGATTATTTCCTGGTTAATCACCACCATCTTGCCTCTTGTACAGCATATGCAAGATGATGTCAGGCTTGCACCATCTACCCTTTCTTTTGAAAGTCATGTGTAACTGCTCTCTTCAGACATTTTTCCACAGAGAGTGAAGGAGATGGAGATGAACACTTACTGCTAACATTTGATAAAAGTCAATATTTTCACATCAGCAACAGATTAAAAAGCTAACCCCATCCCTAGCCTACTTGTAATCACCTTCAACACACTCTCACTCTTTCTCCTTTAGAGCGGGAGCTCTGGTAGAGCAAAGGAGCAGTGAGGAGATACGTGTACAACAAGGGTAAGTATAAGTAGGTCACTGGATGTGCCCATTTATTTTTATTTTTAAAAGCATATATACCATTTCCAATACAGTAATTCATATCAATTGATGTGTATAGTGGACCTCTGCGCTACTAATAAAAAATAAATAGTGATAGGTGAACTAAAATGCTGCTGACTCTATTAGTGATCACAACTCAATATAAACAGAATAAAAACGTGTACAAATGTACGTGACTCAGCGCAAATCATTAAAAAATAAATAAATTAAAATAAATAAATAAATTAAAGTGCTAATAGGACCGTGCATTCACATGTAGGTGCATTAAAGTGCTAAATACCCTTATGAATCAATACTATGGTGTAAACACAATAATTCAAATAAAGTGATGGTAGTGCATAAATAAATAAAATACTTCAATCAATGCTTACAATAGCTCTAAGAATGAATAAATAAATAAATAAATGTGTCCAATGGAACGACTGCTTGCAGGACTTGACTGCGTGCAGAAATGTCCGATATGGCGTGCCCGTGCACAAATGATATTGTTCACTTAATAAATGTGCTTCAAAACGTGCCAGTCCTTCTGATGTGTTGAGTTAATTCCACCATGGATTCAGAAGCCTCACTGCTTTGGAGTGTTTATCCAGTGAATCAAAAAAATAGCCAAGGTGTCCTTCAGTGTGCTCACAGAGCTCTTACCTTAAACTAGGGATATCACGCTTACTTGTTCCAGTGATAATGGCTAGTCCGCTGCATCTTGTGGTGAGATCCTGCTAGACTGCTCCTTAGGGGCTCCTCGTCTGCTGCCACTTCCAGCAATGTCTTCTCTCTACTTCCTCCTGACTCACCTCTTCATATCAATTGCTTTTACCTACCCCGTTCAATATAGCATTGATACATTCCCTATGTTGTTACCTTATTACACCCTCAGAACAACTTCACCTTCCTTGACTTCTTAACATTAATTCAGTTAGGTTTATATTTCTTTTTGATCCAAAGTCACTGGTGAGCTACACCACAAATCCCATATTTTATGGTACTTATTGGGTACCCCTGTAGCGCTGGCTCCTGACGAGCATGTGCTATGTGTTTTTCAAAGTTAACATCCCTGAAGCCACAGTTGGGTTTTAGGGCTAATTATGCCAAATTATGGTTTCAGTACCAGTCTAGCTGGAATTGCACTGAGTTCTCCTTGGTTGTAGGTGTCGCTGTCACCGCCGGCAGGTATGAGAACGTAGTTTGGTTGGGTGTATTGGGTACCATTCATTTTCGGAACCAGCCCAGTGGGAGTGTCCTCCTGCTGTGCATCTGGGAAGGGGTATTTAAGGTACTGAGGTCACGTGCTTCTGGGTTCCGGTCCAGAAGATATTTTCTGTTTGTTTGGTCCTGGTCCTCCTGACCAGCCTCCGTGGCCCTCCTCACCTGGGGTGCGGATCCATGCAATTCCGAGTCTCTGGGCTGGATAGCCCGAGGTGAAGCAACTGCAGGGACAGGCCTGAATGGATTTCGGGGCCTAATTATCCAAAAGTGGTCCGGTGACGTCTCGCCTAAGGAGAGGCCCAGCAACTGGAGAAGAATCCAGGGGAGGACTCTTCAGGAGAAGGCCATGCACATGGCTGGTTTCTCTGAAGGAGCCTGGGGGCTCAGTTGAAGGACACTAAACGGATCTACACTCATACAGTATCGCTGGACCGGCTGCGAGATACTGGTATGATAGCTCTCTAAATTTGTCTAAGTCCCTCAGTTACATTCAAGTCTGTGGCAGAGACTTTGTTCAAGTGTTCTACGGCCAAGTCTGTGGCAGAGACTTTGCTTTATCTAACACCCTGCTGGCTGCTAGGCCTAGTGAGAGGAGGTCTATCCGTGGTTGTGAGTATCCAGCTGTGAAACGGTAATTCTCTGAATCTCTATAGTGAGAGACTTCCTAGTCTTGCAGTTCCAACGTACCTGAACTTTCATCCTAGCCCTCTACCCTACATTTAAGAGACTGTTTTATCTTTTGAATAAATAACCCAAAAAAGGAAGATAAAGTGTCAGTTTCTACATTTCTTTGGGCCATCTACCACGGGAAACCCTAGACGGAGACGAGGTGAAGAAGGTAACGGTAAGCCCAATAAAACCAGCAGCTCCTATGGGGGTTAGTGCTACACCCCTCTATGCTCATACATTATATTGTCATATGGTATTATCTAGTTAACTGCTCTAATCCATTGGTTTATAGTTGGGGTCGTTGGTTGCATCCATGTTAATGATATTTGTTTACGTGCCATAAACGTTCTTGTAACATAATCCTATTATATTCCGACCACTCTTCCACCTCTAATAATCCCAGTACGCATACTTCCAAGGTACATAGTACCTCCCTATTCATAATGCTGGTTAACAGCTTGCCGACCACCCACCGTCATTATACTGCGCAGCTCGGCACAATCCCACGAGCCGTCGTAGCTATACGTCGGCTCCTTTAAGCGGGATAGCAGGTGCGCACGCGATGACCACCGGCCACGAGCGATCGCAGGCACGAGAGGCAGAACAGGGATGTGTGTGTGTAAACACACAAATCCCTGTTCTGTTCTGTGAGGAGAGACAGATCGTGAGTTCCTAATAGCTAGGAATCACGATCTGTCATTTCCCCTAGGTCAGTCCCCTCCCCCTATAGTTAGAAACACACACAGGGAGCACAATTAACCTCTTGATCACCCCTAGTGTTAACCCCTTCCCTGCCAGTGCATTTTTATAGCACTGATCGCTGTATGAATGCCAATGGTCCTGAAAATGTGTCAAAAAGGTCTGATGTGTCCGCCATTATGTCGCATGTCCCAATAAAAATCACAGATCACTGTCTTTACTAGTAAAAAAAAATATATATATAAATCTATCCCCTCGTTTGTAGACGCTATAACTTTTCAAACCAATCAATATACGCTTATTGCAATTTGTAATACCAAAAATATGTAGAAGAATACATATCGGCCTAAACGGAGAAAAAATGTGCTTTTTAAAAAAAAAATGTGATATTTATTATAGCAAAAAGTACAAAATATTGTGTTTTTTTCAAAATTGTCGCTATTTTTTGTTTATAGCGTAAACAATAAAAACCGCAGAGGTTATCAAATACCATCAAAAGAAAGCTCTATTTGTGGGAAAAAAGGACGTAATTTTTGTTTGCGTGCAGCACCGCATTACCGCGCAATTGTCAGTTAAAGTGACACAGTGCCGAATTGCAGAAAATGGCCTGGTCATTCAGCAGCCAAATCTTCCGGGGCTGAAGAGGTTAATTTATCTACCACTTGTTGCCAATAGTCTGCTATTTCAGGACATGACCACATCAGATGTAAAAAATCTGCCTCTGGATAATGACATTGTTTACAATCAGATAAGGTCACTCTTCCAACTCTTCCAATTCTATACATTTTCTGAGGGGCAAGATATGTTTGATGAAAAATATACAATTGGATTAGCTTATCATTAATAGCAGGGGACACAACCATATGTGAGGAGCAATTTTCTGCCCCATTTCTCATTTCCCATTTTTTAACTACACATTAACACTCTACATTTTTTGTATTTATGCAATTGAATTAAATGGAATTTATAATG
The DNA here is from genome assembly GCA_028564925.1 of Lithobates sylvaticus. Classification (NCBI taxonomy): domain Eukaryota; kingdom Metazoa; phylum Chordata; class Amphibia; order Anura; family Ranidae; genus Lithobates; species Lithobates sylvaticus. Next base: position 161,852,366 of record CM053034.1, on the reverse strand, counting down.
GAATTTTACAAAAAAAATGTAATTGTTAATTAGGAGAAAATAAACATTAAAAAAAAAATATAGTAGTCAGGTGAAATGTTGCATATTTTAAATTATTTTATGGATCCAGCAGGTGGAGCTCTCAGCCCCTGTTTATGTGTTTATCTTGCACAGGTATATAAGTCGGAATTTGACTCTACAGAAGTTTCAGTGAAAGACAGTCTGCCTCAAAGAAGACACCTACTGCTGTGCTGTTAATTTAGCTATCCCATACTGCTCTGGGAATTGTTTTTTCATATGACATTAAGTCCCCATGCACATGACACATACATTTTTTTATTTCAAATCGTTTTTGTTTACGGATCTGAACGCAGGTCTATTGTTTTCAATAGGGACATACACACAGGTATGTAATCAATGCACTGTGTTCAAGCCTGTAACCAAAAATCACAAAATTCTGAGTCTGAGGACATGCATTTTACTTGCTTACGAGTGTAAATGCAAGTAAACACAAGTATACATAGATGCAAAAAAAGCAATCTGGTATTGGAAAAAAGCAGGATAATATAGAACTACAATTTCACGCATTGAAAACACTCATCTAAAAGGCAAGCATTTTACTGATCATTTATGTAGGAACTTTCTTTTGTGTAGTGATATGTATGGGATGGGACCATGCTGCTCTAAAAAAAAAAAAAAAAAAAAAAACAATAGTTACAACAGCGCAGTCCCAATGCATCTGGTGTAAATGGGACCTTAGTAAAAAAAAAAGAGCTCCATTAATTTTAAGTTTTGTTTCCATCTTCTTTATTGTGAATAATGTTCAAAATGTGGTGCAGCACTGCATAGAAACCAGTCAGATTTTTTTTATTGTTAAAACTTAATTGAATCCAAACACAAAAAAAACAAAGTCAGGGCTGACCCCACAAATAAAGCTTAACTGAACAAGCTGAAGTTAGAAGCAGATTGGCTACCATGCAGAGCTGCACCACAGATTTTGCACTGTCCAGTTTTAGTAAATCAACCCCAATGTGTCTAAATATGACTGCAGTCCAGGAGGCACTAAGCTGGCCATACACTTATAGATTTGACCATCCATGTTACACTGCTGTACTGTATTTTGACAGCCATCCCCACCAGCTTTCAAAATACCTGAACAGTTCCTGCATCTGATTGGGCAATTTTCCACCTGGCACCTTTGATTTTCAAATCAATTGATGTCAAGCAGGGGGCAGTTGATAGGGCTACTCATTGAGTGAATTTTGGACAGAACCAGATAAAATTTGCTCTGTGTATAGCCATCTTAAAATGGAATTCTTACCCCCCTTCCACCTTTCTCCTCCATGCTAGACATCTTCATGAAGGCACTTGATAAGGGGGATGGTTGTTAATTATGCCAGTACAGACCGCTGTAGCGGGATGAAAAGGAGAGCTTCTCCTTTAGATCTGCCATAATTTATGTAGTGCAAGGGCCTGCCTGATTGGATACAGATTGTTTGGCTAGATAGGAGTTTCCTCCTATTATATCAATTTGGTAAATCTAAAGGAGATTATACAATCAGATTGTATAGTGTATGGCCACCTTTATGCACCTAAAATTACTTGTTGTGCTTTTAGTGCCATTAATTGGTAATGGCACAACAAGCACAGAAGCAAACACACATTTTGCCATGTGAAAAAACGAGTGGCAAATGCTGCAAAACGCACACTAAAAACACACAACCCACAAAACGCCAACATGTCCCATAAGTCACATATATCACATCCCATTTAAATCAGCAGGCTGCCTTATGCATGTCACAGGAAAAACGAGACAGAAAACATTCACTCCCACAATGCTAGATGTGAATGGGGCCTGATAGTGAAATTGGTGCGATAACACAAGGACAATGAGGCTCCTTTTACATCTGTGCGTGGACTCGAGTCCGCCGGACAATCCCCCCGTGTGTGGGCGCCGGCGGACTTTTTGGCGCCAAAAGTCCGGCGGACTAGGTTTTAAGTTTTGTTTTAAAATTATCCGCTGGACTTGGCAGTCCGGCGGACAATCCCGCCGTTAGTATGCTAGTCCGCCGGACTTTTGAAAATGAACGGACTTGCCGAAGCGTGGTGAGCGAAGCGTGGCGAGCGAAGCGAGCCCGCGAGGGGCCCTCTAAGGCCCCTTTCACACTGGGGCGGTGAGCGCGGTGACGGTAAAGCAGCGCTATATTTAGCGCTGCTTTACCGTCGTTTTCACCGCGGTTTTCGGCCGCTCGCGGTGCGGTTTTACCCCCCGCGAGCGGCCGAAAAAGGGTTAAACACCCCCCGCAGAGCGCCGCCGTAGCCGCGGTATTGCCGCGGTAACCGCGGTATTGCCGCGGTTTTACCGCGGTCTCCCATTGTAATGAATGGGAAGGAGCGGTATAGGAGCGGTGAACACACCGCTCCTATCCCGCTCCAAAGATGCTGCTAGCAGGACTTTTTTTACCGTCCTGCTAGCGCACCGCTCCAGTGTGAAAGCCCGCCGGCTTTCACACTGGAGTTAAAGCGGCCGGATTTTTTCATGCGGTGAACAGGCGCTATTTTTAGCGCCGCACCGCATGAAAAACGCCCCAGTGTGAAAGAGGCCTAAGTTTGACTAACCCGATGTCCGCTTGGATGGTGGGGGCTTCACCTCGACTCACGGCGCAGGCGCCGTTCATCTTCCGACAATTGTCGAAAATCTTCATGCGCAGTACACTTCGGACACCTAGTGACAGCCGGACACTTCGTGACAGAACACCGGCGGACAAAGTCCGAACGTGTGTACGCGACATAAGTGTTTCTTTTTGCAGCATACTTGGAAGTCTGTTTTTTTTTTCTAAAAGTACATGACTCCTTACAGGTAAAATATAAATAAATGTGTTCACCTGTATAAACCATTTTCTTGATGTCACAGTTAGTAGACTTTATTTCAGTAAATGGAGCCGGTACAATTTTAAAATTATGCTTGCCCTGGGTGAACACTTGATTAAAGTGTATCTCTATCACCTGTCCAGCCAACCGTCAGCCAAAGTATAATTTGCCCTTTGAGGCACTCGCTCACTGTTCCACTCTGCTGAGCTGTACTCTTGTTAAGTCTGCCTGCCTAAAATCTTTCTTTTTAGAAGGAGCTTGTTAGGAACAGAGCAAACAAATGCACACGGTTATTCTTTTAGTTATTTATTTAATCACTTGCCGACCAGCTCACACCAATATACGTCGGCAAAGTGGCACGGGTGCACAAAACGATGTACCCGTATGTCACTCCATCATCGGCGGCTAGTGGGCACATGGGCACACGTGGGTCCCGCGGACTCGATGTCCACCAGTGGCCCGCGATCATGGCACGTAGAGACAGAACGGGTAGATGCCTATGTAAACAAGGCATTTCCCTGTTCTGCCTAGCAACATGATAGGGATCCACTGCTCCCAGTGATCAGGGACCAGTGATCTCTGTCATGTTCTAGTGAGCCCATCCCTCTATAGTTAGAACACACTGAAGGAACGCACTTAACAACTTTATCGCCCCCTAGTGTTTAACCCCTTCCCGGCCAGTGACATTTACATAGTAATCAGTGCATTTTTATAGCACTGATGGCTGTATAAATGCCAATGGTCCCAAAATAGTGTCAAAAGTGTCCGATTTGCAATAAAAATCGCAGATCGCCGCCATTACTAATAAAAAAACATTAATAATAAAAATGCCATAAATCTATCCCCTATTTTGTAGACGCGATAACTTTTGCTCAAACCAATCAATATACGCTTACTGCGATTTTTTTGTTACCAAAAATATGTAGAAGAATTGAAAAAAACAAGAAAGAGAGGCGCCTCTGGGTGCAGACTGTATGACAGTTTTAATAATTGTGCAAAAGACAAAAGTAAAAAACACTCACATTGGGTAGGTGAGTGTTAGGCAAAAGAGTGTCCTGTATGGTTGGAGTCAAAAGCTGGGGCTGGATTTCTGCAGGGGCTTCATGTCCACAAGTTGAGGCTGATGTCTTCCTGGCCGTCCGTGGTGGATGGGGTGCCAAAACGAGGCTTGGGACTCAAGCTTGCGATCCAGATGAGCAGCAATGACGTCACAGCATGCGACACGTTTCCTGAGCTGGCTGGGCCGTGGGTCATGTGACGGCCGCGCTCCTTTATCCAGCTGATTGGATAGTACACTCAGTCTAAACTATATAGGAGTGGGCAGGATGGGGGAGTGGTGTGGGGCGGGACTACACCGGCTATTGACGGTCTGATTGCGCTGAAGGGCTGTCATTAAACGAAGGGGAGGCGGCAGCGGGGAACATGAAGTGGATGGTGCTGGGAACAATAATGTTAGAAAAGAAACGAAAGGGGGGGGGGGGACGGAGCAAATGCTAAAAACTGGGGGCACTAAAAAACAGGAAACAAAAAAACAAGAAACAATAAAAAACAAGGGAGACAGAAATGATGGAGTGGGTAATGAAAAAGATAATATGGGAAAAGGTGTATGTAATATAAGGACTGGAAAGGGGAGGGACAGCGCTGGGGAGATAGATGTGAAAGTGTGTGGAAGTGCACATAGGTATTTGGATATGAGCATGAATGTGGTGTATGGAAAACGGGGCAGATGTAATGGGATAGTATGGTCAGGAGAATTATATAAATATATGCTGGCAAAGGGGCGAGTACAATGAAATGAATAAATAGGGGGGTAGCAGTCATAAAAAACGTTACATGTATATTAAGGAATATATACTAAATAATAAATAGCAAGGAATACTGGATAGCTATATGTATATAAATAAGTGTACATGCACACGAAGCATGTGCAGATATATGCATGGAGGAGAAACATGCATTGGGAAGACATGGGGGACATGTACATGTAAACACATACGCGAAATGTCTCAAGTGTGGAAGATACATGTATACATGTGTGGGTGCAATGTGTGAGAATTATATATATATATATATATATATATATATGGGTAAAAGGAAATGGGATGGGACAAAAATAAGAAGGATGTTAATAAAATGATAATAATCATCAATATAAATAATGAGAGGTGGGGGATGGTGGGCAATGTGGGGCAGGGATGGGTGGGGTGTATATAGGGGCATGGGAAGGTGGAGTGATTACGTTTTTTGGTTGTTGTGTCAATGACACAGCAATAACCTGGAACTTCAGTAATAAAAAGGTGTAAATTATAAAGGGGGGGGGGGAAAGGAAGGGAGGGGGAAGGGAGAAAACTGCGGTGGTCTATGAATACATGGTGGAACACAAAGGCATAGAACATAACAAACAGAATAATAAAATACCAAATATATAAAATGGTGGAATAATAAAATTGATGGTCCATCAATGTATGTTCAATAAGCTTAGAACGTGTATATATATGTAAATATAAGTATAAAAGTATAAGTGTAAAAAATGGAGTGGAATGATAATGATAATGAATAAAAAGTAGACTGATTAAAATGGAATAGGTTAAAAATGTTATTAAAAAACTGGTGATGAAATCTGTATAGGGATGGCATGAGTGTGATGCTATATGGATGGTAGTGGAAATCTACAAGATGGTGGAAATTTCAATACATTCGTTGATTCCAGCTGGCGAGAGGGTGTCAAGTAAATAGATCCAGTATGTCTCCCTGGCGCAGAGTTTTTTGAAACGTTCTGCTTTGGGGAGGTGTTTAGAAATTTGTTCAATGACCCAAACTTTTAAGCCTACTGTGGATCCCTGATGGGCCATGGCAAAGTGTCTGGGGACGCTATGTGGATCTTTTTTTCCTTCAATAAATCTCCTGTGTTCCCCAAAACGTTGCCTCAGAGGCCGTATGGTGCGTCCTATATATAGTAAGCCGCAAGGACAAATAAGGCCATATACTACATAGTCGGACGAGCAGTTGGAAAAATCCTTTAGTGTATACGTGGTGCCCTTGGTACTAAAACTTTTAATTCCATGGTCAACAAATTGGCAAGTTTTGCATAGTTTTTTATAACATTTGTACATCCCTATCAAGGGTATGAGGGGGATGGAATCGTTAGTGGTATTGGTGGTTTTTAATTTGCTGGGAGCAATTTTACTTTTAAGATTGGGAGCCCTACGGTAAGTGACCTTGGGCCGTATAGGGAGGATGGTTTTCAAATGGGGGTCTTGTAATAGTATATCCCAATGGCGGGATAGGATGTTTTCCATTTTTTTATGTTTGGAATGGAGGTCGTAATGAAGTTGCTGGAGCAATTGATGGGGGGTTGTTGACTTTTTACAGGTTTTCCATGCAGATAGGTGTTGAACGCTTCATCCACTAGTTTTTCTGGATATTCTTTTTCCCGGAATTTCTTTTTCAGATGGGTGCCTAGTTCGATATAGTCCGTATCTCTGGTACAATTTTGTCTAAGGCGGCAGAATTGTCCTTTGGGGATGTTTTGAATCCATTTTGGGTAATGGCAGCTCTTAAAGTGTAGGTAAGAATTGCCCGCAGTGGGCTTGGTGTAATTTTTGGCATAAATTTTTTGGCCATCATGTCCCAGTTCGAGGTCCAAAAAGGCAAGGGAGGTCTGGTTACTTTCATAGGTGAATGATAATCCAAAAGGGTTGTTATTGCAGTGTGTGACGAAAAGTTTTATAAGATTGACGTCTCCATCCCAAATGATGATAAGGTCATCAATGTACCTGCCAAAGTATACAATGTTTTTGGAGAAGGGGTTATTGTTGTGGATGTATAGTTGTTCCCAATAACCCATAGCCAGATTGGCGTATGAAGGGGCGAAGTTGGCGCCCATAGCTGTTCCTTGCAGTTGCAGGTAGTAGTCTCCATTGAACATGAAATAATTGTGGGTTAGACAAAATTTTGTTGCTTCGGAAATGAATGTTGCTTGGCGATTATTGATCATGGGGTCCATAGTCAAATGGTGTTCCAGAGCTGTGATGCCAAAAGTGTGGGGGATGGAAGTATATAATGAATTGACGTCCAAGGATAACCACATGTATGAAGGCTCCCAAGTGTACGCTGAAAGCGATTCGAGAAGGTGTGTGCCATCACGAATATAGGAGGGGAGTTGGTGCACTAGGGGCTGCAAAAATTGGTCAACATAAAGGCTGAAGCCGGAGGTAACGCTGTCCATGGATGCCACAATGGGCCTGCCAGGAGGGTGTTGCTGGTCTTTATGAATTTTCGGGAGGTGGTAGAAATATGGGATGGAGTGAAATGATTTGTTGAAAAAAGAGTGCTCTGTTTTAGAGATGATACCATCTGTTAGAGCAGTCTGGATGAGGAGGTCAGCTTCCAAGGCATAGATACTGGTGGGATCTGTTTTAAGTTTTGTGTAGGTTTGTGAGTCTGATAGAAGTCTTTCAGCCTCTATTATGTATTCGTCTTTATTTTGTATTACAATGCCTCCTCCCTTATCGGCCGACTTGATGATGATATCTTCGGCATGTGTAAGGTAGTCCAGAGCTTTGGTTTCCATGGCGGAGAGATTGTGTGATGTGGATGTGGAGTGACATAGTTTTACCATATCGGCATACACGATCCTATAGAAACTTTCTAGGTATGGTCCTTTGGAATGAGTGGGAAAAAATACCGATTTTGGTTTGAGGCTAGAGTGGATGATTGGAGGGGATGTGGCCAAATGTTGCGTGAGCAATCTGGACAAGTCCTCATCAGAACAATTGGTGTCTGAAACATCGCAATCAAACGATTCATGGCTGCTGTTGGGATCTTCAGATTGGGACATGGATGGGCTAATGATAGCTAACAACGGCTGAGACGAGATGTTGGCTTTTTCGTCTTTCATATGAAAATGTCTTTTTAGGGTCAATTTTCTTATATAACAGTTGAGGTCCTTGAATAGTAGAAAAGGATTGGGTCTATTGAGGGGAGCGAAAGTCAAACCTCGACTCAATAATGATACATCTGCAGGTGTGAGGTGATAGTTGGACAAATTAAATATTTTCACCGTTTTTGCTGCTTCTGGACATTTTGGTGTTCTGTTTCGTCCTCCTCTGCATCCTCTTCTGTGAGTTTTCTTTTTCGTGATGGTGTTGTCAGAGGAGGACTGATCACTAAAAAAATGGCCGGATTTTGGCTGGTGAGGGGTGGAGCAATACTCTCTGTACTGCATGGAGGTGGATGCAAATTGGATGAAGGTATAGTATGGTTTACACTTAAAGCCACTGGGTTGGTAGTGGGTATGTGTTTGGTATTGGCTGTATTGGAGGTTGTAAGGAGATCAACTCTACCGGGAGAAGTACAAATCTGTGTGTCTGGGACAGGTCTACACACAGTAGATATGCTTCAGCCTTTATGTCGACCAATTTTTGCAGCCCCTAGTGCACCAACTCCCCTCCTATATTCGTGATGGCACACACCTTCTCGAATCGCTTTCAGCGTACACTTGGGAGCCTTCATACACGTGGTTATCCTTGGACGTCAATTCATTATATACTTCCATCCCCCACACTTTTGGCATCACAGCTCTGGAACACCATTTGACTATGGACCCCATGATCAATAATCGCCAAGCAACATTCATTTCCGAAGCAACAAAATTTTGTCTAACCCACAATTTCATGTTCAATGGAGACTACTACCTGCAACTGCAAGGAACAGCTATGGGCGCCAACTTCGCCCCTTCATACGCCAATCTGGCTATGGGTTATTGGGAACAACTATACATCCACAACAATAACCCCTTCTCCAAAAACATTGTATACTTTGGCAGGTACATTGATGACCTTATCATCATTTGGGATGGAGACGTCAATCTTATAAAACTTTTCGTCACACACTGCAATAACAACCCTTTTGGATTATCATTCACCTATGAAAGTAACCAGACCTCCCTTGCCTTTTTGGACCTCGAACTGGGACATGATGGCCAAAAAATTTATGCCAAAAATTACACCAAGCCCACTGCGGGCAATTCTTACCTACACTTTAAGAGCTGCCATTACCCAAAATGGATTCAAAACATCCCCAAAGGACAATTCTGCCGCCTTAGACAAAATTGTACCAGAGATACGGACTATATCGAACTAGGCACCCATCTGAAAAAGAAATTCCGGGAAAAAGAATATCCAGAAAAACTAGTGGATGAAGCGTTCAACACCTATCTGCATGGAAAACCTGTAAAAAGTCAACAACCCCCCATCAATTGCTCCAGCAACTTCATTACCACCTTCCATTCCAAACATAAAAAAATGGAAAACATCCTATCCCGCCATTGGGATATACTATTACAAGACCCCCATTTGAAAACCATCCTCCCTATACGGCCCAAGGTCACTTACCGTAGGGCTCCCAATCTTAAAAGTAAAATTGCTCCCAGCAAATTAAAAACCACCAATACCACTAACGATTCCATCCCCCTCATACCCTTGATAGGGATGTACAAATGTTATAAAAAACTATGCAAAACTTGCCAATTTGTTGACCATGGAATTAAAAGTTTTAGTACCAAGGGCACCACGTATACACTAAAGGATTTTTCCAACTGCTCGTCCGACTATGTAGTATATGGCCTTATTTGTCCTTGCGGCTTACTATATATAGGACGCACCATACGGCCTCTGAGGCAACGTTTTGGGGAACACAGGAGATTTATTGAAGGAAAAAAAGATCCACAAAGCGTCCCCAGACACTTTGCCATGGCCCATCAGGGATCCACAGTAGGCTTAAAAGTTTGGGTCATTGAACAAATTTCTAAACACCTCCCCAAAGCAGAACGTTTCAAAAAACTCTGCGCCAGGGAGACATACTGGATCTATTTACTTGACACCCTCTCGCCAGCTGGAATCAACGAATGTATTGAAATTTCCACCATCTTGTAGATTTCCACTACCATCCATATAGCATCACACTCATGCCATCCCTATACAGATTTCATCACCAGTTTTTTAATAACATTTTTAACCTATTCCATTTTAATCAGTCTACTTTTTATTCATTATCATTATCATTCCACTCCATTTTTTACACTTATACTTTTATACTTATATTTACATATATATACACGTTCTTAGCTTATTGAACATACATTGATGGACCATCAATTTTATTATTCCACCATTTTATATATTTGGTATTTTATTATTCTGTTTGTTATGTTCTATGCCTTTGTGTTCCACCATGTATTCATAGACCACCGCAGTTTCCTCCCTTCCCCCTCCCTTCCTTCCCCCCCCCCCCCCTTTATAATTTACACCTTTTTATTACTGAAGTTCCAGGTTATTGCTGTGTCATTGACACAACAACCAAAAAACGTAATCACTCCACCTTCCCATGCCCCTATATACACCCCACCCATCCCCGCCCCACATTGCCCACCATCCCCCACCTCTCATTATTTATATTGATGATTATTATCATTTTATTAACATCCTTCTTATTTTTGTCCCATCCCATTTCCTTTTACCCATATATATATATATATATAATTCTCACACATTGCACCCACACATGTATACATGTATCTTCCACACTTGAGACATTTCGCGTATGTGTTTACATGTACATGTCCCCCATGTCTTCCCAATGCATGTTTCTCCTCCATGCATATATCTGCACATGCTTCGTGTGCATGTACACTTATTTATATACATATAGCTATCCAGTATTCCTTGCTATTTATTATTTAGTATATATTCCTTAATATACATGTAACGTTTTTTATGACTGCTACCCCCCTATTTATTCATTTCATTGTACTCGCCCCTTTGCCAGCATATATTTATATAATTCTCCTGACCATACTATCCCATTACATCTGCCCCGTTTTCCATACACCACATTCATGCTCATATCCAAATACCTATGTGCACTTCCACACACTTTCACATCTATCTCCCCAGCGCTGTCCCTCCCCTTTCCAGTCCTTATATTACATACACCTTTTCCCATATTATCTTTTTCATTACCCACTCCATCATTTCTGTCTCCCTTGTTTTTTATTGTTTCTTGTTTTTTTGTTTCCTGTTTTTTAGTGCCCCCAGTTTTTAGCATTTGCTCCGTTCCCCCCCCCTTTCGTTTCTTTTCTAACATTATTGTTCCCAGCACCATCCACTTCATGTTCCCCGCTGCCGCCTCCCCTTCGTTTAATGACAGCCCTTCAGCGCAATCAGACCGTCAATAGCCGGTGTAGTCCCGCCCCACACCACTCCCCCATCCTGCCCACTCCTATATAGTTTAGACTGAGTGTACTATCCAATCAGCTTGATCAAGGAGCGCGGCCGTCACATGACCCACGGCCCAGCCAGCTCAGGAAACGCGTCGCATGCTGTGACGTCATTGCTGCTCGTCTGGATCGCAAGCTTGAGTCCCAAGCCTCGTTTTGGCACCCCATCCACCACGGACGGCCAGGAAGACATCAGCCTCAACTTGTGGACATGAAGCCCCTGCAGAAATCCAGCCCCAGCTTTTGACTCCAACCATACAGGACACTCTTTTGCCTAACACTCACCTACCCAATGTGAGTGTTTTTTACTTTTGTCTTTTGCACAATTATTAAAACTGTCATACAGTCTGCACCCAGAGGCGCCTCTCTTTCTTGTTTTTTTCTTCTAGTGTACCGGGAATAACAGTTTCTGTTCCCACTGGATGGCTGCCTTTGTTACGGACTTATTGTAGTATATCTCACTACCCCTCCCTGTCATACCATTCCCCCCTGGTTATCACCACACTTTATATTTATTGTCATTTTATCATTTGCTCATTTTATTATCTTTACGATTTTTATTGCTTTTACTATTATTATTATTATATTATTTTCGTTTTTTCAGCAGCCATTGCCCTTGCACGCATGTATACACGTTTGTATACATATATATGCTGCTAACCACTGCTAAAAAATGCTCTGACAATAGCTTTTTTGAATTAACGTATTTGGGTCGTTGCGCCATTTACTTGTATCACATGTAGAAGAATTGGCCTAAATTGAGGAAGAAATTATTTTTTTATATTTTTTTGGGGGTATTTATTATAGCAAAAAGTAAAAAATATAGCTTTTTTTTCAAAATTGTTGCTCCACCAAAAGAAAGATCTATTTGTGGGGGAAAAAAGGAGGTCAATTTTGTTAGGGTACAACGTCGCACGCCCGAGCAAAATTGTCAGTTAAAGCGACGAAGATTGCAAAAAAGGGCCCAGTCAGGAAGGGGGTAAATCCTTCCTGGGGCTGAAGTGGTTAAAGCAAGGACAAAAATAGCAGCAATTTCAGTGCAATCAATTACATAATAACTTCTGTTTAATAATTCAGGGGGTTAAATTTGACATTTTTAGAGAGTAAATCAGTGTTTCTCAACTCCAGTCCTCAAGGCGCTTCAACAGGTCATGTTTTCAGAATTTCTCTCAGATGAAACGGCTGTGGTAATTACTAAGGCCCCTTTCACACATGCAGACAGTATGTCCGTATTTCATCCATCCGTTTTCGGATGAAATACGGACAAACATCCCTATGGGGTAGCGGGTGTCAGCGGATGAGCATCCGCTGACACCCGATATCGTCCGCCTCCGCTGTGGTCCGATCCTGCAGACGGTCCGTGTTCATCCGATCCCCCATAGAGGAGAGCGGAGATCTGACAGGGCGGTCCCTGCACAGTGTGCAGGGACCGTCCTGTCATCTGCCGGCTCAGCGGGGATCAGCTGAGCGATCCCCGCCGAGCAGCGGATCTTTACGGGGCGGATGTGTGAAAGGACCCTAAGGCAGTGAAACTGATCAAATCACCTGTGCAAATTAATGCAAAGCCTAAAAACATGACCTGTTGGGGCGCCTTGAAGACTGGAGTTGAGAAATACTGGAGTAAATTAAGGCAACACGGGAAATCGATCAGCAAACTTGCTAATGTAAACCAGGCTAAAGTATACTATAATAAATGTTTTATGTAGTCCGTGCTTCACAACTCTCCATACTTGTCAGAACTCCAGCTAATTCATTTGACTTTCTGCTTCTCAACTTCCCTGTCTATTACTTTTCAATAAGCAGCAAGAAACATTCAATGACTGAGACTTATGCCCCATACATATGGTCGGAAATTCTGATTTTTTCCGACGGATTTTGTCCGACACAGGTGTTGCATACTTACGGTCGGACAAAGTTGTCGGAAAATCCGATCATTCTGAACGTGGTGATGTTCGTTGCGTACGACTGACCTACATAAAGGCTAGTAGCCAATAGCTTTGGTCTTGTAATTTGATCTGAGCATGCGTGGCACTTTGTCCGTCGGAATTCGCTACACACGATCGGAAAAAGTCAGATCGGACTTTGTTGTCGGAAAATTTGAGAGCAGGATCTCAAATTTTTTCAGACGGAAAGTCCGACGGAAAAGGTCTAAAGGCGCCCAAACACGGTCGGATTTTCCGACAACATGGCCCGATCGGAATTTCCGACCATGTGTACGGGGCATAAGAATACCCAGATTCCAAAACATCTGGGGTGCCATGGTTCGCCCTCACTGCCCTAGACTGTCTACTTTCCAAAAAGGTGTTATTTGTGCTGTCCTAGCATTTAAGGGTCACAATACAATTAGTACAATTTTCAATTACACATATACAGTGGTGTGAAAAAGTGTTTGCCCCCTTCCTCATTTCCTGTTCCTTTGCATGTTTGTCACACTTAAGTGTTTCGGAACATCAAACCAATTTAAACAATAGTCAAGGACAACACAAGTAAACACAAAACGGAAAATTGAATACTTACCTTCCGTAATTTTCCTTTCCTGGTGCCTACCCATGGCAGCATACCAATGGTTGGTTGCTCCGCCCCCAACCAACCCACAGGACCACTTCAAACTCTAGAAATAGGAGTTGAACCCCCCTGTCAGTATTCTTGTAACTAGCCTCCAAACCTCTTAAGGATTATTGAAGGGAGGGTGTATGCTGCCATGGGTAGGCACCAGGAAAGGAAAATTACGGAAGGTAAGTATTCAATTTTCCGTTTTCCTGGTGCCTCCATGGCAGCATACCAATGGTTAATAACTCGCTTACAGGGAGGGTACTGCAATAATAATTTTAATAACAACTACAGTACAGAAAGTTGCAAGGCTTTTTTCCCAAAATCTCGGGAAGTGAGAGCTGCTGGGTCCACACTATAGTGGGACATAAAAGTGTTAAATGATGACCAGCTGGCTGCCCGACAGATCGTCTCTGGGGAGACCCGTGCCAAAGCTGCCCAAGAGGCCGCCATCCCTCTTGTCGAATGTGCATTGACCGCATTTGGAGCAGGGAGACCACTAGCCCGGTATGCCCTCTGTATTAGCTTTACAATCCAGCTTGCTAGGGTTGTCTTTGATGCCGCTTTTCCCTTCTTTGCGCCCTTGCTGATGATAAACAGCCTTTGGTCTTTTCGGAGCTGCTGTGTTAACCGCAAGTAGTGTTTCAGGGATCTGGCTACGTCTAACTCATGAAGTCTTGAGGAGGATGATTCCTCCTCGAAAGTTGGTAGAACCCATTCGTGACTGAGGTGATAGATTGAAGGCACCTTCGGGACGAACTGATGGATGGGTTGCAAGACCACCCTATCCGGGAAAAAGGTGGTGTAAGGTTCTTGAGCCCCTAGGGCTTGGATTTCCGATATTCTGCGCCCCGAGGTGATGGCGATTAGGAATACCGTCTTCATGGTGATATCCTCCAGGGAGCATTCTTCCGTGGGAGCAAAAGGAGGACTTGATAAAACATTAAGTACTATTGTTAGATCCCATTTTGGGTACAACGTCTTCCTGGGAGGCCGGAGTCTTAGCACCGCTTTTAAGAAGCGTTCCACCAAAGGATTCAACGCCCAGCGTGTATCCGTCAGAGCTGAGAGAGCCGAAACTTGCACCTTCAAGGTGTTTAGGCCTAGGCCTAAATCTAAACCGGCCTGCAGAAACAGGAGAATATTCTGTACCCCCGGCTCCAGGGGGTCAAACTGATTAGCTTCAGCCATTTCTGTAAATTTCCTCCATATTCTATAGTATGTGGAGTTGGTGGTAGCTTTTCTAGCCTGCAACAGTGTTTGGACGACCTTAGGTGCACACCCTAGCTTGTCCAGCCTTTCCCGCTCAATTTCCAGACCCTCAGATCCAGGATCTCTGGGTGTTGATGAGAGAGACCGCCCTGTGACAGCAGGTTGTTCCTGTAAGGAAGACGGAGCGGCTTGCATATGGCCAATTTGACTAGCAGCGGGAACCATGGTCTTTTGGGCCAGTATGGGATTACTGCCAGTACTGTGACCTTCTCTGACGTCAGCCTCTGGAGAAACCTCAGTATCAGGGGGGTTGGCGGGAACGCATACCCCTTCCGGAAGTTCCAAGGTTGAATCAGGGCATCCACCCCCGCTGTTCCTAGTGATGGGAACCTTGAGAAAAAACGGGGTGTCTTCGCATTGAGGGGAGAGGCGAAGAGATCTACTTGGGGAGTGCCCCACTGTTGGCATATCCACCAGAAAGCTTCCTGACTGAGAGACCACTCGTTGTTGTCGACAAAGGTTCTTGACAAGCGATCTGCTAGCTGGTTTTCGGGCCCTGGGATGTAAGAAGCCCGTAGATCGAGTAAGTTCTTCTCGGCCCAGTTCAGGATGGGTGTCACTTCGCTGAGAAGGGACTTGCTGTGTGTTCCCCCCTGGTTTTGAACGTAGGCTACCGCCGCCTTGTTGTCCATCCGTAGAAGTATGGACTTTCCTCTGAGATAGGGGGCCAGGTTCTGTAACGCCATCCATGCCGCCCTCACTTCTAAAATGTTGGACACAACATTGACTGGGTTGAATTGCCACCTTCCCTGAGCAAGGTGACTCTGCACGTGTGCTCCCCAGCCCACCTGACTTGCATCCGACGTCAGGATGGTCCAGGAGATGGGCCCCAGAGCGCAGTGTACTTGAAGGTTGGCTGTTCTCGTCCACCACCAAAGACTGGACTTCATGGAGGGGGTAATCCATATAGTCTGATCTAGGCGGTCCTTTCGCCACTGTGCCAGGAACCCTATTTGGAATCCCCGTAGATGCCATCTGGCCCACTTGACCATGGGGATACAGGAGGATAGGGACCCCAGCAGGCTCAGGCAATCTGATGCAGGTATATGATGGCCTGCTAGCATCCTTTTCACCTTGGCTATTAGAGCCGGTATCTTCTCTGATGGTAGCGATACCGCACTTTCGGGGGTATTGAAGAAGGCCCCCAAATATACCATCCTCTGGGTGGGAACCAGCTGACTTTTGGAGTAGTTCACCAGCCATCCAAATTTTCCTAATGTGTTCAGGACCCTTTGCGCATGTTCTTCCAGGTTCTCTCTGTGTTGGGACAATATTAGTATATCGTCCAGGTAATGCAACACTCGGATCCCCTCTTCCCGCAGGGGAGCTAGAATCGCCACCAGAACCTTGGTAAAAGTCCTCGGAGCTGTCGAGATCCCAAAGGGGAGGCATCGGAACTGGAGGCGTAAGTCCCCTATTTGGAAACGCAGGAAAGGTTGAAATTCCTTCTGGACCGGAATGTGGAGATAGGCATCTTGAAGATCTATCGAGGCCATCCAATCCCCCGGCTGGACTGACAGAATCACGGTGTTTAGTGATTCCATTTTGAAATGTTCTATCTGGATGTATTTGTTTAATTTTTTGAGATCCAGTACCGGTCTCCATCCGCCTGATTTCTTGGGGACCAAGAAGATTGGGGAGTAGAACCCCAAGTGTTCCTCTGAAGCTGGGACTGGTACCACGGCCTGCTGAAGCACCAAAGCTTGCACATACTGCCGGAGAGCTTCCCTTTTCCCTGCGGAGGCCGGAATTTTGGTGGGTTGAAAAGATAGCCGTGGAGGGCGTCCTTTGAACCTCCAGTGATGACCCCGCTGGACCGTGGATACGGCCCATTGATCTGTGCAGTTTTCCACCCAGACTTGGGCGAATGCTCCGAGTCGAGCACCTACAGACCCTATCTGGGTGGGTCGAGCGTCAAAAGGACTTCTGGCCCTCGGTCGTGGAAGTTGAGGCTTTGGGTTTTCCCGACTTCAGGAAAGTTGCCTGTGACCCTTTCCAGCCTCTCCTATATTCTCTACCTGGGCGGTAGGATCTGGAGTCTTTGGTTCTCTGATTCACTGGGCGTGACACAAATCTCTTTCTCCTGCTTCTATCCTGGGGAATTAAGCCACTCTTCCCTCCCGTGACCCGGGTAATTGCTGCATCCATCTTGTCGCCAAATAATGCTTTCCCATTGTACGGGATACGGCACCACGATTGTTTCGAGGTAGGGTCGGCTGCCCATGGCTTAAGCCACAATGCCCGTCTGGCCGTAATAGAATATAACATGGCCCTGGATGAACACTTTATAATGTCAATGGCCGCCTCCGCCATAAAGTCTGAGGCCAATTTCAGCTCATCTAGTGCCTTAATGATTTCTTCCACATCCATTCCTTGTCTGAGGGCTATTTCAATGTTGTCTGACCAGACTCTTGTGGCCCTGGAAATAGAGGTTAGGGCGACTGCTGGTTTGCATGCCCCCCCCCCGTTGCCTGATAGGCTTTTTTCAGATCTGAATCTATTCTTCGGTCCAGGACATCCTTAAAGGAGACAGCGTCTTCCAAGGGGAGTGTTGTATTCCTGGCTAATCTCATAATTGAGGCATCTACCATCGGAACAGCGTCAAACAACTGTGCGTCTGCTTCTGAAAAGGGGTATAATTTTGTAAAACGGTTATAGGCCACAGGCCTTTTATCTACCTTCTGCCATTCGTCCTGGGGTGGGGGTAATCACTGATTCACCTGAAGAAGGAGCCGCCTGGTCTTGACTTACCGCGAGCTCGCGGATAGAATCCTTTATTAACTGTTTAATGGAAACCATGGATTCCTGCTTGTCTTTTTCCTTGTCCCCCGCAGTTTCTCTGAGACATTGGGCACATACCAGTTTGTCTGGGAGGGCTTGCTTTCCACATACCCAGCAAGCTTTCTGACCTGGG
This sequence comes from Lithobates sylvaticus, assembly GCA_028564925.1. Taxonomy (NCBI): domain Eukaryota; kingdom Metazoa; phylum Chordata; class Amphibia; order Anura; family Ranidae; genus Lithobates; species Lithobates sylvaticus. Next base: position 161,834,502 of record CM053034.1, on the reverse strand, counting down.
TATTTTGACGAGACACGTCTGTCTGTGGAGTGCCGGGGTGACCTTTGGCCACTGCGAGAGGCATGGGCTGATGAGGAGTGGGAGTGACCCGAACTTCTATGCCCCCCTGACCTCCTATCTTGGGACCCCCTGTGGGATGACCGGCGGGATGATCCGTGATGCGGGCTGCATAAATGAGGGGGGGGGGGAGAGAGGGGGAGAAAAAAAAAAAAGAGGAAGTTTTTTTAAAACCCGTTTATTTTAGAAAGTGCTCTTTTTTTTTTTTTTTTTTAAAAAACCTTACCTGACTGTTGCAGCCCTTACCTAGTGGTATGTTGAGGATCTTTTTGATGCGGTGTAAGATTGCTATGGGCAGCTAAAAAGTAGGAGAGGTACTTAGTTGGCTAATGTGAAGTACAAAACATTAATATGTCAAAAAGAAAAACAAACTTCCAAGATACAGATCATAAAAAAAAAACAAGGGGAAGCTTGCCCCTTCCAGTACCTTGGCTTGGTTCCATATCCAGGGAGAAAACAACAGGCTGGACAGCAGGAGAGAGAGAGAGAGTACTTGAGGTGTGTACTCCTATGTAGCTGACACCATACTGAAGCTGTGCTCTCCTTTTATACTGAGAGCGCTTTGGGAGTCACAAGATGGCCGCCGGAGGCTTCAGAGCGGCTACTGCGCATGCGCCGTGACGTCACGCCTTCCGCCGAGAAAACAGAGCGGAACGGCGCGCGCGAAGCGCCGCACACACAGGGAGACACTAAGGGAGGGAGGATGCTTTCCCCCAATGCTGCCATAACACGCTCCATGCATGTAAGCATGCCTTTGTGCGCCACACTGTGGGGGTATATAGAGGAGAATGACAAGCGGCTCCTGTTGATCCCCAACCCCAAAAAGATCCACAGAAAAACGGGTTTCCCATACTTATCTGGTGCCTTTAGCAACCCAAGCCATGGGACTCCATGCTGCAGGAGAGCATTAACCTGCAATGGTTACACCATAGAGCGGTGAGGAAGGGCTGGCCGTGATCCTGCAGGTATGAGGACAGAGAAAAGAATACTGACAGGGGGGGTTCAACTCCTATTTCTAGAGTTTGAAGTGGTCCTGTGGGTTGGTTGGGGGCGGAGCAACCAACCATTGGTATGCTGCCATGGAGGCACCAGGAAAATGCAATTTGTAAATGAAGGTGTTTATTATTAAAGGTGAAAAAAAATCCAAACCATCATGGCCCTGTGTGAAAAAGTGATTGCCCCCCTTGTTAAAACATACTATAACTGTGGTTGTCCACACCTGAGTTCAATTTCTCTAGCCACACCCAGGCCTGATTATTGCCACACCTGTTCACAATCAAGGCATCACTTAAATAGGAGCTGCTTGATACAGTAAGGTCCACCAGAAGATCCTTAAAAGCTACACATCATGCCGAGACCCAAAGAAATTCAGGAACAATTGAGAAAGAAAGTAATTGAGATCTATCAGTCTGGAAAGGGTTATAAAGCCATTTCCAAAGCTTTGGGAATCCAGCGAACCACAGTGAGAGCCATTATCCACAAATGGCGAAGACATGGAACAGTGGTGAACCTTCCCAGGAGTGGCCGGCCGCCCAAAAATTACCCCAAGAGCGCAGCGACGACTCATCCAAGAGGTCACAAAAGACCCCACAACAACGTCCAAGGAACTGCAGGCCTCACTTGCCTCAGTTAAGGTCAGCGTTCATGCCTCCACCATCAGGAAAAGACTGGGCAAAAATGGCCTGCATGGCAGAGTTCCAAGGAGAAAACCACTGCTGAGCAAAAAGAACATCAAAGCTTGTCTCAATTTCTCCACAACACATCTTGATGATCCCCAAGACTTTTGGGACAACATTCTGTGGACCGATGAGACAAAAGTGGAACTCTTTGGAAGGTGTGTGTCCAAGTATATCTGGCGTAGAAGGAACACTGCATTTCAGAAAAAGAACATTATACCAACAGTAAAATATGGTGGTGGTAGTGTGGTCTGGGGCTGTTTTGCTGCTTCAGGACCTGGAAGACTTGCCGTGATAAAAGGAACTATGAATTCTGCTGTCTACCAAGAGATCCTGAAGGAGAATGTCCGACCATCTGTTCGTGTACTCAAGCTAAAACGAACTTGGGTTATGCAGCAGGACAATGATCCTAAACACACCAGCAAGTCCACCACCGAATGGCTGAAGAAAAACAAAATGAAGACTTTGGAGTGGCCTAGCCAAAGTCCTGACCTGAATCCTATTGAGATGTTGTGGTATGACCTTAAAAAGGCCGTTCATGCTCGAAAACCCTCTAATGTAACTGAATTAGGACAATTCTGCAAAGATGAGTGGGCCAAAATTCCTCCAGGACGCTGTAAAAGCCTCATTGCACGTTATCGCAAACGTTTGGTTGCAGTTGTTGCTGCTAAGGGTGGCCCAACCAGTTATTAGGTTTAGGGGGCAATCACTTTTTCACACAGGGCCATGATGGTTTGAATTTTTTTTCACCTTTAATAATAAACACCTTCATTTACAAATTACATTTTGTGTTTACTTGTGTTGTCCTTGACTATTGTTTAAATTGGTTTGATGTTCCGAAACACTTAAGTGTGACAAACATGCAAAGGAACAGGAAATGAGGAAGGGGGCAAACACTTTTTCACACCACTGTAAACTGTATATACATATATATATATATATATATATATATATATATATATATATCATAGTTTGTGGACTCTAACTTTCACACAGAAAAATAATATGCACCGATTTAGTTTACTTTTACCAAAGAAATGTTGCAGAATGCATTTGGCCTAAATTTTTGAAGAAAGATTGATTTGCAAATTGTTATCACAGAAAATTTGAAAAACTTTTTTCTTTAATATAGCAAAAAAAAAAAACACAGTGGTGATTAAATACAACCAAAAGAAAGCTCTATTTGTGTGGAAAAAAATAATATAAATTTCATTAGGGTACAGTGTGGCATGACCAAGCAATTGCCAGTTAAAGTAGCACAGTGCTGAATAGCAAAAATGCCCTAGTCATGAAGTGGTTAATAACGTTATAAGTATAACATTAAACTGGCAGCAAGATCATTTTAAGCTGTTGACACTACAGCTATGCCAGGATAAGAAGAAGATACCCCGAGTAGGTACATCATTGCAGCCATTGTGAGGTCAAAAATCCGAACGTGTGTATGCTCCATCGGACAATTGTTGTCGGACTTTCCGCCAAACAAATGTTGGCTAACATGTCTTCAAATTTTGGCCAACAAATGTGTGTACACAAGTCCGTCAGACAAAAGTCCAAAGTACAAACACGCATGCTCGGAAGCAGAATCGTCGATCTTGTAAACTAGCGTTTGTAATGGAGAATTAACATTTGTGACGTGGCAAATTATGAAATCTCGAAATGCAGCGCACAATTCTCTTCTTCTTTAATGGGATAATAATGAAGCTGCTTTGCTGGTGATACTGATGGAGTTATTGCAAACAAATTTTTAAATGTTTTTTTTTTCTAGTGATAAAGAATATTATTATTATGCTTTTTTTTTTTTATTTGGGCAAATTACCACAATACCATTATCCCGTAGTTTTTAAGATCAAAGATGCAACTATGTTGGTGTCCCTTGTCAATTTTACATTGTATTTTTTTAAATGTAACTGCCTACTTCCAAACTGTCATTTAAAGTAAAACACATAGCCAAGTATTATACTCCACAATTTTTTTTATTGTGCATTAAAAAAAGAAAACAAATAAAATTAGACATGCAATCTGCCAATAGAACTTAACCAAAAAGTGCATTCTATGCATCCAAAAATATAGAAAATATAACAAATCAAATCATTATTCAACCAAAAAAATAATGTCAAAGCAATAACTCCAAGGCCAATAATAAATAACACGATAGCTCCTCCGATTCCGCGACATGGCTGGTTGACGACTGGCTGTTCAAAAACAAACTAAAAAGTGCGAAATGAAAAGTGCGAAATGAAAAGAGCGAATCAACACTCACCAAACTTCTGCTAACACGAAATTAGCAGAAGGAGCCCAAAGGGTGGTGCAAAATTGCGCGGTTTTGTTGGCGGAAAGTCCGATCGTGTGTATGAGGCATTAGTCTTTAAGTGGTTAAACTAACCTCATTTACAGACCGAATTTCTTCCCTTTGATCTAAAAGAAACAAATGTTACATTGTTTATAGTTATCGCTGAGCAATGTTGATAAACATTTGCCTGAGACTCTTTTTTTTGACAGCTGTGAGTGAACAGAGAAAGGCTCTGCACTGTTTACATAGAATTGTGGGAATGTCGGATTAAGATCGTCAAAGGTTGAATGGAGATCGCAACTTTTTAACGATTAATAGTGCAGCTCTAAAGGAAACAAAGGTGGCCACAGCACAAACATCAATACGAGCATATAACATTTATTATAAGTTAACCGGCTCCCGACCGGCGCACGACGATGTACGTCGACAGAATGGCACGGACAGGCATAAGGACGTACAGGTACGTCCCCTTTAAGATGCTGCCGTGCCATTATGTGTGCGCCGCCGGTCGGGACCCCCATGAGTCCGGTCGCGGGTCCCGCGGACTCGATCGCCGCTGGGATACCCGCGATCGCCTCACGGGACGGCTGAACGGGGAAATGCAGAAGTAAACAGCATCTCCCAGTTCTGCCTAGCAACTAGTGACACTGATCTCTGCTCCCTGTGATTGGAGCAGAGATCAGTGTTCACTAAATCACAGCCACGCCCCCCCCCCACAGTTAGTAACACGCCCCTAGGAACACTTAACCCCTACACTGCCACCTAGTGGTTAACCCCTACACTGCCAGTGTCATTTACACAGGAATCAGTGAATTTAAATAGCACTGATTGCTGTATAAATGACAATGGTCCCAAAAATGTGTAAAAAATGTCCGATGTGTCCGCCATAATGTCGCAGTCACAATACAAATCGCTGATCGCCGCCATTACTAGTAAAAAAAAAAATATTAATAAAAATGCTATAAAACTATCCCCTATTTTGTAAACGCTATAACTTCTGCGCAAACCAATCAATAATCGCTAATTGCGATTTTTTTTTTTACCAAAAATATGTAGAAGAATATGTATCGGCCTAAACTGAGGGAAAATTTTTTTTTTTAATATATTTTTGGGGGATATTTATTATAGCAAAAGGTAAAACTCCAGGACCGCCAGGTAGGCAGCATCTATGGGCTTAACGGATCAAAGTAGCAGCCATTAAGGGTGAAAAGGGGGCATGAACTAAGCGTTTCAGAGGCTCCATCTCCTTTTTTCAAGTATACTATACTTGTTAAAAAAAAAGCAGGTTTACAATCGTGAATAGGACCTGTATCTTTTACCATAATCACTATAGTTTACAATCGTTTTCACTCAAATGTGCGACATACTTGTTCTGCAGCATAGCTCAGATGTTGATATCTTCATAATAAGGCAATTTGGCTCAGTTCGGATTATGCTCTGAATAATTTAAACGGAAGAAACAACCACAGTAAGGTTATAATCACTTGGGCTTTACATAGGGACACTTGACTGGTGGATTCTACATTAACAAATCTCCTCCAAACCACCAGGCCTAAAAAAAGTGTACTGAGTTGAATGGCTCAGTATACACATTTATTGGTCACACTGTTGCTTCAGACAATCTTATTCTAATGTTAACAGCCCATACTAAGCAAAGCCTGCAAAATACAAATACTGCATAGTCTTCTGCATTAAGCGCCCATATGAATGTGGTCTCCAGAAAGGTGGTGGTGTGCTGGGAAAGGATACTTATTGCTTTATGAGAGATTAAGTCTAATGCCGCGTACACACGATCGGACTTTCCGACGGGAAATGTTGGATGTGAGCTTGTTGGCTGAAAGTCCGACCGTGTGTACGCTCTATTGGACATTTGTTGTCGGACTTTCCGCCAACAAATGTTGGCTAGCAGGTTCTCAAATTTACCGCAAACAAAACTTTGTTGTCGGACTTTCCGATCGTGTGTACACAAGTCCGCCGCACAAAAGTTTACGCATGCTCGGAATCAAGTACGAGCCGGAAGCGATCGGTCTTGTAAAACTAGCATTCGTAATGGAGATATCACGTACGTCTTGTACATCACTACGTTCGTAATTGTTGGCCAACATTTGTGTGACCGTGTGTATGCAAGACAAGTTGGAGCCAATGCCCTTCGAACAAAAATCCAAGGTTTTGTTGTCAGAAAGTCCGATCGTGTGTACGGGGCATTAGGGTTCAAGAGTGCTCTTTAAATTTGAAAGGTGACAGAAGGAACATTCCTTGCAATTAGGCTTTATCTGCTACTGAAGATACTGGTAAAATCTGAACGATCATGAGAAGCACACATTTAACAAGCTGGTATTATTATTTATCACTTAAAGTCTGCTCAAATAATTTGTAATAAAAACATTTTTGCCATTCTGAAGCTTCCCTCCAACCACTTTGCATATTATTTTATATATACTGTGATTCTGTACTTGCCAAATATGCTGCAGAAATCTCCCTCCACTGAGTCTGGCTGCAACCATTTTAACTGTGGGCAGCTGAATCTGCTGTCTGTTCACTTTCTGGATTCACACAGACACACAGAGGCACACCTCCAGCTCTGCAGCCCTGCAGCTTTCATTGGCCCTCTTATGACTCACCCCCCTCCCTTCCTGGCTAACTCTCATGCCGCATACACACGATCGGAAATTCAGCCAGCAAAAGACCGATGAGAGCTTTTAGTCGGAAAATGCGACCGTGTATGCTCCATCGGACATTTGCTGGCCGAATTCCAACCAGCAAAAAACATTGAAAGCATGCTCTCAATTTTTCGGTCGGAAAAAGTCCCGATCGGAAATTCCGATCGTCTGTAGCAATTCCGACACACAAAATTCATACGCATGCTCGGAAACAATTCGACGCATGCTCGGAAGCATTGAACTTAATTTTATCAGCTCGTGGTAGTGTTGTACATCACGTGTTCTTGACGGTCGAGAGTTCAGCAAACTTTTGTGTGACTGTGTGAAAATTTCCATCAGAAAAACCATACAAGATTTTTCTGACGGAAAACGCGGTGTACGCAGCATCAGGAGAGTGAGAGAGAGAGCTGTGCATAATGTCATGAGCCTAGGCTAATGACCAGAGGAAGTGGGCTGTAGAAGGTATTTACAGGCAGAAAAAATTTACTATCCAAATTTAATACAAGGGCAGAAGATTTAATAGATGGAAAGATAAAAAAAAATAACTGAAGGTCCTCTTTAACTCTTCTGAGTGCCTGGCTTCCTAGTATACAGCACAAATCTGTATTTCAGCACCATGGATAGAGCTTTGAACTGAAAAAAGTACTCTTCAAATGTACAAACTTGCAGCAAAGTTTGAAAGCCCAACTCATCTCGAGGTGTATAATAACATCATTTTGGATGTTAGGAATAGAAATATTGTGAATTCTGTGGCAATTATCTAAAAGTATAGGACTATAATTTCTTTCTATGATGTTCTTTGTGCATTATACTACAGCAAAAAAAAGTTTGAGTATGGCAAAGCATCTGGTGAAATAGAAATTACAAACAGACAATAGCTTTCTTCTCCTGAAATGTGCATACTTGGCAAATTTCAAGCAAAAGCTGCACTGTTCTCCTTTTAAATGAAAGCTTCAGATTTCTTTTCTTCCTTTGCTACTGGTTCATCTTTTACTGTTAAAGGAGCCATCGAATTTCACTGAACTTAAGCAGTTCTGCAAAGAAGAGATATTGCAAAGTCTAGATGGGCAAAGTTAGTAGAGACATATCCAAACAAACTAAAGGCTGTAATTAACCACTTAAGCCCCAGACCAATTTGCAGCCAAAGGACCAGGCCCCTTTTTTGCGATTCGACACTGCGTCACTTTAACTGACAATTGCGCGGTCGTACGACGTGTCTCCTAAACAAAATTGGCGTCCTTTTTTTCCCATAAATAGAGCTTTCTTTTGGTGGTATTTGATCGCCCCTGCGGTTTTTATTTTTTGCGCTATAAACAAAAATAGAGCGACAATTTTGAAAAAAATATTTTTTACTTTTTGCTATAATAAATCTCCCCAAAAAATAAATAAAATTTTTTTTTTTTCCTCAGTTTAGGCCGATACGTATTCTTCTACATATTTTTGGTAAAAAAAAAATTGCAATTAGCGATTATTGATTGGTTTGCGCAAAAGGTATAGTGTTTACAAAATAGGGGATAGTTTTATAGCATTTTTATTAATATTTAATTAATATTATATTTTTTACTAGGAATCGGGGCGATCAGCGATTTTTATTGTGACTGCGACATTATGGCAGACACATCGGACATTTTTGACACATTTTTAGGACCATTGTCTTTTATATAGAAATCAGTGCTATTTAAATGCACTGATTCCTATGTAAATGACACTGGCAGTGAAGGAGTTAACCACTAGGGGGCGGGGAGGGGGTAAGTGTGACGTGTTGTGTTTTTTTTTACAGTAGGGGGCGTGGCTGTACGTCTGACATCACTGATTGGCTTTCCCGATGACAGGGAACAGCCGATCAGTGACAGGCAGTGTAGGAAGCACGGGGAGAGGTTTGTTTACACAGACCTCTCCCCGTTCTTCAGCTCTGTGACCCGAGGGCGGGACACCAGCAGCGATCGGGTCCGCTGGTCCCGCGGCCGCGGTCACGGAGCTCCCGACCGGGTCACGAGTGCGCAGCGCGCCTGACCCACGGCTGGGCAATTAAAGGGGACGTACAGGTACGTGCTTTTGCCCAGCCGTGCCATTCTGCGGATGTAAATGTGCAGGAGGCGGTCGGGAAGCGGTTAAAGCAAAAGGTGATCCAACAAAATACTGACACAGGGGGGGATGATGCTTTTTCCAACTCAGTGATTCTATATTTGATTTTTATTTTTTTTAACTGATATGTTATAAGTTGCACTAATAAATAAATATATATATATATATATATATATATATATATATATATATATATATATATATATATATATATATATATATATATATATATATATATATATATATATATATATATATATATATATATTAGGGCTGTTACTGATTAAAATTTTCGTGTTCAATTAATCGATTTTTTTTTAATCGATTAGTCGACTAATTTCGATTAATTAGAACGCACAGTAAAGTCAGTTTATATAGTGAAATATAGTACTTGCAACTCCATCTGACTACTTAGATCTTGAATTTTAAAAGCAGCGGCAACCCTGGTCATCTCACAGGTTTGCTAATCTGACAGAAGTTCGCTGCTTTTAAAATTCAACATCTAAGCAGTCAGACAGAGTTCTAAGTACTGTATTTCACTATAGAAAGTTACTTTACTGTTATAAATACGTCTAAAATGCAAAACTCCGGTGGGTGTAACAACATGTGCGCTTTCTTAGTGCCCTTCTTAGTGTATGGGGTGTAGCAAGATGGCGGAGACGGAACGTCACTTCCGTAGCAAACTGCGATGGGTCCCCTAATATGTCATTACAGAGGCACTTGGGGAAGGGGGGAGGAGTCCAGTGACGTCGATGTCCGTGACGTCCCCGAATCTCCGACAGAACTCCCTGAAGACCCGGAAGCCGGCGGAGAGGTGAGTACCAATCAAAAGAATTTTGATCGATCAAAAAAATTAACGATTAATCGAGGAATTAATCTTTAAATTCCCCGGCCCTAATATATATATATAAACACACACACACACACACACAGGCCTATACTTACAAGATGACACCATACAGTTTCTAGGTATGCATGCATTTCACAGTGAGAGGGGCTTTATACTACGTAGTTGTATAGGGAGGATAAAAGCCTAAATGAAAGCGTAAACAGCAATGTGGTCTTGTAGTTTTGCATTGCCATAAGGTAACACATTTAAAAATGTAAATATTTTGCATATTGATGATTTGTATAGGAATTACAATTACAAAATTAAAATTACAAAAAATACTTGCTGTGGATGATCTTTTTTAGCTTTCTGTTCTAAAGCAAACTGTCACAAACAAAAATCTTTGAAAATAAATGCCATGTCTAAAAGCAAACATTGAAAATTACTTACCTATAATTTTATTAACCAGATAACGCTGCCTTGTTTTGCTCTTTGATCTTGGCTTCACTTTGGTGCTAGGAACATGATTTTCCCAACAAATTCCACTCCGAAAGCCGAATCCTACCCATACATCATAACCTTGTCCTACTAGAGCTCTTTAGTGCTTCATTAGCGCACACTCTTGGCAGCAAGAACAGCGGACAAGTGATTTGAACCAGTGCCATAACTACAATGCCCTGATATAATGTACAGAAGAATGTGTTTCATGAGGAATAAAACTTTCTGGGTACCTCCTATAGACTTTATAAAACAACTACACTGTAAAATGTTATCAAAAGAGTTGTATTCCCAAAATTTTTGTTAAAAACAATAACATGTGATCAACATGCTTATAAAAGCTCCCAAATGACTGCAATGCTGTACCCATGGGTTATATTAAAAAAAAATCAAGGATGCCCAGTACACCAAAACATGCTGAGTTTACATTAATCATAATATTAAGATGGACAAACGCATGGGAAACAGTTCCACAGTTGGTATGTTTCTACATGTTTTGCAGCATAAATCTGCTTCCTCAGGAAATATGGGAGTCACAGCATCTACAAAAGAAAAAAGAATAACAAAATAATACATCATAATATACACCAAAGCAGCCCTACCACTGAGTCAAGGCTCTAAGATTTAACCAGAGCTAGGAAATGGATCCTGGGCAGCAAACCAGGGAACCAGATTTTACTCCCGGTGGGTTTGGGAGACATACAGGCAGATCAAGAAATGGCTAAAAACTACAAATAAGGGAAATGTTAAACTCCAGTAGGAAATTGTCAATTAATGTGGAGTTCCGCCGAAGTGTATTTTTTTTAAAAGTCAGGAGCTACAAATACTGCAGCTGCTGACCTTTAAAATATGGCACTTACCTGTCCAGGGCACCCGCGATGTGCTCACCCGAAGCTGATCTGTTCCTCAGCTCTCGGGTGGAGGCGCTGCCATCTTCGGTAAGGGAATCAGGAAGTGAAGCTTCGCAACGGCTTGCGGCTTGACAGCCTGGTTCCCTACTGCACATGCGTGAGTCACGCTGCGCATCCTCACTGGTCTCTGCTGTCTTCTGGGACCTGTGTGTCTCCCAGAAGACAGCGGGGGGGGGGGGCGAAGAAGGGGCCGGATATGTCATAGATCACCGCGGAGCCTGCAGTGATTTATGCCCAGAAGTGGGAGCAAATACCTGGATTATACAGGTATCTGCTCCCCTCCCCCTGAAAGGTGCCAAATGTAACACCGGAGGGGGGGGGGAATCCGATCAGCGGAAGTTCAATTTTTGGGTGGAACTTCGCTTTAACATCACAAAACATTTTTTTTCTTCTACAATCAAATACACCTGCAAGAGGAGTGTAGCTCAATCATTTAGAGTTGGACCATATTTGGCAGGGAGACTGTATGCTCAGTTGACAATCCAACTTCACTCAATCACCAAAGATAATAATCCAAGCTTATGGTAATAATGTAGCTACCAGAAAGAGCAATATATTGAGATTCACTGCAATATACTGTAAATAAATGAACCCGCTCTGCATCTTCGAGTCAGCGTGCGTTCCAATAGCAGGAGATGTCAGGGACTGGAAATTCCCGAAAGTGATGTCCTTGAGATGCACAATTTGTGTGAAACGTGTTGAGGCACAGCAGCACACCATTGACGTCACTTCCGGGAACTTCCATGACAATTCCTACTATTGGACTCAACTATATCATGCTCTAAACATTATTTCCATCTGCCCTACTCCAGGTTTTAGCAGAGTAAGGGTTTGGGCGCATTTTGGTTTCAGGGAACTATAGTAAATTCGATTTTTGGAGTATTTTTTCTTTACCAGCACTATAGTGAATACCGTTTTAGCGCTAATTATCGCTAATTTGCAGTATTTAGCGCTGCAGCGCTATAGTAAATTGCCCCTATAGTCTTTGATGTCAGCAATATGTGTAGTTAGAATGCGACTGGAGTTCAATGTAAAATTCGATTTGAATTTCAGTCCAAATTTCCAAAATTCGTATGAATTTTGTTTTACGTTAAGAGCATTCGGTAAAATTTGTTTATATTGTAATTCGGATTTATCCGAATCTCTGAATAATGAAAAATTTGGCCGAAAATTTATTTAACACTAAATGAACCGCAAATGTCTAGTGTTATCTATGTAGTGGAGATAGGAGCACATTGAGTTTGTGGATGTTTAGTGTGAAGTGCACTTTTGAAGGACATCACAAAGATTTTTTTGGACACTTGATTATAAGGTTTGCGGATTGATTTATATATTGTTGTATGGACATTGAAAGGTTTTGAGCACATTATTATCAATATAATGATAAAAATTTCGTTTGGGTACAGCGTTGCATGACTGAGCAATTGTCATTCAAAGTGCGACAGTGAAAGTGCCCAGTATTGAAGCAGTTAAATAACATCTTAGGGGATGCCATAAAGCTGTACGTTGTATTACAGAAACCATATGATTTTTCATAGACTAAGTAACAGCATACAATGGTAGCTGTAAAAAGGTTCTTCTTTTACAATTAGCTTGGCTTACATACAGCTACAGAAGCTTAATCAGATTATTTTTAGTTTGAATAAGGCTTTAGCAGCAATACATGTTTTTTCATCAAAAGGAAACAAGCCTGTTTTGACTGGCAGATAAAAACTGGCCATTAGTTCACTGTAAGGGCCGGTTCCCACTGGTTCAATGTCCGACATCGGATCTGATTCACACCGCACTGCAGTGCAAATCACATGCAATCTCTGTGTGATGCGATTTCAGCCGTACAGATAGTATGGCTGAATTTGCATTGCATTCGGACCAAACTCGCACAGGACCGTTTTTTGGTCTGCAGCAGAATCGGATCGCTTGGGTGTTCACATCCATGCGATCCGATTCCTGTCTGAATTTGCAGTGCAAAATGCAAACTGATTTGGGGGTGTCAAACTTTCAATTGACACTCCAAGCAGTTTGCATAGGGCAGTGTGAACTGCCGCCGGGAGACATGCGATATGGGAACTGCAGTGGATTTGCAGGGTTCCCGCATCGCTGCAATGTGAACGGAGCCTGGCTGTCATTCTCTGAGATGCAAAACTGTCTTGCCACTGCCAAAGTTGTATCAAGTTCTCAATATAAATTACAAGACCATAATTAATACAGCAGTGTAAAACTGGCTAGCAGCAGTATATTTTTAAGAGAGAGAAGTAAAAACAGTACAAGCAAGTGTTGTACTACAAGAATTGAGAAAGTGCAGATGACACAACAGTGTAAAACTGGCCTGTAAAAGGATGATTAAAAATAGCAAAGCTAGGCCCAAATTTACCAGAGAAAAAGAGCACAGACTAGGGCTTTACTAAAAGAATTAGATTACTGCAGTCTAAAATTGTCTGACAGCAGAACAGTTTTGATCAGGGATAATGATAGGTCTAACTGATGTGTGCCTAACATTTATTTTATCTACAGGGAGCAGATGATGCATTGATTTTGAGTGGTTTATTGTGCAGTCTTTTAGGTGCACCCCGTTCTTGTGCTTATTTTATTTTTTTCAAGGATGCAGCGGGATGCTGTGAGGAAAAGGCAACTTATGCCACGTACACCTGATCGGAAATTCGATGAGAGCTTTTGGTCGGAAAATGCTACCGTGTGTATGCTCCATCGGACTTTTGCTGGCCGAATTCCCACCAGCAAAAGAGAGCAGGTTCTCAATTTTTTGGTCGGAAAAAGTTTTGATCGGAAATTCTGATCGTCTGTACAAATTCCGACGCGCAAAATTCCTACACATGCTCAGAAACAATTTGACGCATGCTCAGAAGCATTGAACTTCATTTGCTCGGCTTGTCATAGTGTTGTACATCACCGCGTTCTTGTCGAACTTTTGTGTGACCGTGTGTATGCAAGCCAAGCTTGAGCTGAATTCCGTCGGAAAAAACATCCAAGATTTTTCAGATGGAAAATCCTCTCTTGTGTACGTGGCATTAAAGAGCAATTGGACAATAACAAGTGAATGCTCTGCTTTTAGAACACCACGCCTAAAAAAGGCTCTATCAATATAAAATAAAATAAATAAATAAAAAAAACACAAAAGAAATTAAATACCACCCTGTAACAAATGCCCACTTTTTTTAATAAGAAGCAAAGGGAAGCAACTCAACCACAAAATAAAAGACAAAAAAGCCCCCCAGTAATAACAGCAAAGAAGGTAAATACCCAGCAAGCCAGCAATCAGAATTAAATTAAATTACAGTTTCCTATCTGACCCTAATCTCTTCCGGTGAAATTTGCCAGTTTCCCCTATGCCAGTGGTCTCCAAACTTTGCTTGCCTTTATGCAGCCCTTGACGCAATATTCCTGCCCTGACACCAACAATGGGGCACTATTCCTTTCACTGACATCAACCATGGGCATACTGTAATTCCTTCCACTGACAATAAATATTGGGCACTATTCCTCCAACTGACACCAACTATTTCTGCCCCCTAATACCAAAGATTGGGCATTGTTTATTCCCACTGGGCACAGTCTGGCCCCCTTAAAGTCTGAAGGACAGTAAACCGGCCCTTTCTTTAGAAGGTATGGAGACCCCTGCCCTGTGCTTTTCCTCCAATGGCTGCCAATTCACCGACACTACTGTTGCTTTTATAGTGAGGGAGCGGGTTTATCCAGAAGCCCCCTTATTGGCCCTTCTAAATCTGTTGGCCATAGTTCAAAAGTCATACAGGGCAATTTGGTTTTTAAAAATTATTATTATCTCAGGCAAATCTGCAAAAAAATTCACTGGGAATTGCAAAACATGAACCTGCAGGTTTTGCCCTGAATCGGTGGTAGTTGTGAACCTTACCCTCATACCTCATACCTACCCTCATACCTTCAAACAACAGTGTTATGGCAAATAATGATTACTATAGTTTATGTGCAAGTAGCATGATCTGTGAATATGACCTGAATTTTACAAGAGCTTTATTTAGAAAGATGAGGGAGGGGGTATTTGAAGGTCACTACTGTTCGGCCAAAGCCCATATTGTAAAGAGATTTTCTACTGTGCTTCTAATGTGCTGAACCTTTGACATCACTCACTGTTCTGGGCTCCTCGGGATCTGTGGACATGCACCTGCTACATTACAATTTGGCCATCCATCCAGCTTTCTATTGTGTTTCTTGATGACTTTATCTGCACCATTTGTTTAAAACAGTCTAGTTAAAGACCACGCTAAGCAGAGCCTAATTGAATATAAAGTAAATAACAGCAAGGGAGTATCACGTTTGAAACGAGCTGTCTTGGCAGAGGAATTAGGCTCATTTACTGCAAGCTTGAATTTTAATATTTAGGCAAATTACTTCCTTATTCATTACAAGCTGAATTAAGTGAAGAATGGCACAGATGGCGATTCTGCTAATGATGCCAATGGTGCCTGGACAGAGCAGCCTGGCAATGGCAGAATACCTGGCAGAGAAATGAGTCTCACTCCGAGTTTCTTGACTGCTGAGGCTGAAAGAAAAAAAAGATTATTCTTCATCTGTCATACCCCAGAAAGCACAACTCAATCAGTGTGTATTGTTTCAGAAAATAACACCTAATAGACCCTGACAATCTGTTCCTCTTGTTACTGCATGCCTGCAAACAAGACTTCTCGTATTAATCAATATGTTACAAAAGATGGTCAAGTCCATCATACATTGAAAGTACAGATATGGGGCAGATCAGCAGTTTACTTATTCCCATGGCTCCAGTGGCAGTACCTTGGACTTCCCCAAAGTGCCCACTGTCCTCAGAGTATTTATCAGGGCAAAAAAAAGATGAATAATTAAACTGGTATTTTTAGACAAGATAAAAGCTTAAAACTGGCCATACACAGTGCAAATTTCTTTCCTACAACCATGGGTTGCACACGATTCCTCCATCAACACAGACAGTGTTGACAGGGGAATCAGCAATTGTCTTCTCCGGGGGGGGCAGGGGAAGCTGTTCCTGCTGAGAGAAGACCGTGATTACTGCTAGCGGCTAGCAATAATCACAAGAAAATCCGTCAGGCTGGTTGTACCCATGTTGATCGATTGATCCACATGCTACATTCAGCCTGCCCATTAACAGTTCAATGTAAATTATGTATGGCCGGTCTAAAGCTGATGCCTCATGAAAGGGGTGGACCAATGACAATAAGGCTGATGAGTAAAGAATTAGATGATGCTGCCAGGAAATTAAACAAAGATTGAAACTGCTCAAACTATTCTGTAGGTAGCAAAAGGAAGATGCACATGGGCAGGGAGGTGACCTAGCTGCATTGATCTAACTGTAGTTAAAAGAAAATCAGGCCATCAAGCTGCTTTTACTTGTTGGCTGGAATTGATCTTTTATTTATCTTTCATAGTGTTCATTTTTACAGAATCCTTTTGCTGTCAGATTTGGCAGGTAATGTGACACAAGTGCCAAAGACATTTTTGGCCAAGTTTCATCTTTTTTTCATTATTGCACTCATGCTGTGTGTGTGGATGATACTGTCATTGGCTCAGAGAACAAGATATTCTAGAACCATAAACACATTTGCCTGCATTCTTGCAGTCTAGGATTTAGGACTACAGGGGGTCCCTGGGTTACAAACAAGATAGGGACTGTAGGTTTGTTCTTAAGTTGAATCTGTTTGTAAGTTGGAACAGGTAAATTTTTTAAGTGTAGCTCCAGCCAAAAAATCTATTTTTAAGTTTTTTAGATAACATAGAGAAGGGTTATCACCCCTGTAACATTTGTTTTGCTGTCTGTGCCCTGTTCAGAAGATTTCACCTCACCTTCTGTCCCAATGACAATTGGATTTTGAAAATTTTGGGTTGTTAGGGAAGCATGGACTGGTGATAAAGCATCAGTGGAGACACCTTTTTCCCTAATTAACTCTTACAGGAGTGAATTTCCCTTCCTAGGGGTGGATTTCTGCTCACTTCCTGTTGTCTCCCTCCGTTTGTAAGTAGGAGTCGTTTGTAAGTCAGATGTTTGTAAGTAGGGGACCCCCTGTATTCAGAAAATGAAGAAACAGGATACTAAAGTGAAGTGTCATCTGAGATTGTTTAAAGTGGTTGTAAAGTCAGAAGGTTTTTTATCTTAATGCATTCTATTGTATGCATTAAGATAAAAAACCTTCTGTGTGCAGCAGCCCCCCTCAGCCCCCATAATACTTACCTGAGCCCATATCTATCCAGCACTGTTGCAGGAGTGTCTCGGCTGCCTATGACTCCCCCTCCTCGTTGGCTGAGAGGGCAGCGCTGCACCATTGGTTCCTGCTGCTGTCAATCGAATTCAGTGAGCCAATGAGAAGAAAGAGGGGGTGGGGCAGGGTTGTGGCTCTGTGTCTGACTGGACACAGGGAGCTACGGCTCGGCTTGGATGCCCCCCCATAGTAAGCTGCTTGCTGTGGGGGCACTCGTCAGGAGGAAGGTGCCAGGAGCACCGAAGAGGGACCCGAGAAGAGGAGGATCTGGGCCACTCTGTGCAAAACCACTGCACAGAGCAGGTAAGAATGACATAATTGTTATTTTTAACCAACAAAAAAAACAAGACTTTACAATGACTTTAATGCCCACTCCAAGTGCTGTTAAATTACCCATGCAGTAGGACTTCCCTAGCACTGCATGGGTAAATGTCTTTTTGGCTAGGGGGGAAATAAGAACAAATAATTACCATATGTTTCCATACTGCAGGCTTTCTCCTCTGCCTGGTCAGACACAGCTATCTGACATCAACACATACATACATTGTACGCAAGGATGGCTAGAGCTCACTCACAAAAATTGTATACTCACCTTCCCGTAATTTTCCTTCCCTGGTGCATCTTCATGGCAGCACACAATGGGGTTGTGACTCCACCCCCACAACCAGATAGGAATGGTTAACTATAAATCAAAGACAGACGCGGCTCACAGCATTCTCTGTAACTCTCACAATTTGGGTGGGCATCTGTATGCTGCCATGAAGATGCACCAGGAAAGGAAAATTATGGAAAGGTGAGTATACAATTTTCCATTTTCCTGGTGCATCATGACAGCACACAGTGGGAACTAACTCGCCATACGAGAGGATGCAAGAAGAATTTTGTAATCAGTAGCGTAAGTATGTACCATGAATTTCCCAAATATTACTGTTCACCTATTAAAGTGTAATGAAGGTGTCCTGGGAGGACCATATTGCTGACTTTTTTGTTTTAATTTTGCACTTAATTTTGTATGCACTACAGTTGCACTTTATTGTATTTATTCAGGCTGTCAGCGCTGTGGTACTCATACACTTTTTTCCATGTTTTGACTTGTACAGGAGCAGCAGGCCTAATCACTAATCAGTATCTTTAGTGCAGGGGATTGTTTTTTTCACAAAACTGCCCATGAGAGAGCAAATCCGTTATCACTGGAAGCAGCAGTGGTGACTCAATGCTTAAAGGGGTTGTAAAGGTTCGTGTTTTTTCACCTTAATGCATCCTATGCAATAAGGTGAAAAAACACCTTGCAGTGTCCAGCCCCCCAGCCCCCCCGTTTTACTTAACTGAGCCCCGAATTTCCGTGGGCGCGATCCCACGTCGCTCTCTCCACGGCTTCTCGGCTCTTCATTGGATAGATTGATAGCAGCGCAGCCATTGACTCCCACTGCTGTCAAATCCAATGATTCGGGCGCCGGGGGGGGGCAGGGCTGAGTCATACACTCGGCGGCTATGGACGCAGAGTGTATGGCACAGAAGCACGCCCGCAAAGAAAACCCCCTCGGGAAAAAGCTTCCCAGAGGGGGTTATCTATTGCAGGGAGGAGCCGCGAGAGCCGCCGTGGGACCCCAGAACAGGTGGATCAGGGCCACTCTGTGCAAAATGAACTGCACAAGTATGATATGTTTTATATTAAAAACTGTACCTTTAGTGTCACTTTAAGTGTAGGAGAGACAGACACTTGAGCATCCTAAGCCAAAATGGTTTATTTGCAATTATTGATACAGGAAATTCCACTGACAGAATATTCTACCCTTCCACTGCTGTCTAGACACAGTACAAATCTTGCTCCTCTTTCTAAAAAGGAGTGAATGACAGAAGTGCTTTGAACACTACTCAGTTCAAGAGCATTCAATACTATGCCTCATAAGCTTAACATCCCATGACTTTGAGAAGCCTGCTCCTTGAAATGCATCCCCCAACCTTTCTAGCTGGGGCTTGATGTGATAATGTTCTATCCGAAAACAATTGGTCAGTCCAAGGACATTGACAAAGCGCATGCGCGCGAAACATGTTTGTCACGGTCACCACGGCAACACAACAGAGCGTGCGTTCCGCCTAGTATCAGTCTCCACACAGTGCGGGTGCTTCCTGCTTCTGGAAATCATCGATCATGTATAAGGGGATTCTCCCGATGATGTCGATACCATTTCTCTGGTCGCAGTGAGTCCGGCGTTCCATCTCCTTGTTACACTACAGTGAGCTTTTTACCATCCAGGCCATTATAGCCATATATCGTTGTGCCATTGTGGCTTGTTTAATACAGCACACTTGCTGACTTTAACCCTGTTTACTGGATTCCTGGAGGATCACACACAATAAGATATCGGAGTACTTCAATTCTGACATTGTTTTTTAACCAACTGTCATCCCATAGTGGGTTTTTATGTTTTAAGTTGGATTTTAACATTAAGGAATTTTTTATTTTATTCTTTTTTCCATGAGCATCCAATAAATATATTTGATTGTTCATATGACTCATAACAATCTCTTATTGCTGGAACCAATTGAGCGCTGCATTTTTGTCTATTTGGAACGTTTGTCATGATGTTATACTTATTCAATAAAAATGTATGTACCAGAAAGGTGGACCTCCCTTAAACTTCCACCAATGTAACGCCAATATAGCTGATATGGCCCACTGATCCTGAATATTTTTCATCCAGGTGTGTGCGTAAAGCTTCCCACAGGCACCCCCTGGATGAGTGCACCCTTAAAAGCACTTCCGCTGTTCTCCCAAGACAGGTGCCTTAGATCTTTAAGGCTTCAATAATGAAGATTGGGTACTTCTCCAGTTTCTTTACTAATCTTTTTTCCGGTTCGTAGGATTTTGTCATTTTTTTTAAAGATGATTTTCGCCATGACCTACTAGTGGTCACCAATTCAGCCACTGACTGCGGAGTACAGGCTGCATGCATCAACTCCTTTACCGATTCTTTAATCAAGGCTGCTACTTTCCAGACATTCCCTTCTTTGCTCCAAGTGGACTTGACATGCTAGCTTGTCAAGCAATGACTTTCCACCACAAATGCAGCAACCATTAGGGTTGGTATTGTGGTGATGTAACGTGTAATGTGGTGTTTGTAAACGGGGAGCAATATTAATGAGAGGTGAGATGATGACATGATCAATGTTGCCTGGATGTCTGCGCTTCAATGGTGACTGTTCTTGCTTTTAGCAGGCTCCCTCCACCTTGAGGTCCTTGCAGGGCTGTATAGAGCTTGTTCCAGGCAGATTTGACATACTAGCTTGGCAGGCAATGACTTTCCACCATAAGACCCATTTCACACCAAGGGCGTTTTGCAGGCGCTATAGCGTTAGAAATAGCGCCTGCAATCCGCCCTAAAACAGCTGCACCATTGTCTGTAGTGTGAAAGCCCGAGGGCTTTCACACTGCAGCGGTGCGCTGGCAGGACGTCAGGAAAAGTCCTGCCAGCAGCTTCTTTGGAGCGGTGAAGGAGCGGTGAACTCACCGCTCCTCCACCGCTCCGCCAGCGCTGCTCCCCATTGAAATCAAAAGTAAAAGCGCCCCGCTAGCGGCCGAAATGCGCCGCAAATCCGATAGTAAAACGTCACTAAAAATAGCGGCGTTTTACCGCCAACGCTATGGGCGGTGTGGTGTGAAAGGGGTCTAACTTGTGATGTTTGTAAATGGGGAGCAATGATAATGAGGAGTGAGATGATGACCTTAATAAACATTGCCTGGATGTCTGTTCTTAGATGGTGACTTGTCTTGACCTTCAGAAGGCTCCCTCCATCTTGTGGTCCATACAGGACTATAGATATTGGCTCTCTTTCTCAATTTTCACTACTTACCTAATCCCTATTCCCTCCAGGAAGACGTAAGGTATTACGAAACATGTCGGGCAGGTTGTGTTGATACCATCACGTTTATAAGACTCCCATGCACGGGTGTATATTTGCTTTTATTTTAACCGTTTTTTTAAGTTTTAACTTTTTATTTTCTATTTTTTCTGCCATTATTAAGAAAAAAGTTTTTTTTCTTGCTTATTATTACGGCCTTATGGGTTTATCCTTGGGTCTGTCATTATATCAATAAATATCCCCCCTTGCTTTACAGTATTTCACGATTGGAGTCCGTTTTTTTCTATTTCCCTTTATCTTCACACATGGCCGAGGGGCCTGAGTGTTGATTTTAAATCGGCCCCGGGAACTTTTTAAAATAGTCGCTCAGTCGATGAACCCAGCATGCTTAGAGCCCCCCGCTAATGAAACCCAAGATTTCTGCAATGAATTATCAGATTTTTTCATCAATAAAATCGTCAACATTAGGAAAACAATTGATCAGAAAAAGACATCCGACGGCAGGCAGTTAGAGCAAAAAGTCGGTATCGACACAAATATCCCACAACCACCAAGGTTTTCTCTGATCCCAATCACCACGGAGACCACTAAAAACATCATCAAAAATCTCAGAGACAGTACATCTTCTATTGACATCATCCCCACAAAACTCCTGAAAGAATGCTCCGACATCCTGGCTCCCACCATAACGCACCTCATAAATCAATCGTTCAAAGAAGGGATTGTTCCAGGTGCCCTCAAACAAGGCATCATCAAACCCCTGCTAAAGAAACCCAACCTCGACCCCCGGGACCCCAACCACCGAAGACCGATAACAAGCTTGAACAACATTTCCAAGACTATGGAGAAAGCGGTAGTACAACAGATACAACGCCACCTGGACACACACACACTCCTGGACCCGTTACAATCAGGATTCCGCCCAGGCCAGGGGACAGAAACCGCACTACTGAAGATTTGGGATGATGCCCTCGAAGCAGCGGATGACGGAGAATCATGTCTCCTGGTACTGTTGGACCTCAGTGCAGCGTTTGATACTGTGGACCACAATACTCTACTCATCCGCCTTACAGAAGTAGCAGGAGTCACTGTCTCAGATCTACAATGGTTCGGATCCTTCTTAGGAAATCGCTCTCAGACGGTGAAACTAGGAGCTTTCACCTCTGAAACCCGGGCAATCTCCTGTGGAGTCCCTCAAGGATCACCCTTGTCGCCAGTGCTCTTCAACATCTACATTCGCCCACTCCTCAACATCATCAGAAGATCAGACCTCTGCTTCCACTCGTACGCCGACGACACTCAATTATATTTTCGCATCACCGGACAAAAAGACCATCATCAGCAATTAGGAAAATGCCTCACTATGATAGACGACTGGATGACTACTAGCTCCCTCAAACTTAATGAATCAAAGACAGAACTTCTTAGTCTACATGCAAAGCATAACCCCCGAGCCAAGATCCCTTGGACACCTCCTACAATCTTTGGACGGACCATTACCACTAGGACCAAGGCCAAGAGTCTCGGAGTCATTTTTGACTCAGAAATGTCAATGGATGCCCAAATAGGAGCAGTAGTCAGTGGATCACACTATCTGCTCCGCCTGCTACGCAGACTCATCCCCTTCATTCCAAAGGAGGACAAAGCAGTGGTAGTTGGAACAGTCATCAATTCTCGACTGGACTACGCTAACTCCCTCTACATAGGGTTACCCCAATATCAACTTGCGTGCTTACAACTTATCCAAAACACTGCGGCAAGACTGATAACAGGGAAAAAACCCTGGGAATCCATCTCCCCTTCCCTGAGGAACCTACATTGGCTAACCGTAAGGAATCGGGTCGCATTCAAGACCCTCTGCCTCACCCACAAATGCACACATGGAAACGCTCCGCAATACCTTCGCGAGAAAATAAAACACTACACACCGAATCGCAGTCTTCGATCGGCTAATCAAAATCTTCTCCTCATTCTTAAATCCCGCTACAAATCAAAGGGGGAACGGCTATGGAACGCTCTACCAACCGACATTCGCATGGAAGAAAACCATCAGGCCTTCAGGAAGAAACTCAAGACCTACCTCTTCTAGAAGCTTGATAACCAAACGCCAATACAGCGCCTTGAGTCGATTCAGTTCGCATTGTAGCGCTATACAAGTTATTCATTCATTCATTCATTCATTCATTTTGTTTACAGGTGACCTCTCGGAGGGCTCCCGTGGAGTTACACCCTATCAGGGAGATCCTCAAGTCGCGGTGTGTAAAACACGCTGAAGACCTCTGTGACTGGTCACCTGCACTGTCCATCATCCTTGCTCTGCCCGTGTGCATCAGTCGGGTGATCCCGGAGACTGGCGGCGGGGTTCCGGACCTCTTCCGTTCCCCCACAAGGAGACTGCTGGCGGAGGACTGGAGGATCGTAGAAGCGGCGTATATCCTCACAGAGGATTGTATCTGCCTGCACTATTGACTCCGCTCTCTAAGGGAGTCCATCAGATGGGGTAAGGACCCACACTCACTGTAACTATTCGGGATATCGTTACCTTGAGAATAATAATCCCTTAATGCAAACAGCGATTGGATCACTTCCTGATATTACCACTCTTTGCACATTTTTGGACATTTTCACTGTGGACGTTTAAACACTGTATGTTTTGTATATTCACTTTATTTCAGTGTCACTCCCTATATGATATTTGAAAATATATCACATGTTACGGTTTTAGGTATCATTTTCAGCACTTACCAGTTTGGGCTTGAATACCTTTTAGGGGTTCCTTAATAATCACCTGAGTATTCGGGGGCATGACTGGTTTTTAGGTGTTGCTGGTTTAGCAATAATTATAGTTTTCAATTCTAGCGCATTTGTGGCTTAGTAGTTTTATCACTAATTTCAATTACAGCACATTTGTGGATTTTTAGTACTATGGTATAGTGCTATATTATCACATAGCATTGGGAGGGTTCATAACATTGGGACCCTTTAGTGCAGCATTTTTTTATTTCTATACCTTAAAAGCAATGGGTGGTCTGACTGGGCAGCGTTCCCCATAGAAACAGAGCAAAGCAGCAGACTGAAATGAAAAACAGTATAAGGCTGTCTCCACTATTGTGACCTGAAAGTCGCACGATTGTGCCACAAATTTGATGCGACTTGAAACAACGCTTGTGTATTCTTGAGGTTTATGGACACAGATCTGAACAGTACTCATTGTAAATCATGGGGTACGACTTGTCTTGTGACTTTGTAGTGACAAGTCACACTAGTGGAAACTGAGCCCAACACAGTGATCCCAGAGCAAGCATTGTGAAGGAGATAGGAAGAGCCCAGGTAAATGCCATGAAGAGCACAATGATCCTAAAGCAACACCCCCCCGAAGGAGCCGATTGGTGAATTTGGGTTCTCTGAGCTCTGCCTCAACCCCAAGAATGACCTTAGCCCCTCTGGCACACCTGCACAAATTAAATTACTGCAAACACATTGAAAGACAGACACACACCTGGTAGTGATAAACAAATTGAATATATATTATCACGGTTTAAAGCATATGGAAGCTTACAACACTGCTAAACCTTTCTGCAGATAATTAATACAATAGAAAAGACAACCTTCAATACTTAGCAACTGTAAATTTATAAAAAGGGAAGTAATCTATATGCCTATAACACAGACGCTGAGAGGGAGGAGAGAAGATTTGTCAACTTCTCAGCTCCTTCTGGGCCGCAAGCACCATTTAAAGTAACAACACAAAAAGAAGAAATGGGTTAACAGGTACAGTAAGCATAATTCTGTAAGGGGGGTCCTGGGTTAAAGAATACTAGTATCTTCTGCTAGCAAACCTTGGGACCCTTTATAAAGAAAGTACAGTAGGTTTAATCAAGCAAGGTAAAACAGTAATCCTCTAGGAAATCCTGTTAGGTAGAGGTTGGTAAGAACAGAATGGCTAAAAGTGGTAGCTCCAAACAAGCATCCTCTGACACTAGAAAAGGGAATAGGTGTCTGCATGCAGTGTCGGTACTGTGTTAAGAAGGGCGTTTTGGCTTTTCACCTGCTCACCAATCCTCTCTAGCAATGCTATAAGGCACCGGATCACCTCCTGTTGGCCGATCAGGATGGCTGGTAGCTAAACTGGCAACGTGACCGGACAGTGGCCGACTGAACACCTTGATGGATATTGCGATTCCTGAAGCGTTGTGGATTGTCTCTGCTGGGCGGCCCTGGGTTGTTGGACAGGGTGCCTGGGCTGAACGGTGGTGAACCATGTAGTTGTCACTGTTCCTGGCTCCCCTCAGCCTTCTGTCAGCACTCTCACCATAGTCTCGGGAAAAGCGTAGCTAGCAGGTGCTGCTTTCTTCTTCTTTCAGATGGAGTTTCCCCACACAGTCCTGTCACCTCTCTTCAGGCTCCTGTCAGCACTCTCTCTGTAGTGCTGTGTGCAAAAACCTGTCTCTCTCCCATGCTGGTACCTCATCTCTCTCTATCTCCTCAGATGCTGGTACCTCAGACAGCTCTCCTCACTTCCTGAAACTCCCAGTCTGCTCTGTGTCTGAGTTTTATCTGACAGGACAAGTCAGCATTTCAATGTCTCCATCTTGTGGCCAAGAAGGAGAAATTGCATTACAACATGCCTGCTACACTGAGAAGGAGATAGGAAAAGCCCAGGTGAATGCCATACAATAGGGAAATATACCTGCAAACAATGACCACATAAGCATCCAGCATGCATGAGTAGAGAGCTCCACCATGTGTTGCCCAAAATGCCATCGCCATCCTGGAAAAGCTCTAGCCAGGAAACTGGTCACAGAGGCCACATCACTTCCTGCCTCTCATGCTCAGAGTGTTCTTGCACTGCTGCCGCCATCTTGGAATTGGCAAACGCCCATAACACAGAGAAAAGAAGTAAAAAGCATATGGAAAGCAAAGGGAAACGCTGTCACTTATGTCAAAGCTTGTTTAAAGCTTTCTTTGATAGGCCTGCACCACCAGAATGGGGCTCCAACCATATAGCTCATTTTGAGACTGTACAGGAAGGACTTCCACCCAGGAGAGGCTTAACCTGGCTTGGGCAACAAACGGTAAGGCATACCTCACGATTCGAGTCCTGATCAGGTGAGGGAAAAAAAGGAGAATGCTGTGAGCCGGGTCTGTCTTTGATTTATAGTTAACCAGTCCTATCACGTTGTGGGGGCGGAGTCACAACCCCATTGTGTGCTGTCATGATGCACCAGGAAAAGTATTTGTACTTTTGCGTTTGGGTCCACTGCATGGATTAATGTAACAGCCTGGACTTGAGCTTTAAAGCCAAAGTCTTGGGGAAAAGAATATATTTTATATACCACAACAGTAGAGGAATGACAAAGAATAGTAACTACTTGGTGAAAAGGATAAATTGGACCTCAGTTAAAAAAAGTGATGAACAAAACCACACCTACTGAAACTGTATAAAATGATATATACTCACAAAATTCATGAAGTGGTAATGTTTTCTGTGTGTATGGTTCACACTACAATGTTGTGTACATGTGCGTTAGATTTAACCTTAAAGTGGTGGGACACCCTGAAAACAAAAACTTAAAAAAATGTTAGTAACCATTTAAAATGAAAAAAAAAAAAAATTTTTTTTTTTTTTTACTTACCAGAAATGGCTGTTGCTAGGCAGATCGTCCTAATCTGCCTCCTCCAGCTCCGCGGTGATCTTCTCTTCTTCCGTCTTCTGTTGAATGGGGCGCGGTGTGTTATGGGAACTATGTCCCAGAACACATCGCGTTCCCCATTCACAAATTAGAGTCGCGCATGCGCAGTAGGCCGCGCGCCGACTCTCGCGCATGCCTCGCGCATGCGCAGTAGGAAACGTGAAGCCGTTTCCCTTACTGAGGATGGCGGCGCTGGAACCGGATCGCCGAGGGACAGCTCGTCCTCCACGACCGACATCGCGGGCGACCTGGGAGGGTAAGTGTACTTAACTGTACTTAAAAGTCAGCAGCTACTTTTTTTTTTAGCTGCTGACTTTTAAAAAAAAATTTTGTAAGGTGAAACACCCCTTTAATGCACACAAATACATGTAAGGGCAACACAACAAAAAATGGGAAGATATAAAAAATAAATTGTTAGTATTTTGCTTCCAGGGACCTGTGACTTCACGATGGATGACATGATAACATGCCGATGTGCATGAAATGCAATGTAATGCAACGCCTATGAAAATTCATGTTAAATGCACATCAATGCACAGACATTTTCAATGTATTGCGGAAAGATTTTACATGCAGTATAGTATGAAAGAACCCCTACAGCAATTGCCCACTTTTATTTTGCATATTGATTTCTTCTGTATACTGCAACTCTAGTCCCCAATGTCCTTTAGTTATTTTATGTAGGTATGAAAAAAAAATATTTTTTCTAGCTTTGGATAAAGTGAGTGAGGATTAGAATTCCTTTCCTGTTTTTACTGCTATCTGGGGCTTTAACAGAGAGACTTATGCCCTGTACACACGACCGGTTTTCCTGTCGGAATAAACTTTGAAGGTTTTTCCGACGGAATTCCGACAGAATTCCACTGAAGCTGTCTTGCATACACACGATCACACCAAATTCTGACCGTACAACATGTATGACAGGACTAGAAAAAGGAAGTTCAATAGCCAGTAGACAATAGCTTCCATCTTGTACTTGCTTCAGAGCATGCGCCGTTTTTGGTACGTCGGAACAGCATACAGACGAGTGGTTCTCCCGATAGGAATTGGTTCCGTCTGAAAAATATAGAACATGTTCTCTTTCTAGGTCCGTCAGAATTTTCAACGTAAAAAGTCCGATGGGGCATACACATGATCGGAATATACGATGAAAAGCTCCTGTCTGACTTTTTCTGTCGGAATTTCCACTCGTGTGTACAGGGCATTACTCTCATTTCCTGTCCTCCTTACAATGGTATCTTCAGACAAGAAGCGAGGGAAAATCTGCAAAATGAACATATGTAAAAAAGAAAAAAATCTGACAGGGGGTTTTGCTTTCCCCAATACCCCTAGTGCATTTTCTTAGTTTTGCATGGGTTGCTGTTTGTAAGATTTGCTCTCTCTAACAGAGTCTGGAAAAAACATTGTCAGCAGGACAGGAAGTAAGGTCTCTCTAACAGAGCCCTCGACAGCAGTAAAACCTGGCAGGTACTCCAACCCTTGCTCCCCCTATCCAAAACTAAAGCATAGCTAAGTAAACTTTTTAGGGTTTGATATAGTAGTGAGAGGTTTTCTGCTGCCTGTGTCCCTGTTGGGAAGATTCACTTTCTATTAGGCCTCACTTACACTTGTGGTTGGGGGGAGGGGGCATGCAGTTGAGCCCTGGTTTTACTGCTCCCAACCACTCCTTCTTTAGCTGCAAAGGCAGCAGAGGGAAGTGTAGCATTGTTGCATGGCCCACTTCTCTGCAGAACCACCCACTGAACAGGAAATGAGGCACCCTTCAACAGTGTGTGGTGTACTAGTGTGGAGTCCAAGGGGTTAAAGCAGTGAGGAGGCGATGCAACAACTTCTCCTGTCAAAAGCTCTTTGAAGAGCAACGCTAGAATAAATGAGGCTTTATTGTCCTGATCAACAATGTCCCCAGAAAGGAATAGAAGTGGGTGGGGCAAAGAACTGCACACCAAAGCCCATCTATAGGATCGTAAAAAATTAAATAAAGTTTGACATTTAGGAGTAATTTACATACTTACCTTTTGAAGGTCACATGTTGTAGAATAACGGTCTTGTTCATGCAGTACTCATAAACGAAAAAACCCTGGTATGCTCTTGTCAAGACAGACAAGAACCAGAAGACCAAATGAGTGTCACAACATACAGGGATGAAGGCCTAAATGCAAAAAATTCATTTATTGTGAATACAAAAAAGAGGAATGATCCAATCACATATGATCCTCAGTGGAATCAATGAAGGTACAATTGACATATGCAGCTATATAAAAACCATGAGAAATATCATGTCAACGGATAAGTCCACGGTGCAGCAACAAGTAGGACAGATACAAACACTAAACAAAAAAGTATACAAACAACATAAAACAATGCGTCCGGACGCCGGCAATCTGTGTGTGGATGACCCGCACTCAGCAATCATGAGTGTGTGCAGATACCAATAACTGCCTATGGGTCAGGAAATCCACACAGAGATCCCAGGAAGGCTCGAGCCCGCAATGGGGACGGGAAGAGGGATGGGGGGAGGAGAGGGAAATCAACTGGGAATGGGGGAGGGAGAATGCACAATGCAGGACCCAGTAAATAGGGATGCAAGCTGGAGTGAGGATGATGGGGGTAACGATGTTTCCTTGCTGTATTAATAACTGAGACAAATGGAAGTCCTCAGTGCAGAGAATGAGTCCATCTCTTATCACTCATCATGGATGCTAGCATTCAAACAGGGAATCATGGATAGCTTCTGGCACTGGTGTGAATGAGGGACAATATAATGATGTCAAAAGGTAAGGTCTATAACTCTCCTGCTCATAATGTACATGTTACTGGACTAAACATGTACTGGCACCCATACACTGACAAGTGGTGTAATCAAGGCTCAAAGTACACTCCGATATGTCTTTATCTCCAAAGGAGTAACTGTGAAATAATCCTACAGCTGGATGTCCACTGCGGGTTCACTACATATACAGAGTCCTGATAGGTAATGTCTCATGAATGTTTGGGCTGCAGTCAGCTCTCAAAAAAATAGCATAAGGGTTTTTTCATAAACAATGAGTCCCAAGAAGTCGGTATGCTAGCAGTACCTGACAGTGCCTTGATGTCTGTATAGATGCTGGTATGTCTGTGTCAATGCTGGTGCCAGTTATCCTCGTGTCCTCCGTTCTCCACTGAGTTCCATAGGATTTCTCGGCGTCTCCTCCGTCTCAAACCCGGCCCGGGCTGACTTCCGGGATGTGTGACGGCATCACAGAGCGTGATGACGTCATGCAGTACCTGTAAAACAAAATAAACTGCATGTTATTGTGGTCAGTCGGCTTGGTCACCCCCCTATTTTTATGTGGTCTTCGAAAAAGGGGACAGTATTTATATAGTTTTGTTAACTCAAACTGTATGGCAGAGTTATGGTTATGAATTTGCTTATGTCATTATATGGCGTATCTCATGGTTAATATTTATGAAATTGTTGTATAATTTATGGTTTGAAAATTTCACCAATAATAAAGGGCTGCAGCCATTTCGAACCAATAATTTATTTTGTGTGGGTTATCTTATTTACGTTTCTGGTGGTTTCTAACAAGGTTCTTGTCAGGGAAATTGAATATTATACCTTTAAATGTCAATTTTGAATATGCATATTAATATTGCTTATCTTCATTAAGTTTAAAATGCTTAGAAATATATGTTTCATATAATCCTATATGCTTTCATTTCATGTAGCTTTGTTAAATGCTTAGACTTGCATAATTTGAAAATACATGACATTGGAAAAAGGGAGTCTTCTAAAGTCAGTATTCTGTATAACAATTTAACAATTGTGAATGTGAAAGTCTGTAAACGGACATCCCCACCTTTCCTGTCATTGTCCAGAATAAAGTGAGAATAAATTTGACTGGAACATTCTGTGAGGAAGGGGGGGGGGGTGTCCGAGGGGTATAAAAGAGAGAGACCATACAATGTTAACCAGAAATGGATTTTTGAAGCCTGAATGTAGTAACCATTTCTCTTGCATATGCAAATAAATGTTATCTTGATCTCCGAGGACGGTCTTAGACGGTAATTTCCTTAACAATTTGGTCCTTTAGAACGGAAAAGTCCAATTACCTGAGACGCACTGGATCAAATCAGTGACCGATGTCCGTACGGCAAAAACTGTAAGTCCTCAAATTAGACGTTAAAGAGAGGCCAGTCCGCTGAACTAGTGCTTCCCAGGCAGCGACTTCCAGAAACAGCATAAGAGACCGCTCTCGGGACAAGGTAAGATTTATATTTTTATCTTATTATTAACCTTTTGGGTTAGACTTGATTAGAAATTTAATGAATAAGGGATTTGAATACATACATACATACAATATAGAGATTGATTGAATATTTATCTGTTTCTGTCCTATCTGCTCTACCCTTGTTGAGGGGAAATAAGTGGTCACGTATTCCCCGTATCCATCCGTCTGTGGCCATCCTGGATGGGCAGACTTAGTGACTAACCCGCGTTTTGGGAAGACGCGCTCAGGGCGTCCTGGCGGCAGTCGAGCACTGCGGGTGTTCTCTCTTGTGTGTTCTTGTTTGTTTCTCCAGGTTACTTGTCATTTGATATAGGAGTATGGTCCCATACTAATAACCGGGTGCAGATAAAGGAAATTTGTCGATTGGATCTTAGATCCTGACAGCCTTGTAAGCTGCAGAAAAATTCCCGTGGGGACACATAAATACTCCTAGATCAAAACCTAAAGAATCCCCTGTTGATACAAAGGTATGGCCTGATAGATTTCCAGGTAACAAATAGAGGACATTTGATGAGCCCTTGTGCTCAATCAGCCTCATATGTTGTGTAAAATCCTGTACATGGCATATAAATACCTTTTTGGATCAACAAATATTAATGTTTTGATAAAGTGTGGGAACAACAGTCGGGAGAAATAAAGTCTCCTTTGTAATTCTGTTCTGCTCCCTACAGTTTACTGAAATATTAATGTTTTGATAAGGAGTGAGGTGAACAGTCAGGTGAAAATACGTTCACTTGTAATTCTGTTCTGCTCCCTACAAATGAATGAAACATTAAGTAAGAAGACAAGACACCAGTATTTTAGCAGGACAGAAGATCAATAATCTAGAAGTGACATGTCACGACTAGAAAGTTTGTGAGTAGCTGCAAAAGTGATAAGATACTGTGTGCATATGTGTCAGTGTGAGAAGACCTTACAAAAAACTCTGTGTACACGTTAAAATGAGTGCGATCCATGGAAAATCTGATGGTTTGAATGATGATACAAAGTATGATTATGATGCATTTTTAAATAAGGATTGTTGTGTAATACTGTGTAGTGTAGAAAGCTTACAAATTATGCCGGCATGTGTACATGTGTGTATGTATATGTATGTGTATATATATATATGTATGTATATATATATATGTATGTGTGTATATATATATATATATATATATATATATATATATATATATAAACAAAAAAACAAATAAAAATAAAATAAGGAAATTAGGTCTTCCCCAGGCAAAGAGGAGGCTAACCGTAGGTTAAAATCATAAAAAGACTATGTTTTTAGACAAAGAGGAGGACAATAATATGATCGTCCTCCGAAGTTTAGTTCAGCAAGTATTGACTGAACCAAACGCACCAAAAACAAATGCACCCAACAGCCCCACCGACAGTCGATGCTCCCATTCCCTATACCCTATTGCAGACCTGCAGTCCCCACCACCGTATGGGACAGAGATATGCAACAAGCCACCCCGCTGACCCCCCTTACAGCAATCCCAAGGTCAACATAGCTCAATTCAGGGATGGTATCATGGGAATGGTTGCTAGCTATCATCTCAATGTGAGTGAAATAGAGCAGGTCACCAGACAGGTCTTGGAACCTGACTGGCATCATGTAGTGGGAGAAATGCTCTTATAGCAAGGATAGAGAATAGATGGATACGTCAAACCGACTGGTCCATTATAAATCAGTGTATATGGGGAGAAGAGGGAAAAGTGGATAATTTCATTGTTAGGATAAGGAAGAATTTCAATAACCGCTCTGGGATAGAAATCTCAGTAGATCAAGTGAACGATAGCCCATACGAACAACAGCTAAAGAATGCAATCCTGAAGGGGCTGCTAGCCCCTTTATCAAGTTTTGTTTCCGAACACATGATTAACCATAGGATCTGCAGACCTTAGGAGCTGATCGAGTATGCAAGGCATGCTGAGGGGCACTTCCAACCAAAAAAGAAAGTAAAGAAAGGGAAGATGTTTATGATAGGTGAAGGTAATAATGTGTATGTGGTTGAGAATCAGAACAGAAGATTGGGAAACACATTCAAGATGAGATGGGGGAGTGTTTCCTGTATGGTAAAAGTGTGTCTGCAGAGAGAGAAGCAGAAGGAAAGAATGGAAAAGAATCAGCAATTTTGGATGTGTGTAATGTTGAAACTTGTTTGCATGCTGAAGCCAAGAAATGACCTTGGTTGCAAAGGGTAGTTGGGTAACATTTCTCTGTGATACTGGGGCTTGTAGGACCCAGATACACCTGCTGGATATGCCACCAGGGGTAAAGGAAAAAGGTTTAGTATATGTAAAATCTGCAAATGGGTTGAGTAAGGCCTTACTGTGGAAGATCCACAGACAGGTAAAAAGGCTCAATGTAAAATTGTTGCATGCTCTTGATATTTCTGCCATACCAGTAGAGGGGGACCTCAAAGCCCATCGGCTGTGTGAAAAACAAATCACAGCCGTGGATAATGAGCCCCGATACTGATACAGCCCCGATACTGATACAGCTTGGATTTGCAAACTGAGGCATTAAAGATGCCCACAACCCTGACAGAAATAATTGAAGAGCCTGTGAGGAGAGGGTACAAGGTCCAGACGAACCTCCATTGCACTTTGTACTACAAAAAGACCTATGGGCCTGATAGGTCCTATAAGAAACAGTTAATGAGTCTCCCTAACACTGAAGTGCTCTTAAGATAACTGTACTGTGATAAGAAAGGAAATAACATGGCTACTTATCTCCTACTACAGCCTATTCTGCAAATATACAGGCAGGATACTGTACCTCATGTTTTGGTCACCCGGAACTCTGAGGTATCATGGCATGAGCTAGAAGAACTTATCACAGACTGGGTCCAACTAACAGATGAGGAACTAAAATCCAGAGGGATTCAGAGGTACAGATTAGCGTGGTTTGTTGAATGTACAACCAAAACTTGCGTGATTGAAGTTTTGACAAAAGACAGTGACTGACACATTTTGACCCAAGGGGAAGGGGATGCCTTAAAAGACGTCCCCAATTTCTTGTGAGCAAAAGGAAAGACAGACGTTGGACTAATAAAGACA
Source organism: Lithobates sylvaticus (assembly GCA_028564925.1). Lineage (NCBI taxonomy): Eukaryota > Metazoa > Chordata > Amphibia > Anura > Ranidae > Lithobates > Lithobates sylvaticus. The sequence continues at coordinate 161,800,369 of CM053034.1, read as the reverse complement.
GTCAGTTCTGGTTTGCACTTATGTACAAGGGAAAACAAAGAAGAGTACACATACACCAGGTTACCCCAGAGATATTGTGATAATCTTGTCACAAGAAATGTTCAATACTTTGTGTCGAGTTGTACCTCCCAGTGGGAGTCAAATTCTCTTGTATGTGGATGACATTCTGGTAGCGGCTCCTTTGGAGCGACAATGTAAAATTGACACCTTGGCTCTGATGCATTTCCTTGCAGAACAAGGTCACAAGGTCAGCAAACTAAACTACAACTTTTGAAAAACAAGGTGAAATACCAGGGTTACATTATATCTCATCAAGGCAGACATCTGGATGAGATCCTAAAAGAGGCCATCCTTCAAGCCCCCAAACCACGTATAAAAAAAAAAAAAAAAAAGAAATTATGTAATTAATGGGTAGCTAATTATGCTACGGAGGTGGCGCCTTTTTCTGATCTTATCTATGGTACACAAATGTCTGCAAAAGGTTCCATCCAGTGGAATGTGCAAGCAGAGGATGCATTTATAAAGGTAAAGCACCGCATTGTGGGTTCTACTGTGCTTAGCCTGCCCAATTACAGAAACCCTTTATCAGACTGTAGATTGTAAAGAGGGGTACATGACTTCTGTTCTCACTCAGGTTTATGGGAACAAACACAAACTAAATGCATTTTACTTAACTAATTTGCCCCACTGTGTACAAGCTGTAGTAGCAGCCTCATTGGCCATACAGTCATCTGCATTGATAGTATTGTTCCACCCGTGGTACTTAAAGGTCTCGCATGTTATTTCAGTGATCTTACTATAAGACAAAACCTCCTATTTATCTCCAGTCAGGCATTTATCATGCATGATAACACTTCTGGGACAACCACACATTACAATCAAGAAGTGTACTACATTGAATCATGCTACACTAATGCCAACACCTGTATAGCTCAAATCGATGAACGGGTATTCCCTAGGAAGGATCTCACTGATGTTCCCTTTCTAGATGCTGACATTTCCTTTTTGTTGATGGGTCTTGTAGAAAAAAAAACGATAAAGGGATAAATCAAATAGCTTATGCTATAGTAACACAAGACCAGATCATTGAAGCCAGACCCCTTCCCAGGTCCTATTCTGCACAACAAATTGAAATTATAGCCCTGTCTAGGGCCTGTAGTATAAGGAAAAAATATATATATTTATACTGACAGCCAATACGCTTTCTCTACTATACACATATTTGTATAGTAATTTGAATTTGAAAATAGGGGTATGATTATGTCCACAGGTAAACCGATCACACATAGAGATCTCATTCTTACCCTTCTAAAACATGTAAAAAAAAAAATAACTATTTGTAAATGTGCAGCACATGGAAAGGGAACAGATCCAATTGCCCTGCATTAGCAGACAAGACAGCAAAGGAAGCTGCTGAAGGACAGCAAATAACACACATATGCTATACAGATCTCCAAGTAAATAATGAGGTACGGAAAGCTATTGATGAAACAAGGTTATCAGAAATGCAGACATCACCAGCAGGTGAAAATCAAAAGTGGTTATCTACAGGGTCAACACTGGTCAATGGTATATACACATGTATAGACGGTAACCCCAACTTATCTACATCACTATTCAGGTATGCTGTGTTATTGAGTCATGGGCAGGCCCATACCTCAAAAGGAGGGGTGGTACATTGGTGTACACAACATATGGGTTTACAAAACTACTCTAAAGATTTTGTCTCACATGTCTGATTTGTAACAGATACCATGCACAAGGTGCCCCAAGACCCTTAAGGGGTCATTTCCTGCAACCCCCCTATCCCTTTCACACAATATGCATGGATTTTATTGAATTGAACAAATGTGAGAATAAGTATTGTATGGTTATTGTTGACAGGTCAAGGGATCCCCTCTCTGATTTACAGTAACAATGGCTCCCATTTTTGTAAACTAAACAATACAACGAATTGATATATGGTACAATATCTGACCTACTAGGGAGAATCACCATTTAGGTCATAACCCCTGGTCAGAACACCCCAGCCCCAGAGCCAACTCCATTTCAACTTAGTCCTTCCTTGTTTAAAACAGATTTTACCTACAAGGAACAATTAAGTATAGAAACAGGATTTGGAGACAAATATGAATGGATAGAATGGGTCAGATACACAACCCAAGCAAAGGGGTTAAGTGATTGTATTTTTTGTACAAACCCAAGACCACAACTAACCACCTTTCCTCTCCCTGAAGAGGAAATAAACTTGACTTGTATAATAAGACTGTTTTCAGAAAATATTACTGGGTCAGAATGTGTAAATGAGAAAAAGAGCTACCCTAAAACTAAAATGCAAAGTATTCAGTACAAGCATTACCAGGAAATGTTGCTTGTTTCTCTAACAAAGATAAGGATGGTACAAAGGTTGGCACTCTATCTCCTGAATACTCTGTAACTACAACATCAACTACAGACATTAAGTACCAATTAAAATGGTTTCAGGAACAGAAATAGTAACTGGCTGATGTTTGGTGACTGTGTGGGGACAAGAAACTAAGGCCCAGACTGCCACCTAGATAGGAGGGTAGTTGTGCCCTTATCCGCTTGTTGTTTCCCTTTTTATATTGTTCCTATGACTAACAAATTGATGAGACTACCAGGTAAACACTATTTTAAGTGACTTAAGTGTCCAGGATCATTTGACAATCGGGTGTATATAGACTTAATAGGTGTTCCACGAGGAGTTCCGGATGAATTTAAAGCGCAGAATCAAGTAACAGCAGGACTCACCTCACTCTTCCTATGGGTACAGCCCAATAAGAACGACGACTGGATAAACTACATCTACTACAACCAGCAGAGGTTTGTGAATTACACCAGAGATGCTATCAAAGGTATAGCAGCACAATCGGACGCCACCTCTTTGACAGCGTGGCAGAACCATATAGCATTGGATATGTTGCTGGCAGAAAGGATTGGTATGCAAAATGTTCGGCACCTTCTGCTGCACTTTTATTCCAAACAATACGGCACCTGATGGAATATCACCAAGGCTTTGCAAGGCCTACAAATGTTATCCCAGGAACTAACTGAGAACTCTGGTGTAGAGAACCCCCTAACAGGACTCTTCGAAAAATGGTTTGGTAAATGGGGTGATCTTGCAAAGAGTTTGTTCATCTCTGTTGTTATGGCAGCCACGGTCCTTATGCTGTGGGGATGTTGCTGCATTCCCTGTATTAGGGGAATTCTTCAAAGACTGATTGACACATCTTTAACTAAGACTATGCTTTTTCAGAACAACACTGAACTATATCTGGAACGTGATGAAGATGAATTTACAGTCCTTTCAAAAGACTTATCTGTCTAAATGATAATACCTGGTAAAACAAAGAACCTGGATATTTGAATTATTGACATTATTGGTATAAGAGGAGGGAGATGTCAGGGAAATTGAATATTATACCTTTAAATGTCAATTTTGAATATGCATATTAATATTGCTTATATTCATTAAGTTTAAAATGCTTAGAAATATATGTTTCATATAACCCTATATGCTTTTATTTCATGTAGCTTTGTTAAATGCTTAGACTTGCATAATTTGAAAATACATGACATTGCAAAAAGGAAGTCTTCTAAAGTCAGTATTCTGTATAACAATTTAACAATTGTGAATGTGAAAGTCTGTAAACGGACATCCCCACCTTTCCTGTCATTGTCCAGAATAAAGTGAGAATAAATGTGACTGGAACATTCTGTGAGGAAAGGGGGGGGGGGGGTGTCCGAGGGGTATAAAAGAGAGAGACCATACAATGTTAACCAGAAATTGATTTTTGAAGCCTGAATGTAGTAACCATTTCTCTTGCATATGCAAATAAATGTTATCTTGATCTCCGAGGATGGTCTTAGACGGTAATTTCCTTAACAGTTCTGCATATGGTCCCAAAAATATATCCAAAATTTAGAGATGCCACTAGAACATGAATAGGCGATACATTTTCCAGTTGGGATACATGTTCTCTTCCTGTTAAGGCTGCATGACAGGAAATAAAGGAAATCAACCGAATGAAACACATATGGCAAAAAAATAAAAATAAAAAAAGCATTTTTAACCTTCCCCTAATCTAGCCAAAATGGAAAAAAAATGTGTTTTAGATATACTTTAAGATAAACTTTTTGGCTGGACATACACTTTTAGATAAAGCTGAAGTTCAGCTTCAAGCATTGTATTTTATAACATTTTCATTTGTGCTATTGCTAGATTTTACTTAGAAAAGGATTGATCTCTTTACCACATAGTACAAACCCTGTAATCAGTAGATGTTCCTATTTTATATTCTCTAATACTCCCTGGTATACTCTGTCATTTTCCAAAGCTTTATCTGTAAAAGCTTCAGCATCTGCATAACTCAATATATATAACTGAGCAATCATAATGTGCCATCCAGCTCAGCACTGCATCAGAAGAGACCAGATAATGCGCAACAATATGCATTCGTGTTCCAACATTAATGTTCAAGTCTATAAACACAGATTAACTGAAAAAATATTCATTTAAAACGATTGATCAATGTTTTGTCCTGACAAATCCCCAAGACTGCACATATGTATCGAGCCACTGAATCGAAACGTTGCTTTTTGTGCAATGAATTATGATATCTTTACACAAGTTCCCCCAGTGGTATCCTATCCAATTTAGTGTAACTTGTAATTAGCTCAACGTTAATGAGTGTGCGAATATGCATGCACCACCGGCATGGGTTTTTGAAGAAAAAAAAAAAAGTTCCATTGGACAAGACTGCTAATTAATCTAAGATAGAGAAAGAATAAACCAATGCAAAGCCAGGAGAAGAAATATAGAAACTTGATAAAGAATCGACTAGAGGAGATTCAGTGAGTGACAGATGACATCACATCTGCTCCCTCTAGGTTAGCCTACCAGTTTGATAAGGACAAAACAAAGCAAACATTGCAGTTGGTGAGATTTTGAAAGCACAATTTGATTGGCTGTTGAAAGTTAAAGTGGTTGTAAAGCCTTAACATTTTTTACCTTAACCACTTTCAGACCGGACCATTTTGCTGACTTAAGACCAGACCACTTTTTGCGATTCGGCACTGCGTCGCTTTAACTGACAATTGCGCGGTCGTGCGACGTGGCTCCCAAACAAAATTGACGTCCTTTTTTTCCCACAAATAGAGCTTTCTTTTGGTGTTATTTGATTGCCCCTTTGGTTTTTATTTTTTGCGCTATAAACTAAAAAAAGCGACAATTTTGAAAAAAAGGCATTATTTTTACTTTTTGCTATAATAAATATCCCCCAAAAATATATAAAAAAACATATTTTTCCTCAGTTTAGGCCGATACGTATTCTTCTACATATCTTTGGTAAAAAAAAATCGCAATAAACGCAGAAGTTATAGCGTTTACAAAATAGGGGATAGTTTTATAGAATTTTTATTAATATTTTTTTTTTACTAGTAATGGCGATGATCAGCGATTTTTATTGTGACTGCAACATTATGGCGGACACATCGGACATTTTTGACACATTTTTGGGACCATTGTCATTCATACAGCAATCAGGGCTATTTAAATGCACTGATTCCTGTGTAAATGACACTGTCAGTGAAGGGGTTAACCACTAGGTGGCAGTGTAGGGGTTAAGTGTTCCTAGGGGTGTGTTACTAACTGTGGGGGGCGTGGCTGTGATTTAGTGAACACTGATCTCTGCTCCAATCACAGGGAGCAGAGATCAGTGTCACTAGTTTCTAGGCAGAACAGGGAGATGCTGTTTACTTACGCATCTCCCCGTTCAGCCTTCCCGTGAGACGATCGCGGGTATCCCTGCGGCGATCGAGTCCGCGGGACACGTGACCGGACTCACAGGGGTCCCGACCGGCGCGCACGTGATGGCATGGCGGCAATCTTAAAGGGGACGTACTAGTACACCCTTTTGCCTGCCCGTGCCATTCTGCCACCGTTCATCGTCGTGCGCCGGTTGGGAAGTGGTTAAAAGTGGAACTTTAGGCAGAAAATTAAGTCCTGCAAGATCACTTCACGCTGGCCCCTTTTGCAGGTATAGCTATAAAAAGTGCCTATACTGTTTAAAATTCAGTAATACACTGTCTCAACCTGCTGTGCATGTGCTCAGTTGCTCTCCAATTTTAGGCACTGATGAGTTTGTAGAGGACGATCTGCTGACAGCCCTAAAGTGGAATTAAACCCTCCTATCCTTTACAGCCAAGGAACCTGCTTCTGTTTGATCTGCAACTGCCATGATGCTGCACATGCGATCAGTTGTGACACCAGCCATTAGATGGTTTGACAGTTTGGTTGAGGATACAAACAAATGTGACAGTTTGCATTTCCAGCATTCCAGGAATGTAACAGGTTTTTTGAAACTGGTAAATTGATGGTTTTAGTCCTGCTTTATGATTTACTGCTGGGGCTTTGGGCTTCAGCAAAATGGAACCCTCCAGCAAGAAGTAATAGTAGAAAGTAGGAGGAGTAGGAGTAGTAGGAGGCAATTTACAGCACACACATTAATTTTAGTAGCATAATTATTAATGTGGATTGTATGTTCCTTGCTAAAGAACATCATTTTTGTTATCAAGTTGTTATGGGTAAAGTTCCACTTTAAATGCATTCCTTGCATTAAGGTAAAAAATGTGTAGGTGTCAGCATTACACACCCCCCCCCCCCTTTAATTACCTAAGCCCTCATTCGATCCAGCGCCATGCACGTCTGCAGCTCTTCTCTCCCCCCACTCTCAGGCCTCGCTGACTTTGCTTGGGCACTGGGAGCCAATGGAAATCAAAGCCATTGACTAGGGATGAGCCCAATATTTGACTCAAACATCGGGTGTTCACCTGTTCGCCGAACAGCGAACAATATGCAGTGTTCACGGCAAATTCTAAAGCTGCCGGAACACTGTTAAAGTCTAAGGGACACTAACATGAAAAATCAAAAGTGCTAATTTTAAAGGCTTATATGCAAGTTATTGCCATAAAAAGTGTTTGGGGACCCGGGTCCTGCCCCAGGGGACATGTATCAATACAAATAATTTTTTTTTAAAACAGCTGTTTTTTCAGGAGCAGTAATTTTTTTTTTTTAATGCTTAAAGTGAAACAATAAAAATGTATTATTCCTTTAAATATTGTGCCTGGGGGGTGTCTATAGTATGCCTGTAACGTGGCGCATTTTTCTCGTGTTTAGAACAGTACCACAGCAAAATTATATTTCTAAAGGAAAAATTGTCATTTAAAACTGATTGCGGCTATAATGAATTGTCGGGTCTTGGCAATATAGATAAAACTCATTGAAAAAAGAGCATAGGATCCCCCCCAGTCCATTACCAGGTCTGGTAGGAATATTAAGGGGAACCCTGAACCAAAATGTAAAAAAAAAAAATGTGGGGGTCCCCCTAAAACCCATACCAGGCCCTTCAGTTCTGATTTGGAAATTAAGGGGAACCCTGCACCAATTTATTATTTTAAATGGCGTAGGGGTCTCCCCAAAATCCATAAGAACATTGGTTGCCAAAGGTAATTGAATATTTACACACGATCATTGCTCACAGTGCAGTAGAGCTGCACGATTCTGGCCAAAATGAGAATCACATTGTTTTGCTTAGAATAAAAAAATCACGATTCTCGCAGCGTAAAATCTTTCACATTATACAAAAAAAATTTGGGCTAACTTTACTGGTTATTTTTTTTAAATTCATTTAATGTGGAATTTCTTACCCAAAAAATTGCCTTTAAATGACTGCTGCGCAAATACAGTGTGACATAAAATATTGCAACAACCACCATTTTGTTCTCTAGGGTCTCTACTAAAAAGATTTTAACTTGAAACCAACGAATGTCAGAAAAAGGTTTAGTGTTTAAGTGGTTAAACTTCCCTCATTTACCCACCAAAGTGTATTCCTTTGATCTAAAGGACAAATTGTTAAAATGTTTATACTTAAGTTCCACTGCTAAAGAATGTTGTGATTCTTGGCAGACTGCACATTTTTTTCCCTCTTACTTTTGAGGGCTCAGAGCAGAGAGAATTCTCTGCATAGAAATAATGAAATACTTTGTCAAGATCGCAAGGGGGAAAGAATCGCGATAACGATTCTTAACAATTAATCATACAGCTCTACTGTGCAGCCAATAAGCTATTATTATATACAGAAAAATTGTGATCTCCTAAAACAATTTCCAGTGTAAAACACAAGCTATCTTTAACTAGAAATACTGTATATTGTTGGGTACTTCAGACTCTCTTGATTCCTTCACCTATATTATCTCACTTGAGCAAATGTGTATAAGTAAAGCTGTTATCTCAGAGACTACTGGAGCTGAAAACAGCGTTGAGAATGCCTGAAGCAAAGCGGCGATGCAATATAGGCACCTGTATACTGTTTATCATTTATACAGCAGCCTGTGATAATTGCATTGCATCAGATCCAATTGAAGTGATTCTAATTTTATTTTAGCTGCAAACATTGAAAAAGAAAGGAAAACACGTACACAAACATGCCAGGCTAATTTTTACTTGTTCTCGGAATGTTTCAAATTATTGATGGCAACAATAAATCAACGAGAGTATGTTACATTAACAAAATGTTACAAAGGCAATTCATCTTCTTGTTATTTAATACTCAGCTGTATCCTAAATCTCTATCTATATATGTTATTAGCCTATTACAGTCTAAACCAGATTTTCAGTTGGCTTGCTTTCCAGGCTGCTGCTTCCTTGCTTTATCTGCAATGGGTATCTGTAAAAACTCCATTACCTTAAAGACCTCACAGCTCATAAAACAACTCATAAACAAATCTGTTATTGAGACAACTAAATTAGGGAAGGTTGATGCATTTGCAGGAGAAAAACAGTTTGGAAAAGGAGATCAAGTTGAAGATTTATAGATTTAAATGGAAAAAAAAAAACCTTACAAAGATTGGAAATGGGTCCACCACAAGGCACAGCTAAAGGACCAGTCCACCCAAAACTAATATTTTAGTGATGGGTAGTTATCTGAAAAGACCTTGATATAACCATCAGCCAGATCCAGCAGTGGCCGCTCCATTAGGGGAGTAGGGGTGCCCCCTCATTAATCCATGCGCTCAGCCCCTAATCCACATGCATGGACGCATGGATTTCAATGGGGCTTTTTTTTTTTTTAAGTACGTGATTAGAGTCGGAGGCTCTGATTGGCTTCAAAAAAGGGTGGGCTTGGGGCCCAGAGCACTGTGCCCTGAGCCCACCCAGTTGGTGACAATAGCGAATTAATATTCGCTATTGTCTTCCTGCTTCACCTCCTGGACAATCAGGAAGCGTGTCTTAACACCCAATTGGCCGAGAGGAGAAGTGACTTTATTGGCCAACGAGGAGGAGACGCAGGGGGAAGACGCTGAGGAGGAGACGCAGGGGAAGCCGCTGAGGAGGAGACGCAGGGGAAGCCACCAAAGCTGCCCATGGCCTAGATGGGGTAAGTGCGGGCTGGTGGGTGGACGGGTGTGTGAGGGGGGTGGGTGGTTGCCGATAGACTGAGCGACAGGGGGGATTTTGACTGATGGACATACTGACCGAACTGGGGGGGGGGGGGGTTGACTGAACAGGGTGGGTGGTTTGTTTGCCACCCTCCCCCCCAAAACTGGCCAGATCTCTCTGAAGGTATACACAATTCCCTTATCTCTTTGGAGTCCCACTCTTCCTGCATAAGGGGACCTCATTTGAGCAAATGTGCCTAAACCCACACTTACTAAACCCATCCGTTAATCAATACTCTAAATCACATGCATCAAACACAAAGCCCACCAGGCTGAATCTGGCTCCCCCACTTTGTCTCAGCAGTGGAGGACAGAACTCTTCCTACAGATCCTGGGCCTGTCTGTGCAGCTGCAGCACCTCCTTGTCTCCGCCTCCCCTGGTCTCTGCATTCAGAAGAATCCAGCCCTCCCCTGGTCCATCTCCAGACCCTGCACTTTCTGCTTTCCAGCTCTGCCCCTAGCTTCTTACCCGAGGCAGCACAAGGTAAAGGGGGGTGCACTGTGATTTAAGGGAGAAAAGGGGACTTGACTTCTGATGGTGGGGGGGCTCTTGGCATCTGATGTAAGGGGAGTGGGGTGCTCTGGACATCTAGTCCTATAGATACAAACGGCCCTTTGAGGGCAACCATAACCCAGATGCAGCCCGCAATGAAATTGAGTTTGACAATTTTCTAGTATAGCTTGTGATTTTCTTTATTTGCGGTACCACATGAATGAAAATTAACCTGCTTTATTTCAGAGACAATAGCCACAAATATAGTATAGTGGCTAAAGAGTACTGAAGCAGCTTGACTGGGCTGCATTGTAAGAGGGAAAGATGAACCAGTTGGTATCATAAAAAAAAAATTAATTTATTATCTCAGAGGCAACAGCCAAAACAGATTTGCTGTACATTATGTAGTATAGTTTTAAATCCAAAAAAGCAAAATGATAGTGTATACAGTATATTTCCCAGAAAAAGCCAGACATAATAAATTGATGCCATATAAAAACAAACTACAACATAACCCCTTAAGAGGGAGGGTCATATCCTAAAAAGGAGTAGGGTACCTCAACAACCACAGGGGAAGGGACTTTAATTGTGCTAACAAATGAGAAAGAACTACAGATACACCCATCTGAGTCCCAGGTCTGCTCTGTTCTAAATATACACATCCAGGTTAATTGAAAAATAAATTATTCCAACACATTACATCTTCCCCCATTGCTGCAGGGAAGTAAAGATGGGAACCTGCATGAATGGAAAGAGGCTGCAGTCCCAAATATGGCCAATGGCAAAGACATGCTCATTTTAGCTGCAGTGAATTATGGAAAAATAGACCCGCTGAAAGAGGCATCCTTACATTTTCTGTATAAGCAAAAAGTGTCCCTGCCCCTTTCTGTCTCCCGAGACTGCTTATTCATTTGCATTGGAATTGCCTAGGCTTGCGACGGGTTTACAAATCAATTAGACATTAAGGCTTGCTTCAGCCACATTGGAATCGTTTTTTTTCTCCAGAGAATCACTGCATGACCATCCCAGTGCAATAAGGCAAGGGATATATAGACACGTTTGCTCCTGTTTTATCTTGGGACAACCACTGCTGCTATCAATTATTAGCCCACAAATGACCTACAATGTCCTGTTAGCAACAAAAGGCAATCACAACCCAATCCAGTAAGAGTCAACCTGATCAGGTGACTATCATATGTTTATGGGATTTTTGAGGTTCAAATTTACCTAGTGTTTGAGTATGGCTGCTCATAGAGATGGGGGGGTTACCGCCGCTTCAGGCAGGTCCGCCAAAACAAAAACTTCTCCTCCAGAAATGAAGAGCCCCAGGTGCTGGCAAATGCGTGTGGCAAATAAAGATAAATGGAAAACTCTGGACAGCCGCACTCCAAAGAAAATTTCTTGTGCCTTTTATTGAAAAATTGGGATCACAGTGTACAAGCCAAAGCAAAGCAATACAGAAAAAACTGACGCGTTTCACACTAAACAAAGTGCTTACTCATAGCTAACAATCACTAGAATGAATGACAAATTTATACTGTTTTTAGTAAACCATGTGGCTGAATAATTATTCAATTACCCGACCAGCTGAAGTATCAGCCCAATCAGGTAAGACTAATTACGTAAGGTCTCAACACATGTTACCAGGCAATCAATCTCAAACTAAAACTGTGATCGTGCATGTGTAAGCAAACAAATAGACCAATGTGTAAAAATAATTATGTATATGTATAGTGACATGTAGTTAATTGACAAATAAAACAAAACAAATGAGGATAAAAAATATATAAGGTAAGATGGACCAGGAATGACATTGCACGATCCTTAATCACAAGCGACTGGCTCAAAAGGACTCAGAGAGGTGTTCACGTTTGTGTACGGTTGAGGGATCACCGGATTGGTGTTCCTCTCTGAATTACGCATTTATGTCTATAGGACTTTCCTTGTACATTTATAAACCGCTTTTGTGTTGCGATGTGCAATGTATATTCATTAGCTTATAAAATATCCTATTAGCATTGAGGGGGAACTCGCACACATATGAAAATATATAGATAGATATACAGGACAATATCTAAAAAACTTTTATCATTATTAGTCAGAATATGTCATTTGCACTATTAATATCCCATCACTTATAATCACGAATAATTTAATCATTATTCTGTTTATTTTATAAATATTTGGTATAGAGAATAAGTTCAGACAATTTATTTTTGTGTACAGATCCAACTTCGTTGTGTCTGTCCTCATTTTTTAGATTTCTGTTTTTTCAGTTAATTTTTACACTCATTTATACATGGGTATACATATCTATAGATATAAACATAGATACATTCATGTTTCATTCATTTCACTTTATTTTGTTTTATTTTATTTTATTTCATACACTACACACATGCTCATCAAATAGGAGTTCACCATCTTTATTTATTTATTTTCACATGGTCGATCCATATTTCACATTCTTTCACCATCACTATATTTTTTATCCTCGTTTGTTTTATTTGATTCATCAATTAACTACGCGTCACTATACATATACATAATTATTTTTGCACATTGGTCTATTTGTTTGCTTACACATTACACGATCACGGTTTTATTTTGCGATTGATTGCCTGGTATCATGTGTTGAGACCTTAAGTAATTAGTCTTACCTGATTGGGCTGATACTTCAGCTGGTCGGGTAATTGAATAATTGAATAATTATTCAGCCACATGGTTTACTACAAACAGTATAAATTTGTCATTCATTCTAGTGATCGTTAGCTATGAGTAAGCACTTTGTTTAGTGTGAAACGCGTCAGCTCTTTTCTGTATTGCTTTGCTGTGGCTTGTACAGTGTGATCCAGATTTTTCAATAAAAGGCACGAGAAATTTTCTTTGGTGTGCGGCTAACCAGAGTTTTCCATTCATCTTTATTTGCTCTTACTTCATGTAACCAAATAGTGTGGTGCTCAATAGTGAAAAGACATATATGAATATGGTAAATACAAAATGTGACTATAAGTTAATAAATGACCAATATGATTAAATGGTGAAGAATATTTTACATATATATATATATATATATATATATATATATATATATATATATATATATATATATATATTATATTCTTCAACATTTAATCATATTGGTAATTTATTAACTTATATTCACATTTTGTATTTACCATATTAATATATGTCTTTTATATTTTTATATATATATATATATATATATATATATATATATATATATATATATACATATATATATATATATATATATAAGACATATATGAATATGGTAAATACAAAATGTGAATATAAGTTAATAAATTAATTACCAATATGATTAAATGGTGAAGATTATTATATATATATATATATATAAAAACACATTGAATAATGGTTCAAGTTCATATGTAAGCACCATGAGGCAGTCCATATGTGAAAATTAATAAAAGGTGCACATAAATGTCTCTCTTGTTGCTCTTTCTTCAGTCCTTCCTTGCACATGAATAAAAACCATACAAAATTCAGCAGTCGACTGTAACCAATCAGATTTCATTTTATGGTAGTGTGACTCTGATTAATTATGAATTCTAATTCGTTACTGTGGTTTACTGCACCTTCCATGCCATTGTTTTACTCAAATTTGCCTAATCTAATAGGTCTGATAAAATAAAAGCCAAATCAAATGAAGGATTCCGGTAGCCCTCCAGTCTCTAGACAAAGTCATAACTGGCAAAACAAGTTAATAGCATTATTCTATCAGTACAACAAATAGAAAAAAAAAAAAGAAAAAGAAGCACATTTTGATGAAACACAACATTACATTTTTCAAATAGAATATAATTTGAAGATGAGGCCATTAAAACTACCTGGTACCAGACACACGTAATGCGATTTTATTATTAAGTCTTATTTTATTGTCACTTGATTTCATAAGTGCTTTAGCAGAATTATTCAACAATACAAGAGAACAAAGCACCATTCATCTGAATTATATGCATTGTCATTCTCCCTTTCCGCTTGCTTGTGTTTGCTTTTAATAATATAGAACGGATAGCAAAGGGAAAGAAAAAAAAATGATTGTTAATTATTTTCATTATGATCATTTTTAAAGTCGCGGTTTCAAAATGAAACAAATAATGCACACTGGGAACTAGCAGCTGTGTGAGTCACACCGCCGCTTGTGATTGGCTTGTATATTATTTTTCATATCAGTCTTTACCAGACGCAGAGCTTGAGAAGTTAAATATTCCTTAGATAGATGACTTGCTGCGGTATCTGCTGTTTACCAGCTTTTCAAAGCATTCTATCCCCAGCTATTCCCATCAACATTGGTATACAAGGGTGCATACAGTGACTGTTTAGCTTGGGATTTTCACAGGACTGACTTATTGACCCATTCTTGGCAAGATTTAATTTTTTTCTATAAACTGATTTATGATATTAAGAATGCATGTTCTTCACAACAAGCTAACATGGGGATAACCTCCTGAGGTACTTAATCCAGGTGTTTGCAAACAGCACAAACTACACTAGATGAAGCAATTGTTCCTCTCCTGAGCAGAAAAAAAAATAAGAACGAAGCTGTACCTGTAAATTGTAGATTTGCAGCTTAGGATTTTCAATTATGGCTAAACACGCTAGAAAAATCTCATTCCTATAAGGCGAAGGAGCCAAACAGCTTTTTTTTTGGCAGGGTGTAGCTGAACAATGCAAAGAAGTGTATATAGTTACAACTAAGCTGTATTAAGTCACTGGCAAAATAAAGTTCTCATCGAAGCTTTGAATTGTACAGAAAGTTATAACACCTTATGAAAGTTAGTGTATAAATCAAATAGGTTGAAAGGATATATGTCTAATAAAAGTGTAAATAAAAATGGGCAGGCACATGGCGTGAGTCACATGATCATCCATTCCTGGAAGAACTAAGTCTTTCCTTTATCTCCCAGAGCTGAAGGGAGTGAAGCAAAATTTGTAGGGTTGCGCCGATACTGTTATCGGTGCCGATACTAAGCATTTGCATGAGTATCAGTACTCGTGCAAATGCACCGATACCTGAAACCAATATTTTCAGGCTCGGTTCTTTTAGCTGTCAGCGGGATTCCCCCACTAACAGCTGAAATGTAAAAAAAAAAAAAGCTGTCAATTATCGGTTGTTGAGGAGCGGGGTCGCCTGCCGTTTTTTTCAGGATGACCTGATCAGACACTCCATTCACCCCATGGAGCAGCGGATGTCAGCGGTGACATGTCCTCTGATATACGCTACTATCCCATCCTCTCCGCCACAACCAGACTGGTGGTGGCCCTATTTTTCATCTGTCTGATGGATTGGATGAAAACGGACAAGCGGTCCATTTTCATCTGATCTCCTCATAGAGGAGAGCGGGACTCTGTCTGTCTCTGCTCTGCTCAGTGAGTGGAGACGGATCTGTCATCCGCCTGCTCAGGGGGAATCAGCAGAGCGATCCCCCCACTGAGCAAGCGGATCCCGCAGAACGGAGGCGCCCGTGTGAAAGGGGCCTTAATAAATTTGAATGCAAAAAAAAAAAACATATAACCCATCTTTGTTTGTACAATATAAAAGATGATATTACACTAAGTAAATAGATACCTAAAATGTCACGCTTTCAAATTACGCACGCTCGTGGAATGGCGCCAAACTACAGCACTTAAAAATCTCCATAGGCGAAGCTTTAATAATTTTTACAGGTTACCAGTTTAGAGTTACAGAGGAAGTCTAGTGATATAACTATTGCTCTCACTTTGGCACGATACCTTACATGTGGTGCGAAGTGCGAACACTGTTTACATATGCGCTCGCTTCTGCATGCAAGCACGACGGGGGCGATTTATTATTTATTTATTTTTTTTACACTGTCCCTTTTTTTTTATTACTTTTATTTCTATCACTGTAAATATTCCTTATGATAGAAATAAGGTATGACAGGGGATCGCCGGGGATTATCAGTTCCTCGGCCAGCTGTGTGGTAACCCGCCGCCACCGCCGGATCAGATCCCCAGCTTCCCGATCACACTGAAGAGCCTGGAGAGTCGCCGATGGGTGGCAGTAAGGAGGCAGCTAATAAGCTGTTGGGAGGGCTTTTACATTGTAGGAAATCGCTGGCTAAAGAAAAAGATATCTCGATGATTTCTGTTGCTGCAGGCATCATCCAGATATCTCCACTCCACTGTCATGTGATGTCCACAACATCACATGACATCATGCGGGGCCTGAAGTGGTTAAAGTGGAACTTGTCATTTTAAAAAGGGTGAACAGACAAGAATTTTAATGCAGAAGTGATGTGCTTTGTGTCTTCTTTAGCTTGTCTGCTCTTGTACAGCGAGCCACACGCAGCTCTCTGTACAAATTCGGCAATGCCTGAAGATGTCAGCGGCTGGACGGGGAGCTTGAGGATGCCTCATCGATGGAGCCAAAGTGAGTAGAGTTCTGCTCTAAGGCTCAGACCCCTGGTATGGAAATTCGAAAATTAGTCTCATGCACGGTTTCTTTTTCATTCTTTATGTAAGGAAATCATTATAAGAGATCACAGATTTATTTTTCCTTGGCACCATAAAAAATAACTGCATTGTGGTAAACTCTACAACTGACATACAGAGGTTGAGCGTTACCCCCTTAAAATAATTTCTCATTTGTATCAGATTTGGCTCTTAATAACTCATTATTTATAGTCCCAAAAGGTCCAGTTTGATGTTTCAGAATAGCTATTGTTATTCCTACTTGGAGCTATTAACTCATTTTCAGGAGTTAATAGAACTGGTATGAACTTTGGTACTCAAGCGGCAGACACTTCAAATAACTGCTTCGTATTTTTTTCTCCTAAAATTGTGTGGATGGTTGAGGTTGCTTGAAACAATCACGTATTTCCACTTCTTTGACCTTAAGAACTAGAAAGGTTCAATGGGAAATATAATTGCTTGAATGATTCCAACCTCCAAGGTGCCTTTTTTAGACCATCTCTCTATGGCAAGCCCACTAAAGCGAGTTATTGTTATTATGCTGAGATTCAATCTTGCAATAAGGTTTTGACCTCTGGAATTACTTAATGACCTGGTTGCTATCGTAAATAACCCCTACGACTTCAGAAGTACCTATCAGTCCATACAACTGGCACTATGTAATTTGCTTGTCTTCCAAATGTCATTATTGTGCTGCAATCTGCAAATTACAGTAGATTGACTATGAGTTGTATCAGTAGTATTCCCAAATACAGAAGTAAATTATATATGTTTTCATTTTACTTTGTATGACTCTCGTAATACTCAATCTTTGCCATATGCCGGCCATTACCGAGAACTGACTGAACACTGAAGCTCAGTTCTCTGCAGAGCACACCTGTCTAATCATGAGTACCTAAATAGACTGATAGACATTCAGCCTGGGCCTGCTCAACAGATTGGTCTGTCTGCCCATTTCCTAAATTGAACTCTGACTGTTCATGCCTTGGATTATTACTGCAACTTGTTTTATTGAGCTTGTCTGTGCTTGCTTTTATCATAGCCTGTTATCTCTGCTAGTGTCAGTCATTGCACTTTTAACCTGTCTGGAACATAAAGGAGAAGTATAGCCAAAGCTATTTTTGCTAAAATTCTCCTGTAGGTCACAGGAGTGCAGTTCGTTCTGCACTCCTATGACCTGTTTTCAGCCAACGGTGGACTAACATCTGCTGTTGGCTGAAATCGCTTATCCAGTCCAGGCTCAGGAAAGATACCGACCATATGTTCAGGCTCCACCCAGATGCCTGGACCGGCACCTGGCTCAGTCTCTCAGCGATCCACTGAGAGCTTTAGCCAGCCCCTCCCACCCCCCTCCACAGCCCAGTGCTCCAGTGAGCGCTGGAGGAGCAGAGAGATGATGACTGACAGTCCTGGCTCTCTGCTCAGAGCAGAGGGAGAAACAGAGCGATCAGTGGTGTTTGATCGTTCAGTTCTCACTGCAGAATCGGTGGTGCTGGACAGATGCAGCATCGGGGTAATGCTGCACCCACCTAGGAGAGTAAAAATATTTGTTTATTTTAAAAGCCCATATTTCTCTTTTAACCACTTCCCGACCTCGCTATAGTTGGTCGGCCAGTTCTGGGGGGGCCTCATATGAGGTCCTCCCATGATCCTGCCCACCACGTGCCCACTTAACAACTTGCCGACAAGTCCGTGGATGTGAAAATGTGGGTACGCCCGCTGCATGCCACGGGAGCATGCCCGCGGGTCCCGCAGACTCGATGTCTGCCAGTGACTCGCGATTGCAGTACACAGAGGCAAGTCAAGGGTCTGCCTATTTAAACAAGGCAATCCCCATCCTGGCAGGAGACATCTCAGAGATCTGCTGTTCCCAGTGATCGGCAACAGTGATCTCTGTCATGTCGCTGGCAGCCCATCCCCTTTACAGTTAGAACATACCCAGGGAACACAGTTAGGCCCTTGATCGCCCCCTAGTGTTAACCCCTTCCCTGCGAGTGTCATTTATACATTGATCAGTGCATTTTTATGGCACTGATCAATGTAATAATGTCACTAGTCCCCAAAAAGTGTCAAATAGGGTTAGATTTGTCCGCCACAATTTCGCTGTCCCGCTAAAAATCGCAGATCACCACCATTACTAGTAAAAACATAAAAAAATATAAAAGTCCGTAAATCTATCCTCTATTTTGTAGACGCTATAACTTTTGCGCAAACAAATCAATATACGCTTATTGCGATTTTTTTTAATCAAAAATATGTAGAAGAATACATATTGGCCTAAACTGATGAATAAATTCGTTTTTTTATATATATATATATTGTTTTTGGATATGTATTATAGCAAAAAGTCAAAAAATATTGTTGTTTTTTTTTTTTCAAAATTGTCGCTCTTTTTTTGTCTATAGCGCAAAAAATAAAAACCACAGGAGGTGATCAAATACCACCAAAAGAAACCTCTATTTGTGGGAAAAAAGGACATACATTTTTTTTGTGTACAACTTTGCACGGTTGCGCAATTGTCAGTTAAAGCGACAGTGCCGTATCGCAAAAAATGGCCTGGTCAGGAAGTGGTTAAAACCTTCCGGGGCTTAAGTGGCTAGGAGAGTAAAAATGTTTGTTTATTTTCAAAGTCCATATTTCTCGATATAGTCGGTCGGCCAGTTCTGGGGGGGCCTCATATGATGTCTTCCTATGATCATGCCCCCCACGTGCCCAATGCAGTGCGTGGGCAGTGCGCCTTTATAAATATTGTGTCCTTTGGATGCAGCTGATCACAGATCAGGGTAAAGGACCAATCACAGCGGCCCTTTACTATGTGATCAGCTGTGTCTAATCACTGCGGACCACAATGTAAAAACAGTTATCGGCATTCCTTTCCTCTCGCTGACATCGTGAGGAGAGAAGAGCTGGTAACCGGCTTGTGTGAAAGGGATATCTACACTGATAATCAGGGCATTGATTATCAGTGTCCTGATTATCAGTGCAGCCCCTATAGTGCCGTCGGTGCTGCCTATCAGTGGCCACCAGTGCTGCCAATCAGTGCCCATTCAGTGATGCCAGTGCTGCCAATCAGTGCCCATCAGTGCCACCTATCACTGCCCATAAGTGCAGCCCATCAATGTTGCCTATTAGTGCCCATAAGTGCGGCCTATAAGTGGCCATAAGTGCCGCCAATAAGTGCAGCCTCATCACTGCCCACCAGTGCTGCCTCATCATTGCAGCCTATCAGTGCCGCCTCATCAGTGCCCATCAGTGCAGCCTCATCAGCGCACATCAGTGAAGGAGAAAAATTACCTGTTTGTAAAAATCTTATAACAAACTATTAAAAGCTTTTTTTTTTTTTTAAATATTCAGCCTTTTTTCATTTATTTAGCAAAAAATTTAAAAACCCAGTGGTGATTAAACGCCACCAAAAGAAAGCTCTATTTGTGTGATTTATTATGGGTACAGTGTTGCATTGAAAATTGGTCTAGGCAGGAATGGGGTAAAAGTGCCCAGTAGGCAAGTGGGTAAAGTCTGTTTAGAGTCTACTTGGTTGTACCTGCCCTGACCATCAGCTAGCTGACTCTGTCTTCTATTTACTCTATGTAACGTGAGAAAGGAAATACTGCGCTACCCTGTGAGGAAAATAAAGCAGCTACATACAAATGTGACAAAAATTCATATTAAATAGTGGGTGAGAATGTAGCGCTAATAACAAATAAATAGTGAAAATGAAATTCAAACTGTGAAAAATAATAACCAAAAAGTGTGTGAATGAGTCCCAACTAGGTAGGTATGGGGACAATGGATGAGTCCCGAATGTGTCAATCCAACCAAATGGTAAGTCCACCCCCACTGGATGATTGTTTATATGGAATTGGAATGAACAGCTGAAATTATATGACATCCGTAGAACAATGACATCCCAGAAAGAATAAGAATGGTTACTCTTACCAGAACCAATGGACCTGGGTGCCAGCGACACCAGGTCAATCAAGCATGGATATCACAATCAGCGGTTCAGCAGAGGCCTCAAGGGGTCCTCCAAAGCCAGGAAATCTCTCGGTGGGGTCTCGATGGTAGAGACGGGCCATAGACCGTAAATGACCAGAAGAAACAGTCAAGCAGGTTGATAGAACATAGGATATGCAAAAAAGAAGAAGACTTCCGATGGTGCAGATCAAAAAGGACACGTTTTTTATTTTCATAAAAACCAGCATACAGATTAAAAATTGTGATCACAAATAAAAAAGGCAATATGGGGAGTGGAGAAACCAAGCCCTTTGACATGAGGAAGCAAAGCCTACTTCTCCACCAAGATGCTACTCTTTACACAGAGACATGGTAAGTCAGTAAAGGGCAAAGATTAGCTATAGGGTGACTACAGGCAGAAGTGGTGACCAGTCCTTCGTCCTTAGCATGCTTTTTTTGGCACAGCTTCCACAGTTAAGCTTCTGCTGAAAACTGGATATCCTATAATGCTGTGATGGAGACTTATGCCGCGTACACACGGTCGGAATTCTCGTCGGAAAAAGCTCTGATGGTTTTCCCGTCGGAGTTCCGACGGAATTTCACTCAAACTGTCTTGCCTACACACAGTCACACCAATTTCCGACGGTCTGTAACAAAGCGGCATAAAACACGTTCGACAGCACTATAAAAGGGAAGTTTAATGCTTCCGAGCATGCGTCGAATTGTTTCCGAGCATGCGTCGGAATTTTGCGTGTCGGAATTGCATACACACAGTCGGAAAATCCGATAGAAAGGTTTTCCTTCTGAAAAATTAAGGTTCTCAATCCAAAGTCCGTCGGAAATTTCGACAGAAAAAGACCGATGGGCATACACACGGTCAGAAAATCCGATGAAAAGCTCCCATCAGACTGTTTCCATCGGAAATTCCGATCGTGTGTACGCTGCATTAGATGTTAACGTCCCTAAAGTGCTAGCATATCAATGAAAAATTTATAAACTTTATCATTTCCACCAGTGTAAAAATAAGGGTCCCCTTTCTATAATGCACAGAACTCCTTGTATATATATGATTCATGGAGCAGGGGAAATAAAGGATAGATGCTTATTAAAATGTAATTCCATCATTAGCATTGCAGCTGTAGTAAACTAACATTTATGAGGTTACCAGGAATCCTCAGGTGTCAGAAAATCTCCATCTCCGGCATTATTTCTACGTATTTTCTGCTTCAAAACTTTGAATTCAGAAAAACTGCATTTCCTTTGAAATTATGAATGTTTTTCTGAATCCCTTATCAAACTACAAAAAAAAGCTCTTTGACTGTAGGAAGTCTAATTACTTTTATACTTTCATCATCGAGCTAAAGGTTTCCCTGTAGATGCTGTATCTAAAAAATCCCAAAAGGGAATTCTTCATCTCCAGGAATGGACGGCATATCAATCCTCTATGCTACGACGTCCAGTGTACCTGTAAACAAATTATTCACACCTGTAAAGCATTAAAAAAGGGGAGGGAGGGCGGGAACTTTCCTTCCTAGCAGACTGAGCTCCCGGGAGGATGGCTCCTCCCTTTCCTGTTACCCAGCTCCACCCCCTCTAACCCTTAAACGGCCATGCCCCTTGCAGGCATGTAGACTTTAGTCATGTCAGCCCTGCGCTGATCTCTTCGTTTAAAGCTGCGGGCTGTTCTTGACCAAGTACAACATAGCTACCTGTTGGTGCTGCCCAGCTTGACACTCCCACCCTTACCTTACCCAGTAATGGAGACCACACCGTGCTGGAGTGTAAAATCTGCCGTAGCAGCTCCTTTATTAAATAACAAAATATATATATAAATAACTTTATAAATAACTTTATAACCAATAAACAACAAATATCAATAGATAAACATCATCAATAAAAACGTGACGTAGGCCTATAATAGTGCATTACCCCCCCCCACCCAAATTACCATAATCAACAGCTCGTGCACTGCGGTCAACTCAACTGTAACTAGGCCTCAAGCTGACATACTAGCTCAGAGACAAAACTATTCCCGCAGTGCAGTCATCCACCATATACCCTACATCACTTATAGGGAATATACCAAACGGGCCCATATCTCCAATGGGTCCCGCATCAAGTTTCCTGTGGGGAGGGGGTTTCTTCTTTATGCCTACGTCACACAACATCCGCCACTGCAAACAAGGTTAAAACCTTAACCTTGAGCGCACCTCCACACCCTAAGTGCTCGCTCAATACCATCCTGAATACCGAGAGCCCACATATCTGTGCCAACTGGGTTCAGATGAACACCATCAGCCTTCAGATAGCGCCACGTGTCTATCTCCAACTCCCTGTGCCTAATGGCCAACCCCCCGTGTTTAACAAAAAATCTGCTGACTTCCTGATTAACTTTTTTTCGGGATTTGTTAATTAGGTCCACTGACCTGGCAAAACGCCATGCAGTCCTGGCGATCATGTCTGACCAAACCAGGACTGTGTTGGGGAAAGCCGCCTGAAGTCGGCAAAAGTCATATTTCATGTCCCTAGTGACATCTAGTTTTGTCCTGAGCCCCAAGTCATTGCCCCCTACGTGGATCACTAAAACCTCCGGAGGCCTATCCCATCTCGCAAACTTGAGCGCTTCCGGGATAAGACGGCTCCAGAGCATGCCCGGGAAACCCAACCATTTTATGTAGGCCTCCCTCCTAGAAAAACCTAGCTGTCTACCGTCCGGTCTGTCATCTCCCCTCCTGGCTCCCCAGCAGACATAAGAGTGCCCTATAATCCAAACGAGCTTCGGAGGGTCATCTGAAAGAGAAACAGCAAGAAGATTCCGGTCAGCTTCACATAATGTACCACACGAAACCATGTCGGCACTTCACACAACCCACCCCTTTTATCAGCACCCTTATGCGATCAAATCCAGCCTAACATATGACCTGAAACGCCTTGATTCCCACCTCCCAATTTGTTTTACCGCTTCTTCCGGCAAACCCCACCTGACCGCCTCAGTGGCCGCCCCAATCCTGAAAGAATGCGAGGAAAATCTCAGTTCCCCCATATTCATAACTTTTAAACATTTCCGGAAGACCCCTATGAACTGAAAGCGCGATAGCGCCTCGCCGTTCTGATGTACCAGCAGGGGGCCCTCCCCAGCCGGCCTCACCTGTAAGAAAACACTAGTCACCAAGACGGGGCAGAGTTTGGCGTCTGGAATGGCGAAAACCACCACTTCCTTGCCTCGGCCCTGCTGGTCCGTCTTTGATCTTTGCAGATGCAAAACCAACCTGTCCTCAAAGCACCGCACGTGTCCTACAGCCAATCCATCCCTCTTTGTCTTCGAGGAACTCACCAGTTCCCCGATCCGAAAGGCCCCAAAAAAGGCTAACACGAAGGCCGTGCGGAACAGTCCCACCTCGTACCCGGACGAGCAAACCCCACTCAAGGTGTCCACCACCTTGCCCAGCAGTTCAAACGTCACCGGTCGCCGCTCGTCCCGTACCGCTTTCCCTTTTTTGTAACCCTTAACTGCTTGCCGCGCCCAGAACTCCTTGGTCCAGTCGCTCCCCCCTCAAGTTTACACCAAAAAGCCATAGCCGCCATCACCTTTTGCAGCCTCGACACGGAAATTCCGCTCTCCATGTGCCTGGCGATAAAATAAATAAAAAGCAGCCTGGGTTCCCTTTCTCCCCTTGCGGTCTGGACCCGGAAGGCCGCCCATTCGTCCCATACTTTCCTGTATGCTTTCCATGTCCCTTCGGTCACCGACCGCTGGATCCATCCCGCTAGTCTTCCAGTGCAATCTTCCACATCTCCGCCGGACAGTGGGTTCCCTGATGCTCTGCTTCCGGCGCCAGTTCCCGAAACCTTTCCCACTGAAACCGAGAGAGAGCATCAGCGACCACGTTCTCAACTCCCGGCAAATGCACCGCATGCATGAAGATGTTCATCTGCATGCACCGCAGTACCAGGTGTCTCAACAGCCGTATCACCGGAGGTGATGCCGCCGATACCTTGTTGATCACCTGAACCACCCCCAGGTTGTCGATGTGGAAGCGGACCTTCCGATCCCGGAAGAATTCACCCCACAGCTCAACCGACAACACTACCGGAAACAGTTCTAATAGCAACATGTTCCTGAGCAACCCCTCCCGCTTCCAGCTATCCGGCCAAGGGCCTGCACTCCAGCGCCCCTTAAAGAAAGCCCCATAACCCGCTGACCCCGCGGCGTCTGTGAACAACTCGAGATCGAAGTTGCTCACCGGTCCCGTCATCCATAAGGCCCTCCCATTGAAATTGTCCAGAAACACGTGCCACATTCGCAGATCACTCTTATGTTCTTTCGAGAGTGTCACGTAATGCCTGGGCGACTCAATCCCCCCAGTGCTGGCTGCCAGTCTCCTACTAAAAATCCGCCCCATCGGGATAATCCTGCAGGCAAAGTTAAGCTTCCCCAACACTGACTGTAGGGCTCTCAACTGCACTTTGCGCCGCCCCACCAATGCCCGAACTTCCGCTCTCAATGCCACCAATTTAACCTCCGGCAGTCTGCATTCCATTGCTACTGAATCGAGTACTATCCCTAAGAAGCTGATCTCTGTCCTGGGCCCTTCCGTCTTGTCAGGTGCAAGCGGAATGCCGAAATCCCCTGCAATCCTTTCCAACGTTGTAAGTAACACCGCGCAAACCTTGGATGCGGGCGGGCCGACGCACAGAAAGTCGTCCAAATAGTGGATCACTGAATTCAAACCAGACACGTCCCTCACCACCCATTCTACAAACGAGCTGAAACATTCGAAGAATGCACACGAGATAGAGCAACCCATCGGTAAGCACTTATCCACGTAGTATTCCTCCTGCCACCTGCAACCCAATAAATAGAAGCTATCGGGGTGAACAGGTAACAAACGGAAGGCCGCTTCTATGTCTGTCTTTGCCATCAGGGCCCCTCTACCATACTTACGCACCCAAAAGACCGCTGCATCAAAGGACGTGTAATGGACCGCGCAAGCCTGGGGGTCAATGGCGTCGTTCACCGACCCCCCTTTCGGGTAAGAAAGGTGGTGAATGAGCCTGAATTTGTTAGGTTCCTTCTTGGGGACCACTCCCAAAGGAGAAACCACTAGTTCGGGGATTGGCATTACGGGGAAGGGGCCCGCCATCCTGCCCAGAGCTACCTCTTTTTGTAACTTTTCCGTTACCACCACCCGGTGTCTCAGAGCCGACCTCAAATTGTCTGCTCCTGGTGGCACCGAGCCCAGTACCGCAGGAATTACAAAACCCTCCCCAAAACCTGAAGCCAACAAATGAGCCGCGTCCCTGTCGGGATACCTACCTAGAAAAGGCAGCATTTTTTCCACTCTCACCGGCGTCTTCCCCTTTGTTTGCAGACTCGCTGGCCTTGCCTTTTCCCTGCTTGAAACACCGTGACCCGGGGTGAGATCCCCCACACCCGGAGCACTCGTGTTTGTATTTACACCCCGTTCCGAACTTGCAGGTGCCCTCATTATACTGCCAACAGACTCCCTTCTTTTTAGCGGCCGATTGACCTGAAGCCCCCGATCCACCGGCCCCCCCTTGAAAAAACTGCCCCGCCGGCTTCGCTGCTGCCATCAGGCGCATCCACAGACTGATGTCCTTGTGGTCCCAGCGAAGCGCCGGCCTGACTGCCCTCCTCTGGCGAAATTGCTCATCGTAACGTAGCCACGACATTCCCCCATAGGTCCGATGGGCCTCCCCGATGGCGTCCAGGTAGCAGAAAAGCGCCGAGCAGTGCTCCGGCTCTTTTTCCCCTATCACGCTTGCCAGGATTGCAAACGCCTGAAGCCAGTTCTGAAAAGTCCTGGGAATCAACCTATAACGCCTCTTCTCCTCGTCCTCCTTCTTACTGTCATCAGGTTTTACCCTATCCAGATTAAACTTTTCCAGGGGAAGCAGCGAAAATATCTCCACGTACTCCCCCTTCCAAATTTTTTCCCTGACCTCTTGTTTGCCCGCTCGTCCCCCCCATGCCTGACGTTGCCCCCCGCCCCTCCCTCCCCCACCCCCCCCAAGTCTACCCATTACTTTTATACTTTCATCATCGAGCGAAAGGTTTGGCCCCGGGGACGCAATCCCCCCCCCCCCCCCACCTGTAGATGCTGACTTACCAGGCTGCCTGGACATGTTCCCACCAGCCGTTGTTCCCGAATCCACCGTCACCATACGTCCCTCCGCGATCTCGTCCTCCGACAGCTCTCCCTCCGACAGCTCCGACTCCTCTTCCGTCAAATCCGCAGCCTGCCCCCCGGGGGATTCGCCCCCGGAGGCGGACGAGCTCTTCATCTCCAGGAATGGACGGCATATCAATCCTCTATGATTGATTTCTGACACTAAAAAGCATTCTGAAAAAAAACTATTCCTCCTTCCTCAATTAAATTATTAATCCACAACAGCTTTTTCATTTTTCTTTCCAGTTGTACATACAGCTAATCAATTAGTAGTATGTATGTTTACAGTAAATGTGATAACACTGAACAAAAAAGATTTTGCTTCCTGAACACTTTTTGGTGTATCCTATAAAATTGTATCTGCTAATCAGGAAAATCTGCTAATCAGGAAAATAACCTATAGCTTACCCTGTCACATACTGTATTATAGAGATCAAGATCTAGTTGGCTATGCTGCATATGGGTAAGAAACATACAAAAACACAGAACTGCTGTTGAAGCACATCCAGTACACCAAGTACAACTGGAATATCTGTGGAGATCCCAAAGCAGTGGCTCTGCTGCTTGGAAAGCAGCTCGGATAGACCAAGTACTGCTGTTACAAATGCGAATGGGACAGCTGTGTAAGCCCCCGTACACGCGGTCGGACATTCCGACCACAAAATCTGTTGGATTTTTGCCGACGGATTTTGTCCGAAACTGGTGTTGCATACACACGGTCGGACAAAGTTGTCGGAAAATCCGATCGTTCGGAATGTGATGACGTTCGTTCGGTACGACGGGACTACGTTCAGGCTAGTAGCCAATAGCTTTGATCTCGTAATTTGATCTGAGAATGCGTGGCTCTTTGTCTGATCGGAATTCTCTACAAACGATCGGACAAAGTCCAATCGGATTTTGTTGTCTGAAAATTTGAGATCCCCGATAGAAAAAGTCAGACAGAACCCACATACGATCAGATTTTCCGACAATATAATACGATCGGAGATTTTCCGACCGTGTGTACAGGGCATAAGAAAGCCGCATTAGAGTAAAAAAAAGAAATAATTTAGCCACTGCAACAGAATTTGGTTCCAGGAAAGAAAAATGTGGCACACGTCTGTATCCACGGTGTGGCTGTATCCCATTGTTCTATTGTGTCTATCTGCCTTGGGAGCAACCTTTTATGAGAACGTTTACTGTCCTGTGTAATTTGTATGATCGAATGTGTTTTTGTTTGGAGACTTAAAAGGATATTCCACTGACCACTTTAATGCAAAAGTAAATGATCCTGGCCTTTCTGTCTACATAGAGAGATGCAAAGGTGCTACTACCACTTATTCACATCGAGACAAAATTTGTATACCCCAACAATATAAAAAAATTTAAAATGAGAATTAAAAAGAGGTTATTTTTTTTTCATACTTACCTAGGTTGATGCAGCATCGTCTGATGCTGCATCTGTCCCCTGGTGCCTTTGCACTGAGAACCGAGCGATCGAACACCGCCGATGGCTCAGTTCTCACAGCTCCCCGAGCAGAGAGCTGCAGACTGTCAGTCACTGCTCTCTGCTCTGCCCCCTCCTCGCTCACTGGAGTGCTGAGCTGTGGAAGGGGCGGGAGCAGCCGGATCAGCCTCTCACTGAGAGGCTGAGCCGGGCGTCTGTCCAGGGAACAGGGCGGTTTCCGACTCCATGGTCATGATGACCCAGAGCCTGAACTGACTCTGGGATGTCAAAAAAAGGTCACAGGAGTGCAAAACGAACTGCACTCATGTGATCCATAGGAAAAGTACAGCCAAATGAGCTTTGGATGTACTTCTCCTTTAAATGAGAAAATAAAAAAATGCATTACTTTATTAGTATCACAAATTACCCTACCAAATCACAATCACAAGTTGGCTATTTATTATGTTACATAGTTATTTATAAGGTTGAAAAAAGACACAAGGGCATCCAATTCAACCTATGTGTGTGTATATGTGTGAGATTTTTATTCACTAACAATTCCCATAGCTCTGTATATCCACTTAAGGACCGCCCTATAGCAGATACAGTATACTGTTACAGGGTGGCCCTTCTGTGCAGAATCACGTATGTACAGTGCCTTGAAAAAGTATTCATACCCCTTGACATTTTCCACCTTTTGTCATATACCAACCAAAAACATAAATGTATCTTATTGGGATTTTTTTTGCGATAGACCAACACAAAGTGGCACATAATTGTAAAGTGGAAGGAATAGATAAATGGTTTTCAAATTTTTTTACAAATAAATATCTGAAAAGTGTGGCGTGCATTTGTATTCAGCCGCCTGAGTCAATACTTTGTAGAACCACCTTTTGCTGCAATTACAGCTGCAAGTCTTTTTGGGGATGTCTCTACCAGCTTTGCACATCTACAGAGTGGACTTTTTGCCCATTGTTCTTTGCACAATAGCTCAAGCTCTGTCAGATTTGATGCTACAGATTCTCAATTGGATTAAGGTCTGGACTTTGACCTGGCCATTCTAACACATGAATATGCTTTGATCTAAACCATTCCATTGTAGCTGTGGCTGTATCTTTAGGGTCATTGTCCTGCTGGAATGTGAACCTCCACCCCAGTCTCAAGTCTTTTGCAGACTCTAACATGTTTTCTTTTAAGATTGCCCTGTATTTGGCTCCATCCATTTTCCCATCAACTCTGACCAGCTTCCCTGTCCCTCCTGAAGAAAAGCATCCCCACAACATGATGCTGCCACCACCATGTTTCAGGGTGTGGATGGTGTGTTCAGGGTGATGTGCATTGTTAGTTTTCAGCCACACATAGCATTTTGCTTTTAGGCCAAAGGGTTCAATTTTGGTCTCATCTGACCAGAGCAGAATAAAATCCATCACTTTCCTTAGTAAAAGCAGCACACAGTTTACACAAAAACACTGGCTAGGCATACAGTTAACATTTTGATCGTCCTAGATGTTTAACCACTTCCCAGCCAGTGTAATCTGTACAGTGACATTGCATATTTTTAGCACTGATCACTGTCTTACTGTCACTGGTTCCCACAAAGTGTCATAAGTGTCAGTTAGGTGTCCGATTGTCCACCGCAATATCACAGTCCTGCTATAAAACGCTGATCGCTGCAATTCCAGTATATATCCCATAGTTTGTAGACGCTATAATTTTTGTGCAAACCAATCAATACACGTTTTATTGGGATTTTTTTACCAAAAATATGTAACAGAATACACATTGACCTAAACTTATGAGGAAATTCGATTTTTTTTTACATTTTATTTGATGTGTTTCATAGCAGAAAATTGTCAGTCTTTTTTTGTTTGTAGCGAAAAAAATCAAAAAACGCTGAGGTGATCAAATACCACCAAAAGAAAGAAAGCTCTATTTGTGGGTAAAAATTACATAAATTGAATTTGGGTTCAGTGTCGCATGACCGCACAATTGTCAGGTAAAGTAATGCAGTGTCGTAACGCAAAAAATGGCCTGGTCATGAAGAAGGATTGTTAATTTTCCGGAGGTCAAGTGGATATTAGATGTCTGAAAGATACCTAATATGTTACGCTTTAATCACTTAAGGAACCACTTAAGTTTGCTTCTGTGCACGAGCACGGAGGGATGAGGGTGCTTTAAAAAAGAAAAATATTAATAATATTATTCATTTTACTTTTCTATTTTTTATTTTTACACTGTCTTTAATTTTTTTTTTTTATCACTTTTATTCCTATTACAAGGAATGCAAACATCCCTTGTAATAGAAAAAGGATGACAGGTCCTCTTTATGAAGAAATCTGGGGACCCCAAATCTCTTTGCCTTTAAAAGCAAAAGATCAAAAAAATATTTCTTTTGATCTTTCGCTTTAAAAAATATATTTATATTTTCTTCCAGCCTGGACTGGAAGTGATATCATGACGTTGCTCCAATTTGAGAAACCCCCCTCCCCCCCGCTAGTCATTCGACCAGCGCTCCGCACTCTATCGTCCTCCAAAGAATGCCCCATAGCCTGACAAGCCGGCCGCAACGGTAAAAAAAATCCAAATCCAAATTACTTACCGGCCCTTCCATCCAAAGCGAACAGCCATTAAAGGAGTCCAGGAAAACATGCCAAACGCGAAGATCCTCCCTGTGGTCCTGAGTCAGTGTAATGAAATGAGTAGGAGAAGAGACGCTCGCCACCGCAGCTGACAGACGGCGACAAAACACCCTCCCCGTAGGCATTATCCTGCATGTAAGGTTCAACTTTTCCAAAAGGGACTGTAGCTGTCGTAGTTGGATTTTGCCCTTACCTATCACCAAGCAGATCTCTGGCTGCAGAGCAATCAACTTGCCATCAGGCAACTGACATTCCATCACCTGGGAATCGATAACTATACCCAGAAAGCTAAGCTCGACCACTGGGCCGACAATTTTGTCAGGCACAAGCGGTATCCCAAAGGGTTCTGCAATATGTTGGAGAGTAGCCAGCAAGATACCACGCAACCTAGAGGAAGAAGGGCCCACGCATAAAAAATCGTCAATATAGTGAATGACGGAATTTATGCCAGACACGTCCCGCACCACCCATTCCACAAATAAACTGAAGGTCTCAAACAGGGAGCAAGAGATCGAACAGCCCATAGGCAGACTTCGATCCACATAAAAGACATCCAGCCAATGACACCCCAGGAGATAAAATCTTTGTGGACTGACCAGCAGCAGTTGAAAGGCCGCCTCCACATCAGTTTTGGCCATATGCGCACCCTGCCCGTAATGCTAGACCCTAAAAAACACTGCATTAAAAGGAGGTATATGACACGGAATAGGCCCCAGGGTCTATCGCATCATTAACCGACCCCCCTTAGGAAAAGAAAGGTGATTAGCCACTTCAAAACCAGGCACCTTCCTGCCCAAGCCGATTTTCAGCTTTCATCGCTGTAGCAATTTGAATGACAATTGCGTGGTCATGCTACACTGTACCCAAACAAATTTTTTATCATTTTGTTCCTACAAATAGAGCTTTCTTTTGGTGGTATTTGATTTTATTTTTTTGCGCAACAAATAAAAAAATACTGAAAATTTTGAAAAAAAAAGTTTTTCTTTGTTTCTGTTAAAATTTTTTTTGTAAATAAGTAAGTTTTTTTCTTCAATGATGGGAACTGATATGGCTGCACTGACGGGCACTGATGGGGCACTGATGGGCACCGATGAGGTGGTACTGATAATGTGGCACTGACGGCCACTGATGATGGGCACTGATAGGCGGCACTGATAGGTGGCACTGATGGGCACTAATAGGTGGCACTGGTATGCAGCACTGATGGGCACTCATAGGCGGCACTGATGGGTACTTATGTGTGCCACTGATAGGTGGCACTGATAGGTGGGCACGGATGGGCACTGATAGGTGGCACTGCAGGACACTGATGGGTGGCACTGATGACACTGATTGGTGGCATTACTGAGCATCACTGATATTTATTTGGTACATGATGGTGCCAGTCAGTGCCCATTTGTGGGCACTGACTGGCACAGATTGGGCATCATTTGCACATGTGGATGGCCATGGGGTACATACCTGGCCATCCACATGTTGCACACTTCCCTGGTGGTCCAGACGGCTTCCCTGGTGGTCTAGTGCGGGTATCCGAGGGGGGGCTGCGCTGATAAACAATCAGCGCAGACCCCCCCTGTCAGGAGAGCTGCCGATCGGCTCTCCTCTACTCGCGTCTGTCAGACATGAGTGTGGAAAAGCCGATCATCGGCTTTTCCTGTTTACATCATGATCAGCCGTGTATGTTATTGGCATGTTATCCTCAGGATAACAGAACCACTTCCCGGACGTCAATTTGCTATTGACCTGGCGGGAAGTGGTTAACCAAAATTTCTGGGGCTCTTTCTTTGGGACCACCCCCAACGGTGAAACCAACAAATCCCCTAATGGGGGGAAGAGGCCGCACATGCGCCCTAACACCACTTCCTTGCATAATTTCTCAGAAACCACCGAAGGATGAAGCAGTGCAGAACGCAACTTTTTAGACACTGGAGGAATAAGCGTAAGGAAACATGGAATTCGAAAACCCTCTGTAAAATCCAACTCCAGGAGCAGGGCAGTCGCCCGGTTCGGGTATCTATTTAGGAAAGGAAGCATCCTTTCCACCATCACCAGAGTCGTCCCTTTTACCTGAAGTATCTCTGGTGCGGCCTTTTCCGGAGCCCTCATGTTTGAAATGACAACCGTTTCCAAACCTGCACGCCCCCTCGTTGTACTGCCAACAAAACCCACGTCGTTTGGCGGCCGGCAGTCCCGGGGAATTTAAACTTCCAGCCCTGCTGGGAAAAAATGACGTGGAGGCCCCCGTTAAACTTCTCAAGCAGCAGCAGGGAGAAAATGTCAACATACTCACTCTTCCATATCTTGTCCCTCACCTCCGTCTTAAGATGCGCCCCCAATGGGCCCTCAAAGCAAACATATATACCTCACACTTGGCCGTGTCAGCCACGCGAACAGTGTCTGAAACCTTACCTGACTCCTTCCCTGTACCTGCCTTGTCGGACACCGACGACCCTGCCTGAGATGTCACCACCTCAGCCGTACCCGTAATCCTGGCTGCCCCAGCCCCAATAACAGGGGCAGACAATACCTCCACCCCCCACCTAGCCGGGAACCCAAACTGGGGAAGTAGCAACTGTACTCACCTCAAAACATTACACTAACGTGCGCAAGCCCGTCAAGACGTGTTGTAAATCAGAACCAGATCCTGATGCAGCTGACACATGGTCCGCTGAGTCAGGGGCGGATCCAGGGGGCAACGGGGCAGTTTCCACCTTCGAGAATGGGCGTGAGAGCGCAGGCGGTTGGATCCATGGGTGAGAGAGTGGGTGGTTGGCTCCGCGGGTGAGAGCGGACGGGCCGGCCGGCTCGATTCTTAAAGCTGTTTTAAACTACATAGCTGTAAGTGCAATGTTGCCTTTTTTTTTTTTTTTTTATTGCCACTTCAGCGAAATCTTATGAGAGACTTAATTCAACTTGAAAGTTCATCTTCGTCCCTTCTCCTTTTCACATCATTGTAGCTTAAGTCATTTTGGGTAAGGCAAATTGTTTATATATTTCCCCCCCCCCCCCCCTTTCTTTACAAGATTTAAACAATTTATTGATCAAAACAGTATTCTCCCCTTCCCCCCTCTCCCCCTCACCCCCCCCTCCCCTCTCTCCCTCCCCAACCTCACCCACCTCGGTCCTCTATGCCCCTCGATATACTCTTACTCCACCTTATATAGTTTTTAGTAACTCGTACTCGGTCTGTTAACTTACAGATTCTACAACCTCAGTTCTTGCGCGTAACTCCATGATTTTTTGAAGGTTCTCCAACACTCCCATTTTCCTTTCCACCCTGTTTCTTTTTCCTCTACCTCGTCTGCAATGTTGCCTTTTTTTAACCAAATAAAATAAGGATTTACACTATTCTAGCCATTATTGTCTTTTCATGAGTACATATTGAATATATCTGGGCATGAGGCTTTGCATTTGGCGAGGACGCTGGGAGCATTGGCGCACCATATAGAGACCTGAGGCGGGGGAATAAGCCACAAGCGCATTTGATCTCCTGTAATAGGTGATCAATTACAGCTGGTACGCTGCAGTGTATACAGAGGTGCAGGCACTATCCTATTATCTTTGCGCACTTTTCTTGCAGTGTTATGCTTGTGTGCCACCTTGGAGGAATATATTGATGCACCATTCTCAGCATATGGGCTGTCTTGGTTCTCTTTTTCATCAAAGACTCTATAATGACTGTCTCATGAAATACATTATTTTGTATTATTCATTTTTTTCACAGTATTGTTTGATAAATTAGTTTTTGTGTCACTTAAATATCATTATCACTTAGGGGATTTATTTGAATCAGTGCAACCTAAATGTTTGAACTATATAAACAAAGCATTTCCCTGTTCTGCCTAGTGACATGACAGGGATCTACTGCTCCCTGTCACTGGGAGCAGTGATCGCTGTCATGTCAGTGGTAGCCCATCCCCCCTACAGTTAGAATCACTCCCTAGGACACACTTAACCCCTTGATCGCCCCCTAGCGTTCAACCCCTTCCCTGCCAGTGTCATTTACACAGTAATCAGTTCATTTTTATAGCACTGATCGCTGTATAAATGACAATGGTCCCAAAATAGTGTCAAAAGTGTCTGATGTGTCCGCCATAATGTCGCAGTCACGATAAAAATCGCAGATCGCTGCCATTACTACTAAAAAAAAATAATAATAATTAAAATGCCATAAATCTATCCCCTATTTTGTAGACAATATAACTTTTGCTCAAACCAATCAATATACGCTTATTGCGGATTTTTATTTTATTTTTTACCAAAAATATGTAGAAGAATATATATCTGCCTAAACTGAGAAAGAAATTAGTTTTTTTATATATTTTTGGGAATCTTTATTATAGCAAAAAGTAAAAAAAATATTGCTTTTTTTTTTTTAATTGTTGCTCTTTTTTTGTTTATAGCGCAAAAAAATAAAAAATGCAGAGGTGATCAAATACCACCAAAAGAAAGATCTATTTGTGGGGAAAAAGAACATAGATTTTGTTTGGGTGCAACATTGCACGACCGCGCAATTGTCAGTTAAAGCAACGCAATGCCGTATCACAAAAAGTGCTCAGGTCAGGAAGGGGGTAAATTCTTCCGGGGCTGAAGTGGTTAATTAAGAATATTCAACGTGTTCTCTGAATGGCGTCTGTGCTGAGTGAGCAACTTCCTGTTTTCACAATGCAGCAGTGCAGTCGCTCAGCACAGGACCCGTGGGGGGGTCACTGGAGTGGCGATGCCTACTTATATTGGTTCAAGCTAGACTAATGTAGAAATGACCATGCCTAGACCAGGCCAGCTTTAAAAATTTTTACAATTATCACACACTGGAGCACTTAAAGCGGAGCTCCATTCTACAGGGAAAGTTCCACTTTGAGGCCTCTTCCCCCACTCCTAGTGAAGAAATGGCACTTTTGGGGAATGGGTACCTGGTTTTGACAGGTACCCAGCTCCCACTC
This sequence comes from Lithobates sylvaticus, assembly GCA_028564925.1. Taxonomy (NCBI): domain Eukaryota; kingdom Metazoa; phylum Chordata; class Amphibia; order Anura; family Ranidae; genus Lithobates; species Lithobates sylvaticus. Next base: position 161,764,724 of record CM053034.1, on the reverse strand, counting down.
CCGCCTAGGCGATTGGAAGCGGATGTCCTCCCCCCTCCCTCCCTGCAGTCTTCTGGGACATGTGACAGATCCCAGAAGACTATGGGACCGTTCACAATGCGCAGAGCTGCTCGCACATGCGCAGTGGGACACCAGCTGTGAAGCCTCAAGCTGTCACAGCCGGGTACTCACAGTTAACGTGCAGACTCCAGGGACCGACAACAGGAGGGGAGAAAGGCTGGGGTGTCAGTGTCCTGATTATCAGTGCAGTCCTAACAGTGCCCACCAGTGCTGCCAATCAGTGCTGCCAATCAGTGTTTCACCCATTAGTGCTGCCTACCAGTGTCTATCAGTGCCGTCTATCAGTGCAGCCTCATCAGTGCCTCCTCATCAGTGCCCATCTATTAGTGCTGCCTATCAGTGCCCATCAGTGCAGCCTCATCAGTGCAGCCTATCAGTGCCCATCAGTGCAGCCTCATCAGCGCACATCAGTGAAGGAGAAAAATTATCTGTTTGCAACACCAAAAGAAAGCTCTATTTGTGTAAAAAAAAGATAGAAATTGAATTTGGGTACAGCATTGCATGACAGCGCAATTGTCATTCAAAGTGTGACAGCGCTGAAAGCTGAAAATTGGCCTGGACAGGAAGGGGGTAAAAGGGCCCATAGAGCAAGCAGTTAAAAGTCAGCAGCTACAGTTTTTGTAGCTGCCAACAGTTAATTTTTACACAGGAGGTTGGAGCTCCTTTTTAAATTCTATCACTAGACAACACTTTATTTTTATTTTTATTTTAATAGAGTTTGGAAAGGTTACACCCTCTGTCTGGTCTCTGTCGAGAAAGTGAGGGGAAATCCAACACTGTAGAGTTGTCACCAGAAGAAAAAGAGGAAATCTTCCAATGAGGACACCTGTTCTGGGGACAACTGTCTAATGCCGCGTACACACGGTTGGAATTTCAGATGGAAACAGTCCGATGGGAGCTCTTCATCGGATTTTCCGACCGTGTGTATGCCCATCGGTCTTTTTCTGTCGGAATTTCCGACGGACTTTGGATTGAGAACCTGTTCTTAATTTTTCCGACGGAAAACCTTTCTATCGGATTTTCCGATCGTGTGTATGCAATTCTGACACACAAAATTACGACGCATGCTCGGAAACAATTTGACGCATGCTCAGAAGTATTAAACTTCCCTTTAATAGTGCTGTCGAACGTGTTGTATGCCGTGGTGTTAGTGACCGTTGGAATTTGGTGTGATTGTGTGTAGGCAAGACAGTTTGAGCGAAATTCTGTCGGAATTCTGACGGGAAAACCTTCAGAGATTTTTCTTACGTGAGTTCAGACCATGTGTACGCGGCATAAGAGAGGAATCCCCCCCAAAACAGGAGGTGAAGAGAAATTTCTCCAACAGTACACAGGCAGCTAAAAATAAACTGTATGGGGTTCTAACTCTTCCTTACATTATTACGTTATATAAAAAAGACTTTACATACACTTTATAACTTCAATGGGAGGCATGTTGGTTATACCTAAACTTTGTCTATAATAGCATCAGCATCCCGTCCTGAACACCAGGAATGCTGATCAGACTAGTGCCTATCAGCACTGGACATAATTTCTTAGTAAATGGTAAAAATAATAGCTAGCTGCAGATAGAAACTTAAAGATCGCTTTTAACACTAATGAATTACAAAAGTGATGATGTCACAGTTACCTGCATCATATACATTTTTTAACCAGAGTGGAGCTTTCCTCTATAAAGGGGTTGATGCGAAAGGGATTTCGATATTGGTCAGAATAAAAATGATCTAATGTTTATGACCTATTATGTAATTTTCCATCCGCTTTTCCCTTAGCAGGTTTCTTCACATAGATTTCTGCTAAGCTTTGTAACCCTGAAGCTAATAAGCTATTGATTTTTTTCTAGAAGCTGTTTTTGCTGTCAATTGTAAGCATTCTTCACATCTAATAATATACGAATACCTAACTTTAATAGTCCGTATTAACAAAAAAAAATGCTATCACATCACAAAATTATGGAACTTCAGTTAACTATAAAAGAAAATCCATTAAAAAGACCATCTTACATGGAATAATGAAACCACAGCGATGGTCATCGCTTTACGGAAGAGCGAAGAGGAATCTACATTTCGTATGAGGAGTAGTGAGGTCAAGCAACAGCCTGTTCATTTTATTTATGTTCACAGATCCAACAAATTCTGCTCTAATTTTCACAGTATTTACATTGTTTGCATCATTTTCTGCTCCTGATGTCTTACAGTCTAATATCCCTACCACAGGCATAAGGACACATATTATGACCAGTTCCATAGTTGCCAACATTGTAAAAAAATGTATAGGGACATTTTTTTTGTCTGTAGGCTGAGTTATTACAGATAGGGGTGGGGCATTAATTTTAAGGCGTGGTGTAGAAGGAAAAGGAAAATGCGGTGCACGTAGCAACGAAAATGGGCATGGTTTATACTAAATAGTGGGTGTGGCTTAAATGGGGCGTGGTCCGAGTCTGAACGAGGGATGGAGAAAGAAAGAAAGAAAGAGAGAAGGAAAGAAAGAGGGAAAGAAAGAGAGAAGGAAGAGAGAGAGAGAAGGAAAGACGGAAGGAAAGGGAGGGAAGGAAGAGATAGAGAGAAGAAAGGAAAGGGAGGGAAGGAAGAGAGAGAGAGGGAAAGAAGGTAGGAAAGGGAGGGAAGAAAGAGAGAGAGAGAGAGAGAGAGAGAGAGAAGGAAAGAAGGAAGGAAAGGGAGTGAAGGAAGAGAGAGAAGGAAAGAATGAATGAAAGGGAGGGAAGGAAGAGAGAGAAGGAAAGAAGGAAGGAAAGGGAGGGGGAAGGAGGGACAGAAGGAAAGAAGGAAGGAAAGGGAGGGAATGAAGAGAGAGAGAGGAAAGAAGGAAGGAAAGGGATGGAATGAAGAGAGATAGAAGGAAAGAAGGAAGGAAAGGGAGGGAAGGAAGATAGAGAGAAGGAAAGAAGGAAGGAAAGGGAGGGAAGGAAGAGAGAGAAGGAAAGAAGGAATGAAAGGGAGGGAAGGAAGAGAGAGAAGGAAAGAAGGAAGGAAAGGGAGGGAGGGAAGGAGGGACAGAAGGAAAGAAGGAATGAAAGGGAGGGAATGAAGAGAGAGAGAAGGAAAGAAGGAAGGAAAGGAATGGAATGAAGAGAGATAGAAGGAAAGGAGGAAGGAAAGGGAGGGAATGAAGAGAGATAGAATGAAAGAAGGAAGGAAAGGGAGGAAATGAAGAGAGATAGAAGGAAAGAAGGAAGGAAAGGGAGGGAAGGAAGAGAGAGAGAAGAAAAGACGGAAGGAAAGGGAGGGAAGGAAGAGAGAGAAGGAAAGAAGGAAGGGAAGGAGAGAGAAGGAAAGAAGGAAGGAAAGGGAGGGAAGGAAGAGAGAGAAGGAAAGAAGTAAGGAAAGCAAGATAAGGAGAGATAAGGAAAGAAGGAAGGAAAGAGAGGGAAGGAGAGAGAAGGAAAGAAGAAAAGAGGGATGGAAGGACAGCAGGCCCAGATCATCCTACACCACAATAGAAATGTGTATGCCAGAAAGTTTAACAATCAGCAGATAAAGATACTCCAAACACCTGGTGTTAGCGCTTCAATCATCCCGGCACCATGGTTGTTATGGTGTCAGGATGATTGAAGCACATTGAGGGTTATTTACTAAAGGCAAATCCACTTTGCACTACAAGTGCAAACTACAAGTGGGAAGTGCAGCCGCTGTAGATCTGAGGGGGACATGCAAGGAAAATAATGCACATGATTGGATAATAAAATCAGCAGACCTTCCCCTCATTTCAGATCTACCCCTCAGATTTACAGCGACTGCATTTCCAAGTGCACTTTCAGTGCAATTTCAAGTGCACTTTGCACTTGTAGTTTGCACTTGTAGTGCAAAGTGGATTTAACCCCCATTATTTCTATTATTACATTGTAATATAAAATTAAATAGTTCAACTCACCATAATGCAGAATCAGTGGGAGCCCTGAGTGTGTTACTTGTCACGTCGCCTGCCACCAGATGCCATTAGGTGTCCCCAGCAGATTCCCTCCTTACATCAGGCATCCCCAGCGGAGTCCCTCCTTACATCAGGTGTCCCCAGCGGAGTCCCTCCTTACATCAGGTGTCCCCAGCTAAGTCCCTCCTTACATCAGGTGTCCCCAGCGGAGTGCTTTTTTACATCAGGTGTCCCCAGTGCAGTAGAGTCCCTTGGCACTGACTCTCACAGACGGTGTTGTGCCAACATTAGTTTCCCCCAGAAAACCTGTCTCCCCTGGCTCTCAGCTGGCTCTCGGCTGAGATCGGAACTCTGCCCCTCCAGCCTACTGCACTGCAGCTCCTCCCACTCTCCCTCACAATGTTATTCTGACAAAACAGGGGGTGCGGATGGGAGCGGGGGCAGTAGACAGCTAAATAACATTGCGAGGGAGGGTGGGAGGAGCTGCAGTGAAAAGGGCTGGAGGGGAGGAGTTGAGATCTGAGCTGAGAGCTAGGGGAAACAGGAAAGAGCTCTTGCGACGGTGCCGGCGGACATATTTTTGGAGCCAGAAGCAGCTCCGGTGCCAAAAACAGTCCTGATTTCCCAGGAAAATCGAGACTGTTGGCAAGTATGCAGCTCTTCGTGGGAAAAAATAAGCCAACCATTACGTTTCTGGATTGTGAGATGAGGGTGGGGTACTTAGAGGTTGGCAGAGCAGAGAAGAAACTGGCCAGAGGGGAATTACTTTGACAAAGTTGGCCAGCTCAAACTTGCATTGCAATGGATGCCAACAAAAAAATCCCTGTTGTATGCAAAGTTTGCTAGAATGGGTGTGTGACAGACCTAGCCGGGACACAGGCTTTTTGAGAGGACTAAATACGAGCCTCCTGCCAAACGATTATGGGCCCTGGATTTTAAGGGGCACAGGGTGAAGGAGAACTCCAGTCAGATTCAATGCTGTATATATGTGTATATATATAATGTGTGTGGTCTCATGCTGTTGGGACATACACTCTCAGATGCTAGCGTCATGAACTCAACATGTTAATTGAGTTAGCTGATCCCATTGTCCTCTGCACAATGCAGGAGACGGTCCTTCTGTTACTGGTGGTCTCCTGCTATTGTGATGAGATGTCTTGTGGTGGTAATTATGATCATTTATAATCAACTGTGTTTAGCTCGGTGACCACAAGTCTGACTTGTAGTGAAATCCTGATGAGTCACATCGGCTGCTTAAAGGGATTAGTTAATTAGTTTATGTTAAGTTGTTACAAGTGTATTGTTAGAATAATATGAGCAGGAGGGGGATTTCCTCTCCTACTGTATATAAATGTGAGTTTGGCTTTGTAATAAATCAGTCCATGTTGGCACCAAGCAAGTGTTGTCTCGTTTGGTGCTTGGGAGCGGTTGGAATATCTGATATCTATATCCAGACTGAAGGAAGTGATATATGACGAACGCACTCAAGAGGAGTGTAGGGACGTTTCGTCACAGGGTGTATAGCAGTTTGCAGAGGGTTCATTCAGAATTTTTAGTCTTAACCTGTGGTCACACCCCTTTAGTGCCAGATGGGATATATGTATGTGTGTGTAAGCACAGGTATATGTTATTTCTATTGCGGTACAGGCCAGTGATCAGACTTGAACCTTGTAGCTCTACTACAACTTGCGTCTGTTGGCCCCCATATTGGAACTATACCCACCGGCGTATTTGCATTTTGCAGAGTAAGGACTGGCCAGAGAGGGATTACTTTGACGTAGGTGGCCAGCTTAAAGCGGGACTGTACCTGAAATTTTTTTTTTTTAAAGCTAGCAGCTACAAATACTGCAGCTGCTGACTTTTAATAAATGGACACTTACCTGTCACAGGTTCCAGTGATGTCGGCAGCAGAGGCCAATCAATCGCTCGGCTCTCTGCTGCTGCCGGCGCCATTCTCGGTGAGGGAATCAGGAAGTGTCGCCTTTGCGGCTTCACTTCCCGGTTCCCTACTGCGCATGCGCATGCGCGAGTCGCGCAGCGCAATGAGAATCGTCAGCACTGTCTGCCGGGACACGTGTGTGTCCCGGCAGACAGTGCCCCGGGACAGGAAGTGGCGTAAACTCCCGTGGGAGTTTATGCCCGGAAGTGGGTGCAGATACCTGTCTTAGACAGGTATCTGCGCCCCCCTCCCCCCGAAAGGTGCCAAATGTGACACCGGAAGTGGGGGGGGGTTATGAAAAGCAGAAGTTCCACTTTAGGGTGGAATCCCACTTTATACATGTATTGCAATGTATAGAAATAAAAAAATTACTGTTTTTGTGCAGTTTGCTAGAAAAGACATGTAGCAGTGTGCAGAGGATTCATCCAGAATTTTTGGTGTTAATATGTGGTGTGACATTATGAAAGGTGAGGTGATTGATGGACTTTAAGTTTCACCTCGCATGTGTTCATTTACAGAGAACTAAGGTGGAATCCGGTCTGGGTTTTACCAGTCACCTTGCAGGGTTGGTTCCGGACCAGGTTTCGTGGTCCACTTGTGTCCACCAACAGGTGGTATAAATAAAGTAGGACTGGAGCAAAGAGTTGCTCTTAGCCTGGTACTCAGGAAGCCAAAACCTGAGAGAGCTGCTTATGTGAAGTTTGCTTTGTGAGAGAAAAGGTTTGCATTAGCTTTGCTTTGTGGGTAAAAGGGAGAAGCCCTTCACCTCCGAGTTAGGAACCTGCAATGTTTAGTTAGTGCCTGGATGGCAAGGATTTATTTTATGTTTTTGTTTGTTATTTTCTTGCAGCCTTTAAAAAAAAAAATGGTTATAAGTCAGATTTTAATGGCTTGCCAACCAGCCACCATCGTTATGCGGTAACAGGTTGGTTCTCCTGTGCAAATTCAGCAAATTTGCCGTAGCTCTACAGCGGCACGCTGCATGCTGCGGGAGTGTCCGCGCGGGTCAAGCGGACTCAATGTCCGCCGGTGACCCGCGATAGCCTATTACAGAGGCAGAACGGGGAACTGCCTTTGTAAACAAGGTGATTTCCTAATCTGACAGGAGACATTACAGGGAACTACTGTTCCCAGTGATTGGGAACAATGATCTCTGTCATGTCCCTGGTAGCTCACCCCCCCCCCACAGTTAGAACACACCTAGGGAACACATTTAACGCCTTGATCGCCCCCTAGTGTTAACCCCTTCCCTGCCAGTGACATTTAAACAGTAATCAGTGTCTATTTATAGCACTGATCTTTGTATAATTGTCATCGGTCCCAAAAAAGTGTCAAAAGTGTCCGATCTGTCCACTGCAATGTCGCAGTCCCACTACAAAAAGATAACCGTCATTACTAGTAAAACAAATAAATAAATAAAAATGCCATAAATCTATCCCCTATTTTGTAGACGCTATAACTTTTGTGCAAACCAATCAATATACACACCTATTGCAATTTTTTTTACCAAAAATATGTAGAAGACTATATATAATAGGCCTAAATTGATGAATAAATTATTTTTTTATATTTTGTTTGGATATGTATTATAGCAAAAAGAAAAAAAAAAAAGGGTCTCAAAATTGTCGCTCTTTGTTTGTAGCATGACTGTGCAATTGTCAGTTAAAGCGACAAATCGCCATATTGCAAAATATGGCCTGGTCATTAAGGGGCAAATCCTTCCAGGGCTAAAGTGGTTAAGAAACCTGCCGTTTGGACTACCTTTTTCCCAGGGGAGGTGATCCCCATTGAGCTAACCCCTGACAGTGGACATACCCCTTTAGTATCTGATAGGTTATATACACTATTATTGAGGCACCTGCCTTTACGCACACATGAACTTTAATGGCATCCCAGTCTTGGTCCGTAGGGTTCATTATTGAGTTGGCCCACCCTTTGCAGCTATAACAGCTTCAACTCTTCTGGGAAGGCTGTTCACAAGGTTTAGGAATGTGTCTATGGAAATGTTTGACCATTCTTCCAGAATCGCATTTGTGAGGTCAGTCACTGTTGTGGACGAGAAGGCTGGCTCACATTCTCTGCTCTAATTCATCCTAAAGGTGTTCTATCGGGTTGAGGTCAAGACTGAAATTGTCCAAAATGTCATGGTATTCTGACACCTTAAGAGTTCTCTTCACTGGAACTAAGGGACCAAGTCCAACCCCTGACAAATAACCCAACACAATAATCCCCCATCCAACAAATAATTTGGACCAATGCACAAAGCATGGTCCATAAAGATATGGATGAGTGAGTTTTGGGTGGAGGAACTTGACTTGACATACACAGCTCAACTTACTGCACCATGTCGGTCTCTGAGTGCCAGGATGCCTGGCCTCTGGTCGGGGAGGATTATGGTGTGGGGTTGTCTTTCAGAGGTTGGGCTTGGCCCCTTAGTTTCAGTGAAGGGAACTCTTAAGGCATCAGCATACCAAGACATTTTGAACAATTAAATGCTCCCAATTTTGTGGGAACAGTTTGGGGATGGTCCCTTTCTGTTCCAATATGACTGTGCACCAGTGCACAAAGCAAGGTCCATAAAAGACATGGGTGAGCGAGTAAGGGGTGGAGGAACTTGACTGGCCTGCACAGAGTCCTGACCTCAACCTGATAGAACATCTTTGGTGTGAATTAGAGTGGAGACTGCGAGCCATGCCTTCTCGTCCACATCAGTGCCTGACCTTACAAATGCGCTTCTGGAAGAATGGCAAACATTCCAATAGACACACTCCTAAACCTTGTAGACAGCCTTCCCAGAAGAGTTGAAGCTGTTATAGCTGCAAAGGGTGGGCTAACTCAATACTGAACTCTGCAGACTAAGACTGGGATGCCATTAAAGTTAATGTGCGTGTAAAGGCAATGTGTCCCAATACTTTTGATAATATAGTGTATGTGTGTAGTTTATGAGTACACAGTGTGTGTATAACAATTGCTGTACAGGAGCCCATGATCTCTGATGGTGGCTCAGCATAGGAGTGCTTAGGCACACTCACAAAGCATGAAGTAATCCCCTTTTTTAAAAGGAATTTTTAATTAAACAGGAGGTCCAGCCCCCCCACGAAAATGTAAAAGTCAGCAGCTACAAATAATGAAGCTGCTGACTTTTAATATTTGGACACTTACCTGTCCAGGGAGCCCGCAATGTCAGCACCCTAGCCAATCTTTAGGTTGGGTGCAGCTGCCGCCATTCCTGGTAAGGGAACCCGGCAGTGAAGCCCTTCGGGTTCACAGCCGGTTCCCTACTGCGCAGGCTTGAAGTGCGCTGCACTTTCTAATTGGTCCAGTGGTGGAGGAATGAGGAGGGGGCCGAAAATCCCAGAGACCAGGCCATGGCCCCGTCTCCTGGAAATAAGGACCGGTAACTGTCAAAAACAGGTACCCGTTCCCCCCGCCCCCCCTAAAAGGTGCCAAATGTGGCACCGGAAGGGGGAGACGGATAAGCAGAAGTTGCACTTTTGAGTGGAACCCCGCATTAAAGGTATATTTTTCAGGGTACTGCTTAGGTGCAATTAACATTTCTAGATCTTCTCTGTAACATAACAAATCCTCGTTTTTTTAAATGCAGTTCCATTTTAACACATTCCATGTATTTCAGGATCACTAAGTACAAAGTACAAACTCCCAGCCTTTTCCCACAAATCAGCTCTTATCGGCAGAGGACACAGGTAGATGCTCACATGCTTTACATATGGTATTTATCAGCATATAACACGAACATTTATTTTAAGAGGGAAGTTTCAGGAAAAAAAATTAAATTTTAAATAAGGAACTTTGAAGCAAAAGAAGGGTCAGTGAACATCTGCAGCCTCACCATTGCCATCAATGCAGCCTCATCAGTCCACATTAATGCAGCAGCCTCACCATTGCCATCAATGCAGCAGCCTCACCCTTGCCATCAATGCAGCAGACTCACCATTGCCATCAATGCAGCGGCACCCCCATTGCCATCAATGCAGCGGCACCCCCATTGCCATCAATGCAGCAGCCTCCCCATTGCCATCAATGCAGCAGCCTCCCCATTGCCATCAATGCAGCAGCCTCACCATTGCCATCAATGCAGCAGCCTCACCATTGCCATCAATGCAGCAGCCTCACCATTGCCATCAATGCAGCAGCATCCCCATTGCCATCAATGCAGCCGCCTCCCCATTGCCATCAATGCAGCAGCCTCACCATTGCCATCAATGCAGCAGCCTCACCATTGCCATCAATGCAGCAGCCTCACCATTGCCATCAATGCAGCAACCTCACCATTGCCATCAATGCAGCAGCCTCACCATTGCCATCAATGCAGCAGTATCCCCATTGCCATCAATGCAGCAGCCTCCCCATTGCCATCAATGCAGCAGCCTCACCATTGCCATCAATGCAGCAGCCTCACCATTGCCATCAATGCAGCAGCCTCACCATTGCCATCAATGCAGCAACCTCACCATTGCCATCAATGCAGCAGCCTCACCATTGCCATCAATAGAGCAGCCTCACCATTCCCATCAATAGAGCAGCCTCAACATTGCCATCAATGCAGCAACCTCACCATTGCCATTAATGCAGCAGCCTCACCATTGCCATCAGTGCAGCCTGATCGATGCCCATCTGCAGCCTAAAAGGGACAGGGAGGGGAGCGGGACAAGTGCCGACAGATTACATACAGTGAGACTCTCTTATGATAGACAGAACAGTGGTCCAATGGCGGCCCAGGAGACAGGACTTCCTATTACAGAGGCCGCCAATAGACAGGAGATTCTCACTGTATGTAATCTGACGGCGATCGTCCCGCCCCCATCCTTGTCCCCTCCGAGGCAGCTAAAATTGAAGTATTGAAGTATAACACGCACACGCTATTTGCACCCGATTTTCAGGCTGAAAAAGTGTGCGTTATACACCAATAAATACAGTATTTGTTACAGAACTCTGTGCTTTGCCTGGAGCTCTGTAGGTGTATGAGACGCTGAAGGTTGTATAATAGCTGTAAATGTTTCAGTTATCCAAGTATTGTAGTTATTGTAAAAAAAAAGTGGATGAACCTTTAAATAAAAAAATCTGATATTACATGAGCTGCTCTTTGTGAAGTATACAGCCATCATATTTTACACTAAAGGTACTTTTGGTGAAGTTAATGGAGGAAAGTGCAATCTGTTCAGAAAGAATGCTTTGTACATATGTAAATCTAATTATAGTCTCGCTAGAATGTATTTGCCTGATTTTTATTTAGGTTTTAAATACATTTTTATTCATTAAGACCGACACAGCATGATATCAGCACAGTGCATGTAAATCTAAAAGGAAGACAAAGTATTATATCAAACATTCCGCCTACATGAATAAAGTTGCTACTTAAAGCGTATCTAAACCCAAGAAAAAAATATATAGTATTGCAGCTTAACAGAAGCGGTGGCTGCATTCGTTTTCTTTTTTCACACTTCTTTATTATTTCTTGGTGATCCTGCCATTACCTCACTTCCTATCCTACGGTCACAACCATACTCTAAGGCAGTGAGTGTGTTAGGACTACATAATACTGATTTAGGAGTTCACGACATCTCCCTCTCTCCTCCAAAATAGGGAGTGGTGTTTTGTAGTCCACAGAGATAGCAGGGAACAATGCTAACTGGTAAAAGTCCAGAGGCGGAGAGATTTACGTTTGATTGTGGTGAGGAAGCCATTGTTGAACGTGCGGAAACTTGGTTCTATCAGTATGGGTGAGGCTACCAAAACGTACGACGGGACTACGAAGAGGCCAGTAGCCAATAGCTTTCGTCCCCAAATTTATTCTGAGCATGCGTGGCACTTTGTGCGTCGGAATTCTATACACACGATCGGAAAAAGTCCAAACGGATTTTGTTGTCGGAAAATTTTAGGTCCTGCTCTCAAACTTTTTCCGTCGGAAATTCCAACGGAAAAAGACAGCTAGAGCCCACACACGATTGGATTTTCCGACAACATAATCTGATCGGACTTTTTCAGTCAGAATTTCCGACCGAGTGTACGGGGCATCAGACACATGCACAAATTTTTGCTGAAAAGAAATGTGCATTTATTATTGTTTTTTTTACAGGAGCTGCAAGGTACTGCACCCATGATTAGTAGACTGGGGGTGCAATGCCAAGCTCCTGCAGACCCTTCCTCCAGCTCCCTGCCCATACTGAGGTACGATCACTACACTCATGTTCCACTGAGGACTACATGTGGTGGTATTAGGGAGATTATACTCATGTGGCAGATGCTTTTCCAATGATTTGTGCCAGTTAAAACTGTATTTAAGGGCATGGCAGCTCACTTTTATGAAACAAAGTTCAGTTTCCCAGGCAGGGGTCCTTCCACACCAATATAAACAGTCAGACAAAAATATCTATCCACCTGGCTCCCTTGTTGGCAGCACTGCTGCTCTTCTTTGACTATGTTGTCCAGCTCTACTGGTTGACTTGGCTCTCTTAAGCCCCATACACACGGTCGGACAATCCGCGGACCAGGTCGGTCGGATCCTGTCCGTCATACTTTGTCTGATGTTGGTTTTGCGTACACACGGTCGGACAAAGTTGTCGGAAAATCCGATCATTCTGAACGTGGTGACGTTTTCTGCCTACGACGGGACTACGTAGAGGCTAGTAGCCAATAGCTTTGGTCTTGTAATGTGATCTGAGCATGCGTAGCACTTTGTCCGGTCGGACAACCGTACACACGATCGGATTTGGTGTGATCGGACCGTGTTGTCGGCAAATCTTTCCAGCAGGAGATAAGACTTTGTCCGTCGGACAATCCGACGTACACTGTCCGATGGTGCATACACACGGTCTGATTTTTCAACAACATTGTCCGATCGGACAGAATCCATGAAAAAGTCCGACCGTGTGTATGGGGCTTACGCCTCTCTTAGCCTTTAGTTACAGCTCCCTGCTGGACAGCCCAATCCTGGCTTCTGGATAGGGGTTCTTCTGACACCCGATAAGAGCCAACGTGATTCCTGGAACAAGACCTTCTGTCTCCTGGCTGAGGTAGCTCTGACCCCTGGGTGAGACCTTCTGTCTCTTGGCTCCTGGATGGGGCTCCTCTCACCCCTGGGTGAGACCCCCTGGCTCCTGGCTCCTGGCTGGGGCTCCTCTGATTCCTGGGTGAGACTTTGTCTCCCACACTGGAAGTCTCCAAAATGGGACATCTGAGCTATCCTCAGGTTTGGGTATAGACATATGACCCTGCACACCCTGTACTCAGACAGCCTGCAGGCACCTGGTAAAATCCAGATTAGGCCACCTAGTGTGCCGTCCCTTCCCTCTCTTTTAGGGCTTGTTCACTCGTGCTTTGATCTCTGAAGCGCAATCCATGTTCAGATTTCTCTTCAAAGAGCATTTGACAGGCTGTGAGGAGGTGTACTACACCCACCAAAAGTGACTGGGGGTATAATTCCTGCTGCCGCCATGATGCATGTGTAGGCCCCCTGGCTCCTGCCTCTGCAAAAACATGACTCGAACCGCAGGGTTTTACGGCACCGTCCCTCAACCACTAGTGTGAAAGAGCCCTTAAGCCAGCATACATACATAGATAGAAATTCAGCAGGGACCTGTCGAGAATCAATCCATGTTTAGAAGGCTGATTGTCCTGAAGTCAATCCATCGATTGACTTGGGTACAAGCAGCTTGTCAGATTTTTTGAAATGCGATTGCTGCTTGTGGCTATAGCAGTAATCATTGTGTTCTGCTGGCCAGGAGGGCTCCCTGTACACCACCCCCACAGGCAGAACACAATAGTGCAGCGGGCGGCACTGACTGCTGATGGGGGAATTGAGGGATTTTTTTTTTCTTTCCACCTCTGGTGGAAGGAAAGAAAATCAAATCATCTATGGACTGCTTTAGAGTCCTAAAATGTGGACTGTCCCACTGGGCTCACAAAATAAAGCTAATAAGACAGTATGTCTAGAGTTGCTACCTCATCCCTTTAAACCTGAACACATATTAACCACTTCAGCCCCGGAAGATTTGGCTGCTCAATGACCAGGCCATTTTTTTGGGATACGGCACTGTGCCGCTTTAACTGACAATTGCGCGGTCGTGCAACGCTGTATCAAAACAAAATTGATGTCCTTTTTTTCCCACAAATAGAGCTTTCTTTTGGTGGTATTTGATCACCTCTGCGGTTTTTATTTTTTGCACTATAAACAAAAGAGCGACAATTTTAAAAAAAAAAACACAATATCTTCTACTATTTGCTATAATAAATATCACACATTTTTTATCAAAAAAACATATTTTTTCCTGAGTTTAGGCCGATATGTATTCTTCTACATATTTTTGGTATAAAAAAAAAACGCAATAAGCGAATATTGAAAAAAAAAAAAAGTTATAGCGTCTACAAAATAGGGGATAGATTTATGGCATTTTTATTATTATTTTATTTTTTTACTAGTAATAGCGGCGATCTGCGATTTTTATTGGGATGGTGATATTGCGGCAGACACATCGTACACTTTTGACAAATTTTTTGGACCATTGACAATTATACAGCGATCAGTGCCATAAAAATGCACTGATTACTGTATAAATGTCACTATCAGGGAAGGGGGTTAACACTAGGGGGCGATCAAGGGGTTAACTGTGTTCCCTAGGTGTGTTCTAACTGTAGGGGGGATGGGACTGTCTAGGAGGAGAGAGAGATCGGTGTTCATACATAGTATGAACACATGATCTGTCTCTACTCCCCTGAGAGAATGGGGATTTGTGTGTTTACACCAGACATGTGCGATTAGTTTTGTACGAATCGAAAATTCGTACGAATTTCCGTAAGTTCGTCCATTCGGGAGGATCCGAAATACGAATTGCTATGCTTCCGAATTTTGTACAAAATACGAAATTTTGTTTACGAATTTCGGATCCAAATTCCATTACAACGGAAACGTGACTGGTGTTTTGTTGACCAATCAGAGGTTTTCTTCTGCTGCTGAGTGAGGGTTGGGAAAATGACCTTTTTTAATATGGGAGTGGGAGACTGGTACTGGTAGTCGATGGGAGATTCAGAATCGGACAAAATAAGAATGTTCGTTAATTACGATTATTCGCTATGATGAAGTTAAAAACCCAGGAAGTCAGCACAGGGATGGTGGGAGCCCCTCATAATGAGCACAGCACAGGGATGGTGGGAGCCCCCCAAAATGAGCACAGCACAGGGATAATGATAAATTCATCATAACAAACATTCGTAATTGTTACGAAAAGTTAACGAACCTAACAAAAATTCGTATTTCGTACGAATCCAAATTAAATTTCGGACACGAATTACGAAATACGAATTAAGGGCTAATACGAAATGGAACGGAACGAAACAAAACACATTTATTGACGGCGCACATGTCTAGTTTACAGACACAGATCCCGGTTCTCGCTCTGTCACGAGCCCGGCGGTCATCGCACCCGCCGGGCACTCGCATCAGGTCCGTGAACACGCTGCGGGCGTGCCCCTAGTGGCCAAAAGGTAAAGTGACGTAAAGGTAATGTTGTTTCGCCCAGCCGTTCCATTCTGCTGCGGCTGGTCGGCCAGCGGTTAATTACACAGTTTCTGTGGCTGATTAAGGTGGTAATTAAACCCACTTGTTGACTTATCTGCATTTAATTAGCCTCAGAACCTGTGTAATTAATATGTGTTCGGGTTTAAAGGGATAAGGTGGCAACCTTAAGTATGTCATAGTTCTGCCAAGGCATACAATGTCGCTGTTATGATGCTGAGCCTGAGGACTAATAACATATTGTAAATCCTGTCTTTTTGTCTAGCGGTAAATCCGAACTTTCTTCCTTCGCCACAGATGCTGGGATCTCACAAATCATTATAACTTTATAACAACAGGGCTAATAGGATTTGAAAGACATCTTAATACTCAGTAGACAAATACCGGTTTATAAATTTATGGAAACAGCCTTGAAATGTTTTGTTGATTGGGCCTCTGATGTGCCTGCTGGAAAGAGTTTGTAATTCCTCCAAAAATGATTCCAGAGCCCCGCTGCTCGGTGGAGTATGACAAATGAGTCCGTGTCTGTGGGATGTATATATGCATAGTACACTACTGATTAATGGCTTTTACTTTCACATTGATGATCAATGGAAAGTCCTACTTGGCAGAGAGAGAGAGCAAAAACCAGTGCATTGCAAGCAAACTACTCAATTATAGGGCTACAGTCTATTGAGATTCTGGTGGAAGTGCTCTGAAAATATGTGCATACAGAATCTGCAGATTTTTATTTAAATTTGCATTACGGATAAGTCTAATAGCAAATGTTTATGCCCGGTAGAATAGAACAACATCGTATAGTAGTTGGACAAAATGAGAAAAAAATATGTAACCTAACTGATGAATGATGCAAGTGTAACTATAGCAGCCCGTGCAATGGCGCCCAGAGAGAAAGAAAACGCAGCTCTGCAAAGAGATACTTGATAACATGGCACAATGATCTAGAGAGCTGCAAAAACAATTGTCAAGTATTAAACCCCTTTCACACTGGGGCCCCGTTGGCGCTAAAGCACTGCTCGTTTTAGCGTCACTTTAGTGCTGTTTAAGAAGCTCTTTTCGGCCACTAGCAGGGTGCATTTAACTCCAAAGAAAGGTTAAAAACTCCTGTGTTGCTGCACTTCCGAAATGCTTTTCAGGCGCTTCAGAAGTGATGCCCATTCATTCCAATGGTAGGCAATAGTGGAAATGAACTCTGGACAGCCGCACACCGGGAAAAACATAAAATCCTGTGCTTTTATTAAAACCAAAGATCACCAAAATGAGTGCTTATTCATAGCTGGTTAGCTATGAATAAGCACTAATTTTGGTGCGAAAGGCGTCAGCTATTTTTGTACCCCCCTCATTGCCGTGGATTGTTTTGATGTGATCTTTGGTTTTAATAAAAGCACAGGATTTTAAGTTTTTCCCGGTGTGCGGCTGTCCAGAGGTCCTTTCCACTATTGCCTACTATTGTGATTGTGTTAGCCAGCACCTGGAGCTCCTTGATTGGGAAGACAAGCATTCTCCTTGAAGAGTCGTCCTGAAGCGGTGGTTCTCGTTTTTCTCTCATTCATTCCAATGGGCGGGGGCGTTTTGGGAGTGCTAAATACAGCGTTTCCAAAACGCCCCAAAGACGTTGCTTGCAGGACTTTTCGGAACGCCTGAAAACCGCCCCAGTGTGAAAGGAGTCTTAACATCCCTGGCGGTATTCCCGAGTCTAGCTCGGGTGAGATTTCAGTACCAAAAGCGGTATTCCCGAGCCAGACTCGGGATCGTATTGCATGATCCAGGAAGAGGTTACTTACCTTGTCCCCAGGATCCTGTGATGTCTCCCCGCTGTGATCTGCGAGCCGCCGTGTCTCGCTCGAGCGTTGCAACACACGGGAACGGAGTTCTGCGCCCAATTCAAAAAGTAAAAAACACAGTATATATATATATACAGTATACTGTAATCTTACAGATTACAGTACTGTATCAAATAATTACACACCCCCTTGTGGTTTGTCCAGTGTCCTGTATGCAGTTTTATATTATAAATACTATTCTTTATGCCAGGAAACTGGAGATTGTCCATAGCAACCAAAAAATTTCCATTTACGTCAAAAGTGCTTTTAGACCAGCTAGAAAACAGCGATAATAAATTAGAATCACTTGCAGAATTGAGTGATAGTGATTTGTGGGGAAATTTATCATCAAACACTAAAAGTAATGACAATTCTGCAACTGAGCAAATTTCAGTGTTTTTGATTTGATTACATTATTGAATATTTTTTTATTATTATTATTATATTATTATTTGTTATAATTATTTATAGTTATTTATTATATTATATCTTGTATATATATATATATATATATATATATATATATATATATATATATATATATTATAATTTATGATTTCGTATTTAAAACTTTATCATACCCGGGATGTGTATTAGACTCTGGTTTGTACAGATTTGTTTCAAACGTTTTTATTGAAAAGAATGCAGATGTTAACTCAACAAGGTAAGAATACAGAGCCATTTTGCGGACGCAGCCGCTGTAAAGAATGCAACAGAACGAAAAAACAACACCTGTAGAAATAATACATACATACATTCCTGTACAGGAGTTCAACTGTGTATGATACAGGTAAGTTGATAGAACATTAAGCATAACAGTACTGAGGAGACTATATGTTGATAATCATTCATTTTTCAAAACGAGAAAAGAAAATTAAAAAAGAAAAAGGAAAAAAAAAAAAAGGGGTGTGGTGTGGGAGGAGGGGAGGGACAGATAGGAAAGGATGAGGATGCTACACAATCTATGTTAGTAATTGGATAAATGGACATGAGTAGTGAGGGGGTTTTGAAGTTACGGAGGGGAATAAGTTAAAGCGACCTAGGAATAGAATAAACGGGGGATGGGAGATTCCTGAATTTCGTTCATGTCACCCCCTTCTGTGTGCAGTGATATTCGTTTGTCGTAGTAAAATGGAACCAGGTAGACCATATAGCAGTGAACTTGCATTGCGTGTCATGTGCTTGATGGATCAATTCCTCCATGTCTGCTATTTTTTGTATGCGTATAAACCAGTCGGTTTTAGAAGGCGGGTCAGGGGAGCGCCATTTAACAGGTATGCACAATTTAGCCGCGTTGACCATGTGAAAGGCTAGAGAACGCGTATATGTTTTCGTAGGGATGTCTGAATGGTGAAGGAGAAATTGTGCCGGTGTGTATTCTAGGTCGTATGTGGATATTTGCTTGGTGAGTCGATGGACTTCCTGCCAGAATGGCTGCAGTTTAGGGCATGTCCACCATATATGTAAGAGGGAACCAGGTGCAGTCCCACAGCGCCAGCAAGAAGGTGAAAGGGATGGATAGATGAGATGCAGTTGTAGGGGAGTTCTGTACCATCTTGAAAAGATTTTAAAAGCATTTTCTTGTGTGTGTACATTGACTGTACCCTTGTGAATGCATGTGTAAATGTTTTCCCATTCCCGGTCAGTTAAATCGAGAGAAAGTTCTTGTTCCCATTTGACGCTAGCCCAATTCAGCTTGGGGAGGTGTTCTGAAAATAGTATCATATATGTGCAAGAAATCAGGTGATGAAGAGGTTCAGTACTTAGACATAGGGATTCAAAGGGTGTGGCTGGCCTCGACCAATCCGGTTTCGGACAGATTTTGTCAAAGAAATGTCTGATTTGGACATAAGTCCAGAAGGGGAAAGTGCCAGTTGTCGATTTAGTGGCTAGGTCGGAGTGGGATAATAAGCGTTTGCCTTGAAAGAAATGTGTTGCCCGGACCGTCGTGTGTGGCCATATAGAAAGCAAAAAGGAGGAGGACATTCCTGGAGAGAATTCTGGGTTAAACCTGAGAGGAGTCATGGGGCCCCGAAGTGATGAGATTTTGTATTTAGAACATGTATTATGAAAGGAAGTCAACGTCGGGTGAATGAGCGGGTGCGACTTGTACGCAGTAGGAACTTGGATCGGTAAAATCCAAGGAGTTTGGCCAAGTGGGACGGGTGAAAAGGATTGTTCCAGAGCGACCCAAGCTTTGGTCTTGGAGTGAACATTCCAATCAACTATCCTGCTTAAGTGGCATGCTTGTTGGTACTTTCTAAGGTCTGGGAGACCTATGCCTCCTTTAAGTTTAGGGATGGTAAGTCTGGTATAATTTATTCTAGGGCGTAGTGTACCCCATATAAAATCTGTGCATGCTTTCCTATACGTGGAGAAGAACGCCGGTGGAAGTCTGATTGGAACCGTCTGTAGTAAATAAAGAAGCCTGGGAAGGACGTTCATTTTAATTATGGCAGCTCTTCCGAACCAAGAGAATGTCCCCGAGGACCATTTCTTAAGGTCTTTGATAATATTTTGGAGCAGTGGGAGATGGTTAATAGAGTATAGGTCAGTAAGGGAAGAAGGCAATTTGATTCCCAAATATGTGAGTGAGTGAGTACGCCATTGAAATGGGAAATTAGCTCGACATTGCGTGCATATATCAGGGGGCAGTGTGACATTGAGAGCCTCGGATTTTGCGAAGTTAATTTGTAGATTAGTAAGATAATTAAAAGTTTTGAAGTCATGAAGAAGATTAGGGAGTGTCGTGAGAGGTTTTGTAAGGAAAAGGAGAATATCGTCAGCAAATGCTGCTATTTTGTATTCATGATGGGCAATGGATATTCCTTCAATATCAGTATTTGATCTGAGGCGTCTCAATAGTGGTTCAAGGGTGAGGACAAAGATAAGTGGGGAGAGGGGACATCCTTGTCTGGTCCCATTGGATATGGTGAAGGCATTCGATAGGTGGCCATTGACTCGGACTCTTGCAGTCGGAGTAGAATATAGTGTTTGTATGAAGTGTAACAGGCGTTGGGGGAAACCCATATATCGTAGGGCTTCTATCATATAGTCCCAGGCCACTCTATCGAATGCCTTCTCCGCATCCAAGGAGAGTAGGAAACCCTGTTTGTGATTTGAAGTAAGCCAATGGTGAATGTTTATCGCTTTGAGCGTATTATCTCTTGCCTCTCTACCAGGAATGAAGCCTACCTGATCCAAGTTAATAAGTTGGGGAAGTAGAGGAAGAATTCGATTTGCAAGTATTTTGGAGTACCATTTAAGGTCAACATTGAGAAGAGATATTGGTCTGTAATTTGTGACTAGGGAAGGGTCCTTCCCGGGCTTTGGGATTACTGTGATATGGGCTTCGAGTAGATCTCGAGGGGGTTCAGTAGGTATAGCAAAAGAGTTGAATGCCGAGACAAAAAACGGGGTGAGAAGGTCGGGATATGTTTTATAATATGCTGCAGTTAGTCCGTCGGGGCCTGGACTTTTACCCGGTTTTATTTGTTTCAGCGTGGTGTCTGCTTCCTCGCAGGTTAAGGGACCATCTAGGTTCAGAGCTAAGGAGTTCGAAATCGGAGCGGGGCTGTAAAGCTGTAGAAAGTCTTTGATTGCTTGTTTCCTAGCTGTGTCAGTAGCTGAGTGACCTGTTGGATTTATATTGTAAAGTTGTGAGTAGTAGTTGACAAAACGTTTGGCTATGTCCGGAGTTGCAGTCAGTTTGTGACCCTTAGGATCCGTTAGAAAGTGTACGGTCCTATTAGCTTTTTTGGTTTGTAGGGCTCGTGCCAAGAGTTTTCCTGATTTATTACTATATTCGTAAAAGAGTCGTTGTGAGAGGATGTATTTACGTTTGATTTGTTTGTTGAGTAAGTCTAGTAATTTGCTTCTAGTGTGTATGAGGGTTTGTAGAGTGTCTAAGGCTTGTGATCGTTTGTGTGCAGCTTCAAGTTTTTGGATTTGTGTCGTGAGCTCAAGGATGTGTAGTCGGCGTTGTTTATTGCGTTTGGCCGCAGCTGCTATTAGGATGCCCCTTATAACACATTTATGGGCTTCCCAAGTGATAATAGGGGAAGTGTCGGTGGGATTGTTCTCGGCAAAATATTGTTTAATGCGGAGTTTGACTTCATCCGCAATAACTGGGTCCGTAAGCAGGGAGGGATCAAGTTTCCAGGAGTGTGAATGTGAGTGGGGTTCGGAAAGTGATAAAGACATGGAAATAGGGTGATGGTCTGATAGAAACATGGGGTCTATGGATGTGCTCTTGAGAATGGGTAGGTCGGTTTGTGAGAGGAAAAGGTAATCTATTCTGGAATATTTGTTATGAGGCGCGGAAAAAAAAGTGAAGTCCCTACCATTAGGGTTCAGTGTGCGCCACGAGTCATGAAGTAACAGAGTTTGAAGAAGAGATTTAATGGTGCGCAACGCAGAGTAGGGAAGGGAAGACGTGCCTGCGGAAGTATCTTGGAGTGGGTTAAGGGGTACGTTAAAATCTCCACCTAGGACAAGGATGCCTTCTTGAAATGTGGTGAGGATATCAGTGATGTTGCGGAAAAATGTCACCTGATGAGAATTCGGGGCATATATGTTTGCTAGAGTGATTTTCCGGCCAAAAAGAGATCCTTTGATGAAGAGGAATCGTCCTTCCTCATCTGACATCTGGTCCGAGATCTGAAAGGGACAGTGTTTCGCTATCAATATGGATACACCCTTCGACTTGGACAAAGGAGTGGTAGCATGATATGCAGTAGGGTAGAGAGAGTTTTGGAAGCGTGGCATAGAATCGGTGCGGAAGTGTGTTTCTTGAACGAATATAATGTCCGCTCTGTTGCGTTTCATTGTGAGGAGGAGTTTGGATCGTCGTTCTGGTACATTAAGTCCCCGTGCATTGAGTGAGATGATTTTGAGGGGGGTTTGGTTAACCGTATGTGATGAAGGGTCCATTTGCGTGCAATGGGGAGGGTCTCCGAACGTATGGAGGGGAACCACAGAGAATGAAGTGTCGCGTTCAGTGGTAACGTGGGTGGGTAGGATAATAGGCGAGCGTAGCAGAAGAAGTCAGAGGTAGGACAAGGTATGAGAGGGGAGGGAGGCAGGGGATAGGAGATGAAAGGAGGTGAGAAAGGTGTCGGCAGATAGTGAGAACCTGCTCACCTGTCTAGATGTTATAGCTTCCGCTTGTGCGGAAAAGCCGAAAAGTCAGTGGTAAGATATGAGTTTACGCTTGTAGGTGTGGTTAATAGAAGTGAATTACCACTGTGTGGGGGGAAGAATGTCTTTCGAGAAGTAAAATAAAAGATCGACTGACAGACCGGTAGCCATATAGGGCAAGAGTGTAAGCGTGTATGGGGTAAAATGTTTCATAGGGGGAACAGGTGGGCAGAGGGAGTGTAAACATATGCGATACAAGGAATGTAGAGGGAAGATATTTCATCAGGTCGGCTGTGTTGTGAGAGAGATTCGAAAGAGAATCCCTGTGTTGACTGAAATTCGGGTTTCAATAGGACGAAATCAAATGTCATCAACAATATAAAATAATAACAAGATAAGTAATTAAATGAGAACGCACTGAAAGTGCATGTAGTTTAAGTAATTAAAAACATCTCACAATTAAAAAAAAACAAGAGCATGTAAACCTGTTTTAACATATAACAACCTGTATGTAGGACGTTGTAGAACAAACGGTGTCAGGCGTCCCATGTACGTTTATGTGAAGCTATCAGATGTAGCATAACTTGTTATGTGGCCACAACAACAGGAAATATCGTGTGTAAGAGGTAAGTATTATAACGTTATGGGGTTATGTTGAAAAATGGCATAGTAGAGAAATCTCCTGAGCGTGTAGGACAGCAAGTGTCTGAAAATCATGGAATACAAAGGAATGGGTCACCATCTAGGGGTCATGAAGCCTAGTAATAAGAGGTAGCCCTCACTGCAAATGATAGGCGAAAGTAGATGGCGTTTTAGAATTGTAGTGATGACCTTTCATGTTTAATAAAACAAAACATAATAAGTCCTCAGGAGAGGAGTGACTCAGGCAAGTATAAGATATCATGGGGATGGTAGTAATGGGATGGTAGGAGAGTAGCGTATCATAAAACTCACCTATCAGGCATATGTAGAAGCCTCCGTGCTGTCACTAATGTGATGGGGGTTTAGCCTATATATATGAACAGCATAGAAACATGACAAAATATGATCTTAGAAAGTATGCTCTAAAAAGCAAAAGGCTTTTGGGTGCAAACATTAAACAGAAGAACGTATGTCATGTCATTCAGGAGTGAGGGCATGGCACAGGCATCAGTCATGTGCGGCACAGTATACCTCCTCACAGGGCTCGTGTTTAAAGTTATAGGGAGTACAAGCCAGTTATAAACTTACAGGTATGACCATCATTGAAGCAGAGTGGAATCCGGAACCGGTCAGAGCACAATAGGAGCAGACATTCTGGATAGATAGAAAGTCCATTGAGTGGCAGAGAGGTTCAGGAGGCTTTGAAGGTTGAAGAACATATAAAAGGATATTGCAATGGATAAATATAGACAACCTAAAAAGGAGGAAGAGTAATGCATAGTAGATGCGACCATTCACAAATACATCTAGATGTGTTAGCATGCATAATAGGGAATGGTGCAGAGATATGGAGAAATAGCCGGAGAGTGACCATACAGCAGTCCGTTGCTACTGGTGAAAGTCTAGATGGGATGTGAGGAATTCCAAGAGAACGAAGTGGAAGGCAGGATAGGTCTCTGATGCCCGGGAGAGGAATCATCAGTATTCTAGGGCAGCTTGGGAGGCAAAGAAGTGAGGCATGGAAGAGAGCGTGAAGGTTGCTGAGTGAGGCATGCAAAGCGACAGGTACAGGAAAGAGTAGGAGGTGAGTGTACTTATCTAGATTCAGAAGAAGGACTAGGTGGATCAGCGATCCCAACGTGGTCTTCGGGAAGCGGGAGCCGTTGAGGGGCTGGAGAGGTGTTGAAGAGGCAGAGTAGATGTGGTTCTGGGTGTGGATGGAGAGCGTCTTCGACGATGTCGCGTGTCCTGGGATTCCATCGGCTCTTCTCCTGCAGGTCGTTGATTCAGAGTTAGGGTCTCGAACTCTGCATACCAATCAGGTACAGCTACAAGCGGGACGTCCATAATCTTACAGAAGTTTTCTAGTTCCTCCGGGACTCTGAGGAGAGCAGAGTGTCCATGGTGGGATGCAAACAGGCCGAACGGGAACTTCCATCTATAGTGGATTCCTTTGGCTCGTAGGACATCCAGCAGGGGGCGCAGATCCTTGCGGTGCCTGAGTGTGATGGCCGATAAGTCCTGGTATATGTGGATTACATGTCCCTCATACAGGAGTTGTGCAGCAGCGCGGGCTTTTCTGAGGATGTCTTCTTTAATGTGGAAGTCAACCAAACAACAGATTATATCTCGGGGGGGATCAGAGTCCTTGCTTCTCGGTCTGAGTGCCCTATGGATCCGTTCCATTGCGATGGGAGTTTGACGAGGCTTGTCCAAAATCTGATTAAATAGTTCAGTTACTGTTGAAAGTAAACGATCGGGTTCAACAGACTCGGGGAGGCCTCTCACCCGTAGGTTATGCCTGCGTCCCCTATTATCTAATTCCTCGACGTGTCTCTGTACAGCCCGGAGTTGCATGGTGTGAGTATCCACTTTGTGGTGGACAGACTGGAGAGCAGCGCGGTGGCAGTCAGCTGTACGTTCGACTTCCTGCACTCTGCCCGAGATCGCCTGTATTTCATGGCGGAGGTCCGATATGGCCGTAAAAAGTGTATTCTTGATGTCGGCGGCCACTGTGTGGAGGTCATGCAGGCTGAGTTGTTGTTGAAACGCTGGTTGAGTGTTGTCCGGCATCGGAGGAGTCGGCCCAGTGGTAGTAGAAGTGAGAACGATCTCGTTAGAGATCTGTGAGGAGTTTGAGGGGGAAGAAGAGGCGGCCATGTTGGATCTGTGTGTCCGAAAGATGTCCGGGATATGAGTATTGCGGCCGTGGTTTGTACAGATTTAAGTGAATTATTTCTAAGAATTACAGGCCTACAATATAAAACACCAAATTTCCATGCAAAATAATGGTACCGCTTTCAGCACCTAAAATCTGAAATAATTATACCGCCAGGGAGGTTAAGGAAAAACCATCAAAAAGTGCAGTGTAATACAAATAACTCAATACATCCCCTTACACCTATGGGGTTAATTTACTAAAACTGGAGCGTGCAAAATCTGGTGCAGCTCTGCACAGAAAACAATTGGCTTTCAGGTTTTTTTGTCAAAGCTTAAAGTAGTTGTATACCCCACTTTCACATTTTTACCTACAGGTAAGCCTATATTAATAAGGCTTACCTGTAGGTAAAATGAATATGTCCTAAACTTGTACGGTTTAGGAGATATTCACCTTGCATGCAGCCGCTGACGTCAGCGGAGCATGCGCTCTGAAGGTCCGGTGGATGCTTCCGGAAAATCAGAGATCCTTGCCGGAAAGAGGACTCCTGTGAGCATGACATCATTGTGGCTAATTACACAGGTTCTGTGGCTGAATAAGCAGTGACATGGGCGTGCCCTGCCACTATATATATATATATATATATATATATATATATATATATATATATAAAAATTAAATTTAATTGGTTTAACTATTGGTCAAAAGGAGTTATCCAGCAGGAGACATAGGTGTTGATTTACTATGATCGGTGAGTGTAAAATCTGGTGGCTTCTTACTTCAGCTTGTTCAATTAAAGCGGTTGTATACCTGCAAAAAAAGAAAAAAAACAAGGCATAATGAGCTAGCATTCACCACATACTAGCTCATTATGAAATACTTACCTTAGAACAAAGCGCCGGCATTGCCTCCCGGTCACCACTGAGGGAGCCAACATGTTCCCTGTGCGTTTCTTCTGGGTTTGCGGCTCCGGCGCTGTGAGTGGCTGGAGCTGCAATGACGTCATGCGCACGGGAGTCCTCTTTCCGGCATATATTGTGGGTTATGGCTGTTGCTACTAACAAGAGCTAAGGAGAGGAGGAGACCCGGGGGGAAAAAAACCTGGAGGCACCCTAAGAAGAGGAGATCAGTCCGTTGGTTTTTTTTTTTTTTTATTTATTGAGGGAATTTAACTTGGATGGTGTATGGGAAATATGGGATGCCCAGTAGAATAACAGCAAAATTACTAGGGACAACTAAATACACTCTTTGTACACTCCTTCGGACTCCTCCTGCACAACTCTTGCTTGCAGACTATTGCTCTCTCTCTCTAGAAGCAGCTAGCACATGGTTAGGTCCGACACTGGCTCAGTCAGGCCTTTGCCGGCAGGGATAGGCAGGGACCGTGGGCCCCTATAGTGTAGCAGAAAATATGGAAAAAGTCTTGTTAGTGCTAGCTGTCCTTATGGTGGACTACTGCTCCCAGTCAGTCCTCTTCAGGGCCTGCCAGCCCTCCTGGCTAAAGCTGTCTGACTTCAATGCCTATGTATGACATTGCAATCTCCACTACTGGCTCCACACCCAGCTCTGACTGTTTCCTCTAACTCCTCTCTGGCATGCCTTTACAGTCCTCCTGACTGCACGTGTCACTCACCAGCCCTCCTGGCTGCAACCGGTGGTTCCCTCCTGAAGACTTGCCCTGTAGTACTAGCTCCTGTTGTCCTCCTGTGCCTCCTGTCCAGATCCTTCACGCTTTCTTGATGGGTTTCTGGCCTGCACACGAGTCCAGGCCCAAGGTCACCCCCCCAGACTTGGGAGCTCCCTCAAAGGCCCTGACAGCCTAGTACTCCATCCTCAGTTCTTCCACCCGACAACTCCAGCTGGCATGACCCTGGGTATTTCAAGGAGGCCTGCCCCCTGACAATCATAGTTGGGGATTGGTCAGGGCTCCCTGAGACACCCCAGACAACTCCACCTCTCTTCCATTCCTCTTCTTCTAGGATCCTCAAGAAGAAAGAGGAAGGTGACAGTGGAGTGATGCTGTCTGTGAGTCACAGCTGCTGCCAGCCCACACAGATCAAAACAAACAGGCCTAGCTTCTAGCTAGGCCTTCCTGAATTTGCCTAAATTTACCTGTACTACAAAAATACTTCTAGCACCTACCTAGGTAAAGGGTGCTACAACGTCATCTGTGCATATGCTCTGAAAGTCTGGCCTACCGCGCTGCACCTTCAGAGCCTGTGCCGTAAATGGCAGGTCCCGCATGCATGCGCAGGAGTGGTGTCATTGCGGCTCTGGCTACTTACAGCGCCGGAGCCCACAAACCCAGATGAAACACAAGGGAAGAGGTCAGCTGTCTCAGCAGTGTGCGTGTGGCGCTGAAGGGCTTCGTTCTAAGGAATTTCATAATGAGCTAGTATGCAATGCATACTAGCTCAATATGCCTTTGTCTTACAGGTTGTTTTTTTTTTTTTTTTTTTTCCGTTTTTTTTCTTGGGGTTTACAACCTCTTTAAGTGGTTTGTCTCATTATGTAAACTTATATATTCTAATGGAGAGCTTGAGCTTATAAAAAACAAAAGACTTCCTGGCTGGATCACCAGATGAAAATAGAAGAAAGTAAGCCTAAAAATAAAAATGAATTCAGCCATCACATCTAAGAATTGGTAAGCTGCAATACAATGCTTTTGGGTTTAATGCCGCTTTAAATACTCCACAGAATCTCAAGGCGAAGACCACATTATAATATACAAAGCCAGAGCGACCAATCAAAACTCAGCATTTGCTCATTTACTCTGTATTATCTGGTGAAAGCTGACATGTGCTTTATTTCCAGAGGTTAGTGCCTATAGCGGCAATTGCGGCTGTCATATTCTATTAAATGAACCCGGCACATCTCTGGACAGTGAACTGTACTGAACACATCACATCATTTATGTCTGTCACGTTCCCAATCACCTGCAAGTTGAATTAGGACTAGAAAAATGTCCTCCATTGAATTAGGACTAAGAAAATGGAGAGTATATTTCATTTACATCGCAGAGATTTTTACTCTTATTATGCATAATAAAAGCCTTTTAAATTTGTTAAACATTAAAGCCTCTAAGTAGCTTCCATTGCTATCATTAGCAGCAAAAGTGAAATTGATGATTTCTTTTTTGTGAAGAATATTAGAGTAAATTAACCTTGAACAGGCTGCTGGATTTTTCTCCACAGAGCTATTGAGTCAACACGGCTTCCATCAGGACGGAATATTCAACGTTCCCCTTACAATGCAGTAAATGTAAGTTATAAGATGATCAGTACCCTGGGGCATAATGATACTGTTCCATTGTAGGAAAATTATTTGTTATACCGACGAATAGAGTCCGTTTTAAAGGAAAATAATAACCTAGAAGAGAATCATTAGTATTTATGAGCATGAAAATGGTTATTGTGCTGGAATTTCAGGCAAAACTTTCAGGTGTCATGTAATCAAATATTTAACAGCTTAGTGGATGAGTGCTGAGGAGATTCTAACTCAGCCTAAACATCCCTGTTAAAGGATTAATATATATATATATATATATATATATATATATATATATATATATATATGTGTGTAGAGGCACAGATCACAGATTTTCACGTTGCTGACGAAACGCGTAGGAAGGGACTTTCGCTATTTGAAACGCAGATGTGCATTTTTAAGCCTGTTTGTTTTTGATGTCATGTAAGTGCAATTTCATTGGTAATCCCGTTTAATAAATTCACTATGATCATCTTCCCTATTGCTCTCTATGCAGATTGCCTGCAATACTATTGAGCTTCTTAAAGGCACAGAACTGCTTAAAGTGGTTGTAAAGTCAGAAGGTTTTTTATCTTAATGCATTCTATGCAATAAGATAAAAATCCTTCTGTGTGTAGCAGCCCCCCTCAGCCCCTCTAATATTTACCTGATCCCCATTTCAATCCAGCGACGTCCACAAGTGCATCTGCCATCAAGGACTCTCCTTCCTGATTGGCTGAGACACAGTGCCATTGGCTCCCGCTGCTGTCAATCAAAGTCAGTTAGCCAATGAGGAGAGAGAGAGGGGCAGGCCGAACTGCGGCTCCGTGTCTGAATGGATACACAGAGCTGGGGCTCGGAGTGCCCCCATAGCAAGCTGCTGCTTGCTGTGGGGGCCCTTACCAGGAGGGAGGGGCCAAGAGCATCGACGAGGGACCCAAGAAGAGGAGGATCCATGCTGCTCTGTGCAAAACCACTACATAGGGCAGGTAAGTATAACATGTTTGTTATTTTTGTAGGAAAAAAAATGAGACTTTACAATCACTTCAACCCCTTGGCACAGGCCATACGCCAATATGCGGCCTCTCTGTGTCTGGTCCTTAGCGCCAAGGGACAGCATATTTGCATGAATTGCTGCCTATACACCTGTGCTGAGAGCGCGCACGCTGTACACTCCCAGCAGTTACTGTCGACTAACCGAAAGCTCCCAATCCCTCGTTGCGATCAGGAGTATTCAGTGGTCATGTGATATTAAGCCATGCCCCACCTCCCAGCATCATAAACCTCCTAAAGTCCTGGCGCTAAGAGGTTAAGGGTATAATTGGTCGCATTTCATTCTCGTGTACAAGGGTGACCAGGGGATGGATTAGATGTTGATGGATGCTTACCAGTTGCACCCGAGAGTGTTGCCAAGTTATAAAATAAGCACATTTGACCTTTTTTCATTTAACTGTTTCCTGCCCGGGTAATTGTAAAATGATGTTCAGGCGGGAACCATTATGTTCTGAGAGGACATCATATGACGCCCTCCCAAGAAAAGACTGTGCTCCGACGCGATCTGTCACCCCCTGTGCCTACCCGACACAGCAGATGACTGATCAGTGTACCAGCCTGCTGCTATAAGCAATCATAGTATGTAAAAACATTTTTTTTTTAAAACTGATCACCTCCCTAGAGTGGTACAGTGTGACTATGTATTGCTCTGGTCACAGTATGTAAAAAACGAAATATTTTTTTCTTAATAAAAAAAAAATGTACATACTGTCACCAGTCAGTGTCCCTGGTCACCACCACACCAGTTATACGATGATGATGCTGTACTGCGCTGGTGACAATATGTAAAAAAAATTTAATGTGAAAAAACTATTTATTTTCCTCATCCAAAAAATTGTGATAAAAAATTACAACTTCAAAAAAACGAAATGCCTTGGACTGTCTACTTTCCAAAAAGATCATTTGGGGATATTTGTACAGTCCTGGTATTTTTAGACTTTAAGAAATGAGATCAGGATTGAGCAATTTTCAGATATATCAAATACTTTGTGGACTTTCCTACAGATTGAATAATATATACAGATTTGGGTTATTTTCACCAAAGAAATGTATCAGAATACATTTTGGCCTAAATTTATGAAGAAAGATTTATTTGCAACATTTTATAACAGAAACAAGGTAATTATTTTTTAAATTTTGGCCTTTTTTTATTTGTTTAATAAAAAACCCAGTTGTGATTAAATACCACCAAAAAAAAGTTCTATTTGTGTGGACAAAAATGATAAAAATTTAATATGGGTACAGTGTTACATGACCGAGCAAATGTCATTCAAAGTGCGACACACTTAAAGCTAATAATTGGCCTGGGCAGGAAGGGGGTAAACGTGCCTGGTATTGAAGTGGTTAAAGAGGTCAGTAACTTCTGGTGAGTACAGTGTGCTAACAGTTGGGGCCGAGGAAGAGCACAGTGGTGGCATGACACTTCTTCACTTTATGTTTTGGACTTTTTCACTGAGCACATAATTCTGGCACTTAGTGCATGGATCATATTCACACAAGCTTCTTTTATAGAAATTTATTTGTGTTTTGAATTTTGAGGGTATCACATTGTTTCTGGATTGCATGTATGATAACGTGGCCAGGTACTCCAGGGATAATATCCTTGGGATATTGTGCTTACATCAGTAGGGCAGTGGGCGGCATCAGAAGGGTAGTGGGCAAGGTCAGTAGGGCAGACAACAGGGTCAATAGGGCAGTGGACAGTGTCAGTCAGTAGGGCAGTGGGAGGGGTTTAGCAGCGCAGTGGATGGGGTGAGTAGGGCAGTAGGAGGGTTCATTAGGGCAGTGGGTGGGAACAGTGGGGCACTGGTCGGGGTCAGTCAGTAGGGCAGTGGGTGAAGTCAGTCAGTATGTAGTGTCAGAGAGTAGGGCACTGGTCAGGGGCAGGCAGTGGTGAGGTCAGTTGGGCAGTGGGTGAGGTCAGTAGGGTGCTGGTTGTGGTCAGTCAGTAGGGCACTGGGTGAGGTCAGTAGGGCGCTTGTTGGGGTCAGTCAGTAGGGGAATGGGTGAGGTCAGTAGGGCGCTGGTTGGGGTCAGTCGGTAGGGCAGTGGGTGAGTTCAGAAGGATGCTGGTTGGGGTCAGTAGGGCAGTGGGTGAGGTCAGTAGGGTGCTGGTTGGGGTCAGTCAGTAGGGCAGTGGGTGAGGTCAGCAGGGCAGTGGTTGGGGTCAGTCAGTTGGGCAGTGGGTGACGTCAGTAGGGCAGTGGGTGAGGTCAGTTGGGCAGTGAATTTTTATGAATGGGCTTCTATAACCATGAGAAACACTGGATGATAAAGCCCCACACCCTTTTATAAAAACACATGGCACAGAACCACATGATGCTGCGGCACTATGTAGTTTTGTGCCTGCAAAAAAACGCTGCTTTAATGCGTGGATCACCATGAAGAAATAAAGGCACCCAAGCACGTCAGATAAAGTCCAGCGCATTTCTGTGCGATTCCTGGTGGCCCTGAGAATGTCACACACATTCCTCCTCACTCTGCACATCCCATAACCTTACCACACTCACAGTCCAGGACCCCTTCCTGGCACAAGTATAACCTTCATGTCCCAAAAGCAGCATGTTTTTTAGACTGGTAGAGTGACCCTTGAGTGGTTGAGTTGGAAATAGGACCAACAACACATACTGTACATAATTGTGTGGGGGGGGGGGGGGGGGGCTATTGGAATTTTTTTTGAAGGAACGTTTGTTGGTAGCAACAGAATTCAACAGAGCTTACATCGAAGGAAGACTATTCTAAAGTGGTTGTAAAGGCTGAAATTTTTTACCTTCATGCATTCTATGCATGTGGCCCCTTTCACACTTGTACAACTTGTCCCACGATTTGGGACTGCAAAGTAGCATGACAAGTCGTTCCATGATTTCTAATGACAACCATTCATATTAGTACGACTTCAAGTCGTACCGACTTCAAAGTAGTCCCTGCACTACTTTGGTCCAACTTTTATCCTTCAGCCCAGAGTGTTGACTCAATGCTCTCTCCTGCTCTAATGCAAGTTGTGCGGTGTGCCACTACTTATATTGGCATGGGGTGGGGTCACCACGTGACGTCATGCGGAGGCCCCACCGCTCATGACTTTACCACCTAGGACATGATGGGCGGTTGGGCGGTAACATAAGGGGCGGGCCTCCGGTGACCCCGCCCCATGCCATTATAAGTAGTGGCACACTGCGCTACCGGCATTAGAGTGGGAGAGAGCATTGAGTCAACATCGGAAGAAGAACAGAGGGAGAAAACAGCGGAGAAGACCCAGCAGAGGGAGAAGAACCGGAGAGGGCTAGAAGACTTTAGAAAGATGGAAAGATTCATACCAGACAGTGCCTTATATTAGAAAAAAAAATATAAAAAATATATATGTGTTGACTGCGCTCCCTTGTGTTATGTGTTTTTAAAGTGCTTCAAGCAAAATATGCATTTAAATATACCACAATAAATTTATAAGTTTGTATACATTAGTGATAATAGAAGTAATAATAATAATTAATAAAAATCAATAAAAATCAATATTTTCTTCTGCTGTTCACCCGTGACTTCCAATATTAATTATTGCATGCCAAAAAAAAACTAAATTAATTTAGGCAAAACAAACCAAACGAAACCAAAAAACAACAAAACAATAAATGTCCGTAGTAATTTCTGCTGGTGCTGAGAAAGCAATCTTCAGCATAAAAGTGTTTCAATCTTCCTAATTCCTGTGTGCGTGCTGCCTTTATTCACCACTATAGTGACGATACCACCACCACCATAAGAATTGGCCACTCACCAGATGTTAATATAATGAATGCCTTTGGTTCATTAGTAGGGATAACCACTCCACTCCTCTCAGGTCTATGCTGTTTCCAATATACAGATTTACCAATGTTTTTACCTTTTTACCATTTGTTTTTACCTTTTGTTTTTACCTTTTTATAAATAAAAGCACAGACATACTGCGCAATGATCGTTGTTCATTTTTTATGAGGTTAGACATTGGTAAATCTGTATATTGGAAACAGCATAGACCTGAGAGGAGTGGAGTGGTTATCCCTACTAATGAACCAAAGGCATTCATTATATTAACATCTGGTGAGTGGCCAATTCTTATGGTGGTGGTGGTATCGTCACTATAGTGGTGGATAAAGGCAGCACGGACACAGGAATTAGGAAGATTGAAACACTTTTATGCTGAAGATTGCTTTCTCAGCACCAGCAGAAATTACTACGGACATTTATTGTTTTGTTGTTTTTTTGGTTTCGTTTGGTTTGTTTTGCCTAAATTAATTTTGTTTTTTTTGGCATGCAATAATTAATATTGGAAGTCACGGGTGAACAGCAGAAGAAAATATTGATTTTTATTGATTTTTATTAATTATTATTATTACTTCTATTATCACTAATGTATACAAACTTATAAATTTATTGTGGTATATTTAAATGCATATTTTGCTTGAAGCACTTTAAAAACACATAACACAAGGGAGCGCAGTCAACACATATATATTTTTTATATATTTTTTTCTCATACTTTTTTACAGGTTTTAATCTTAGTAGAACCTTATTTGACTGCAGCACACCACACAAATTCACACATCTTCACAAATTTGGATGGTTTGATTATAATATTATTTTAATTTGCGCCGGTAGACAATTATTTTAGAGTGCCTTATATTGTCAAGGATCAAAGTTGGATCCCTGTTCATTAAAGTCGGACTACAAGTCGCAGGGCAAAGTCGGATCCATAGTCGTACGACTGTTGTCAAAATCATGGGAGGGAGAGAAGGAGGGAGGAGGAGGGAGCCCCACGGTGATGTCACGGGCAGCGGCCCGGACTCCCGGAAGTGGGAACAGGATACCTGTCAAAGACTGGTATCCTGTCCCCCCTCCCCCCGAAAGGTGGCAATTGTGGCACCGGAGGGGGGAGAAGAGACAAATGAGCGGAAGTTAAACTTTTGGGTGGAACTCCGCTTTAAGAAAAAAAACTAGTGTACAGGGTCCCCCCCCCCATGCACTCTATGCATGAAGGCAACAAACCTTCCATGTGCATTGCCCCCCCCCCCCAATACAGCCCAATTTCGATCCAGCGATCTGCAGGAGACCCAAGGCTCTTCCTCCTGATTGGTTGAGATTCAGCAGCAAGAGCCTGCTGCTGTAAATCACAGCCATTGAGGCAGGGGGTGGGGCTGAACCGCGCTCTCTGTGTCTTATGGACATAGAGAGCCAGCTCGGGAGCCAGCATGCATGTGTGCCCCCACAGCAAGCGGCAAAGAAGAGGGGCCCACAGTGCCGGCGGAAAACCCGAGAAGAGGAGGATAGGGGCTGCTCTGTGCAAAACCACTGCACAGAGCAGGTAAAAATGACATATTTTTTTTTCCTTTACAATCACTTTAAACTGGAACCAACGCTTTGCTGCTATTCACTGCGAGCAGGCAGGCTCTTTATTGCCGAAGAGACATGCAATGGGGTTGATTTACTTAAAACTGGAGAGTGCAAAATCTGGTGCAGATCTCTTGATTGCTTTTAGATGTTAACCCCTTCCCAGCTAGTGTCATTAGTACAGTGTTAGTGTACAGTATTATCACTCATCACTATATTAGTGTCACTAGCAATGTCATTGTCAGTTAGTGACCCTCCCATGTTAGTTAGCGCCTGATTGACTGCCGCCCTATCACAGTCCCTCTCATAGGCGTGCACAAGGTAGGGTTGCCACCTCATTCCTTTAAAACTGTTAAAAACACATAATTATTACACAGGTTCTGTAGTTGATTAAGGTGGTAATTAAACTCACTTGGTGCCTTATCTGCATTAAATCAGTCTCAGAACCTGTGTAATTCATATGTGTTCGGGTTTAAAGGGATGAGAGGGCAACCTTGGCGCAAGGAGTGTGCCTGGGCACACCCTAATTACCCCCTGTTAGTGTAGATGCATGCTGGCTGTCTCCCAAGTTCTCCTGTGAAATGCTGCAAGAGTGTATAGCACTTTCACATTGAGCAGATAGCCAGGCTTGTAAGAGCAGCTCAGTGCCTTAAACTGTCATGTAATGTCCCTGCTTGCAGAGACTGTCAAAACTCGGCGGTGATGTCGGAGGTGGGCGGGGCCGAACAGCTATCATACACCAGCCAACGGGATAGGGGCTGGGCGAGCTGCTCTGTGTATGTGGCTCTGCCCCTTTTTAAGCAGTTCAATCATTGGCTGGTGGTTGATGGCTGATAGAAAGGGGCGGAGCCACAAACACGGAGTGGCCTGCCCAGACCCTATCCCCTTGGCTGGTGTAGGATAGCTGTTCAGTCCTGCCCACCCCCCACATCACTGCCGAGTTTTGTCAGATAGTCTCTGCAAGCAGGGACATTACATGACAGTTTAAGGCACTGAGCAACTCTTACAAGCCTGGTGATCTGCTCAATGTAAAACTCCCCCTCTCCTCTATCAGTGCCAATTAATGCCAATTGTCAGTGCCAGTCAGTGCCACCTGTCAGTGCCAATCAGTTCTAATCAGTGGCATATGTCAGTGCCAATCAGTGTCAACCAATGCCACCTATCAGTGCCAATCATTGCCTATCAGAGCTGCCTATCAGTGCCCATCACTGTTGCCTATCAATGCGGCCTATCAGGGTCAACCAATGCCACCAATCAGTGCTGCCTATCAGTGCTGCCAAATAGTACTGCCTATCATTGCCAACCAATGCCACCTATCAGCGCTGCCTATCAGTGTCAATCAGTGCTTCCACTCAGTGCCACCTATCAGTGCCAATCAGTGCCCATCAGTGCTGACTATTAGTGCCGCCTATCAGTGTCTATCGGGGCTGCCTATCAGTGCCACTAAATGCTGCCAATCAGTGCTGCCTATCAGTGCCAATCAGTGCTGCTCATCAGTGCCACCCATCAGTGCTGCCTATCAGTGTTTCCAATCAGTGCCACCTATTAGCACCACCAAGCAGTGCCAATCAGTGCTGTCAAAGAGTGCAGCCTATCAGTGGCCATTAGTGCCGCCAATCAGTGTCACCTATGAGTGCTGCCTATCAGTGCTACAAATCAGTTCCCATCAGTGCTGCCAATCAGTGCCGATCAGTGGTGCCTATCAGTGCACTGTGTGCAGGGATGGGGAGATGAACTCAGCAACCAGGCACATTTTCTAAGGGGGGCCGGCCTGGTGGGGCACAACTGAAATCTGTTGATGTTTATTAATGCCACATGCCGATCTTTAGTATAATAGGTAATCACCACACCACTATTTACAATAAACTACTACTACTAAACTACTGGAGGTAAAATAAAAAAGTGTCAGGGAAAGGCCTGCTGCTAAGCCCTGTTATGTGTTCCCACACCACAAAAAAAAAGTGCAGCACTAACTTACTAATCAATAACTTAACAATAATGGTGGAATCTCTTATGTATGGAAATCTCAATAAACTTCAATAGTACCACAATACCGGTGATATGTAACGTCACATATAATACACATCAAACTGAAAAAAGACATAAAAAATTAAACTTAGCAGGAATGGTGAAAACCCCTCTGCAGATAATTGCAATACAAATGAACTTCAAGTGCAACAACTTTTTAGTTGGGAGATTCGCACTATTATAGTACTTTAGAATCTTTATTTTTTTTTTAGATTGTTAAATTTAATTCTATGTGTTTTAGTTATTATTATAATGTGAATTTTTGCACTTGAAGTTAATTTTCCACCACCCCTGCTAAGTCCATGTCTTTATGGACCTTGCTTTGTGCACTGGTGCCCAGTGATGTTGGAACAAGAAGGGGCCATCCCCAAACTGTTCCCACAAAGTTGGGAGCATGAAATTGCATCCAAAAATATAGAGAATATACCAAATCAAATCATTATTCAACCAAAAAATAAAATAAAAGCCTCATGCATGTGTCCTGCTTCTTAACCACTTTCTTACTGGGCACTTAAACACCCTTCCTGCCCAGACCAATTTTCAGCTTTTGGTGCTCTCACACTTTGAATGACAATTACTCAGTCATGCAACACTGTACCCAAATACATTTTTGTCCTTTTTTTCCCACAAATAGAGCTTTCTTTTGGTGGTATTTGATCGCCTCTGGGTTTTTTTTTTTTTTTGCGCTATAAATTAAAAAAGATCGAAAATTTTGAAAAAAAAAAGCATTTTTCTTTGTTTTTCTGATAAAATTTAGCAAATTATTAATTTTTCTTCATAAATTTTGGCCACAATTTATACTGCTACATATCTTTGGTAAAAACAACCCAAATTATTGGATATTATTTGGTCTTTGTGAAAGTTAGAGAGTCTAAAAGCTGTGGTGCGAATTATACAAAATTGATCACACCTGATGTACTGGTGGCCGATCTCATTTCTTGTGACCCGAACAAGCCAGGAAAGTACAAATACCCCCCAAATGACCCCTTTTTTTGAAAGTAGACATTCCAAGGTATTTAGTAAGAGGCATGGTGAGGTTTTTGATGTTGTCATTTTTTCCCACAATTCTTTGCAAAATAAATTATTTTTTTATTTTTTATTTTTTCCCCACAAAATTGTCATTGTAATAGGTTATTTCTCTCACATGGCATGTGTATACCACAAATGACACCCCAAAATAAATTCTGCTATTTCTCCTGAGTATTACGATACCACATGTGTGGGACTTTTCCACAGCCTGGCCACTTAGAGAGGCCCAACATGCAGGGAGCGCCATCACATGTTCTAGGAGCATAAATTACACATCTAACTTGTTGACTACCTAGTACACTTTTAAAGGCTCTGGAGCACCAGGACAATGACACTGACGTGGCACTGATGACAGATGGCACTGATACGCGGCACTGATGACACGTGACACTGATGTGGCACTGATGACAGATGCCACTAATACGGGGCACTGATGACACGTGACACTGATGACAGATGGCACTAATATGTGGCACTGATGACAGATGGCACTTATACGTGGCACTGATATCATGTGGCACTAATACGTGGTACTGATGAGAGATGGCACTAATACGTGGCACTGATGAGAAATGGCACTAATACGTGGCACTGATGACAGATGGCACTGATACGTGGCATTGATGACACGTGAAACTGATGACAGATGGCACTGATACGTGGCATTGATGACACGTGACACTGATGACAAATGGCATTGATGACACGTGACACTGATAACAGATGGCACGTGACACTGACAGGTGGCATTGATGACAGATGGCACTAATATGTGGCACTGATGACACGTGACACTGATATGGCACTGATGACAGATGGCAGTATGTGGCACTGATGACACGTGGCACTGATGACAGATGGCACTTATACATGGCACTGGGGACAGGTGGCACTGGGGACAAATGGCACTGGGGACAAATGGCACTGACAGATGGCACTGGGGACAGGTGGCACTGACAGATGGCACGGGGACAGGTGGCACTGACAGATGGCACGGGGACAGGTGGCACTGACAGATGGCACGGGGACAGGTGGCACTGACAGATGGCACGGGGGACAGGTGGCAGAGGGGACAGGTGGCAGAGGGGACAGGTGGCAGTGGGGACAGATGGCAGCGGGGACAGATGGCAGCGGGGACAGGTGGGACATTTTTTTTTTTCATTTTTTTTTTTTTTTTACTCACGGCTGCTGCAGCCGTTCATCTCTCCCTCCTCACACGCTGTCTCTGTGTGAGGAGGGAGAGCGGCTCTGACAGATGATCTCATATGTTTACATATGAGATCATCTCTCATTGGTCACGCCGATCGCGCTGTGATTGGCCGTTTACAGTGATCTGTGACTGGCTGTGTCCGAGGGACACGGCCAGCACAAAACTTACCCGATGCGCGCTCTCAGGAGCGCGCATTGCGGAAGGAAACAGGAGGACATCCAGGGACGTCCTCCCGGCAGGGAGCGCCCGCGCTGCAGCCGTCTTTCGGCTATAGCCCGGGCGCAAAGAGGTTAATATAGGGGGTCAACAATGCCAAGAGTTGGTGAAAGCAGGGGTCCGTCATTCGGAGATAATTCCGAAAATCATCCGGATTATTCTCCTGGAGCTCCCGCAGCAAAGGCATATGACATAATTGGTCACGATTAATAAAGCAAGCAATTTTTGGTCCAAGAAATCCTCCTCCTTCTGTTCAAACATGTGTGTTTGAGCTTTGGGGTGCACACCCTAATGCAAAAAAGCTGCGCACACCTATAGTCACGCTACTACACTACTACATGTGCACTTGGAAGTGCAGTCACTGTAGATCTGAGCGGAAGATCTGAAATGAGGGGAAGCTCTGCTGTTTTTATCTTTCAATCATGTAGAAGAAAAAATGCTGTTTTTTATTTTCCTTGCATGTCCCCCTCAGATCTACAGTGACTGCACTTCCAAGTGCACTTGCAGTGCAAAATAAACCCCTATAAGTCATTGATTACTGCTATTACAATATAGTGTCTATTGCTTAGTTAATTCCAGTTAATTCCATAGTTTGTAGATGCTATAACTTTTGCACAACCCAATTAATATACACTTACTGGGATTTTTTTTTTTTCTTTACCAAAGACATGTAGCAGAATGCATTTTCACCCAAATTAACCGCTTGCCGACCAGCGCACGATGATATACGTTGGCACAATGGCACGGCTGTGCAAATGGGCGTACAGGTACGTCCCCTTTAAGAAGCATTGTTGGCGTGCGTGCCGGGTGCTCAGTGCCTGCGGGACCCGCGGACTCGATGTCTGCCAGTGTCCCGCAATCGTGTCACGGAGCGGCAGAGTGGGGAGATGCCTATGTAAGCAAGCATTTCCCCATTCTGCCTAGTAACATGACAGAGACCTACTGCTCCCTGTCATTGGGAGCAGTGATCGCTGTCATGTCCTAGGTAGCCCACCCCCCCCCCACAGTTAGAATCACTCCCTAGGACACACTTAACCCCTTGATCGCCCCCTAGTGTTTAACCCCTTCTCTGCCAGTGTCATTTACACAGTAATCAATGCATTTTTTTAGCACTGATCGCTGTATAAATGACAATGGTCCCTAAATATTGTCAAAAGTGTCCGATGTGTTCGCCATAATGTCGCAGTCACGATAAAATCGCTGCCATTTAAATTACTAATATAATTACTAATAAAAAATTAATAATAAAAATGCCATAAATCTATCCCCTATTTTGTAGACGCTCTAACTTTTGCGCAAACCAATCAATATACACTTATTGCAATTTTTTTTACCAAAAATATGTAGAAGAATACATATCGGCCTAAACTATATATTTTTGGGGGATATTTATTATAGCAAAAAGTTAAAAATATTGCTTTTTTTTTTTTCAAAATTGTCATTTTTTTTATTTATAGCGCAAAAAATAAAAACCGTAGAGGTGATCAAATATCACCAAAAGAAAGCTCTATTTGTGGGGAAAAAAGGGACGTACATTTTGTTTGGGTGAAACCCCGCACAACCGGCGCAATTTTCAGTTAAACCGACGCAGTGCCATATCACAAAAAGTGCTCTGGTCAGGAAGGGGGTAAATTCTTCCGAGGCTGAAGTGGTTAATGAAGAAATTTCATTTTTTTTATTGGAAAGTGGAAAATATATATACCGTATATACTCGAGTATAAGCTTTTTCAGCACATTTTTTTGTGCTGAAAGTGCCCCCCTCGGGTTATACTCGAGTCAAGCACTTTTCTGCAGCAGAGAATGACATTTTCCGACCTGACTTTGGGGCCCCCTATCTCGGAGCCACTTGATGCTAGGAACCCCAAATTTGGTGTGCAATCCCAGTGGAACTAGCACTACAACATATCCAAATTTGGGGTTCCAAGTGGCCCAGAGATACGGGGCCCCAAAGTCGGTCAACTGTGTCCATCTGCAGCAATGTCATTTCAGGACCCTTTGGGTCCAGAGACCCCAAATTTTGGCTGCAGCTAGGGGGCATCTAGGAACCCTTAACTACCAAGTTCGGGGGACCTATGGCTGTAAATGGGCACAGTGAGGCATGCAAATGGGCACAGTGAGGCTGCAAACGGGCATTGTTGACCCTCTTTTACACTTACAGTAGCTGCGCATTTCTCATCCTAGGCTTATACTTGAGTCAATACGTTCTCCCAGTTTTTTGTGGTAAAATTAGGTGCCTCGGCTTATATTCGGGTCGGCTTATACTCGAGTATATATGGTATATATTTTTTTAAAAAGTATTTTTTAATTTATATAGCAAAAAATAAATAAATAAAAATAAACCCAGTGGTGATCAAATACCACCAAAAGAAAGCTCTATTTGTGTGAAGAAAAAAAAAAAAGATAAAAATGTTATTTGGGAATAGTGTTGCATGACCGAGCAATTGCCAGTAGCACAGTGCTGTATAGCAAAAATGGCCTTGTCACGAAGGGGTAAAATTTTCCAGAGGTCAAGTGGTTAAAGCAAAAGTGACTGTATACTAATGCTGTATGCATTACTCTGTCTACGAAGCATTGATGCATACTCTGCAAAGCTGATTTATGCAATTACTCAATGGTCAAATCCTTACAGTCGGGTTAATCAAATTCTCTGCGCATTGAAATGTGTATTTTTGGCTTGTGAGGCAAGGACAACATGCACTTCCCCACGGGGTCAAACAAGCTGTGAATGTACAATGAGTCTCCGATGCTCTTCTTCCCCACAATGCATACTTATTTTATTCATTTAATCACTTTCGTTTATGAATTGGCAAATCAACGGCAACCTTTCCTACAAAGGGGCAACCAAGAGATTTGTAATTCTCCACTTAGTACAGCCGATATTTGTGTAATTACTCATTTTATCCAGAACACCTTCGCTGGCCTGATAAAAATGGCTTTTTACTGTTGTGTAGTGCAGAATCTCATTTTTTATATTAGAGACAGGAGTTGTAAGCTGATTTTTTTTTTTTTAATCTATCTTAATAGGATTGGTAAAATTAGAAAGGACTAAGTGCACTGACCTGTTATCTGGTTAAGGAAAACCGTTTCCAATAACTTGTGAACCACCTGGAAATGCAGCTGTTAGTGGCATCATGCATTCCACTAAACCATTTATGTAAAACAAATTACACATAGGATAATCTGGCTTGTACTATAGATCTAAAGGGCATCACTCACGAGGCACAGATCAATAAGCTTGGATTGTTGGCATCTGGCAAAAGGGCCGGTGAGTCAGAACGCTGAATCTCATATAATCCTGTATTGATAAAAAAGCAAAAGGGACCCTCTACCATATCAGCAGATGACATTATAGGCTTTTGTAGCTAAGCAAACTTTAGTTACAGCACAAATGTGAATTGCTGTTTTTACATGCCAGGGCTGTTTTTTATGATCCCAGTACAACATTGCTAGTCAGATCGGTGACCATTTACAACAGCCTTTCTCAACCTTTTTAACATGGAGGAATTGTTTAGATTAGGGATGCACCGATACCCAGAGGTGTAGCTTGAAGCTTGTGGGCCCCGATGCAAAAGTTGACCTGGGCCCCCCCCCCATTACCTCCAACGTGCGTGAAGATACATCCACCGCACGCCAAGATACTCAAAGTGGCTTAAGAGTTTTGAGTTCCCAAAGTTCCTCTTTACATGAGAGGACAGGGATTACCTCTGGAGAATCAGAGGACTGGGATCCCCGCTGGAGAATCAGAACACAGGGACCCCTGGCAGGTAACTTGGCAGAGCTCCTTTCCCATCCCAGCACTGTATACAGCTCCCCCACACACACACACACACACACACACACTACACAGGGCTGAAATTACATTCCTTTACACACAGTCTGTCAGTCTTCACAGGGTGTATCTGGCTGTTATGTTGCCCTTCTGACTTGTGAAATCCCCTGGTCAGAACGGCAGTGTAGTTGCAGTAGGCAGATACACCCTGTGCAGATCATGGCTAACTGGCTGCGTTGTAAAGGAATGTGATTTCAGCCCTGCGGAGGAGGAACAGTATAGAGTACTGTAATGGGAAAGGAGCTCAGCAGCCGGGCATAGCATGCAAGGTGGAGGGGTGGTCAGGGGGCTTTGGGGGGGGCAACTTAGATCTGGGAGGGCGAAGACATGTGACACAAGATCTGGAGCCTGCATCCCTTCAGGGGCTCCCCGAGGAGGTGTTAAGGGATTTTTTAGCAATTTCTGAAGGTTTCTCTGTCAGTGTTGGTAGGTGTTGGGGAAAGGTCACCTCCCGGAGGTGTGTGTCTTTTCCCCAGTTGTCAGGGAAGTGGGGTAAGTAGACATCCCCGGGTGGGGGGGTACAGAGAATCCC
Source organism: Lithobates sylvaticus (assembly GCA_028564925.1). Taxonomy (NCBI): domain Eukaryota; kingdom Metazoa; phylum Chordata; class Amphibia; order Anura; family Ranidae; genus Lithobates; species Lithobates sylvaticus. The sequence continues at coordinate 161,721,045 of CM053034.1, read as the reverse complement.
AGCTGGTGACTAGGAGACACTGAGCAGTCATACCTCACCAGTGACATCGGTCCCATTGTGGCTACAGGACGGCACTTTCCTCCTCTTGCCTCGCTGAGCTCGGTTACCATTCCATGTTGCCAGCACACAGCACAGACACTTCCCCATCCTCGGCTGTTCTCACCTTGTGCTCCTCTCCATTCAGGAAATGGCTCACAGCTTCTCCCCAGCCAATGGGAACAGAGGGGTGTGGACTGTGGAAGGCAAAGTAGAAGCCCAGTACTGGAGGGTGGCTATGGGGCCCTAGGGAAGTTTGGAGCTGGATTTTGTGGAGGATATGATAATATGACAGGAAGGCTGCAGGGGCCCCCTGGAGCTAGGTGTGGGGTTGCGATTGTGACCCCTGCAATCCCTTATGCTACGCCCATGCCGATACCAGTTTTTTATGAATGAGTACCAATACTTTATATCAAGTACTCGTCAATACCAATTACCAATACCTATTTTTTTTGTGCGGTGTGATTTGAGCCCATACAAAATGAATGGGCTCAAATCTCACAGCAAAGAATTTCATGTCATTTGAACAGGAATGCGGTGTGATTCCTGACCAAGTCACATGAAGTTTCCCGCACTGCTCCTGTGTGAACCCAGGCTGAAGTCACTATGACAAGCCTGGGTTCCCACAGGAGTGGTGCGGGAAACTGCACGGGAAACTGCATGTGATTTAGACAGGAATTCGGGATTCAGACAGGAATCACACTGCATTCCTGTTCAAATCACATGAGATTTTTTGCAGTGCGATTTGAGCCCATTCATTCATGCACAATTCTTTGACCGTGCACCACACAGGAAAGTACGTTAGTGTGCTGTAGCTCATTGTGCTCCAATGAACATCCATTGCAAGGTGCGTTGGGATGCCATTTATAAAAAAAATGGCACTGCATCTCACCAACACAAGTAATGTGTGTTGCAATAATGCGTACAGTAACGTATGTGTTACCACCAAACATTGGGTGCTATTCAGAATAAATGGAACTGCATTGTATCAACTCAAATAAGGTGTGGTGCCGTGTACTACAGCAACAACATGGTGTGAACCAAGCCTAATATTTGGGTAAGTGTCATGTTGGGCTGTGTCAAAGCTTACACCTGTTTCCCCATACCCAGAAGTACAGAGTATCTCCAAAAAGCCTGACAAATGAATAGAACGGTGGAGACACACAGCTAAAGTTTATATTGGCTGTAGTGGGGTGTTTGTAAGAGAACCGGCTCCTTTCAAAGGAGAACTTCACCTTTAGGCCCCTTTCACACTGGGGCGGGAGCCGCGGTGATGGTAAAGCAGCGCTATATTTAGCGCTGCTTTACCGTTGTTTTAGCCTTGGTATTCGGCCGCTCGCGGGGCGGTTTTACCCCCCGCAAGCAGCCGAAAAATACACCGCTCCTATACCGCTCCAAAGATGAGACTTTTTTTACCGTCCTGCTAGCGCACCGCTCCAGTGTGAAAGCCCGCCGGCTTTCACACTGGAGTGAATGGGGCCGGTTTTTTCAGGCGTGTACAGGCGCTATTTTTAGCGCTGTACCGCCTTAAAACCGCCCCAGTGTGAAAGGGGTCTTAGGGAAGATAATCTTTAATAAATACCCTCCCCTCTGTTCTAGAGATCTTTCCTCTGACAAGGTCCCAGCTAACTCCTTTTCATGCATGATTCCGCAGCCCCATTAATTTCTACAGGTAAGCCGACAGTGATCAGTTCGTGCCTTCAAATAGTACTAAATGCTTAAATTTTTTTACCTTGATTACATTTGTTAACTAGTTAAGCATATAAAAATAAATGTTCAGAAATATGTTGTTTCCTCCCTACCCCCACAACCTCTGGGTTTCTGTGCGCCACTTCCCCAATGTCTCTTCGGGGAGCCCACAGTCAACACTTAAGAGAAAGTTCCCCTTTTCCCCTCCTTAGGACTACCTGTCCCATAATCCCACAGTGACCACTGCACATGTGTGCCCCATCTTTTCTGTCCTGGCTGCATTCCCCCTCCTTGGTACTACATTTCCAAATATTTGACCAGGGCTACTGTACCTGCGTGCCCCATATAGTCCTTCCTGACATCCTGTGCATATCAGGGCAGGAATTGTGAAAGCGTCAGGGCTAGGGTTGTCACCTCATCCTATTAAAACCAAACACATATTAATTACACAGGTTCTGTGGCTGATTAAGGTGGTAATTAACAGCTTGCCGACCAGCCGCCGCCATTCTACTGCGGCAGGTCGGCGCGAACCCATGAGCCGTCGTAGCTACACGTGTGTGTGTAAGCACACAAATCCCCGTTCTGTGAGGTGAGACAGATCGTGAGTTCCTAATAGCTAGGAACCACGATCTATCATTTCCTCTAGGTCAGTCCCCTCCCCTGCAGTTAGAAACAAAGTTAACCCCTTGATCGCCCCCTAGTGTTAACCCCTTCCCTGTCAGTGAAATTTTTACAGTAATCAGTGCATTTTTATAGCAAATGCCAATAGTCCCGAAAATTTGTCAAAAGTGTCCGATGTGTCCACCATAATGTCGCAGCCCTGATAAAAATCGCAGATTGCCGCCATTACTAAAAAAAAATGCTATAAATCTATCCCCTATTTTGTAGACGCTATAACTTTTGAGCAAACCAATCAAAATACGCTTATTGCGATTTTTCTTTAACCAAAAATATGTAGAAGAATACATAAACTGAGGAAAAAAATAGCTTTTTTTTAAAAAAAAAATGAGGATATTTATTATAGTAAAAAGTAAAAAATATTGTGTTTTTTTCAAAATTGTCGCTATTTTTTTGTTTATAGCGCAAAAAATAAAAACCGCAAAGATGATCAAATACCAGCAAAATAAAGCTCTATTTGTGGGGAAAATAAGGACGTCAATTGTGTTTGGGGGCAGTATTGCACAACCGCGCAATTGTCAGTTAAAGCGCCTCAGTGCCGAATCGCAAAAAAATTCAGCAGCCAAATCTACTGGGGGCTGAAGTGGTTAAACTCACTTGGTGCCTTATCTGCATTAAATTAGCCTCAGAACCTGTGTACATTATAGGTGTTCGGGTTTAAAGGGATGAGGTGACAACCCTAGTCAGGGCTTGGAGTCCCGGGAGTGCGCATGCAAGGGTGGCTCCAGTGGGGCTGCATAGGACACTGTAATGCTGCGTACACACGAGCGGATTTTCCGTCGGAAAAATCTTGGATGGTTTCTCCGAAGGAATTCCGCTCAAGCTTGGCTTGCATACACACGGTCACACAAAAGTTTGCTGAACTTTCGACCGTCAAGAACGCGGTGACGTACAACACTACGACGAGCCGAGAAAATTAAGTTCAATGTTTCCGAGCATGCGTCGAATTGTTTTCGAACATGCGTAGGAATTTTGCACGTCGGAATTGGTACAGACGATCGGAATTATAAGGACTTCAATTGTGTTTGGGGGCAGTATTGCACAACCGCGCAAATGTCAGTTAAAGCGCCTCAGTGCCGAATCGCAAAAAAATTTAGCAGCCAAATCTTCTGGGGGCTGAAGTGGTTAAACTCACTTGGTGCCTTATCTGTATTAAATTAGCCTCAGAACCTGTGTACATTATAGGTGTTCGGGTTTAAAGGGATGAGGTGACAACCCTAGTCAGGGCTTGGAGTCCTGGGAGTGCGCATGCAAGGGTGGCTCCAGTGGGGCTGCATAGGACACTGTAATGCTGCGTACACACGAGCGGATTTTCCGTCGGAAAAATCTTGGATGGTTTCTCCGAAGGAATTCCGCTCAAGCTTGGCTTGCATACACACGGTCACACAAAAGTTTGCTGAACTTTCGACCGTCAAGAACACGTGATGTACAACACTAAGACGAGCCGAGAAAATGAAGTTCAATGCTTCCGAGCATGCGTCAAATTGTTTCCGAACATGCGTAGGAATTTTGCACGTCGGAATTGGTACAGACGATCGGAATTTCCGATAGAAACTTTTTCCGTCAGAAAAATTGAGAACCTGCTCTCAAACTTTTGCTGGCGGAAATTCGGCCAGCAAAAGTCAGATGGAGCATACACACGGTCGCATTTTCTGACGAAAAGCTCTCATCGGTCTTTTGCTGGCCAAAATTACGATCGCGTGTATAAGCAGGGCCGTCTTTAATATTGATTGGACCCTGGGCAAAACTTTTCTTGGGCCCCCCCCCCCCCTCATACAGTTTCGCTCTCCACCTGCTCTGAGACATACAATAAATAGCAGCTAGACTCAAAATCAGTTTACTGAATCAGATCAGGCAGCGATTGCAATTGGTTGCCAGTGGTCAGATTGTATCATTACCGCTCACTGACTGGTTTCTAGAGGTTACAGCACACATTACGGCTCACTGATTAGTTGCTAGAAGTTACAGCACATGATTCCTGCTTGTTGATTGGTTGCTAGAGATTACTGTGGATATGAGCTCAGGGGATCATGATACACATATCAATGCCGCCGGCCGCCACTATTTACATATGAATGCCACCGCTATTTACATATGAGATATTGGGACACAGCATGGGACTAAAACCTCAAGGGACGAGGGAATTTAAACCAGGATAGTCGGCAAGTATGAGGCAGCTGCTTTGGGCCCCACAACAATGACAGGGCCCCGGCCCAGGGCAGCTGCCCCTTTTGCCCTGCCTTAAAAACAGCCCTGTGTATAAGGGAAAGGAGCTACCCTGACACCTGGAACTGGGGCCGCTGCTAAATGGAACTTATCGGTAGGAAAGAACTTCTGAACCTCTAAAGCAAAGACTGTAAGCATTGCCATCTGCATTACAAATAGCAAAGGAAAGTTTTGACTTTAATACTGTATCACTTTAAAGTCAGACTGCACTCTACAGTTGATAGCTGTCGTAATGAATGTAAAATAGCATAAAGGACAAAAAGGTCACTTTTTAGAGACTTGATGATCTTCACCACGAGTCCCAGCATTATTATTGTTCAAGGTTTAAATGATTTGCAAAAAACTAACTGGACACAACTTTATATTATGTGCTAATTATTTTTACCTTTACTGACATTCTCCTTTAAAATTTAGTGGCCTTTATATTTTAAGGCTGACATCTAAAGAGACCCATTAGTTCAGCAAAGCCTTTCCTTATTCTCTTATTGCACCCAAGTACAATTAAATGGTTCTCCCTGTAGATAACTCTGCACTGGCTATAATTAATCTAATACTAAGTGAAAGGAAGAAATGTGCAGAGAATCAGCAAAACGCAGCAATCACAGAAGGGATTGTGTCCTGCCTGAATCTGCATTAATTCTAACCTGTGGCTACATATGCATAGATGACTTCATTGATTGCATAATTTATGGACCCAGGGCACACTTTGATTATTGGGTCTGTAAGAAACTTAAAGGCGATCTACTTAATCAAAACCACTATACCAAATCAAATTATGGCAAATGAATGTGCGCGTATGAATGGAACGGCAACCACAGAAATACAACCTGCTCTTCAATAAAAGGGCATTATTTAATAAGATGAATGAGATGTATTTAAAGTGAATGTTTCATTTCCCATGGTACATTATTTTTTTCTCTGTCCTGCTCCCGGGCTGCCCAGTTCAGACCTAGGGTCAGATTTGTTAAATATACCACATTAATCACTGTAGCAGTACAGTGGAAAATCCCTTTTAATTGGCCTGACTGTGCCGTATGACCAAATGAGCCTTAGTAACAATAGACACATCCTGAGAGTTAGGTAGCCAATGCACAGATAACATTTTTTAAATCTCTTTTAATAAGGAGAGCATATACTCTATGGCTTCATTAAACTAGTGAGTCTTGGACTTCGGTGAAGTTCCTTTCCTGAATTATAAATTAATTGTCCAGTTCCATTAAAGCTACACTCAAGGCACAAAAACTTTCATTCAAATATACTTCTAAATAGCCAAGGATTTAAATCCACTCTGTGTGCACCAAATGGTTTTGCACACCCACTTTTACCTTGTAAAACTAGTAGTAGTAGACATTTTCCCTGGGATGTACATAACATGTACAGAGAACAGAGCAGTGTGAAGGACCTAACAGACCTACCCACCACAGGCTGCCTGCAGAAAACTATAGGAAGGGGAGGGTACAAGACCAGTCAAAGGAAAGGCAAAAGTGACCGGTCTTTATTACAGGAAGTTCCTGCACAGAAGTCAAGTTTCATACTGGATTACTGCACAGATCTGAAAGAAATACAGTACAGTGTAAGTCCCCTACTTATGAATGAGTTAAATTCTGCAAGCTCGTTCGTCAGTTCAACTTTTTTCGTAAGACCAGCAAAGATCAGCGCTTGCAGACAAAGGCTGTGAGTGCTGATCAGTGTATTCTGGCAGAGAGAACCCCATCAGAACACAAAGGCACAGCATGGGAGATCACTGCACCAACATTGCTTGTGTTGGTACGTCGATCTGTCAGTTTTTTTTTTTCTCAGGCAGCCCGCTGGGTTGAACTAAAAAAAAAAAAAAACAAGTGTGTGTACCCAGCTTTACATGATTGGAAACATCTGTGAAAGTTCGTAAATTGAATGTTCATATGTAGGGGACTTACTGTACACAAGGCACACCAAGATTAAAGTGGAGTTCCATACAAAAGTGGAACTTCCGCTTTAAGGCCTCCTTCCCGTCTCCTGTTTGTGAAACTAAGCTTTTGAGGAGGAGGGGGGGGGCAGGTACCTGATTTTGACAGGTCGCCTTAAGCTCAACTTAATATTGAAAACTACGGACTAACATTGGGATATAGATCTCATCACCTTCACCCAATAAGACTGACCTTTACCGTCTGTGTATGGGTTATACACATATAATGCAATCTGGTGATGACAAAAAAAACGATCCTTCCTGCTTAAATAACAATCCATTGCAAAAGCGATCCTTCTCCCAATAGACCAAACAGACTAAAAGGGAAACCTCCTCTCAGCATGATCTAAGACCAGGTAACTTCCAAGCCTCAGGCTGGCAATGGCTCGGTACACATATCAATGCAAAGAGTAGAAAGAGAATGCTCATTGTGCAGGCATCCGATAAAACAGTATTTATTAAGTAGAATAAAATATGTAAACTCACATTTAAAAAGAGTTCAAAAGGCACAGTAGAAAGAAGCGGCCAGCGTTTCTAACCACCAAGGTTGCCGCTGCACATTCGTCCGTCCGTGTCCTACATCACATGTCCCAGGCGGAGCCATGGGACGTGTGACGTAGGACACGGACGGACAAATGTGGGCGAAGCCATGGGACGTGGGATGTAAGACACGGACGGACGAATGTGCAGCGGCAACCTTGATGGTTAGAAGCGATGGCCGCTTCTTTCTACTGTGCCTTTTGAACTCTTTTAAAATGTGAGTATCCAGAATTGTGCTCAGTTACGGATCTCCTAGGGTACAGAAAGGGCAGAGTAAAGGACATCCACCATACTTCCCACAGCCCCCAATAAGTTTTGCTTTGGGTTCTACTTGAAATTGCCCTTACATTGGTTCTACCAACTATGAAGAATGAAAATCCCTGCAATTTCCCTTTAATTTTTATTATTTTGTAAGTTTATTGCTTTCACAGCCATATTTCAGATTCCAATATTTCTACAACCTATTTAAATAGAGAGATGCTAAATGCTAGCAAGGCCAAAGCTGCACTTAACCTGTAGTACCTGTATGCTTTAACATTGAAATAGATAACTGGGAGCTAGCTAATATGGCAAAAAATGATAAACTTTTCATATTTTCTATGAATCAGTGATGATGAGACTCTTTTTTGTGACACACAGATCATGTTCCAATGTGATATTTTCCTTGAAAATGTCTATAAAAAGCATATTAAGAGGTGCTGATGAGAACTTAAGTAAAAATACAAGTCTGCTTTTTGAAGTAAAAAGAAAGTTTACTGTCATACAGGTTACAAGCGGCATCTAAGCTAAAATAAACAGAAAACTGCTAACGCTGCCACTTTTTTATGCATAGTTAAATGAATTGATGTTCTCAAACTTGCTACAAGTCCATAAAGCAGCAAATTAAATCAGTTTACCTGAAACAAACCTATCCTCTTTATGACCAATTTAGGAATCCGTTCTGATGATGATGCAAATTAAAATGCAGCGAGGCTGTAACACTTTAAAGTTAACAATGTTTATTTAGCCAAAAAAATAAAAAACTCCAGGAAAATATAAAAAATATTAATTAATTAAATGTATTTTTACATTAATTAGCACACCTTAATCTGTCAGGAACCTGCTGAATTTTGATCCGTGTGTGGCTGTCCCCGCTCAATCATTTGTTTAAATTCTGTCAAAGAGACTTGCTGGAAGATTTTTGATAGCATAAAGGTCTTTAACCACTAGACGACCAGCCGCCGCAGTTACACTGTGGCAGGTTGGCTCGCCTAGGCAAATCGCCGTAGGTATACGTCGGCCGCTTTAAGACCACTAGGGGGTGCACGCTCGCAGGCTACAACGGAGCCAATGCGCGTGCCCGGCGGGCGAGATGTTCGCCGGGCACCCACGATCGCTCCTGAGAGACGCAGAACGGAAATCTGTCAATGTAAACAGACAGATCACTGTTCTGTCAGGGGTGAGGAGACACATCTGTTGTTCATACTAAGTATGAACAGCGATATGTTTCCTCCTTCAGGCAGTCCCATCCCCCCACAGTTAGAATCACTCCCAGGGAACACATTTAACCCCTTGATCGCCCCCTAGTGTTAACTCCTTCTCTGCCAGTGACATTTATACAGTAGCTACAGTGGCTATTTTTAGCTCTGATCGCTGTATAAATGTCCTTGGTCCCAAAATGTCCGATCTGTCCGCCGCAATGTGGCAGTCCCAAAAAATATGTATCACAGTTTAACCTTGTTGCTATTCTCACACTGTCCTATAGCCTCATATTTTAGGAACAAGGGGCTACATATGCAAACAATGAAATATAAAAAAATATAGTTTAACCAGTTCCCGACCGGCGCACACAGATGTACGTCGGCAGAATGGCCCGTTCTGCCTAGCAACAGTGTCACTGATCTCTGCTCCCTGTGATTGGAGCAGAGATCAGTGACGTGTAAAACACAGCCATGCCCCCCACAGTTAGCAACACGCCCCTAGGACACACTTAACCCCTACACTGCCACCTAGTGGTTAACCCCTTCACTGCCAGTGTCATTTACACAGGAATCAGTGCATTTGTATAGAACTGATTGCTGTATAAATGACAATGGTCCCAAAAATGTGTCAAAAATGTCTGATGTGTCCGCCATAATGTGGCAGTCACAATAAAAATCGCTGATCGCTGCCATTACTAGTAAAAAATAAATTATTAATAAAAATGCCATAAAACTATCCCCTATTTTGTAAACACTATAACTTTTGCGAAAACCAATCAATAATCGCTTATTGCGATTTTTTTTTTACCAAAAATATGTAGAAGAATATGTATTGGCCTAAACTGAGGAAAAAAAAAATTTTTAGACATTTTTGGGGGATATTTATTATAGCAAAAAGTAAAAAATAATGCGTTTTTTTTTCAAAATTGTTGCTCTTTTTTTGTTTATAGCGCAAAAAATAAAAACCGCAGGGGTGATCAAATACCACCAAAAGAAAGCTCTATTTGTGGGAAAAAAAGGACTTCAATTTTGTTTGGGAGCCATGTCACACAACCACGCAATTGTCAGTTAAAGCGACACAGTGCCGAATCGCAAAAAGTGGTCTGGTCTTTGGCCAGCAAAATGGTCCGGTCTGAAAGTGGTTAATACAAAATCTAAAAAACATCAATACATAAAGGTTTTTATCAAAACTATTTACAACATTCGTGTGCGATTGTACAGTGAAGCTCTACGTGTTTCAAGGTTTTTGGCGTAATTCCTCTTCATCAGGAAAAAGTGGTGTAGAAATCTATGCAATCTACAATTCATAAATATATGAGTTCATAAAAAAGGTAGGAAGGAAACAAAAATGTTTTTTAATATCCAAAAACGAGGGGTGGAGGGGTGGTCTTTCAAAAGTCTCACCTCTCAAAAGTGGGTGGAACTCCACTTTAAAGTGAAGAGGGATACTTATAGCTTTCCAGTGAATGCAGTTTCAAAAAAATATGCTACGTAAAAATAAGCAGTCCAATGTAGTGTAATCGCCGATGTTTGAAACACGCTAAATGCAAAATATAGACAAAATGTACATAAATCAAAAAGTAATTCACTATTTTTGCAATCAATACAGTGAAGGTTCTTTAAAGTTAATAGCTATACGTAGTAAAAGTTCACTTCTGCTTCATCAAGAAATACAGTTTAAAATAAATAAGCTATGTAACTAATAAGCGGCGCAATTTAATCAACAGCAGGCTGTGTAGCCTAATGGATAAGACATCTGACTTTGAATCGGATATTGGAGGGTTCGAGTACCTTCATGGTTTAATTTGCAGTTCTGCTAGCTTTCCTGAATGAACCCAAGCCTTATCATAATTTCTAGATAAAGGAATCATGATTGACTATCAAATATTGTAAATATAACAGGAAGATAAAATGATACCATTTTAGTGCAATCAGCTATGTTTGAAACATGCTACAAAATGTACATAAATCAAGAATGAAAAAATGCACTATTAAATATAGTGAGAATTCATTAAGGTAAAGTGTTACAAAACCCACAACCGTAAAATCAGTCTGTAAATGCAGTAAAGCATGCTTGTTATACTTAGTGTGGAACCTAAGGGGTGATCCTGCGCATTATGTAAAAAAGGATGTTTGATCCTGTCTACACTCCCTTTCTTCCACAGTCCCCAATCCATCTCCTTACAGTGCAGAGCCTTGGGGGCACTCTGCACATGTTCAGTTTGGTGTGTATTGCTAGAGAGTTTTTTTTTTTTTGGGAGGGTACATGTGATCAGCAAAGGGCTAATCTATCCAGGCAGAGGGTCAAGGGTCCTGCAACTTAATAGGACAATCAGGGGAGAATGAAAACTCCTCCTACAAGCTTTAACCAGACATTGATAGAAGTCACAAGACTGCTATAAACTGCTGCTGAGAAAAAAAAAAGGTATTTAGCAGTTTATGATTACTAATATTATTGCATTTTCATGTTCTGTGTACTGTGGGAGACCAGATATAGTGAATGCAGCATTCTGGGTTTAGTAACACTTTAAGGGCTCATGCACACAGGAAAGTTTTACAGCTGCTGTTAGGGGCGTTTGACGTTTAACTGCCTCAAAAAGTTAGCCTATTGCCTCGTACACACGATCGAAATGTCCGAAGGGCGTTGGCTCAAACTTGTCTTGCATACACACGGTCACACAATTGTTGGCCAACAATTACGAACGTAGTGATGTACTAGACATACTACATGTTTTTTCAGCTCTTTAGTGCCACTCTTTGTGCTCCTTCTGTTAATTTCGTGTTAGTAGAAGTTTGGTGAGTGTTGATTTGCGCTTTTCTTTTCCCGCTTTTCATTTAGCGCTTTTCAATACACGTTTTTCATTTAATTTTTTTCATTTCGTGCTTTTCAGTTGGTTTCTGAACGGCCGTTCGTCAACCAGACACATTGTGGAATCGGAGGAGATAACGTGTTATTTATTATTGGCCCTGGAGTTATTGTTTTGACATAATTTTTTTGGTTGAATAATGATTTGATTTGTTATATTTTCTATAATTTTGGATGCATAGAATGCACTTTTTGGTTAAGTTCTATTGGCAGATAGCATGTCTAATTTTATTTGTTTTCTTTTTTTAATGCACAAGAAAAAAATTGTGTAGAATAATACTTAGCTATGTGTTTAATTTCAAATGACAGTTTGGGAGTAGGCAGTTACATTTTAAAAAATACAATGTAAAATTGACAAGGGACACCAACATGGTTGTATCTTTGATCCTAAAAACTACGGGATAATGGTGTTGTGGTAGCTTGCCCAAATAAAAAAATAAAAAGCATAATAATATTATTTTTGATATCACTAGAAAAAAAAAGCCTTTGAAAATTAGTTTGCAATAACTCCATCAGTATCACCAGCAAAGCAGCTTCATTATTATCCCATTAAAGAAGAAGAGAATGTGCGCTGCAGTCGAGATTTCATAATTTGCCGCGTCATGAATGTTAATTCTCCATTACGAACGCTAGTTTACAAGACCGACCGCTTCTGGCTCATCCTTGCTTCCGAGCATGCGTGTTTGTACTTTGGACTTTTGTCCGACGGACTTGTGTACACACGATCGGAAAATCCGACAACACACATTTGTTGGCGGAAAATTTGAAGACATGCTAGCCAACATTTGTTGGCGGAAAGTTTGACAACGGTTGTCCGATGGAGCATATACACGGTCGGATTTAACGCCAACAGCCTGACATCGAACATTTCCGTTCTGGAAATCGGAACGTGTGTACGGGGCTTATGTGTCCGCGCACACATAAACTGTCAGAGGCGTTGAGGCATAAGCATTTGGGGCAGTAGAAAAAAATGACAGCTTGTGCTTCCAGGAGCAGTAAAAATGAGCTGCAAAAACGAAAAACACTACAAAACGCAGCTAATTTCTAATCTAATTTTAATTTATATATTTTTTTTTTAGTCACAGTGTGCACTTTGATAAACAATTATTTCTAAAATGATCATTCTCCTCCAGACAGGTTTAATGACCACATTTTTCAGCAAATTAAGCTTCTTAATACATGTCATAATCACTGTGCTGGTGTACTAAATCTTTATATTTACATGTCCCAGTTGAATTTCTGTTACTTAGTGGCGCTTTAATCTTTCCTTGATGCTGGTAGTCTACAGATCTAAACTTTCTGTGCCAATTTAGTGTGAGATGGGATTCGCCAGCTAATGAGGTCATATATATCTCAGGTCTATCTAGGAAGCAACTAGGACAATGTGCGACTATTCTCATTATTATACTTTATTAGAAATATATCTTTTGCCACTTGTTTTAGCCTATTACCATTATACAGGACATTAGGTGCTAGAGATTGCCAGAGTAAGGCAATATTACATCTTAAAGAGAAACAGCAATAAAAAAAGAAAAATCTTTTCATCTTCTAACAATGGAGACTGTCTTCCTGTAGATTTTTTTTTCTTTTATTGTGCAGCAAGTTCTTGATTCTGAAAGTGACTTATGGAAGATTTAAGCAGTTTCAGGAATTTAGTCTGTTGTCTTATTGGTCACCGTTCCACCTCTTGACCCTTGTCTGAATGCTGTATGTTGTTTGAAAACCTTTTACTCTCATGCCTAAATAATGAGTCTGGTATTGCATATTTTTACACAAATTTTGATAAGAGTTATTCCACCTAAAACTGATATTAAAGAGACCCTGGCACTTAACAATTCAGTGCAGAGTGACAGTCTATTTTAAGTCCACCCTATGACCCATTTATACTTGCCTTTCCCGCGATCTCCAACGTTTCCATTGCCCTCTCAGGGCTGCTGCAAGATGCTTGTTGCTTCTAAGTATAAGGCAATATTGGCTCCCCACCTCCCATAATACAGTACTAGGCCTAAGTGGCCAATCTCAAGGTGGCCAGGAGATGAGAAGTTTGATTGAGGAGCAGCTGGCCAGGAAGGACAGTTGCACAGGGGGAGAGGGGGTCAGTAGAGGTATGACAAGGGGAGAGGTGGCTGATAGAGGTCTGAAGAGGGAGAGGTGGCTGGTAGAGGTCTGAAGAGGGAGAGGTGGATGGTAGAAGTCTGACAGGGGGAGAGGTGGCTGGTAGAGGTCTGAAGAGGGAGAGGTGCATGGTAGAAGTCTGACAGGGGGAGAGGTGGCTGGTAGAGGTCTGAAGAGGGAGAGGTGGATGGTAGAAGTCTGACAGGAGGAGAGGTGGTCGGTAGATGTCTGACAGGAGGAGAGGTCGCTGGTAGGGGTCTGACAGGGGAAGAGGTGGCTGGTAGAGTAGCAGTCTGACTAGGGAAGAGATTTCTGGGAGAACAGTAGCATGACTGGGGGAAAACTGACCAGAAAATTAGGCCTCTGTTTGGGGTTGAGATAGCCAGGAGACCAGCAAAGAGGTGGCCAAGAGAGAAGTGATCTGTCTGAGATGGTTAGGAAAGATGCTGTCTAACAAGAGGAGAGGTGGCCAAGACAGGAGCATTCTGACTGGGGGAATAGCTAGGACAACAGCAGTCTTACTGGGGAAGGCATTGCTAGGAAAGGAGCAGTCTAAACGGGGGACAGGAAGCCAGGGATGGAAAACAGCAACAAAAAGGTGTGGGTAGAGAAAAGGGTGAGCAAATCCCCCAAAAAACGGTTTTTGCAGGGTTTTCTTATACAGGATCTGCTTTCACATACTGTCAGCACTCATATATTAACCACTTCAAGTCCGGACTCTTTCACCCCCTTCCAATCCAGGCCAAGTTTCAGCTTTCATTGCTGTCACACTTTGTGAGAGAATTACTCAGCCATGCAACATTGTACCCATATGACATTTTTATATATATGTAGCGATACCCCCAGTTAAGAGGGCCGCAAGTTTATTTTGGGTCCCTGAGTACAGCTCCACCAACCCCCCGGCAATCTGCTCTACCCGCTCTGGCACAGTTAATCAAGGGGTATGTATCTAGGCACATATAAATATCACTTATACTTTAAGTGTAATGGAGTCAAACTCACAAGCAGACTGCTGACTGAAATAACTGTCTTTACTTTGGTAATATGAAAAGAAATAGTAACATGCATTTAAACATTTGACTTACAATACACATGAACAGGTCCCTGCAGTATGTGCTATAAACATGTACACATATGTGGGCCTGGACAGCAATGGGGAACGGAACGCCAAGTGTAGCGACCGTCTGCTATGCACCCCTGAGGTGCAATAAATCTAACTGCGCCTACTAGGGATGGGCCCGGTGCTCGATGCGAACCCATGTTCGCATCGAGCACCGGGCGTTCGCTCGATCGGCGAGCCCAGAACTATCACACATTCGTGTGATGCGAGCGGCCCCGCAATGCATTGCGGCCGGCGCGGCCGGCGCAGTGCATTGCTGGCTGATGATTGGCCAAGCATGCACTGTGACCCCGCATGCTTGGCCAATCACAGCGCCGGAAACTCGAAGAGCCATAATTGGCTACAGGCAGGACGCCTGTAGCCAATTACAGCTCAGGGGCTTTAGTACACGCCCCCTCTTATAAAAGGCCGCCACGCCGTCTGCGCCGGTCACATGCTGTTCCGGCGTAGATAGAGCAGGATCGTTCTGTGTCACTCTGCTGGATTTAGTTAGTTAGAGAGATTTACTTAGAGAGATTGAGTTAGATAGATTCATTTAGAAAGATTGATTTAGAAAGAGGGGCTTGTAGTGTGTTCGTGGCAGGCAGGCACTGGCAGCAAACAGAGCTCCTGTATTTTGTTCCCAGAAGCACCTATAGGACTTGTAGTGTGTTCGTGGCAGGCAGGCAGAGCTCCTATATTTTGTTCCCAGAAGCACCTATAGGACTTGTAGTGTGTTCGTGGCAGGCAGGCAGAGCTCCTATATTTTGTTCCCAGAAGCACCTATAGGACTTGTAGTGTGTTCGTGGCAGGCAGGCAGAGCTCCTATATTTTGTTCCCAGAAGCACCTATAGGACTTGTAGTGTGTTCGTGGCAGGCAGGCAGGCAGAGCTCCTATATTTTGTTCCCAGAAGCACCTATAGGACTTGTAGTGTGTTCGTGGCAGGCAGGCAGGCAGAGCTCCTATATTTTGTTCCCAGAAGCACCTATAGGACTTGAAGTGTGTTAGTCCCATCACACAGACCTATATTTTCTTCCCAGAAGCACCTATAGGACTTGAAGTGTGTTAGTCCCATCACACAGAGATCATATATTTTGTTCCCAGAAGCACCTATAGGACTTGAAGTGTGTTAGTCCCATCACACAGACCTATATTTTCTTCCCAGAAGCACCTATAGGACTTGAAGTGTGTTAGTCCCATCACACAGACCTACATTTTCTTCCCAGAAGCACCTATAGGACTTGAAGTGTGTTAGTCCAATCACACAGACCTATATTTTCTTCCCAGAAGCACCTATAGGACTTGAAGTGTGTTAGTCCCATCACACAGAGATCATATATTTTCTTCCCAGAAGCACCTATAGGACTTGAAGTGTGTTAGTCCCATCACACAGACCTACATTTTCTTCCCAGAAGCACCTATAGGACTTGAAGTGTGTTAGTCCCATCACACAGAGATCATATATTTTGTTCCCAGAAGCACCTATAGGACTTGAAGTGTGTTAGTCCCATCACACAGACCTATATTTTCTTCCCAGAAGCACCCATAGGACTTGAAGTGTGTTAGTCCCATCACACAGAGATCATATATTTTGTTCCCAGAAGCACCTATAGGACTTGAAGTGTGTTAGTCCCATCACACAGACCTATATTTTCTTCCCAGAAGCACCTATAGGACTTGAAGTGTGTTAGTCCCATCACACAGACCTATATTTTCTTCCCAGAAGCACCCATAGGACTTGAAGTGTGTTAGTCCCATCACACAGAGATCCTATATTTTGTTCCCAGAAGCACCTATAGGACTTGAAGTGTGTTAGTCCCATCACACAGACCTACATTTTCTTCCCAGAAGCACCTATAGGACTTGAAGTGTGTTAGTCCCATCACACAGACCTACATTTTCTTCCCAGAAGCACCTATAGGACTTGAAGTGTGTTAGCCCCATCACACAGAGATCATATATTTTGTTCCCAGAAGCACCTATAGGACTTGAAGTGTGTTAGTCCCATCACACAGACCTATATTTTCTTCCCAGAAGCACCCATAGGACTTGAAGTGTGTTAGTCCCATCACACAGAGATCATATATTTTGTTCCCAGAAGCACCTATAGGACTTGAAGTGTGTTAGTCCCATCACACAGACCTATATTTTCTTCCCAGAAGCACCTATAGGACTTGAAGTGTGTTAGTCCCATCACACAGACCTATATTTTCTTCCCAGAAGCACCCATAGGACTTGAAGTGTGTTAGTCCCATCACACAGAGATCCTATATTTTGTTCCCAGAAGCACCTATAGGACTTGAAGTGTGTTAGTCCCATCACACAGACCTACATTTTCTTCCCAGAAGCACCTATAGGACTTGAAGTGTGTTAGTCCCATCACACAGACCTACATTTTCTTCCCAGAAGCACCTATAGGACTTGAAGTGTGTTAGTCCCATCACACAGACCTATATTTTCTTCCCAGAAGCACCCATAGGACTTGAAGTGTGTTAGTCCCATCACACAGACCTATATTTTCTTCCCAGAAGCACCTATAGGACTTGAAGTGTGTTAGTCCCATCACACAGAGATCATATATTTTGTTCCCAGAAGCACCTATAGGACTTGAAGTGTGTTAGTCCCATCACACAGACCTATATTTTCTTCCCAGAAGCACCCATAGGACTTGAAGTGTGTTAGTCCCATCACACAGACCTATATTTTCTTCCCAGAAGCACCTATAGGACTTGAAGTGTGTTAGTCCCATCACACAGAGATCATATATTTTGTTCCCAGAAGCACCTATAGGACTTGAAGTGTGTTAGTCCCATCACACAGACCTACATTTTCTTCCCAGAAGCACCTATAGGACTTGAAGTGTGTTAGTCCCATCACACAGAGATCATATATTTTGTTCCCAGAAGCACCTATAGGACTTGAAGTGTGTTAGTCCCATCACACAGACCTACATTTTCTTCCCAGAAGCACCTATAGGACTTGAAGTGTGTTAGTCCCATCACACAGAGATCATATATTTTGTTCCCAGAGGCACCTATAGGACTTGAAGTGTGTTAGTCCCATCACACAGACCTATATTTTCTTCCCAGAAGCACCTATAGGACTTGAAGTGTGTTAGTCCCATCACACAGACCTACATTTTCTTCCCAGAAGCACCTATAGGACTTGAAGTGTATTAGTCCCATCACACAGAGATCATATATTTTGTTCCCAGAGGCACCTATAGGACTTGAAGTGTGTTAGTCCCATCATACAGAGATCCTATATTTTCTTCCCAGAAGCACCTATAGGACTTGAAGTGTGTTAGTCCCATCACACAAACCCTTTATTTTCTTCCCAGAAGCACCTATAGGACTTGAAGTGTGTTAGTCCCATCACACAGACCTACATTTTCTTCCCAGAAGCACCTATAGGACTTGAAGTGTGTTAGTCCCATCACACAGAGATCATATATTTTGTTCCCAGAGGCACCTATAGGACTTGAAGTGTGTTAGTCCCATCATACAGAGATCCTATATTTTCTTCCCAGAAGCACCTATAGGACTTGAAGTGTGTTAGTCCCATCACACAGACCTATATTTTGTTCCCAGAAGCACCTATAGGACTTGAAGTGTGTTAGTCCCATCACACAGAGATCCTCTATTTTCTTTGCAGAAGCACCCATAGGACTTCTAGTGTGTTAGTGGCATCACACAGAGCTCCTATATTTTCTTCTCAGCAGCACCCACAGGACTTCTAGTGTGTTAGTGGCATCACACAGAGCTCCTCTATTTTCTTTGCAGAAGCACCCATAGGACTTCTAGTGTGTTAGTGGCATCACACAGAGCTCCTATATTGTCTTCTCAGCAGCACCCACAGGACTTCTAGTATGTTAGTGGCATCACACAGAGCTCCTCTATTTTCTTTGCAGAAGCACCCATAGGACTTCTAGTGTGTTAGTGGCATCACACAGAGCTCCTCTATTTTCTTTGCAGAAGCACCCATAGGACTTCTAGTGTGTTAGTGGCATCACACAGAGCTCCTATATTTTCTTCTCAGCAGCACCCACAGGACTACCGACTACAATGGCTGGAAGACCGCCAAGGGGAGGCAGAGCGTGCAGAGCCAAGAACACAGGGCAGGCAGGCTCTGTTTCTAGTGGACGTGGCCGTGGCCGTGGCCGTGGTCGTGCATCGTCATCAGCACGTGGCCATGGGACACGCGCGTCTTTGTTTTCGGCAGCTGGACATGTGGAGCCGCATCATGCTGAAGGCTTGGTAGAATGGATGACCAAGCCCTCCTCATCCTCCTCATCCTCTCTCACCCAGGCTCAGGGTACTGGCAGAGCAGCTGCCAACGCGTACTCAATGGCATCATCAGCCACCCCTTCCCTAGACCCACCATGTCCTCCTGAGGAGTCCCCCGAACTCTTTGAGCACAGTGTTGGGTACATGCTCCAGGAGGATGCCCAACGATTCGAAGGCTCGGATGATGATACCCAGCTTGAGGAATCTGGCAGTACTGTTCCACCAGCTGCAGCTTACTGCCAGGTTTGCTCTAGTGGTGAAGAGGGAGGGGATGATGAGGTCACTGACTCCACGTGGGTGCCTGAAGGGAGAGAGGATGAGGAGGAGGACGAGGAGGAGGAGGATGCGGCGTCACATGTCCAACGAGGCAGGATGCCCCCTGGAGGCCAGGTAGAGGCCAGCACAGCAACTGTACAACACCGCAGAGCTCCGCCTGTGCAGGGCGCTGCCTCTGCACGTTATCAGAAAAGTTCTTTGGTGTGGGCCTTTTTTGAGACGAGTGCATCAGATCGCACCACTGCTATTTGCAATATTTGTCTCAAGCGTATCTCGCGTGGCCAAAACATCAGCCGCTTGGGCACCACAAGCATGACCAGACATATGTCGACCTGCCATGCAGCTCGTTGGCAGGCACACATAAAAGACCCACACCAAAGAACTAAGCGGACCTCTCCTTGCTCCTCATCAGCTGGGATCTCCATCCCCACTACACCTTCAGTCCTCTCTGAAAGCTGCTCTGAGAGGACTGAAGGTGTAGAATTAGGTGTGTCACAACCAAGTACTTGCAGTACACCGACGTCCGATTGCAGCAGGCAAATTTCCCTGCCCCAGCTGCTGGACCGTAGAAAGAAGTACACTCCCAGCCATCCACATGCCCAGCGGTTGAATGCTAGCTTGGCTAAATTGCTAGCACTTCAACTGCTGCCTTTTCAGTTGGTAGACTCGGCCCCCTTCCGTGAGTTTGTTCAATGTGCGGTTCCTCAGTGGCAGGTTCCCAAACGCCACTTTTTCTCACGGAAGGCGATTCCGTCTCTCTACCGGCATGTGGAGGGCAATGTCCATGCCTCGCTGGACAGGGCGGTCAGCGGTAAGGTGCATATTACCGTTGACTCATGGTCCAGCAGGCATGGACAGGGATGGTACCTTTCTTTCACGGCCCATTGGGTCACTCTATTGGCAGCTGGGAGGGATGCAGGACAAGGTGCAGTAGTGTTGGAGGTTGTTCCGCCACCACGCCTCCAAAACGCTACTACTGCTACTGGTTGTGACACACCTCTCTCCTCCACCCCCCCCTCCTCTTCTTCTTCCTCCAGTGCTCTGTCCTTGGAACCAGCGGTGCTCCGAAGGCGTACAAGGGGCTACGCAAGTACGCAGGCAAAAAGATGCCATGCCGTGCTTGCGCTGGTGTGTTTGGGGGACAGGAGCCACACTGGGCCAGAGGTTCTGGCAGCTCTGCAGGGGCAGGCCGAGAGGTGGTTGACGCCACGTCAGCTTAAGCCAGGAATGGTCGTTTCTGACAATGGCACCAACCTCCTCTCCGCCCTGCGACAGGGGCAGCTCACCCATGTGCCCTGCATGGCTCACGTCCTCAACCTGGTGGTGCAGCGGTTCTTGGGCAGGTTCCCAGGCTTACAGGATGTCCTGAGGCAGGCCAGGAAAGTCTGTGTGCATTTCCGCCGATCTTATAATGCCAGTGCTCGGCTGACTGAGCTGCAAAAGGAGCTGAACCTGCCCAAGAACCGCCTAATATGTGACATGCCCACCAGGTGGAACTCAACGTTGGCCATGCTGCAGCGACTGCACACGCAGCAGAGGGCCATCAATGAGTACCTTTGCGACTATGGCACCAGGACAGGGTCAGGGGAGCTTGGTTTTTTTTCCCCACGTCAGTGGAGCATGATCAGGGATGCATGCACTGTCCTCTCACCATTTGAGGAGGCCACGAGGATGGTGAGCAGTGACAGTGCATGCATCAGTGACACTGTCCCTCTTGTCCACCTGTTGGAGCATACGCTGCGTGGGATAATGGACAGGGCACTTGAGGCAGAACAGAGGCAGGAAGAGGAGGACTTCCTTGCCTCTCAAGGCCCCCTTTATCCGGACAGTGTTCCTTCTGTCCCACCCATCACACAGGAAGAGGATGAGGAGGAGGAGGAGGAGGAGGAGGATTGTGTGAGCATGGAGGTGGAGCCTGGCACTCAGCATCAGCAGCAGCAGTCTTTTAGGGATGATGTACAGTCCCAACAAACCAGTGGACTTGTACGTGGCTGGGAGGAGGTGGCTGGCGATCATGTCATCCTCAGTGACCCAGAAGACTCCGGACCGAATGCCTCAGCTAACCTACGCTGCATGGCCTCCCTGATCCTGCAAAGCCTGCGGAAGGATCCTCGTGTTCTTCGGATCAAGGAGAGGGACCATTACTGGCTGGCCACTCTCCTTGATCCGCGGTACAAGGGTAAGGTTGCGGACCTTATCTTGCCGTCGCAGAGGGAGCAGAGGATGAGACATCTCAGGGAGGCCTTGCAGAAAGGTCTGTGCAACGCGTTCCCAGAAACTGGGAGGCTACAAACTCCTGGTCCTGGGCGACGAGTTGCTGAGGCTTCGGTCAGTAGCAGAAGGAGCGGTGGGGAAGGTGGACGTCTGACCGATGCGTTCAGACAATTTTTTAGTCCGCAGCCCCAAGGTATGATCGGTTCCAGCAACCATCGCCAGCGTCTGATATACATGGTGCAGGAATACCTTGGGGCAAGGTCAGACTTGGACACCTTTCCCACCGAAAATCCTCTGGCTTACTGGGTCCTGAGGATGGATCACTGGCCAGAGCTTGCACAGTATGCAATTGAGCTACTGGCCTGTCCTGCCTCCAGCGTTCTTTCCGAACGCACATTCAGTGCTGCTGGAGGATTTGTCACCGATCATAGGGTGCGCCTGTCCACCGCCTCGGTTGATCGACTGACCTTCATCAAAATGAATCAGTCTTGGATCACCACCAGCTACCAGGCACCTGAGGCGGATATAACCGAATAATTTTTAATATCACATCCCTTCAAGACTGCCTATGCTGATGCTGAGTGACTGTCCTCTTATGTTCACTGACTATCCTCTTCCTCCTCCTCAATGATCCATGCCACCACACCAGTGCCTAAGGCACAATTTTTCAGCCCCTGTTTAACAGGGGCGTGTACATACAATTTTTATAAAAAAAATGCTTTGCAACACGTGTGACTGCTGTGCTCCAAGTACAGTATCTGTGAGGGGTTGCAGTGTTGTGGCACCAGCACCAGTGCCTAAGGCAAATTTTTCAGCCCCTGTTTAACAGGGGCGTGTACTTACAATTTTTTAAAAAAATGCTTCGCAACACGTGTGACTGCTGTGCTCCAAGTACAGTATCTGTGAGGGGTTGCAGTGTTGTGGCACCAGCACCAGTGCCTAAGGCAAATTTTTCAGCCCCTGTTTAACAGGGGCGTGTACTTACAATTTTTTTAAAAAAATGCTTCGCAACACGTGTGACTGCTGTGCTCCAAGTACAGTATCTGTGAGGGGTTGCAGTGTTGTGGCACCAGCACCAGTGCCTAAGGCACAATTTTTCAGCCCCTGTTTAACAGGGGCGGGTAATTACAAATCTTGATCTAATAGTTCACAGCAGGGCCCATTCCTGCGCCCACCAAGAGTAACTATGAGGGCCTACAGTCTTGTGGCAACACCGTCCACCACCACCGCCAAAGGCCCAATTTTTCTGCCCTGTTCATCAGGTGCTTGCAATTACAAATCTTGATCTAATAACACACAGCAGGGCCCATTCCTGCGCCCACCAAGAGTAACTGTGAGAGCTTACAGTCTTGTGGCAACACCGTCCACCACCACCGCCAAAGGCCCAATTTTTCTGCCCTGTTCATCAGGTGCTTGCAATTACAAATCTTGATCTAATAACTCACAGCAGGGCCCATTCCTGCGCCCACCAAGAGTAACTGTGAGAGCTTACAGTCTTGTGGCAACACCGTCCACCACCACCACCACCACCACCACCCCCAATTTTTCTGCCCTGTTCAACAGGTGCATGCAATTACAAATCTTGATCTAATAACTCACAGCAGGGCCCATTCTTGCGCCCACCAAGAGTAACTGTGAGAGCTTACAGTCTTGTGGCAACACCGTCCACCACCACCGCCAAAGGCCCAATTTTTCTGCCCTGTTCATCAGGTGCTTGCAATTACAAATCTTGATCTAATAACTCACAGCAGGGCCCATTCCTGCGCCCACCAAGAGTAACTATGAGGGCCTACAGTCTTGTGGCAACACCGTCCACCACCACCGCCAAAGGCCCAATTTTTCTGCCCTGTTCATCAGGTGCTTGCAATTACAAATCTTGATCTAATAACTCACAGCAGGGCCCATTCCTGCGCCCACCAAGAGTAACTGTGAGAGCTTACAGTCTTGTGGCAACACCGTCCACCACCACCACCACCCCCAATTTTTCTGCCCTGTTCAACAGGTGCATGCAATTACAAATCTTGATCTATTAACTCACAGCAGGGCCCATTCCTGTGCCCACCAGTCTTGTGGCTACACCAACATCTAATAGGGCAAATTTCTGCAGAGTATATACGCCAGGCCCCTACTTTCAAACATCCAACTTACAAACGACTCCTACTTGCAAATGGAAAGAGAAAACAGGAAGTGAGAGGAAATCTACCCCTAGGAAGGGAAATTCTATCCTGTTAGATTTAATTTGGGAAAAAGGTATCTCCTCTCTACTGATACTTTATCACCAATCCTTGTTTCAATTAAAACCCCACTTTTTCCAAAAACATTTGTCATTGGGACGGAAAGTTAGGTGACATGTTCTGAACAGATGTGCAAAGACAGCAAATGTTACAGGGGTGATAACCCCTCCCTATGTTCTCCAAAAAGCTTAAAAATAGATTTTTTTGGGATGGAGCTACACTTCATAATGTACCTGTTCAGATTCTACTTAAGAACAAACCTAAAGCCGCAAGTGGTTTTAAATGGCTTCTTTTTTTCCTTTACAAATGTCATTTTGTGCAAGGACAGTTCTAAACACGGGAAACACATGCCACTTCACAGGCATACTTTAGACACCCCCCAGGTACCATATTTAAAGGAAAATTTCACTTTTTTTTTTTCACTTTATGCATCATTAAAATGACTGCTCCCGAAAAAACGTTCGTTTTTAAAAGTTCTTTTTGCATTGATATATGTCCCCTGGGGCAGGACCCGGGTCCCCAAACCTGTTTTATGACATTAACATGCATATTGGCCGTTGTAATTAGCACTTTTGATTTCGAACGTTCGCGTCCATTATAAGGTATAGGGTTCGAAAATTCACGCGAACTTTCGGTCGGTTCGAAGGTTCTGGTGCGAACCGAACCCGGGGGTGTTCGGCTCATCCCTAGCGCCTACCTAACGGACCAGGCCTGATCCCTAGCAATAGAGCTCAGTCCTTGAGAAAATACAGTATTCTTCACCGGCAAGAGAACTGTAGAGGTTGTGTTTGTAATCCACAGAAAGAAACAATCTGCTGCTCTGAGGTAATTGTGCCTTGGCAGTTCAATAGGCATAGAGTGAAAGTAACAGTGTAGGATGAGCCTTTCAGCTCGCTCACCACTCCTGGATACCGTCCTCAGCTCCGGGACCTCCACTGGCGGCGTCCGGCCTCCTCCGTCACAGCCCCTGCGCTCCGGTCCTCTCTCTGTCCGACCGTGTGTAGGCAAAAGTCTCCGCTCTGCTGCTGCTGACACTGAGGGGTGAGAGTCTCTCTCTGTCTGCTGCAAGGCCCAGGCTTCAGGCCTTCAGCAGTCCCGGTCCGCACAGGTGTCTCCTCACTCAGAAGTGTCTGTGTCACCAGCCCAGCCAGAAGAGGAAGAGGCGGTCTCTCCTCTTCCCTTTTATCACCTCCCCCAGCAGCCTCTCGGGCGGAAACAACCATCCTCCCGGGAGCCTGGGGAATTATGGGAACTGTAGTCTTCTCCCCTAAAAGGGGAACGACCCCGCTACACACTCCCCCCACTTTGAATCTTTGGTCCCCAAAGACATTGTTCAATCTACAAGCTTTCTTTGAAACAACACGTTCACATAATTCAGACAGAGGAGCTTCCCACCAATTAGCATAGGATGGGGAGCTGTCCTGTCTACAGGTCACTTCAGTGTGGGCGACCTGTCTAACTGTGCCAGAGAGTGAGCTGGGGTTGCCCTCCACCAAATGAACAGTGGATGGGTCAGGGCGTTCAGCACTTCTCCTTGCTGTGGTAACAGAGTCCTCTGAACTTTTTCCCATTTGGGGGTAAGTTAACTTCTTGGGAGGCCTCACAACTCTGCGAGCTCTCTGTTCTCTTGGGACTTCTTCAGGAACACATTCTGGCAACATCTCTGGTTCTGGAACATCTACTTCTTCTTCTTCTGAGTAGAGACCAGGGATATCTTCCCAGCACTCAGGCACAACACTGAATGGAACAAACTCTGTAGCTTCTGGGTTCAATGTTTTATCTTCCACATCCTCAGTAAGTGGAAGATCTATGGCGGAATTTCCTGGAGTTGAGGAAGGCCATAGCCATTCAAGTTCTCCTCTTTCTTCTTCTGCTGATTGGGGGTCCTGTCCACCCCTAATTTGGGATGTCTGAGACCGAGTATTAGGCCTGGGGGTATCCAGAATGGAAACAGATTCAGGTAAGTCTCTCACTGGAGGTATTCTGACTGCTTCAGTGAGTGGGAGCAAGTGATTCCTATGCCAGGTCTTCAAAGGCCCCACTTTTCCTTCTGGCTTTAACTTGTACACAGGCAATCCTGGAAGTTTCCTACAGATGATATATGGCTCTGATCTCCATCTATAAGCAATCTTGTGTTTTCCAGGGATCCCTAGATTGCGTAACAGTACACGGTCCCCAGGCTGTAGGTCCTGTACTCAAACCTTCAAGTCAAAGTTCCGCTTGTTTCGGGCCCCCCTCTGGTCAGAGGCCGCCCGAGCTTTCTCGTAAGCTATCTTCAAACTGTGCCTCAGTCTGTCCACATATCCTTTGTGGGAGGCAGCAGAGGCATGGTCTAAGGAAATGCCGAAGGCCGGATCCACTGGCAATCTTGCTTCTCTCCCAAACATAAGCCGGTAAGGGGAGAAACCCGTCACATCACTTGTGGTGCAGTTGTAGGCATGCACCAGAGCTGAAATGTGTTGACTCCAATGTTGCTTCTTCTCTGTTTCTAAAGTTCCCAACATGTTCAATAGGGTCCTGTTGAACCTTTCAGGCTGGGCATCACCTTGAGGGTGATATGGTGTAGTTCTAGTCTTCTCTACTCCCAGAGAATCTAGTAGCTTCCTGATCAGGCGACTCTCAAAGTCCCTTCCTTGGTCTGAATGGATTCTCTGTGGTAGTCCATAATGAACAAAGTACTCCTCCAAAAGTACCTTGGCTACTGTAGAGGCCTTCTGGTCCTTGGTTGGGAATGCCTGGGCATAGCGAGTGAAATGGTCGGTTATCACCAGAACATTTCCCAATCCACTCAAATCGGGTTCGAGGCAGAGAAAATCAATGCATACCAGATCCATTGGGCCTTGACTCTGTAGATGGCCCATTGGGGCAGCTTGATGGGGTAAAGTCTTTCTCTGAATGCATCTTGCACAGGAATGGCAATACTCCTCCACTTCGGCCCTCATGCATGGCCAATAAAACCGGTCTCTGACAAGTTGGAAGGTTCTCTCTGCTCCCAAGTGACCATGCTAGTCATGTAGGGCAATCAGCACAGTCTCTCGATGCTTTTCGGGGAGAAACAACTGCCACTTATCTTCTGAGCTATCAGAGGGGCCCCTTCGGTAGACCACTCCCTGATGCACCTGTAGTTTGTCCAACTCCCTCCTCAGTAGGCGAGCCTCTTTGGAAGGGTGAAGTCGAAGTCCCTCTGGACTCTTGTTTTCCAGTGCCTCCAGGACCAATTTCCCCATGGGGTCTTCCAATTGGTCACACCTTAACTCTTTCTTGGACAGCTTCGGTAGGCACTCTTATTCTAGTTGAGTTACCCCACAGTAACACTTCGGGACCCCCACTGTGGTAACTCCTATCTCTTCAGCTCTGACAAAGGGCTCGCATTCCTTCTGGTGCCACTTGGGTCCAGTCTTCCCAATCATCGACCATGACATGGGATCTTCGGGACAGGGCATCTGCATCCCTATTTCCAGCCCCTGGCCTGTACTTGAGGCTGAAATTGAATCCAGACAACGCCGCCAACCATCTGTGTCCAGTTGCATCCAGCTTGGCGGTGGTGAATAGATAGGTCAAGGGGTTGTTATCTGTTTTTACAGTAAATTCTGCCCCATAAAGATAGTCTTTTAGTTTGTCAACTACTGCCCACTTGAGGGCTAAGAACTCCAACTTGTGGGTGGGGTAGTTCTTCTCAGAGGGGGTCAGGCTCCGGCTCACATAGGCCACTGGTCGTAGCTGATCTTCATACTCCTGGTAGAGTACTCCACCTAGGCCCTCATGGCTGGCATCAACATGTAGCTCATATGGTCTAGTGGGGTCAGCATAGGCCAAAACAGGGGCTGTGGTGAGACTTCTCTTCAAGGTTCTGAAAGCCTCTTCACACCTTGAGTTCCATTGGTCTTGAACCGATTCCCCGGGCCTCCTAGGCCCCAATCCATCTTCCTCTCCTTCTGTCTTGAGCAGTTCATTTAGGGGTTTTGCAATGCGGGCAAACCCATCCACAAACCTGCGGTAGTAGGAGCAGAACCCCAAGAAAGATCGAAGTTCAGTGACTGTTGTGGGTCTTGGCCACGAAGTAACTGCCTCCAACTTCTCATTGTCTGTAGCCACTCCTTTTTCAGACACTATGTGTCCCAGATAGTTCACAGAAGACTGGTAAAACCGGCACTTCTCGGGGGAAAGTTTGAGTCCCTCTTCACTGAGCCTCTTCAATACTTTCTCCAATCTGGCTTCATGTTCTTCCAAAGTTTTTCCAAAGACAATGACATCGTCCAGGTACACAAGGACTTCTATGAGATTCATGTCTCCAACTGTCCTTTCCATAAGGCGTTGAAATGTAGCAGGAGCTCCAGATAGGCCCTGAGGCATCCTGTTGAACTCAAAGAACCCTACTGGGGTTATGAAAGCAGTCTTTTCTCTATCTTCTGGATGCATTGGGATTTGATAGTACCCACTCTTAAGGTCCATCACACTGAACCACTTAGCTCCAGATAAACTCTGCAAGGCATCCTCTATCCTTGGCGTGGTGTACTGGTCAGGAATGGTCCTCCTGTTGAGAGTTCTGTAGTCAATGCAGAGCCTCAACGACCCATTCTTCTTCCTGACTACCACTATTGGGGAGGCATAGGGGCTTCTGGACTCCCTAATCACTCCCGTCTTCTTCAATTCCGCAAGCTGCTCCCTCAGATCCTCCAGATCTGCTAGCGGGACTCGCCTGACTCTCACTCTGAATGGCTGGTCCTCTTGCATGCGGATTCGGTGGGTGGCACTCCTCGCACACCCCACATCAAACTCATCTTTAGAGAAAATCTTCTCCCATCTGGTCAGCTGGGCCTTGGCTCTCTCTTTCCAAGCTCCAGGTAGGTTTGGGTTTTCCATGGAGAGTTTCTTCCAAACATCTTCTCCTTCACCCGTCCCCTTCAATTCTGACCAGCCAACTGGGACAGCAGGACTCACCTGTCCCAGCAGCATCCTGGCAGGGATCTCCACGGGATGCTCCGTGGGGTTCCTTACACTGACAGGGACTCTTCCTCTAGCCTTCTTCAGGGCCTTGATTGAGATCACTTCTGGGATCACTTCCAGGCCTGAGTGACCCTCCATTGGGTCAGATTCCAGCATTACAAATGGGCCAGGCTGTTCCCAATTAAGTTTCACCGTGGCCCTCAGGCAGGTCACCTCTCCAGGCTGTAACACCGCTCCTTCTTTTCCAAGCCTCCATACCCTTCCTATCCCCTCACTTGGGGTCTTCTGCTCTAGGACCAACCGCTGGTAGGCCGCCTTCAGCATGGGATGGATCTTGGGAACTGAAAGATTCTGCTTCTGTACAAGGGGGGTCAGGAGCCTTCTGACTAGATCCGTGTTCGTCCCTATGATCAGGGAAGTCTTGCTGGTTCCAGGCGGGCGAGGGCACACCACTGCCAGGGTGTCAAACACTTCAGCCTTTCCAATAAATAAAGAAAGAATTTCGCGCAATATATAGCTAAAATTAAAGTGCAATAGGAATATTCCAATAGTAAAATATTAATACTACTGGTACAATAATACAATACTCATAAACATCAATGTCTACGTAAAGTGGTACATAAAGTGACAGGTGCATATGTGCAAAACCATAAGAGTACCATATAGGTGCTGTGAGATGCAAATAAAAATAAAAATAATTCAAACAATCGAATGAATTCAAACAATTACCGTGCATTCAAATGCTAAAGTGCTGTGCCATTAGATGATTACTGAGAAGAGTCAAATAATGGATGAGTAATCAATGTCAGATGAATGGTTAATAATACTAGTAGAAAAAATATTAAACAAATAAATAGAAAATTGAATAGATAAATAAATAAATAAATCTATATATATAGTCCCAGGTTGGATAAAATATATATGAATAAAACAGTGTCCAAGTTAATCCATCCGGTCCTGATGGTATATTTAGTCAGGTACCGTATTCGCTTCAATTAGGCAGTAATTATATATTCCGTTCATTCAGGTTATCAGCATTGACTGCATGATATAAATATTAAATCCTGTATGTTTTCTGCAGCGGGTACTTGGTCCTGATTTTCATACACTTCAATCCAATCACTAGTCTCTCAAAACTCTCACCTCAAATCTGAAAGATTGTAGCTTTTCGGGCATATCCTATAGCCCCATGGATTGTGGATACTGGTTGTTCTGCATAAAACTGGTTAGAGTAAAAAACTTCTCCTTTAAGAGCGTTTGAAATCTTGATTCCTGCAGTGCTCAGTGTCAAAACAAGACAAAGGGCAAAGAAACAAGAAAGGGAAGCCTCCACTAGTGTAGTATCTTGATTAAATATGGGCAAGTTTATTAAAGTACAGTGGGTGGACTCTTACATTAAAATCAAGGTTTAAAAGCAAAAAAACGGCATAGACATGTATAGAAATAAATATCTCCTAGGCGTTCTCAGCGCCTTCTCACGTCTCACGTCTCCTCTGCCTGCGGCCACTCCCTACGCGTTACGACACGTCACGTGTCTTCATCTGGGGAACCGGATTGGCTAATTAGGCTTTGTTTATATTACGTGTAACCGGAAGTTGGTATTCGGCCATCTTAGTTATGGTCAAGTGTTTACTAGGCGGCGGCCATTTTACCGGTGGGTTGGTTATTGGGGCGGATATGTATTGCGTTCCACCTGTGCGTTCCACCTCTATATTCCACCGTTATGGCAGCCATTATCCTGTGGATTTGTGGGTTGTTAAAACAAGTATGTTTTCAACAATGCGTTCCACCTCTGCGTTCCACCATTATAGCGGCCATTATCTTGTAGATAAGTTGGTGGTTAAAGTTATTTACCGGGAATATTATAATGTAATATTAATACATCCCGGGACTTAATGATGTCATGATCATGTTATACTATCCCCCCCTGGGTAAAGTGTATATGTTAGTAAAGGCCACATATATTCCATGTAAGTAGTAATATACATCTACAATGTATATAGATTACTCCTAATGGTGGTGGTTAAAATGCCATAAATAGACCTTAAAGAAAAAATAGCTATAAAAAGGATAATAGTGTTAAAATGGATAATGTCCTATATGTAAATGATCTATTTGGTCCCAGTTTATAGATACTGATATTTCTACAGTTGAACACATAGTTCAATACTGGATAATATCCTGTATATGGAGGATCTATTTATTCCCAATATTACCAAGTCATCAGACATGGTGTGGATAAAATAAGTGCCAAAGCTATAGTACATTAAAAATATATAAATAGTTAAAATTATTAATAAAATCAGAAGTGTATAGAGTACCCCATCAACAATATGTGATATTCTACCAGATGTACCATAGGTACATAATCAGGATAATATCTAGATATGGTCTCCAGGATATTAGAGTGAGAGAAAGCCTTGAGGTACCTTCAACTAACAATATAGTACATATAAAAACATATAAAAGCAATCCATCATATTTAATCCATGCATATAGTAAGACAAAGGCAGGTCGACCTCTCTATAAATTGTATGCATATGTAAGTATTATGATGGATCGTGTAAAAAAGTGCTATAGAATGTTTATATGGAGGCATATTTTTTGTGATGTTATTTCATCCATTAACTTTTTGTATGTATTAATATGGGTATATGTATACTGGCTCCTTCTTTCGGAGTACATGTTCCAGAATTATTCAGAAGTTGCTTAAAAAACAGTTCAGATCGAACTCGACATTGAGCCCTCCAGGGGTGAGAGTACGCATGGTGTGAATCCATCTCGATTCTTTTTGGCTGATTGTTCGTATTTTGTGACTGCCTCTCCATGCTTTGTTGTATTTCTCTATTCCCCAAAATTGTAGGGAAGATGGATCTTTGTTGTGTTTTAGAGCAAAGTGTTTTGACACGTTATGTTTAGGGAACCCGCGCCTGATATTTCGCACATGTTCCTCTATTCTTACTTTCAGTGCCCTTTTTGTTCTTCCCACATATTGGAGATTGCAACTGCATTGTAGTACATACACAACTCCCTCTGTATTGCAGCCTATAAAATCTCTTATTTTATGAGTTTGTCCCGTGTTGATGGCTGTAAAATCCATTCTCTTTTTTTGGGGTTTTTGTGTATGTCTACAAGCATAACAGTTGCGACAGGGATAGAATCCCTTCCCTGAAAAAAATGTAAAAGTTGGTTTTGATGGCGGTTCTACTACCGATTTTACTACTAGGTCCCTAATAGTAGGGGCTCTAGTGTAAATTATGTTTGGTTTCTGTGGTAGTATAGTTTTTAGATCTTTATCCCTCTTCAGGATGTGCCAATGTCTCTCTATTAGCTTGGCTACATCTTTATACTGTATGTTGTAGTCCAGGATCAGGCAGGGCGCCTCATTTTGGTAACTTTTTTTTGGTTTATTCTGAAGCATAATTGTTCTGTCCATTTTGCTTACATCCTGTATTTGTTTCTCTATCCATTGTTCGTCGTATCCTTTTGTTTTGAATCTTTCACCTATTTGTTTTGCCTGGATTTGGTAGTCTTCTTCTTTCGTGCAGTTGCGTTTTAGTCTTATCAGTTGCCCCTTTGGTATGTTGTATAACCATGGTTTGTGGTGGCAACTGTTAAGTGAGAGGTAGCTGTTGGTGTCTACATTTTTGAAGAACGTTTTAGTTACTATTTTATTTCCATCCAGACTGATTTTCAAGTCTAGAAAGTCCACCTCTTTTTCATCAATTTTCCATACCAGTTTGATATTATTTTCATTTTCGTTTAGTTGCGTAAGAAATACTTCTAACGCATTTCTGTCCCCGTTCCACACGATAATTACATCATCGATGTATCTTTTATACAGAGTAAGTTCTGCTGGGGTGTCCTTATATATTGTTTCTTCTTCCCATTGGGCCATGAATGCATTTGCCACTCCCGGGGCAAATTTGGCACCCATGGCAATGCCTATGGCCTGTTTGTAATAGGTCTGGTTGTGCCAAAAGTAGTTGTACTTGAGGCAGAAATCCAGACATTTGATGAGGTATTTTCTTTGTTTACATATATAATTGCTGTAATTCCTCAAAAGCCATTTAGTAGCTGAACATGCATTGTGGTGTTGTACTATCGTGTATAACGATGTGACATCTGCTGTCGCTAATATGGTCCTCCCCTCCAATACTGGTGTTGTCTCTAAGAGTTGTAATATATGTTTGGTGTCTTTGAGGTAGGCTTTCGTCTGTTGTACCGCTGGTTGGATATATCGGTCTATATACTGCCCCATTCGCGACGTTAGGGAATCTATCCCATTAACGATTGGTCTTCCTGGGGGGTTTTCTTTACACTTATGTATTTTGGGCACAGTATATATTATTGGTATCCTACAAGTTTCCGGTATAAGATATTTGGATTCTTTAGTGTTAAGGATCTCTTTCTTTATACCCAATTTCACCAGTAATTCCAATTCTTTTTTGTATTTTGCAGTCGGATTACCCAATAGTTTAATATACGTTACTTCATCATTAAGTTGTCTATTCAGTTCATTTTGGTATTGTTCTTTAGACTGTAGTACTATTGCTCCTCCCTTGTCCGCCGGTCTGATAACTAGGTCTTTTCTCTCCGCTAACTTTTTGATTCCCTTTTTGATGTGTATAGGATCAGATATATTCTTAAGTTTCAGAGACTCCAGGTCTTGTAAAACTAGATTTTTGAACACTTCTATGTGTTGGTTATTGGATACTTGCGGGTTATACACCGAGTTGTTACGTAACGTACTATGTATCACCGTGGGAGATGTGTTTCTTTCCTCATTTTGGGGATCGGGAGAGGAGAGAATACTCTCCTCGGAGACAAACTTACGAACCAAACCACTCACCAAGGAGACGCCCACAAGAAGAATACAGAAACAGTCCAGAACGCAGACGCCCACAAGAAGAACACAGAAACAGCCCAGAACGAAGAGAGGACAACGAGCGGGAAAGAGAATCCAAACGAAAAAGAGAATAGTTGGAGAAAATGTAGTCAACCTTAGCAACATATCCATTACAACAGAAGAGTTAGCGGTACTAGATAAGGGCTTGAAGCATGCCCCGATCAAAAACCTAAATAAATTCAACACGTACATAGGAATACAAAAATATATTAGAAAAATTAATATCAAAAAATGTATCATGAACAAACCATGGAGACCCCAAAATGAGGAAAGAAACACATCTCCCACGGTGATACATAGTACGTTACGTAACAACTCGGTGTATAACCCGCAAGTATCCAATAACCAACACATAGAAGTGTTCAAAAATCTAGTTTTACAAGACCTGGAGTCTCTGAAACTTAAGAATATATCTGATCCTATACACATCAAAAAGGGAATCAAAAAGTTAGCGGAGAGAAAAGACCTAGTTATCAGACCGGCGGACAAGGGAGGAGCAATAGTACTACAGTCTAAAGAACAATACCAAAATGAACTGAATAGACAACTTAATGATGAAGTAACGTATATTAAACTATTGGGTAATCCGACTGCAAAATACAAAAAAGAATTGGAATTACTGGTGAAATTGGGTATAAAGAAAGAGATCCTTAACACTAAAGAATCCAAATATCTTATACCGGAAACTTGTAGGATACCAATAATATATACTGTGCCCAAAATACATAAGTGTAAAGAAAACCCCCCAGGAAGACCAATCGTTAATGGGATAGATTCCCTAACGTCGCGAATGGGGCAGTATATAGACCGATATATCCAACCAGCGGTACAACAGACGAAAGCCTACCTCAAAGACACCAAACATATATTACAACTCTTAGAGACAACACCAGTATTGGAGGGGAGGACCATATTAGCGACAGCAGATGTCACATCGTTATACACGATAGTACAACACCACAATGCATGTTCAGCTACTAAATGGCTTTTGAGGAATTACAGCAATTATATATGTAAACAAAGAAAATACCTCATCAAATGTCTGGATTTCTGCCTCAAGTACAACTACTTTTGGCACAACCAGACCTATTACAAACAGGCCATAGGCATTGCCATGGGTGCCAAATTTGCCCCGGGAGTGGCAAATGCATTCATGGCCCAATGGGAAGAAGAAACAATATATAAGGACACCCCAGCAGAACTTACTCTGTATAAAAGATACATCGATGATGTAATTATCGTGTGGAATGGGGACAGAAATGCGTTAGAAGTATTTCTTACGCAACTAAACGAAAATGAAAATAATATCAAACTGGTATGGAAAATTGATGAAAAAGAGGTGGACTTTCTAGACTTGAAAATCAGTCTGGATGGAAATAAAATAGTAACTAAAACGTTCTTCAAAAATGTAGACACCAACAGCTACCTCTCACTTAACAGTTGCCACCACAAACCATGGTTATACAACATACCAAAGGGGCAACTGATAAGACTAAAACGCAACTGCACGAAAGAAGAAGACTACCAAATCCAGGCAAAACAAATAGGTGAAAGATTCAAAACAAAAGGATACGACGAACAATGGATAGAGAAACAAATACAGGATGTAAGCAAAATGGACAGAACAATTATGCTTCAGAATAAACCAAAAAAAAGTTACCAAAATGAGGCGCCCTGCCTGATCCTGGACTACAACATACAGTATAAAGATGTAGCCAAGCTAATAGAGAGACATTGGCACATCCTGAAGAGGGATAAAGATCTAAAAACTATACTACCACAGAAACCAAACATAATTTACACTAGAGCCCCTACTATTAGGGACCTAGTAGTAAAATCGGTAGTAGAACCGCCATCAAAACCAACTTTTACATTTTTTTCAGGGAAGGGATTCTATCCCTGTCGCAACTGTTATGCTTGTAGACATACACAAAAACCCCAAAAAAAGAGAATGGATTTTACAGCCATCAACACGGGACAAACTCATAAAATAAGAGATTTTATAGGCTGCAATACAGAGGGAGTTGTGTATGTACTACAATGCAGTTGCAATCTCCAATATGTGGGAAGAACAAAAAGGGCACTGAAAGTAAGAATAGAGGAACATGTGCGAAATATCAGGCGCGGGTTCCCTAAACATAACGTGTCAAAACACTTTGCTCTAAAACACAACAAAGATCCATCTTCCCTACAATTTTGGGGAATAGAGAAATACAACAAAGCATGGAGAGGCAGTCACAAAATACGAACAATCAGCCAAAAAGAATCGAGATGGATTCACACCATGCGTACTCTCACCCCTGGAGGGCTCAATGTCGAGTTCGATCTGAACTGTTTTTTAAGCAACTTCTGAATAATTCTGGAACATGTACTCCGAAAGAAGGAGCCAGTATACATATACCCATATTAATACATACAAAAAGTTAATGGATGAAATAACATCACAAAAAATATGCCTCCATATAAACATTCTATAGCACTTTTTTACACGATCCATCATAATACTTACATATGCATACAATTTATAGAGAGGTCGACCTGCCTTTGTCTTACTATATGCATGGATTAAATATGATGGATTGCTTTTATATGTTTTTATATGTACTATATTGTTAGTTGAAGGTACCTCAAGGCTTTCTCTCACTCTAATATCCTGGAGACCATATCTAGATATTATCCTGATTATGTACCTATGGTACATCTGGTAGAATATCGCATATTGTTGATGGGGTACTCTATACACTTCTGATTTTATTAATAATTTTAACTATTTATATATTTTTAATGTACTATAGCTTTGGCACTTATTTTATCCACACCATGTCTGATGACTTGGTAATATTGGGAATAAATAGATCCTCCATATACAGGATATTATCCAGTATTGAACTATGTGTTCAACTGTAGAAATATCAGTATCTATAAACTGGGACCAAATAGATCATTTACATATAGGACATTATCCATTTTAACACTATTATCCTTTTTATAGCTATTTTTCTTTAAGGTCTATTTATGGCATTTTAACCACCACCATTAGGAGTAATCTATATACATTGTAGATGTATATTACTACTTACATGGAATATATGTGGCCTTTACTAACATATACACTTTACCCAGGGGGGGATAGTATAACATGATCATGACATCATTAAGTCCCGGGATGTATTAATATTACATTATAATATTCCCGGTAAATAACTTTAACCACCAACTTATCTACAAGATAATGGCCGCTATAATGGTGGAACGCAGAGGTGGAACGCATTGTTGAAAACATACTTGTTTTAACAACCCACAAATCCACAGGATAATGGCTGCCATAACGGTGGAATATAGAGGTGGAACGCACAGGTGGAACGCAATACATATCCGCCCCAATAACCAACCCACCGGTAAAATGGCCGCCGCCTAGTAAACACTTGACCATAACTAAGATGGCCGAATACCAACTTCCGGTTACACGTAATATAAACAAAGCCTAATTAGCCAATCCGGTTCCCCAGATGAAGACACGTGACGTGTCGTAACGCGTAGGGAGTGGCCGCAGGCAGAGGAGACGTGAGACGTGAGAAGGCGCTGAGAACGCCTAGGAGATATTTATTTCTATACATGTCTATGCCGTTTTTTTGCTTTTAAACCTTGATTTTAATGTAAGAGTCCACCCACTGTACTTTAATAAACTTGCCCATATTTAATCAAGATACTACACTAGTGGAGGCTTCCCTTTCTTGTTTCTTTGCCCTTTGTCTTGTTTTGACACTGAGCACTGCAGGAATCAAGATTTCAAACGCTCTTAAAGGAGAAGTTTTTTACTCTAACCAGTTTTATGCAGAACAACCAGTATCCACAATCCATGGGGCTATAGGATATGCCCGAAAAGCTACAATCTTTCAGATTTGAGGTGAGAGTTTTGAGAGACTAGTGATTGGATTGAAGTGTATGAAAATCAGGACCAAGTACCCGCTGCAGAAAACATACAGGATTTAATATTTATATCATGCAGTCAATGCTGATAACCTGAATGAACGGAATATATAATTACTGCCTAATTGAAGCGAATACGGTACCTGACTAAATATACCATCAGGACCGGATGGATTAACTTGGACACTGTTTTATTCATATATATTTTATCCAACCTGGGACTATATATATAGATTTATTTATTTATTTATCTATTCAATTTTCTATTTATTTGTTTAATATTTTTTCTACTAGTATTATTAACCATTCATCTGACATTGATTACTCATCCATTATTTGACTCTTCTCAGTAATCATCTAATGGCACAGCACTTTAGCATTTGAATGCACGGTAATTGTTTGAATTCATTCGATTGTTTGAATTATTTTTATTTTTATTTGCATCTCACAGCACCTATATGGTACTCTTATGGTTTTGCACATATGCACCTGTCACTTTATGTACCACTTTACGTAGACATTGATGTTTATGAGTATTGTATTATTGTACCAGTAGTATTAATATTTTACTATTGGAATATTCCTATTGCACTTTAATTTTAGCTATATATTGCGCGAAATTCTTTCTTTATTTATTACTATTTTGTGTATTTGTGAACACAACACATTTTGCAGCAGAGCAGTTTTGTGAACACAACACATTTTGCAGCAGAGCACCACTTATTTATTCACTTTTATATACTCCGAGTAGCGCGAGGGACACACATACACACTTCAGCCTTTCCAGCCACGGATGGGTCAAAGGTCAATCTTATGGGTAAGTAGCCGTCGTAGGGGAAACTCTGAGTTCCCAGCCCCCGTATCTCCAACTCTTCTATCTTCTGTATGGGCAGATGACTCAGGTATCTGTCATAGAAGTCCTCTGCCATGCAGGCCATTTTTGCCCAGTCTTTTCCTGTACAATAGGGTCACTTGTGCTCCTGTGTCTAGGAGGGCCTGTGTGTACACTCCTTCCACTTGGATAGGTACAGTAGGAGATGGACCAACCAGCTCTTCTGGATAGGGCCGAGTTGATGCTGTCTTCTTCCTTGGACTCTTTTCTTTACAAGCACTGGATTTGCGCTTGATTCTTTCCTGAGCCTGGTATGCATTAATTTTCTCCCTCTTTATGGGAGTGTGAACCCGTTGAGGGACATTGTTATCTCTCACTTTTAAGGGTTCTCGCTTGGGAGTGCTGTGTCTCTTCGGAGGGGTCTTGCCCCCTTTCTCTGGGGTGTACCTTGGTTGAGGAACCCTGGGCCCTTTTTGAGGGGTTTGATCTCCCCTTCTTTTCCCGTTATACTTCTTGGAGCTCACTGAAGGTTATGGGCACCCGGTTGACTCCTTCACCGGGGCCCTTTGGCGTTTCCCGCCGGCTGGCGGCTATCTGTTTTCTTCCTCTTGGGACTGGAACATACGGCTGCAATATGGCCCACTCCCCCGCAGTTAAAACAGATCATCTCTCCGTAGTCAGGTGGGGATGCTGGTGGTGAAACAGTTGGAAACAATTCCCTCCTGCTTGCTTCTTTCTTGGGACTCGGCGTCTCTTTTGCCACCAGAGACGTCAGTATCTCCATCATCTGGGACATCTGCAACTTCAGGGCATCTACTTCTGTCTCTCTTTCAGGGGTTAAGGCCGACCTGACCGTGGCCACTGGAAGTTTTGTAGACCCCATCACTTGCTTTTCCCTTTTCTCCTCCAACATGGCCTCTTCTTCTCTGACCATTCGAATGAGATCGGGGTAGTCCAGGCTCTTCCCATCCTGTCGGGTACGTAGTATCAGTGCGACAGGGTCTAGGGGTTGGGCTCCCCTCATCACCTGCTGGGCACGGGCTTCGTCTAATTTCCCCGGATCTATCCCCTTCTTCAGGATAATCCTATGCAGGATCTTGTCTATACGTTCCATATATTCCGACAGCTTCTCCCCTGTCTTCTGGTAACAGTGTTCCAGTTGATAGGTAAGTTCTGTGACTTTTTCTGTCCCACCAAACACACTTTCCAGGATGTCTATGTAATCCTGGGCAGTGCAATCCTTCTTGCTTGTCTTCAGGTTGCGTATGGCCTCTAAGGCAGGCCCTTTTAGGCTCTCAACAATCCTTTGCTTCTTTCTACCTTCTGGGACCTCCGATTCTTCTAAGGCCTGCGTGGCACCATCTAACCATTCTTCAAATCCCTCTTCCCCCGAGGGTACAGGTTTCCTCCCAGAGAACATCCGGAGTTTTCTGTATCCCGACATCGGGTAGTCCCCAGGGTCTCTTCTGCACTGAGTCACAATCTCCCCTAGGACAGCGCACAGTTCTGCACTAAGAGTGGTTTGTACAGGTGCGGGACTTTCCGCGCCCTTCGTTTCTTCCTTCTTTGGGGATAGCATAGTTTTGGTTGGAGAACAGTCTCCCTTGCGCGGCAGCGCATGCAGCAATTGATAGGTCTGACCATCCAATGCTCGTATGCTTTGGCTCCTGAACTGCTCTGGAGTCTCACTTCTCCATTCTGCTAGGGCGTATGTATACCCGGCATCATTTCTCATATCCATTATCCGTGACTTGTGGCCTGGGGATAATGACATTATGAGCTGCTTGACTGCCTTTTCCTGCCATATCCCTGGCAGTTCAATGACTGCTGCTGCGGCTGGATCAGTGCCCCATAAAGTGTACCACCGTCCCACTTCTATCGGGTCCATGCCGGTACCTTCTGGCGGCTTTTCCCGCTGTCTCAGGATCCCGGATGACGAGCCCCCACGTGTAGCGATACCCCCAGTTAAGAGGGCCGCAAGTTTATTTTGGGTCCCTGAGTACAGCTCCACCAACCCCCCGGCAATCTGCTCTACCCGCTCTGGCACAGTTAATCAAGGGGTATGTATCTAGGCACATATAAATATCACTTATACTTTAAGTGTAATGGAGTCAAACTCACAAGCAGACTGCTGACTGAAATAACTGTCTTTACTTTGGTAATATGAAAAGAAATAGTAACATGCATTTAAACATTTGACTTACAATACACATGAACAGGTCCCTGCAGTATGTGCTATAAACATGTACACATATGTGGGCCTGGACAGCAATGGGGAACGGAACGCCAAGTGTAGCGACCGTCTGCTATGCACCCCTGAGGTGCAATAAATCTAACTGCGCCTACCTAACGGACCAGGCCTGATCCCTAGCAATAGAGCTCAGTCCTTGAGAAAATACAGTATTCTTCACCGGCAAGAGAACTGTAGAGGTGGTGCACATGTAGCTTTAAATGGTGTGTTTGTAATCCACAGAAAGAAACAATCTGCTGCTCTGAGGTAATTGTGCCTTGGCAGTTCAATAGGCATAGAGTGAAAGTAACAGTGTAGGATGAGCCTTTCAGCTCGCTCACCACTCCTGGGTACCGTCCTCAGCTTCGGGACCTCCACTGGCGGCGTCCGGCCTCCTCCGTCACAGCCCCTGCGCTCCGGTCCTCTCTCTGTCCGACCGTGTGTAGGCAAAAGTCTCCGCTCTGCTGCTGCTGACACTGAGGGGTGAGAGTCTCTCTCTGTCTGCTGCAAGGCCCAGGCTTCAGGCCTTCAGCAGTCCCGGTCCGCACAGGTGTCTCCTCACTCAGAAGTGTCTGCGTCACCAGCCCAGCCAGAAGAGGAAGAGGCGGTCTCTCCTCTTCCCTTTTATCACCTCCCCCAGCAGCCTCTCGGGCGGAAACAACCATCCTCCCGGGAGCCTGGGGAATTATGGGAACTGTAGTCTTCTCCCCTAAAAGGGGAACGACCCTGCTACATATATATTTTTTGAGACAGATAGAACTTTCTTTTGGTGGTATATAATCAACACTGAGTTTTTTTTTGCTTAGTTTTTGTTATAAAGTTTTGCAAATAAATCATCATTCTTCATAAATTTAGGCCAAAATGTATTCTGCTAATTTTTTGGGGGAAAAATAACTCAAAACAGTGTACATTATTTAGTCTGTGTGAAAGTTATACAAACTATGGGATATATATCTACGGTAAAAACTGATCAGTCAAGACCCTAAAATGTCGGATGCTGGTATGACATATAGCAGTGATCAGGACGCTTGTATGAGGAATGGTAGTGATCAGGACGTTGGTATGAGGTATGACAGTATACAGGACTCTGGTATGGCATATGGGGTGATCAGAACTCTGGTATGGGGTATGGCGGTGATCAGGATGCTGGTATGGTGTTGATCAGGACATTGGTATGGTGTATGGTGGTGTTGTTGAGAGCAATGAGACAGGTGACAGGGGCTGGCTGCTTTTATTTACATTTCACTGGGGCAGTGAGCAGGGACACTGGGGCAGGCTGGCACTGCAGTCTGCAAGTGTACATGCAGCCTCACAGCCTGTGTATTAAAAGTCAGCAGCTACAAAAAGTTTATCTGCTGACTGTTATTAAACTTACACTTACCTGTTCCATGGTTCATCGATGTGGCTGCATGGAGCCCCGCTCCTCTCCCCCTCCTCTCCTCGGCGCCTCCATTGAAACCGTGGGCACCTGGCCATGACAGCTTGTGGCTTCACGGCCAGGCGCGCACTGCGCATGCGTGAGTGGCGCTGTGCTCTCCCAGTGGACAGGCAATCTCCTGGGACCTGTCAGTTGTCCCAGAAGACTACCGCGAGGGAGGGGCCGCCTAGGGGGAGAGGAGGAGTAGCCTAGGCGGCCCGTAGGTGGAATCAGGAAGTGGGACAGGAAGTCCCACTCACTGGACACAGAATGCCGGCGGGCTGCAGCATCTTCCAGAAATCTTATCAGTTTGATTAAGCAGTGTGCAGCTATAAAGAGAAAGAAAGAGTACAAAGCGAGGGGGAGGCTGATCAGTAACCTTGTACTGCCTGAAGGCATATATTTCTGGAAGACACTGTGACTGTGCAGCATTACATGTGACTGTGCAGCGCTCCCCACGATCTTGTTTCGATTCAGCCAGAGATGTGTGCTCAGTGCTGCAGGATTCGTTTTGCTGTGGTCGTACCTTCTGCTATGTCCTCTAGCTTCAGGTACTGTGTATCTCCGTCCCGGCTCCCCCATTCAGCACCTGTGTACAATGAAATGTGGTGGGCTGAAGAGGGGGAAGGTTACACCATGTCTGCTGCATGATATAGCCACTTGCTCATCCAGCCCTCCGCTGCTAGACATTTCCTCAGCCAGCCCGTCTCCTTTTCACAGCAAAGCCGCTGCCGCCACTTCTCTCTCAGCTGTTCTTTTTAAAACGAAAAAGTGACAGGCTCAGCTGGGAGATTGCCTGAGGCTCACGGGTGTCTGGGAGCCCACAGTCAAATACGGGAGACTCCCGCAAGTCGTGGGAGACTTGAGATGTCTGAAAACATCAGGAGTGCTTTTAGTGCTTCTGCCACAAACCAAGCTGTCATTTTTACAGCTGTTTCCTAGCAATTTCAGGTGCCCTTTGTTAGGTGGCACCTATAGGCATGTGCCTAGTTTGTCTTATGGCAAATGTGGCCCTGCTTCCATAACTCTCTACCTACTTCTCCTGGAAGCCATTCA
The DNA here is from genome assembly GCA_028564925.1 of Lithobates sylvaticus. Taxonomy (NCBI): domain Eukaryota; kingdom Metazoa; phylum Chordata; class Amphibia; order Anura; family Ranidae; genus Lithobates; species Lithobates sylvaticus. The sequence continues at coordinate 161,678,059 of CM053034.1, read as the reverse complement.
TGATAGGGCTTGGGCAGATTTAAGTACATAGGTTGCAATTGCTGACCTTCTAAAAATGCTAGTGCCCTTCTCTTCCTCCAATAGGAAACACCTAACAGGCACACTTATAGGCTACTTTATTTAGCAAACATAGCAGCAAGTTCTATAAGTGACATGACGGTAGTAATATACAGTAGGCCAGGGGTCTCCAAACTATGGCCCTCCAGTTGTTCAGAAACAACAATTCCCATCATGCCTAGTCATGTCTGTGAATGTCAGTTTTACAATACCTCATGGGACGTGTAGTGCCACAACAGCTGGAGGGCTGTAGTTTGGAGATCCTTGTAGTAGGCAGTAGAACATCAATAGGTGTGTAATATTAGTTCACTTTCCCATATCTAGCTAAAAATACTGCAAGATAAGTCCGAGTATGTCCACAGGTCTGCACTGGGGCCCTGAACAACTATGCAGTAACAGATTCCATTCCAAGGCAACAAGGTTGCTACTGAAGTATTGTCCTTTTAGGACTCATTCGTGTAGGACTGATGTACAGATCAGAAGACAGACAGATGTATATCCCTATTGAGTAGGGAACATTTTTAACTTTTTTTGTGTATGGCAATTTTCAATAAAATAAAGAATAAAAAAAAAAAAGAAGACGATAGACAGACAGATCTGTGCATGAACAAGTATAACCTACCTCATTTTAATACTACCCGGCTGTAACACTCCCACCTTTACATTTCCAATAATGGAGACCACACCGTAGCTGGAGTGTTAATGGGCCGTAGCAGCCCCTTTATTTAATAAACAAAATAAACAATTACCATAAACAAATAAACCAATAAACAAAGATATTAATAAAGCGTGGCATTGGTCTGCAGGAGGACCTTAGCCCCCCCCCCCCCCCCCCACCCATTTTACCATGAACAAAACATCGTGCACTGCGGTCACATCAACTGTAAACTAGGCCTCAAGCTGACATGCTAGCTCAGAGACAAAACTATTCCCGCAGTGCAGTCATCCACCGTATTCCCTACATCTCCTATAAGGAATATTAACAAAACGGGCCCATATCTCCAATGGGTCCCGCATCAAATTCTCTGTGGGGAGGGGGTATCTTCTCTCTACCTGCGTCAGCCAACATCCGCCACAGCAAACAAGGTTAAAATCTTAACCTTGAGCGCACCTCCACACCCTCAGCGCTCTCTCTATCCCATCCTGGATTCCTACGGCCCATATGTCTGTGCCCACATCGTTCAGGTGCACCCCGTCCGCCTTAAGGTACCGCCACGTATCTACCTCCAACTCCCTGTGCCTAATCGCGAGGCCTCCATGTTTAACAAAAAACCTGCTGGCCTCCTGGTTAACTTTTTTTCTGGCTTTATTGATAAGCTCGACCGACCTGGCAAACCGCCAGGAAGTCCGAGCTATCATGTCTGACCATACGATGACTGTTTTCGGGAAAGCCGCCTGTAGACGGCAAAAATCATATTTAATATCCCTGGTTAAGTCCAATTTTGTCCTTAGACCAAGGTCATTACCCCCTGCGTGGATAACTAAGACCTCAGGAGGCCTGTCCCATCGCGCAAATTTGTGCGCTTCCGGTATTAGGCGGCTCCAGAGCATCCCCGGGAAACCTAGCCATTTTATATAAGCCTCCCTCCTGGAAAACCCCAGCTGTCTCCCATCTGGCCTGGCATCACCCCTCCTGGCTCCCCAGCAGACATAGGAATGCCCCATAATCCATACGAGGCTCGGAGGTGTGTCTGAAAAAGAAGAAAACACAAAAACCCCAGTTGAACTTCCATAGTGCACCACAAGAACCCATGCCGGCACATAACTTATACAAACTTATCACCCACCAAATCCAGCCTCACATATGACCTAAACCGACTGGATTCCCACCGCCCAATCTTTTTAACCGCCTCCTCGTCCAAACCCCACCGAACTGCCTCGGTCGCCGCACCTATCCTAAATGAGTGCGACGAGTACTTCTGTCCCCCTAGATCCAGATGAGCCAAACACTTTTTAAGTACCCCAATGAACTGGAAACGTGACAGCGCCTCCCCGTTGCAATGAATTAAGAGAGGACCCGCGACAGCCGGCCTCTGTCCCAGATAAACAGTCGTGACCAAGACGGGGCAAAGCTTGGCGTCTGGAATGGCGAATACCACCACTTCCTTGCCTCGACCTTCCTGATCCGTCTTTGATTTCCTCACGTGAAATGCCACCCTATCTGTACCGCAATGTACATCGCCCACAGCTAGACCATCCCCTTTTGTTTTTGACAAACTCACCCGCTCCCCTATCCGAAAAGCTCCAAAAAATGCCAACACGAAGGCCGTGCGGAAAAGCCCCACTTCATAATCGGATATGCAAACCCCAGACAAGCTGTCCACCAGCCTGCCCAAAAGTTCAAACGTAACTGGCCTCCTCTCGTCCCGGACCCTCTTCCCCTTTCGGTAACCCTTCACTGCCTGCCGGGCCCAAAACTCTTTGGTCCAATCCTTCCCACCACCGAGCTTAAACCAAAAGGCCATTGCTGCCATCACCTTTCCCAGCCTCGACACGGAAATACCATTTTCCATGTGCCTGGCGACAAAATAAATAAAGAGTAAACGGAGCTCCCCCTCGGCCTCCGTGGCCTGCGACTGAAAAGCAACCCATTCCTCCCATACTTTCCTGTACGCGCTCCATGTACCTTCGCTCAATGATTGCCGGATCCAATCCGCTACCCGTCCATGGCAATCCTCCATAGTGCCAGTGGACACGGGACCCCACAACGTTCTGCCTCCGGAGCCAGCTCCCGAAATCTTTCCCACTGAAAGCGAGAGAGAGCATCAGCAATCACGTTGTCGAGTCCTGGTAAGTGCACTGCATGAATAAAGATATTTTGCTGCATACACCGAAGCACCAGGTGTCTCAACAAACGCACCACCGGCAGAGACGCCGCTGACACTTTGTTAATCACCTGTACTACCCCCAAGTTGTCGATGTGGAAACGAACCTTCCGATCCCGGAAGCATTCCCCCCACAATTCAACTGCCAACACTACAGGAAACAACTCCAGCAAAAGCATGTTCCTGAGAAGCCCCTCCCGCTCCCAGCTGTCATGCCAAGGGCCGGCACTCCAGCGACCCTGTAAGAAGGCCCCGTAACCCACCGAACCTGCCGCGTCTGTGAACAATTCCAGGTCGAAATTACTCACCGGCCCGGTCATCCACAATGCCCTGCCGTTGAAATTGTCCAGAAACACATGCCACATCCTCAGGTCATCCTTGTGTTCCCTTGAAAGTGTCACATAATGCCTGGGCGATTCCACCCCACCCGTGCTTGCCGCCAACCTTCTGCTGAAGATCCTGCCCATAGGTATGATCCTACATGCAAAATTGAGTTTGCCCAGGACCGATTGCAAAGCCCTAAGCTGAACTTTTCGCCGACCCACCATTGCCCTAACTTCCACCTTCAGCGCCTCTAACTTTCCTTCTGGCAACCTACATTCCATAGCCACGGAATCAAGGACAATCCCCAGAAAACTGATGGTCGTCCTGGGCCCTTCCGTCTTGTCCGGAGCAAGAGGAATGCCGAAATCCCCCGCCACCCTTTCCAGTGTTGTCAGGAGCACCGCGCAAACATTTGATGCGGGTGGCCCCACGCACAGGAAGTCGTCCAAATAATGGATCACCGAATTCAGCCCCGCGATGTCCCTCACCACCCATTCCACAAATGAGCTGAAGCATTCGAAAAAAGCACACGAGATGGAGCAGCCCATGGGGAGACACTTATCCACATAATACTCCCCTAGCCACCTGCAACCTAATAGATAAAAGCTATCAGGGTGAACGGGTAGCAACCTGAACGCCGCCTCAATGTCTGTTTTTGCCATTTGTGCCCCCCTGCCGTACTTTCGTACCCAAAAAAACCGCTGCGTCGAAAGACGTGTACGAGACCGCACAAACTTCGGGATCAATGGCATCATTCACCGACCCCCCTTTTGGATAAGACAGGTGGTGAATGAGCCGGAATTTGTTCGGTTCCTTCTTGGGGACCACCCCCAATGGAGAAACCACCAGCTCCGGAATGGGTTTTTTGGAGAAGGGGCCCGCCATCCTGCCCAGAGCTACCTCCTTGTGTAATTTGTCCGACACCACCTCCTGATGTTTCAAAGCGGACCGCAAATTGTCCGCAATTGGAGGAGGTGTGCCCAACTTGGCAGGAATCCTGAAACCCTCTGAAAAACCCTGACTAAGTAACTGCGCCGCCGCCCCATCCGGGTATCTATCTAGAAAATGACGCATTCTTTCCACTCTCACCGGCGTCTTCCCCTTTGCTAGTAGACTCGCTGGCCTTGCCTTTCCCCTGCTTGAAGCAACGAGATCCTGGGTGCGTTCCACCGCACCCTGAACACTCGTGCTTGTATTTGCAGCCGATGCCGAACTTACAACTTCCTTCGTTGTATTGCCAGCATACTCCTTTCTTTTTTGCGGCCGATTGACCTGAAGCCCCAGATCCACCGCCCCCCCCCCCCCCCCTGAAAAAACTGCCCAGTTGTCTTTGCCGATGACATTAAATGCATCCAAAGACTGATGTCTTTGTGGTCCCAACGAAGAGCTGGTCTCACTGCCCTCCTCTGCCGAAACTGCTCATCATACCTAAGCCAGGACAGTCCCCCGTAGGTCCGGTGTGCTTCCCCTATGGCGTCAAGGTAACAAAAAAGTGCGGAGCAATGCTCAGGCTCCTTTTCGCCGATCACACTTGCCAGAATGGCGAATGCCTGTAGCCAATTCTGGAAAGTGCGTGGTATCAATCTGTATCTCCTTTTCTCCTCGTCTTCCTTCTTGGTGTCCTCTGGCTTCACGCGATCCAAATTAAATTTTTCCAGGGGAAGTAATGAAAATATCTCCACATACTCCCCTTTCCAAATTTTTTCCCTGACCTCTTGCTTCAAGTGGGCCCCCAGCGGCCCTTCGAAACACACATACACCTCACAACGCGCAGAATCTGCCAGCCTCACGATGTCTTGTTTTTTGGGTTTATCCCCCCCCTTTTCCCCCTCAGCCACCGGGGACACTGCGGGCGGAACCGCCACCACCAAGTCCCCCGAGTCCGCCTCACCCCCCCCTTGGGGCACCGCGGGCGGATCCGCCACCACCGCTTCCCCGACCTTTACTGGCGCTCCCTCCCCCCCTGTACCTTGTGCCGCCCGGCTCCCCCCCCCAGCTAACCTCCCCCTGTGGAACCCAAGCCCAGGCGGGCCCCGTGGGGCCCGCTGGTGTAGGCTCAAACCTGCCCACCAGCTCCTTCAGGCCCTCCAGGAAGCCCCTGAGGCCCCTGTCCCCAGGTAAGGGCTCGGGAACCCCGTTCCCCAGAAAGGCATCACCCACCCCGCACCCCCCTCCCCGTCCCACGTGGCTGCCCCGTTCCCCCCCGCCTCCCCCTACCACCTCTTCCAAACCCACAGACCCCTGACAAGAGCATGACTTACCGGGCTGCCTGGAAGCGATCCCACCAGCCGAAGGTCCTACATCCACCGTCGCCGACCGTCCTTCAACGACCTCGTCCTCGGATCCCGCCAGTTCGCCCTCCGACAATTCCGCGATCTCGCTCGCTGTGGACATGCCCTCCTGAGGATTCATCCCCCGGAAGCAGACGAGCTCCGCTCCCGCTGGCTCCTTCTCCTCCCCTCCGCCGACTTTGCAGTGCACTTCCTTGGGCCCTTGTCGCCGATCACTGGACGTGTCCTGTGCAACTGTCCTGGGGTTAGGCCGCACGCCTCTGTAACCCTGTGCTGCTGTCCTGGGGTTAGGCCGCTCGCCTCTGTAACCCTGAGCTGCCATCCCGGGCCTGGGCTGCACGCCCCTGGTCCCAGCTGGATGCTTTTCTTTGTTGCTGAACGAATGGCTCCTCCCTCTTTCCGGCACCTGGGCAGGCGGATCGCCTCCGTCCCCCTGGCTGCAAAAGTTGTCCCCGGGCCTGTTCGCACAGGCCCTGAGAGCAACAGCCCTCTGACTGGGCCGACCGCCACCCGTCACATTTGTCCTTTTTTTCCCAGTAGGCGGACCGCCCCCTTGGGAGTCTTTCTGGGCCCCATCCTCTGCCCGGGACCCCCCCGGTGCTCCCCTCTTGTTCCGGCCGGTCATCCTGTCCCCCCCAGCTGGCGGGCCGCCACCCTGGGTCTGTGCCTGGGTCCCCCCAGATGCCTTCCTCCCGCTTATGGCCTGGGGCATTGTGTGGGCCCCCCCATACCCCCCTTCCTCTTTGCCCCCTCACTCCGAGACCGCCGCTCTGAGGCCCCGCCCCCGCCGCATGAGGTAGGCCTGAGGCCTGTGTTGAGCTCCGCGTGGTGCCTGGGCCGTTGCGCCGCTTGTTGGGCCCCCCCCCCGCTCCCCCCAGCCTTGGATGGTGACACCGCTTTGCCGCCCCCCCCCTCGCCGGCCGTTTGGCTGGCGGTTCGCCGCCGTTCATACTGAAACCATCCCCCAGGCCACCTGCGGCCCTGTAGTCCTCTGGTGAGTACCGCTCCGGTCCCCCCTGGTCCCCCCTCCATCACCCCCTAAAGCCCTGTCTACCTGGGCCCGCATCCAGGCCTCCCCGTTTGCCGCCGCCGCCGCCCTGATATTTTGCAGGAGCTCCTTCATGTCTGGCCGCACTCCACTTTGCTCCAGACGAACTGACGCTGGGGATGGCTGAACCTCCCTTACTTTGCCACAAGCCCCACCCCTAATCTTAAACGGCCAGCACAAAAATGGGCTGTTAACTATTTTCATGCCAGCCCTATTCTTTGCTGGCATTTGCTGCGGGCTGTTCTTCATTCCCCCACAAGATGTACACTCTGGAATGTGCTTGGAGATCTGTGCAGGTCCAAGCAGCCACCTACCAGTAACTGATTTGAACAGGCTGCCTGCACGTGGCTGTGATAAAAGATGGCTCTCTGCACAGGTGTATGTGTCAGCATGTCTGTGTGAATAAGGCCTGAGCCTGGAATGCATTCAGACTGCGTCTCTATGGTGTGAAATGGCCTAGAGGGAGAGAAACAAAGGTACAAAGATAACAGCCTTAGAGACAATTTCAACACTTTTCAAACTAGGGTTTAATAATGAAAAGGTCAAAATGGTGCAAATAAAATATTTAAAGAAAAAGGGTGTGTAGCAGTGCCCCCGTAGGGGCTGCTGGATATTGTGGTCCCACCAGTCAAGCCCGGCATTCACTTCCCATTCACCTTAAAGACAATGAATAGTCTGTATGTTTGTTTTGTAGTTTATTGAGGGGTTTAAAACTTGGATAGGGTAAAGGAAATTATGGGATTCCCAGAATTAATAGTATATGATCAGCAGGAACCTCTATTTAGTCTTCTAGAGCTCCAGTGTCCTCCAGCACAACGCTTTTTTGCAGTCTTTTTCTCTCTCTCCTGTACAATACTTGGTTCCTGGTACATATAGCACATGGTAGGCCCAACTCTGACTCTGTCAGGCCTTAGCAACTGACATTTGCAGGCAGGGACCGTGGACCCCAAAATAGAAAAGTCTTTTAGTGCTAGCTGACCCTTGGTGGACTAATGCTCCCAGTCAGTCCTCTTCAGGCCCTGCCAGCCCTCTTGGCTGCAGCTGCCCAACTCCACTGCCCATGACACCACAGTCTCTCTTACTGGCTCTACATCCATCCCAGACTGCACACTCCCAGTCCACTCTGACATGCCTCCCCAGCTCTCTCAGCTGTGCCTGTCATTCACCAGCCCTCCTGTCCAGATCCTCCTTTGTTACTCATAAAGACATGTACGGAGCTGCAGTGAAATGTAAGCGTAGTGCAAACATGACAGGGTGCAAGGGGGTTACTGGGAGGTCAGCAAAAGGGGTTGGTATATTTACATAGGGGGGCTTACCTTATTGGAGTTCAGCAGTGGTGGGTGGAGTACAGGTCATTGGTGTGGTGGGGAGCAAGGAAAGGTCACCAGTCCAGAGGTAGCAGGCAAGGAGAAACGTTGGGAGCAGGACCCTGAAAAAGATGAGTGGGTTAGAACAACTTTGGGAGCAGCTTAGACAGGCAGCTGAACTACATGGCTCAGACTGGCTTCACAGCCAAATTGCAGCCAATTTACAGGGGGTAGGGCAGGGACCCCAGCCAAGTAGGGACCCCCCTTTGCGGCCTCGGAGGTCTATTCCTCCGGTGCGCCTGAGCCCGGATAATACCCCACGGACTCGACGCCGTATTGGGAGCCCCACTAGGGACCCTCCAGGCCCCTCTGCCAAGCGGACACCACGGTCGGCCGGCAGGGGCCCTGGGAGGAATCCCCGAAAACGGCAAAGTCCCGGGAGAGGGGGGGGGCACTCACCCATCCAGATCCTCGGCCCCCTCCAGGACCATCCAATCCGAGGGACAACAGGCGGCTGCTGCTGGCGATGCTCCGGTCGGGGCAGCCGTCCCCGACGTGGGAGGATGCGGTCCCCGTGTACCGGCCTTGTCGGTGAAGCGGCCGGTGACCTGCCACGTGTGGGCGCCATCTTGCCTCCTGGAGGAGGGCCAGCGCCATTGATGCAGCGGCAGTCGGGAGGCCACGCCTCCAGGCCCAAGTCCGGGTCTGGGAGGGACGGTCGCTACAGCGCGTGCGCGAGCACGTCGACGGCGGCGCAGATGGATGACGGCAGCGGAACTGACGTCAGCGACGACGGCCGGAAGTCGGCGGAAGAAGATGGCGGCCGCCATCGGAACATCCAGGAAGAAGACCGGAGGCGGCCTGGGGTGCCTAGCGGAGCGGCACAGAGGCCTGGGACGGCGACCGAAGGCGTGAGGACAGCAGCTGCGAGGAAGGAGAGCTGATGGAGGAGGAAGAAGACCATGCGGCGGGAGCACGATCGGTGCGGCTGGTGGGCCACCCAACCAAAAACTACGGCAGCCAGGTAGGACACGGGGTGTCTCTGGGCATCTGGGGGGGGGGAGGGTGCAGGTACAGACGTGGGGGGAGCGGGCACGGGGTTTGGGAGGTCAAGGGGGGGGCTTTGGGAGTAGTACCCAAGAAGGAACCGGGGCAGGATGATTCTGTCGCCTGTCATTCGGTACCTATACAGCCAGCGGTATCCTGGGCAAAGACGGACGTGCACGTCTAAGGAGCGTACTTCGTCGATCGCTGTTTGCCCATGGGATGTTCGATTTCATGTGCCCTGTTTGAAACTTTTAGTTCATTCTTTGAATGGGCAGTTAGAGAGACGGCGGGGTGAATTCGGTCATCCATTATCTGGACGACTTCCTTTGCGTAGGCCCCCCGGGATCCCGCGGATGCGGGACCTTATTGGGGACTCTTCAGTATCTGGCGGATAGGATCGGTATCCCTCTAGCGGCGGACAAAACGGAGGGCCCCGACTTCGGAGCTGGTGTTCTTAGGAATTACAATTGATTCCGTGGCGATGGAGTGTAGGCTGCCGGAGACCAAGGTGGTGGCATTGCGGCAGGAAGTCAAGGAGGGCACACGGAAGAAAGAAATTGAGGTTGAAGGAAGTGCAATCTCTCCTGGGCAAATTAAATTTTGCTTGCAGGATTATCCCGATGGGGCGGGTGTTTTTGCAGGAGACTGGCGGCAGCAACGGCGGGGGTTAGGATGCCCAACCATTTCATCAGGTTGTCAGAGGGGTTTGAGGGAAGATTTGAGAGTATGGTACTCGTTCCTGGTGGAGTTTAAAATGGGCGATCACTGATGTTGGAAGGACCAGTCAGCAACGCTGACTTGGAACTGTTTACTGACGCGGCGGGTTCTGCGGGTTACGGGGCTTATTGCCAAGGGAGTTGGAGTGCAGGGCCTTGGCCGGAGGAGTGGAGAGCAGCGGGTTTCTTGAAGAACCTGGCACTGCTGGAGCTCTTCCCCATACTGTTGGCGGTGAGGTTAATGGGGGGACAAGCTGGCAAATAGGACGGTTCAATTGCGACAACATGGGGGTGGTGGTGGCCATTAATAATATTTCAGCCTCATCCCCCCCGGTATTTAGATTGTTACGGCAGTTGGTACTTTGTTGTTTGAAATTGAACGTGTACATGTATGCGGTTCACATCCCGGGGATCGAGAATAAGTTAGCGGATGCTCTGTCTCGTTTCCAGTGGGAGGAGTTCCGCAGACTGGCTCCAGAGGCAGACGCGACAGGGGACCCGTGCCCGCCGGACCTATGGAGGATTGCGTTGGGATCGCCGATGGATTGATTATGCAGTCGCTCAGCGAGAGTACTAGGACGGCGTATCACAGGGTGTGGAGTGAATGGTCCGCTTGGTTGGTTGAGGTAGGAGGGTCGGAAGACCCCGGGGTATTGGTACATTGGGTACATTGGGTATTGTGCTTCATTTGCGGTAACTACGTGAAGGGGGGCTGTCGGCACGGCAATTAGTAAGAAGGTATCAGCGTTGGCATTTAGGTTTCAGTATAAAGGGCTGCCTGACACGACCAAGAATTTTTTGGTTAAAAAATCATTGAGGGGTTATAGGAGGGGCCTAGCGCAGAGGGACTCCAGGCGCCCCATTTCGTTTGCGGTGTTGAACATTGTATTGGAACAGGTTAGGAAGGTGTGTTCTACAGTTTTTGAACAAAAACTTTTCCGAGCTGCCTTCCTGTTAGCATTTTTCGGGGCATTGAGAATTGGGGAGCTGGTGTCGCCATCAAAATCCATTCCAGGTGGTTTGAGGTTTGGGGACGTTACGCTGTCACAGTCAGCAGTAGTTTTATGGGTTAGGAGGTCGAAGACGGACCAGCTGGGAAAAGGGGCACGGGACGAGCTTTTTGCAGGTTCAGAGCCACAAGTATGCCCGGTAGCAGCAGTGGACCAATTTTTAAGGGCGCGCCCAGTAGGGGAAGGGGCCTTCTTGATTCATGGGGATGGCTCGTGTTTATCCAGGTATCAGTTCACAGCGGTACTTAGGAAATGCTTGGAGGCAGGGGGCCTACCCCCCAGGTGAGTATGCGAGTCATTCTTTCAGGATTGGCGCGGCCACGGAGGCTTCCAGGTGGGGTCTACCGGTGGAAGTTATACGCAGGATTGGCAGATGGGAGTCAGCACGTTATCAAGTATACATTCGCCCCCACCTGGTGTGACAATGGGGGGGATTAGGGGTTAGTGTGTGGGTTGTACATGTTTTTTTGATATGATTCGGTTATTGGTGTTAGATATCTATTTCTTATTTTTTTCACACTAGCTCCCATTGTCTTTTTCGGTCCCTCTCTGTGCCTCCTGTCCAGATCCTCCTTTGTTACTCATAAAGACTCCAACTTTCACCCGAACCCCTCAGGCCCAAGGTTACCCACCCCAAACTGGAGTGTGCCTCCAAAGGCCCTGACAACCTAGTGCTCCATGTCCAGATTCCTCCACCCGACAACTCCTCCCCAGCTGGGCTGACCCTGGGTATATCAAGGAGGCCTGCCCCCTGCCAATCCTAGTTGGGGATTGGTCAGGGCTCCCTGAGACACCTCAGACAGCTCCACCTCTCTTTCCCTCCTCCCTTCTAGAATCTTCTAGAAGCCAGAGGGAGTTGACCGAAAAATGATGCCATCTGTGAGTCACCAGCCTACTCTGAGCCACTCCCAGCCGACACAGATCAAAACAAACATGCCTAGCTTCCAGCTAGGCCTGTCTAAATTTAGCTGCTCTGACAAAAATCTCACCTCTAGCACCTACCTAGGTAGAGGGTGCTACAGAGAAAAAAATAAAAAGGAGTTGAAAATGAACAAGGTGGTTAATTGGCTCCCATAATTTGAGAGGTCTTCAGTTGCTTGACGATACACAAGAGCTGTCACTATGTCCTGGCATTCCCCTGTTCTCTGGTATCACAGGGGTGTTGACAGAGGCCATGTGATGAGTGGTTTCTGGTATGTCCCAGATACAGTTTTCTATAGGTATTCATATCTCTGAATACCTACCAGGTACGTTCTGCTAGCATGCAGATTATTGTCCAGCCTGAATTTAGCTTCAAAATGAATATAAATTTGACAGGTTCCGAGTGCCCAGTTCACCTAGGAGAGGAATTGGTCTGGTTATGCTCCCAGTACTCATAGGGTAAAATTACCAGAGAAAAGTAAACATGTCTATATTCTGGCTGTGCCATTATTATTTCATGATTAAAGAAATATGCTGACGTTTTAGAGTCTTGGCTGCTAACCAGTCTAGCAGAAATGTATATTGACTGTTCCCTTCAGTTGAACTATTTATGACAGGTATCTGTTGGTTCTTTGGATTGCTCAAGCTTTCAAGGGTTTCCAGACTGAAATTGTGGATTGGGTAATGGAGAGGTCGGTGTGTCTGATCAATGGATTGATAAGGTCCTGGCATCAGTTAGCAGTTTGTGTATTGTATAAAGTGAAGGAAGGAGGGGGGAAAGGTCACTGTGGCTATGCATTCTTATGACAATATAGCAGGAGTGAAATGAACATAAATGGCTGCTACACACATAGTTATTCATGTGCCCAGTACGCATAACCATTACAGCACCGACCAGCGTTGCCAACCTACCAGATTGAAATTTACTGACACGACACCCAGAATTTCCTGGCACATCCAAGTTTTTACTGGCATTTCCAAAAGTTACAAAATTACAGTTTTAAGTGCAAATCTTTGTTTTTAGGCTACAAACAAGTACAATGTGCAATTAGCAATGTGATTTAGCCCGGGTTCACACCAGTGTGGTGCGAATTCCAGCTACATTTATCCTGTGAAGAGAAAATGTAGCTGTTCAGCAGTGCCGCTGCGTTCTATCAGCGCATCAGCTGAGCAGGGGGAGAGGCGGGGGGAGGTGTAGTGAAAACAAGAGATTCCTTGTTCAGAACGCAATGCATCTGCGAATCAGATGCGTTCCCATAGAAGATAATGGGCCTGAATTCGCACCTGAGCCGGACCGCACTGCCCAAAAAACGCACACGTTTTTTCTGCAATGCGCAGTGCGAATGCACCGCAGATATGTGAACCAGCCTCATTAAAATGAATGTATTTTGAAATGTCCTGCGAATTGGATGCGGGGTAATTTGCATCTAATTCGCATAGGTGTGAACGGGGGCTAAAGGTAGATATTAGGGCAAAAAACATATTCCTTATTTTATTTTTGATATAGTAAGTAAGTAGCTCAGGGACAGGACTCAGGAGGGCAAGAAATTAGAATAGACACACACATGAAGTTGACTCTTGGTCCCTTCAGTCCACTCCAGTCTAAACAGCACTGACAGTCCCGCCCCTGCCTTGCTCCTGTCCTGCAGACCAACACACGAGGCTCTGCCCGCTCTGCTTGGCTCCCTTGCACCATGACATCACACGACACGCTCGGCCACCACCTCCACCAGAGCTGCCCGAACTGTAGCAGGCACTCGGATGGTCTCGGCTGGCTCTGGACCCAGCGGAACATCACAGCCATATTTTTTACTGGCAACTTTTTCCTTTTACTGGCAGGGCAAAATTGCCTGGTTTTTACTGGCTGCCAGTAAAAATACTGACAGTTGGCAACACTGGCACCGACTACTAGAGTAATTGTCAGCAACCACAGTGGTCCCTCAAGTATGAGATATACATACTTTCATTGCTCCAAGTTGGACCAATGTAAGTAAGCAATTAACAGTATACAGTACCTGGAGTTCAGCTTTAACCTTTATTCTGCTAAAAGTACATTCTGCTCATGGATTGCACATATTGTCCCAAAATATAACCAGCACTACTACTACACAAGATTGGGCAAAGGTTGGTCATGTCTACTAACATAGGTCTATTGTTTTCCTTTTAGCACAACCTTTGCTAGGACTGCTGAATACAATTGAATACAGTGCTCATATGAGAGATTCCAGGAGGAAGTCTGTCCTGATATAGATTGCAGCCTCTGCAGAGCTTTCAGCAAGCAGTACTAAATCACTCTGGGAAGATAAGGGATGATAATGGAGAATGGCAAGTTAAAAAGCAGAATTTAAACTACATTGTTGGGTACAGTGATAAAGCTGCACGGTACAAATTGCATGTGTCAGGAGAGGCTGTACACATACAGTAGGTCACTGTCAACTTGACCATCTACCTAGCATATAACTTTGTCCATGTCACTCATGGTATTAACTGACTGAGGAATCCATCGGACTGCTATAACTTTATCAGCAGGAGTAAGCATTTGATGTCACTTCAGCTATTTCTGGACTCTATTATGCAGACTGTACCTGCTATAGGTCATTCTGTGGTTTATTTAAAGTGAACCCATCAGTAATTTTACAAGTCTGCATGAATGTAGGCCCTATATGTCATAACATACTGTACATCAAAGTTATCATTAAAAAAAAAAAAATTATCATTAAAAAGCAGTCATTGGTCTCCAGGCAAACAATGGTATCAAGCCTGAAAGGTGGAACTAGTAGAATGATGTCATCCATCTACAACAGGTAGATGGAACTATTTTCTCACTCTCCTTTCCCTCAAGGGCCAGTTGAGGGGTAGCAGCAGTGGGGCAAATCTGTGTGAGACAAATTAACCACTTAAAGTGGTTGTATACCCTAAAATTCAACTTGCACCTACAGATAAGCCTAGATTAAGGCTTACCTGTAGGTACAAGAAATATCTCCTAAACCTGCACGGTTTAGGAGATATTTGAAAAGAACGTTTTACAACGTTGTCTACGGCGCATGCGCGCCGTAGACAACGGTGCATTTACAGGGTTAATCCCCATTCACAACTGCAGCTCACCGCAGTTGAAGTGTCCCGCGCGCATGCGCGGAGCGACGTCCTCGCCGCTCTGGCCAATCACAGCGCCGCAGCGGCGCTGTGATTGGCCGGAGCGGCGATACCCGGAAGGGTATCTGTGGAGAGATGGTTGCGGCCAGAGGGGGAGAAGAAGACGGCGTCGGGGGAACCGATCTAAGGTAAGTGATGCATAATGAGCTAGTATGCTTGTCATACTAGCTCATTATGACTTTGTCTTGTAGGTAGTTAACAACATTTTTTTTTTTTAAATGGGTATACAACCGCTTTAAGGACCAAGCCTGTTTTTCAGACTCTGTGTTTTCATGTTTAAAAAATTTTTTTTTGCTAGAAAATTACTTAGAACCCCCAAACAATATATATTGTTTTTTTTTTTTCTAACACCCTAGAAAATAAAATGGCGGTCATTGTAATACTTTTTTTCACACCGTATTTGCGCAGCGGTCTTACAAGCGCACTTTTTTTGGAAAAAAATCACTTTTTTGAATAAAAAAATAAGACAGCAGTAAAATTAGCCCAATTTTTTTTATATTGTGAAAGATAATGTTACGCCGAGTAAATTGATACCCAACATGTCATGCTTCAAAATTTGCGCCCGCTCGTGGAATGGAGTCAAACTTTTACCCTCAAAAATCTCCATAAGCGACATTTAAAAAATTCTACAGGTTGCATCTTTTGAGTTACAGAGGAGGTCCCCGGGGCTAGAATTATTGTTCTTGCTCTACCGATTACGGTGATACCTCACATGTGTGGTTTGACTACCGTTTTCATATGCGGGCGCTACTCACGTATGTGTTCGCTTCTGCGCGCGAGCTTGTCAGGACGGGGTGTAAAAAAAATGTTCTTATTTATTTTACTTGAATTTATTAATTTTTACACTGTTTTAAAAAAAAAAAATGGATCACTTTTATTCCTATTACAAGGTAATGTAAACATCCCTTGTAATAGAAAAAAGCATGACAGGTCCTCTTAAATATGAGATCTGGGGTCAAATAGTCCTCAGATCTCATATTTGGACTTAAATGGAATAAAAAAAAAAATGTCATTGAAAAAAATGACATTGAAAAAAAAGAAACTAGAAGGTAAATGGACTATCTCGATACAATACAATGAAGGTAAATTCAGGTATAGAAACAACTGTGTGGAAAAAAAAATAAATGTACAAAAGTTTATTGATACACAATATATGACAAAAATATCAATGATGAATTAAAAAATAGGTGACGGTCCATGTGTATCACCAAGATAATGCTCCCCTGATGGGGAAAATCACAGTGGGATATTTGATCAGGGACAGCATTTATACTAGTTTTGCAGACTGAGCCGCTTTATCAGGAAAATATCTGCAATTTAATTAGCACATGATCAAAAACAATGCATTTAGTCACATACAGGAAAAAAAACATATTTCAAGCAATATATGAATTTAGACAATATACAGCTGTTATATGGGGACAGATGAAAGACCGCTTACCCAGATCCCAGTACACACAAGGCACAGGGCGTCACCAGTAAGGAAGAACTATGAACCACAAGACTAAAGACCACGTGGAAAACTGTAGAAGGTGATGATAAAATTGTGAAGAAAAAAAGGGGGGAGAAGCGCAAGGAGGCCACTGAATGGATAAAAATGAAGAAGGGGGGGTTGAAAGGTGTCAGGAAAATTGAGTATTATACCTTTAAATGTCAATTTTGAATATGCATATTAATATTGCTTTATCTTCATTAAATTTAAAATGCTTAGAAATATATGTTTCATATAACCCTATATGCTTTTATTTCATGTAGCTTTGTTAAATGCTTAGACTTGCATAATTTGAAAATACATGACGTTGCAAAAAGAGAGTCTTCCCAAAAGTCAGTATCCTGTATAACAATTTAACAATTGTGAATGTGAAAGTCTGTAAACGGACAACTCCACCTTTCCTGTCATTGTCCAGAATAAAGTAAGAATACATGTGACTGGAACATTCTGTGAGGAAAGGGGGGTGTCCGAGGGATATAAAAGAGAGTGACCATACAATGTTAAGGCAGAAATGACCCATGCTTACCTGCAAATGTAATGTAACTCATTTCTCTTGCATATGCAAATAAATGTTATCTTGATCTCCGAGGACGGTCTTAGACGGTGATTGACTTCTCTAACAAAAGGGGGAGGGGAAAGTGGGGGAGCAAAAAGAAGAGGGGGGAGAGGGGGAAGAGGGAAGGGATAAGGAAAAGACAAAGGAATGAGGAGAAAATGTGAAATTGAGAGAAAGAGGGGCAAGATAAGATGAGGGGGAGGGCGGGAGAAAAGGACAAAGGAATGAGGAGAAAATGTGAAATTGAAAGAAAGTGAAGAAATGAATTGGAGGGGTAAGGAAATATGAGGGGGAAAAGGGGGGGGGGGGGGGGAAACAGGAAGAAATTGGAGAGGACAGAAGGGGTAAAAATAGAAAGGTGAGGTGATGGTGAATCAGAATGTGAAATCTGGGCAAGTGAACATGATCTGTACATAATTTCCGGGTTATGATGAATAACGGTGTCCCGGGAGGAAAAGTCCCACTGAAGGGGGGTACCAGTAGGAGCCAATAGGAGGGATACTCTGAACGGAGGGTGAGGAGTGACACCGCACCAGGCATAAGCGCGGCACTCCCACCCAAATGCCCTATGGAGGAAAAACAGGATACCCAAGGTAATAAATAAGGCTGTATAATAGCCACAGTGAGCCTGTAATGGGGTCGTAGGGATAAAAAAAACGTACAATTCAGGATAAGGCAGCAAAGGTTCTCCCAGGCCTCGATTCAGCCTGTGGAAGAGCAGGCGCCTGCCTGCTACTTATAGTCCATCAACTCTGCGACGCTGCACTGGCGCCGGTGTTTTGCCGAAAAAGGTCCCCCGGCAGATAATGCCCCCCCTGTACTGTGCAGGCCTAGTGCTTGCGCAGTACGAACGACTACGGAGCTGCCGAAAGTCTCTGAAGATGAACAGCTGATCGTCAGCTCTATACGGGGCATGTACACTACATTCTGTCCTGAGTCCAGGTTCAAGCCCCACCATCCATGTGGACATAGAGTTAGAATAAAAATATGCAGAGCGAAGAAAGGCCATGCCCGAAGAGTGGCAAGCGAAGCGAGCCCGCGAGGGGCCCTGTGTTTTAAAGCAGTGTCGGAACGTAGGGGCCGTGTACAGCTGAAAAAAGTGTGTGATACTGCGCCACGGAATGTACAGAACAGGAGACCAGGGTGAAATAAATATACGTGATATATGAAAACAAAAGGGGAATTGCTGCCTCTACAGATTACAACCACCAAGGTGGAACAAGGAAATGAATAAAGGGATGTAGGTGTGGCGCTATTCCTCCTTTAGTTGGAATTGAATAGAAAATGATGATGATAAAAAATACCAAGTGTTATAAGCTTACACGTATAGCAGAATCCCGAATGAGAATCCTTAGAAAAATAAGGGGAATGACATGGTGCTAATAATAATGAATGCCAGTGTGTACGGTGGTTGGCTGGGTGTGGGAGGATGGTGTGGTATGGTGCTGAACGTAAGGGACTCTGATCACTCGCTGGAGGATTTTTTTTTTTTTTTTTTACATTAAATTGCTTATCTGTTCAGGTTGCCCGGGCCCCCCTGCTGGTCAGGCCCAGTACAACAGGGCCAGTTGTACTGGCCTATCAGCGGCCCTGGTTACACCCTCTGCCTCATGTGTGGTTGTGATGAGAGAGGTGTTCTGAAAGAGCAAGAGGTTCTGCCTAATACAATTAGTCCATATTATGAAGGTGAGCAAAATACACCTAATTGCTTGCTAAAATGTGTTGCACCCTCTGTAATAAGCTGGGTGTCCAAAAAGAGTGTATACATTTAAATGATAATATATGGTAAAGTGTTTAGTGATGATATATGTGGGAGTGTGAAGCTTCTAGTGCCATGCGATAATAATTGATCTGGCCAAGCCAGAATGTGTGTTTGATCCCCTGCGACAAGTACATAGGTATGTGATCATAAACAAACCAGCATGACAGAATGTGAAAATAAAACAATAATAAATAAATTAGTGCCCCTCTGTTTGAACAGAGGTGTACCGTGAAAAACAAATCAAACTATTTGTATGTATAATTAGTCCATAAGATCAAAAAAGCAGATAAATAAAGGGACTTGTGCTCAAAACAGTGTCCAGTGCCTGATCAGAGAAAATACTGTCTATCCTTTCACGTGACAGTGGTGCTGGTGATGTTATCTACGCTGATAATATGATTGAACTCACCAGAAGGCCTTACCCCCCCCCCCCCCCCCCCCCCCAGGGTACTGCACATTCACAGTGTAAGTTCAATAGTGATGCGTGATTCTAAGCATGCGTGTTTGTTCTTTGGACTTTTGTCCGATGGACTTGTGTACACACAATCAGAAAGTCCAACAACAAACCATTGTTGGCTGAAAATTTGAGAGTATGCTAGCCAACATTTGTTGGCGGAAAGTCCGACAACATATGTTCGATGGAGCATACACACGGTCGGACTTTCCGCCAACAAGCTCACATCCAACATTTGTTGTCTGAAAATCCGATCATGTGTAAGGGGCATTAGGCTTTAGAACCACTTTAAGCGGGGACAGTGCACTCTCCAGCCAGTCTGTTAGTTTGAAGAAGGGAGGAGATGGAGCCTTGCCATCCCAGGTTGCAGGACTTTGTCTTTCTATTGATGCACACAGTGTAGGAAGACACAATTCTAGTCTCTGCATGCAAAATGCGGCAAGAGAAACAAGCCACCCTAAAATAGGACACTTGGGGCAGTAGTCATGGTACCAGCTTGAACAGGAACATAGACAAGGATTAAAAAAACTTAGTAAGTGAATACATTAGCTGATAAAAATGCTTAAAAAATTAGGGGTTTAACCACTTGCTGACTGCAAAATGTATATATATGTTGCAGTTTGCAAGTGGTTTACTGGAATTATGGCTAAATATATCAACCATAACCCCAGTACCATGTTCTGCAGCCGGCAGCTGACTTTCTGAAGCAGGGGATGGGGATGCCTCCCCTCCTCCCGCAACTCAACTTGCTTACGATTATCGTGGGTTTCGCCCAAGAAAAAAAATGGCGGTGTGGCCCGGGTGCTCCCATAGGTGATCAAAGAGTACATGCTCTTTGATCGACTCTGTGGCCTTAGAGGACCGGAGCAACGTCATGACGTCACTTCCGGTCCAGGCTGAAATAAATCGTTTTTTCTTTTTAAAGCAAAATATCAAAAACTTTTTTTTATTTATCTTTTGCTTTTAAAGGGAAATGAGAGATTTGGAGTTTTTTGAACCCCAGCTCTCTCCATAAAGAGAACCTGCCATCCGTATTTATATTACAAGGGATGTTTACATTCCTTGTAATAGGAATAAAAGTGATAAAAAAAATAAAAAATTAAAGGGACAGTGTCAAATTAAAAGGTACAATTAAATAAGAAATAAAAAAATTCAAGTGCCCCCATTCCTCCATGCTTGCGCACAGAAGCGAGCGCATCCGTAAGTGGCGCATGCATATGTAAACGGTGTTCTCATCACACATTTGCAGTATCGCCATGAATGTTAGAGTTAGAGCAACAATTCTCTTGCTAAGCCTCCTCTGTAACTCTAAATAAGTAACCTGTAAAGGCATTTAAAGCGTCATCTATGGAGATTTTTAAGTACCATAGCTTGTCGCCATTCCATGATCGTGCGCAATTTTAAAGTGTGACATGTTAGATTTCTTTTTACTTGGCACAACATCATCTTTCACATTCTACAAAAAAAATTGGGGTAAATACATAGTAACGTAGTTAGTAAGGTTGAATAAAGACACCAGTCCATCCAGTTCAACCTGAGTGAGTGTCTACAGTTGTCCCTATCCCTGTACATTGCATCTCATTAACCACTTTCTGACCGGACCATTTTGCTGGCTTAAGACCAGACCACTTTTTGCGATTCGGCACTGCGTCGCTTTAACTGACAATTGCGCGGTCGTGCGACGTGGCTCCCAAACAAAATTGACGTCCTTTATTTCCCACAAATAGAGCTTTCTTTTGGTGGTATTTGATCGCCCCTGCTGTTTTTATTTTTTTCGCTATAAACCAAAAAAGAGCGACAATTTTGAAAAAAACACATTATTTTTTACTTTTTGCAATAATAAGTATATATAAAAAAACATTTTTTTTCCTCAGTTTAGGCCGATACGTATTCTTCTACATATTTTTGGTAAAAAAAAATCACAATAAGCGATTATTGATTGGTTTGCGCAGAAGTTATAGCGTTTACAAAATAGGGGACAGTTTTATAGCATTTTTATTAATATTTACTAGTAATAGCGGCGATCAGTGATTTTTATTGTGACTGCGACATGGACACATCGGACATTTTTTGACACATTTTTGGGACCATTGTCATTTATACAGCAATCAGTGCTATTTAAGTGAGACGATCGCGGGTATCCCCGCGGCGATCGAGTCTGCGGGACCCGCGACCGGTCTCACGGGGGTCCCGACCGGCGGCATGTGATGGCACGGCGGCAATCTTAAAGGGGACGTACCTGTACGGCTTTTTGCCTGCCCGTGCCATTCTGCTGACGTACATCGTTGTGCGCCGGTCGGGAAGTGGTTAAGATGCTCATCTATTATATTATTATTTATTTAAGGTACCCACATAGCGCCATCAATTTACGCATACATCACACACTCGCATCTGTCCCTACCCTCAAGGAGCTCACAATCCAAGGACCCCAACCCACATTCATACACTAGGGCCAATTTTTGGACAGAAGCCAATTAACCTACCAGCATGTCTTTGGAGTATGGGAGGACAACCGGAGGACCCGGAGTAAACCCACGCAGGCACAGGGAGAACATGCAAACTCCAGGCAGGTAGTGTCGTTGTTGGGATTCGGACCAGCGACCCTTTTTACTGCTAGGTGAGAGTGCTAACCTCTACACCACTGTGCCACACAAAAATATTGCGTTTTTTTTTGTTTTTTTATTCATTAAAGTGTATTTTTTCCAAAAAGACTTGCGTTTGCAAAATTATTGCGCAAATACTGTGTGACATAAAAAATTGCAACAATTGCCATTTTATTCTTTAGGGTCTCTGCTAAAAAAAAAAAAAAAAAAGTATAATGTTTTGAGGTTCCAAGTAATTTTCTAGCAAAAAATATTGATTTAATCCTGTAAACATATCAGCTCTTTTAAAATTCAGTTTGCTTTTTTTTTTAACAGAAGAGAATAGCTTGATCTAAAAGATGGTGTACAGAAGAAAAGCACACATTTCATAATGCTTCTTTTTAAAAATAGAACCCTATGTGTTACAAAGATGAAGCCTTATGACTTGCTGTATCTATAGGAGTGTTATACTGCTACCTGTTCCAGCCACCCATTCCTTGCATTGTATCAGACATACAGTGGATCTGTATGATGTTTTGAATCACTTTCATGAGGAGAGCAATTCAGAGAGTTGGACTATTCCTTTACCTCCTGATTGGTTTGTATGTATCACACAGCTGCAGCCTGGTACCTCTCAGCAGGGATACTCTCAAATACTACATTCCTCTCTGTAATGTTTTGTATAGAATTGGCTCTAAACTGTTCTTTCTCAGCAGTAAATCTTTACTTTACTGTAATTTTATCACAATACACTCGTACACACAGCTCCGCTGTGGAACACATTTTATGGAGTTGATCCAGAATGCCAAATCTACTGTTGTGACCTGACCATTCAGGTGCATTCTGTTGAGGTCAGCAATACATGCCCCTCCAGCAACCATGGCACTGCAAGTCACAGACTATTTTGCCAGGTGGAGAGCCACAACAGAATCAAAATTATATACAATTTAATAAAATTTAGAAAAATACATTAAAGTATATGTAAATCCAAATACCGTATATACTCAAGTATAAGCCGACCCGAATATAAGCCGAGGCATCTAATTTTACCACAAAAAACTGGCAAAACGTATTGACTTATTGACCCTAGACTAGTATAAGTCTAGGGTGAGAAATGCGCAGCTACTGTAAATGGAAAAGAGGGTCAGCAATGCCCATTTGCAGCCTCACTGTGCCCATTTGCATGCCTCACTGTGCCCATTTGCATGCCTCACTGTGCCCATTTGCAGCCATAGGTCCCCCAAACTTCAAACTTGGTAGTTAAAGTGGTTGTAAACCCTTACAAACCACTTTGACCTACAGGTAAGCCTAGATTAAGGCTTACCTTTAGGTCCAATAAATATCTCCTAAACCTACATGGTTTAGGAGATATTTAGAAAAGAACAGCGACGCGCAGGCGCACTGAGCATGCCAGAGATTGCGGTGATATGCCGCTCTCGTGCGCATGTGGGGGAGTGACGTCATCGCGACTCCAGTGAATGACAGCGCTGGAGCAGCGAGACCCGAAAGTCACTCCGGGAGTGATGACGGCGGTGGAGGTCGTGGACGAGGGTCGCTTCGGGGGCTTCGTTCTCAGGTAAGTTATTCATAATGAGCTAGTATGCTATGCATACTAGCTCATTATGCCTTTGCCTTGCAGGTTCCGTTTTTTTCCGAGGAGGCTTTACTTCCTCTTTAAGGGTTCCTAGATGCCCCTAGCTGCAGACAAAATTTGGGGTCTCTGGACCCAAAGGGTCCCGAAATGACATTGCTGCAGATGGACACAGTTGACCGACTTTGGGGCCCCGTATCTCAGGGCCACTTGGTTCTAGGAACCCAAAATTTGGTGTGCAAATCCAGGGGAATCACTACAATATATCCAAATATGGGGTTCCTATCACTAAGTGGTCCTGGAATATGGGGCCCCAAAGTCGGTTCGGAAAATGTCAAGCACTTTTCTGCAGCAGAGAATGACATTTTCTGACCCGACTTTGGGGCCCCGTATCTCAGGGCCACTTGGTGCTAGGAACCCCATATTTGAATATCTTGTAGGGATAGTTCCCCTGGATTTGCACACCAAACTTTGGGTTCCTAGCACCAAGTGGCCCCAAGATACGGGACACCAAATTTTGGTCGGAAAATGTAATTCTATGCTGCAGAAAAGTGCTTGACTCGAGTATAAGCCGAGGGGGGCATTTTCAGCACAAAAAAATGTGCTGAAAAACTCAGCTTATACTCGAGTATATACGGTACTAAAATCTCAGGCTACATTCACACCTAAGCGTTTTCAAGCATTTTTGAGGGCAGATTTGGATGTTTTTGCAGCTTTTGTCAGGCGTTACTTATTTGGTAAAGTAGTGTGCACAAAATCACCACATAATTATAGTTCCTATTTCTGCCAATAAATTTTGGTGATTCTCTTTAAAAAACAAAAAAAAACAAAGGCAGGCCGACTGGATCCACATATGGGAAGCCACTAAGTCAGCTCCACAAAACACTGTTACCTTAGAAAATAACTTTAAAGTTATCACCAGGTGGTATTTGGTCCCCGCCAGCATCTCCAAATTTCTGCCACAATACCCTTCCCAATGCTTTTAGGGCTGCGACCCTCCAGGTACACACTTACATATATGGTGGGAATGCCCAGTGGTACAAGACTTCTGGTCAGACATCTTCCGCATTCTTTCTAAACTGTTTGATACACACATTGCTCCAGACCCCACAGTGGCGCTCCTAAATATGAAACCACCAAACATTACCCACCGACAGTTCAAATTATGCCTCCAACAGCAGCCAAGAAAACAATAGCGAGAGCCTGGAAAATCCCCACCCTCTGTGTACTAGTGGCCCAAAGCAGGATCACACAACCTATGATTCATGTCAAAATAGAAGCTGTATTGTTGGATAGGATCCTTAAATATGAGAAATTCTGGAGCCCGTGGGTTGAACACTATTTACCCTCCAACTTTAACAATACACTTTTACTTCCATAGACACTCCAGTGTACAAGCAAGTAGCATTGTCCACCACACGCCCTAGGTGACCCAGTTTTCCCCAGAGATAGTTACCTCCTCCCCTATTATTTCTTCTACCCTTCCACAATTCACCACCTATACTCCTCTCCTCTTTACTTAACACTCCCTCACATGTCTCTTTCTTCATTTTCATGGTTTATCGTAGCCTTAACATATTCCATATTCAATCATCCCCCAGGTCACTATCTACCATACAATGCAGGCCCACCCTGATAATCAGGGTTGGAGACAACCAATATATATTATAATATATATTATTATATATATATAATATAATATATAATATAATATATATATAATATTTTTCAACCTTACTCCCAGGCCTACATATTACCGTTTGAACTGGATAGGTTAATTAGTACAACCTGGAAACACTCCATGGTTAGGGTGTCATTTGCCTAACAAACCTTGACCATATTATTCTAAAGCAATCGCTTTATCACGTTGCACTATTTTTAAGATTGTTTCATTTCCGTTTCAAATGCCCCGTACACACGAGCGGAATTTCCGT
Source organism: Lithobates sylvaticus (assembly GCA_028564925.1). Classification (NCBI taxonomy): domain Eukaryota; kingdom Metazoa; phylum Chordata; class Amphibia; order Anura; family Ranidae; genus Lithobates; species Lithobates sylvaticus. The sequence goes on along the minus strand of CM053034.1, from coordinate 161,652,989 downwards.
CAGAAAAATCGACACGGTCACACAAAAGTTCTCTGAACTTTCGACTGTCAAGAACGCGGTGACTTACAACACTACTACGAGCTGAGAAAATGAAGTTCACTGCTTCCGAGCATTTGTGGAATTGTTTCCGAGAATGCATTGGAATTTTGCGCGTCAGAATTGCCACAGATGATCGGAATTTCCGAACGGAATTTTTTTCGTTGTAAAAATAGAGAACCTGCTGTCAAAGTCCGATGGAGCATACAAACGGTCGGAATTTCGGCCCAAAAGCTCACATCGGACTTTTGCTGGCGGGGAATTTCTGATCGTGTGTAGGGGGCATAAGAAGGATGATTGTACCCATCCGCTTACGCCACAAAATTTTTCTGTGACATGTTCATTGTATTTTGCTCATTTCCTCTCCAATAAAATATTTGAACAAGAAAAAAAAGGCAGGCCAAAAGGGAGAGGTGGAGGTTCTGCATGCAGCGGTAGTAGGGAGCGAGCAGGTTCTGCAGGACAAAGCAGTGGTTGGGCCACATGATTCTAGAGCAGTGTTTTTCCAAATTTTTTGAGTCAAGGCACCCTTTAAAATTCTGCACAATCTTGAGGCACCCCATTCTAAAATGTAAAAAACTAAACTAATAGTTTTACATAGCACAGCAACATCCACACATTAACACTCAATGTTATGCCGCGTACACACGAGCGGAATTTCCGTCCTAAAAAACTTGGATGGTTTTTCAGACGGAATTCCGCTCAAGCTTGTCTTGCATACACACGGTCACACAAAAGTTCTCTGAACCTTTGACCGTCAAGAACGCAGGGACGTACAACACTACGATGAGCCGAGAAAATGAAGTTCAATGCTTCCGAGCATGCGTCAAATTGTCTCCGAGCATGCGTAGAAATTTTGCCTGTCGGAATTGGTACAGACGATCGGAAATTTCCGATCAAAACTTTTTCCGACCGAAAAATTGAAAACCTGCTCTCAATCTTTTGCTGGCTGGAATTCCGCCAGCAAAAGTCCGATGGAGCATACACACGGTCACATTTTCCAACCAAAAGCTCTCATCGGACTTTTGCTTGCAGAATTTCCGATCGTGTGTACGGGGCATAAGTGTAGCAATATGTTGCTAAATGTTGTACCTTCATTAAATGTAACCATATTGCTACACTTAGAGGCGCCTCTTTTATACTCAGTTGTGACATGATGCTCCTTGTATATCAAGTTATCGCTTGTATACCAAGTCAAAATTTCTTTAAAAATTTAGCTTGTCTTGCAGAACGCTCTCAAACCAAGTTACTCTCAAACCAAGGTTTTACTGAAGTTTATATTGTGTTTGTATACACTTGGAAATGTGTAGGTCAATGGTGTTTGTAGATTGTACCAGTTACATTGCAGTTCTTATTAAAAATATGGTTTTGACAAACATTTGGGATTAGTATCATGAGACAGAAAAGCATAAATCCACTTTTTCTCATTCTACAGGAACTCCGCTATTGAGTGGTTTGATGAAATTTGGTATTTGTACTCTGCGTTTTATTGGTTCATGTGAAAAGCTTAAAAACTGCCTTGGGAAGCCGGAGTAGAAATAGTAAGACGTGGCCGCAAAAGACTTATTGCATTATGGTAGGCAAGTAAATTGAGCCAGGGATAGATTATAGCGGTTCAGGGATATACTTTCCACTGCCGAGATTACAGTAAAGTCAGACTGATGTGTGTGGCTCTTTACACTCTGTTAAGTGCTGTGACATTTGTCAGTCCTATAAAAATGAATACAATAGGTAAACAAATAAAATAAGCATGTTTATGTCTGTTTGGTTTAATATAAATGATGTTAATGATGTGTTAATTAAAGCTGAACTCCAGGCGGGTATAACACATACAAATTAAAGGGACACTAAAGGTTTGTGTTTTTTGCATAGGATGCATTAAGGTGAAAAAACACCTGTCCGTGACCGCCCCCCCAGCCCCCCCCCGTTTTACTTACCTGAACTCTCAAACTTGTCCCACGGGGATGCGCACTCTCTCTGCAGGAAGTTCTTGGCTCTTGATTGGATAGATTGATAGCAGTGCAGCCATTGGCTCCCGCTGCTGTCAATCAAATCCAATGATGCGGGGGGCCTGCATTCGGCTTCTATGGACGCTGAATGCTGGACTCGGCAGCGTGCCCGCAAGGTAACCCCCCGGGAGAGTGCTTCTCCCAGGGGGTTATCTGATGCGGGAAGGAGCCGAGAGAGCTGCTGAGGGACCCCAGAAGAGGATGTTCAGGGCCACTCTGTGCAAAACAAGCTGCACAGTGGAGGTAACTATGATATGTTTGTTATTTTTTTTTTTAAACCCGAACCTTTAGTGTCCCTTTAATGCAACTTTGTAATAAATTTTATTGCAAACAGTGTAAATACCTTGATTTGTCTGGGTCTCACCCTCTTGCAGTCTCTGTACAGCAGAACTCAGAGAGGGTGAGGGAAGAAGCAGCATAAGGAGCCAGTCAGGTGTGCTGCAGTGTAAGGTGGATGCTGACAGAAGAAGAGAGCAGAGTCACAGAAAGATAAGCTTACCAATTTACTGCTTCACGTTTATTTTCCGGTCACAGAGTAGGAGTGGACCTGTAAGTAAATGTGAAATTGCAGCAGAGAAAGCTCAGGTCCCATCCCATGCCAGGCAAGATTGTCTTGTGTTTCATAACTGTGTACATATGAGGACTGGATAAACAAAACTAAAATTATTTTGGCAGGTAAAACAGCTCTTGTATATGTGTAGCAATTACCCCCAAGATAGCGGCTGGTATTTGATTGGGCTTACCGTTCCTTTACTGTTCCACCATATCCATCATAGGGGTTCCATTAAAGACTTCTTTCCACAGATTTTAGCTCTGACACATAGTGTAACACTGTATAGTGGGTTTATTGTAAAAACATCAAGTCGACAATTCCAAAAAAGTTCCATACAAGGTTGGTAACATGCGGTTGTAAAAAAAACAACGTGCAGTAGTTTCAGGAGCGTCAACCAACGCGTTTCATCTGATGGGACATCATCTGGGGTGTGAAGCTCATGTATAACTACTGCAGTATATATAGACATCTTCACCAATGGGGAAATATGTAAAAAATTGCGATTAGGGACACCTGGATGTTGGAATCAAAGGTGTTCCAATATGGCACCGGCGTGTGTTCCACGCCTCATTTTCAAATCACAGAATAATTTGACAAGAGCAGACTGATGACTCAATGAGGGCCAAGCCTCGCTTGAGCCACCGTATAATAACAGAGCATCAGTGTGCTTGCCACACCTCGCTTTCAATTACTGACAGGGGGTCACAGCATCACAGTGCTGTTTTAACCCCATTTTTGCTGACAGTGGTTGTGGGGCATTTGTGGTGCTTCCCCGCTGACTTACATGTGTAGCATTCGTGAGGCTTGCGCACGATTGTTACATGTCAGGTCAATTAAACTGCAGTCGCAAATCAAAGCTGTCAGCGTGAGGAGAAGACTGCTGATAACTGGTATTTCCTGTTTACACTGTAAACAGTTGTGATTGGACACAGCTGATCACATGGTAAAGATCCTACTTCATAGGCTCTTTACCGTGATCTGTGATGTGCTGTGTTCGGGGGTCACGACACACCACCGATCGGAAGGCTCTTTACAACGTGATAAGCTGTATCCAATCACGGCTGATCACAGTGTAAACAGGAAGAGACGTTTATCGAATTTTCCTCACTCGCATCTGACAGACGCGAGTAGAGGAGAGCCAATCGGCGGCTCTTCTGACAGGAGGGGTCTGTGCTGATTGTTTATCAGCGCAGCCTCCCTGCAGATGCCCGCCAGGACCACCAGGGATGCCGCCAGGACCACCAGGGGTGCCCACAAAGGACGCCCACCATTTATGCCACCCTGGACCACCAGGGATATGCAAATCAGTGCCCAGGCAGATGCCAATCAATGCCCACCAGCAATGCCTGCCAGTGCCATCAGTGATGCCTATCAGTGCCATCTATCAGTACCACCCATCAGTGCCACCTATCAGTGCCCATCAGTGCTGCCTATCAGTGCCACCCATAAGTAACCACCAGTGCAGCCTTTTAGTGCCCATCAATGGCACCTATCAGTGCCTATCAGTGCCCACCAGTGCCACCTTTCAGCGCCCATCAGTGCCGCCTATCAATGCCCATCAGTGCTGCATATCAGTGCCACCTATCAGTGCCACCTATCAGTGCCCATCATCAGTGCCCATCAGTGCCACCTCATTGGTGCCATCTCATCGGTGCCGTCTTATCAGTGCCCGTCAATGCAGCCTCATCAGCGCCCAGTGAAGGAGAAAACATACTTATTTACAAAATTTTATAATAGAAACAAAGAAAAAAAAATGTATTTATTTTTTTAATCAGCCTTTTTTAATTGTTTAATAACAAATAAAAACCGCAGAGGTAATACCACCAAAAGAAAGCTCTATTTGTGGGAACAAAGTGATTAAAATTTTGTTTGGGTACAGTGTAGAATGACTGTGCAATTGTTATTTAAAAAGAGACAGCGCAGAAAGCTGAAAATTGGCTTGGGCAGGAAGGGGGGAAAGTGCCCGTTATTGAATAAAAAATCATGTGTGAATAACAATTAGAAATTATTATTATAGAAGGAAAAAATCACACGTACAGTGTCAAAAAAACAAAAACACACACACACACACAAAGATATAAAGTGCTTGAAATCAGTAAATAAAAGTCCATAAGTGTTGATGCACCATGCTTCAATGATACGTGTTTAGAGAATAATCCTCCAGGTACTCCTCCACCATCACATCAAAGTGCTTATCAAGACTAATAAACCGCCCAGATCAACAGGTCTCACAGAGTTTCAATATGTGATCCAAAGAGCAGCCAGGAACCAAACCCTCTCATCACAACCAGCAGTACCATAGTTAACAACTCAGCCACGTTGCAGGAAAAAACATAGCATGAGGCTCCATAGTGCAGTATTTAGGTTGCAGCATGTATTTTAAAAAATGGTTGATGCTCACAAAACTTTAGTGTACAGCACCCTGTACAAATGAGCATTGCACGAAAAAGCTCCACCTCTCACAGCGTGCGTGATGATGTCACCCCTACGTAGCATGGTGTGTCGACACTTTGGACTTTATGTATTCTTTATTTAATATAAAGAATTCAATATTTTACATTCGAACATACAAGTAATCTCAGCATTCACAGCAGCAGAAAACAGAAACAAGTTTAACTGTAATCTTCAGGTCGGTTATGGGAGGAGAGTATTAGGTCTTTATGCTACTAATGGACTTTGTTACCGATTTAAAGCACTTTATATGTTTGTGTGTGATTTTTGTTTATTGTTAATTTCTGATTGTTATTCACACATGATTTTTCATAATTAGGGCAGGTCATAGACAGTGCAAATCTCTTTCCTGCCACGGGTGGCAGGAAATAAATTTGCATGCTTCCTCCAACAAAGTCAGTGCTAAAAGGGGAATCCCTCCTGCCAAGCAATTGTCTGCTCTTGGCGAGGACAGGTGGGGGAAGCTGTCCCCGCCGGGAGAAGACAATGATTACTGCTAGTGGCTATAGCAGTCGCTGGCAATAATCGCAAGTGAATCCGGCAGGCTGGTTGTACCCAAGTTGATCGATCGATCAACTTGGTACATTCAACGTGCAGACACACGGTTCAAAACGTCTATGGCCAGCCTAATGTTATGTCGCATACACGCGATCGGATTTTCCATCGGAAAAATCTTGGATGTTTTTTCCGACGGAATTACGCTCAAGCTTGGCTTGCATACACAGGGTCAAACAAAAGTTCTCTGAACTTTCGACCGTCAAGAACGCGGTGACGTACAACACTACGACAAGCCCAGAAAATGAAGTCCAATGCTTCAGAGCATGCATCGAATTATTTCCGACCATGCGTAGGAATTTTGCGCGTCGGAATTGGTACAGATGATCAGAATTCCCCATCGGAACTTTTTCCGACCGAAAAATTGAGAACATGCTCTCAATCTTTTGCTGGCTGGAATTCCGCCAGCAAAAGTCCGATGGAGCATACACACGGTCGAAATTTCCGACCAAAAGCTCACATTGTACTTTTTCTGCGGAATTTCCGATCGTGTGTACGGGGCATAAGAGAAAAAGGGCAACACATTTATTTGATTCATATGTCTTGCATTGTTGGAGTTCAAACAATAGTGAGTGTTGTTGTCTTAGGCCTCTTTCACACGGGACGGATCCGTGATGATCTGCCCCGTGAAAATCCACTTGCTCAACGGTGATCTCTCCTTCGATCCCCGCTGAGCAGGAAGATGACAGGTCTGTCTCTGCACACTGTGCAGGGATGGAGCTGTCAGACTGCCGATCTCCCCTATGGGGGATCGGATGAAGACGGACCTTAGAGTCACCCGATCCGATCCGCAGATCGGAAAAGATGGAAAAGTAGGTTTTTCCTCCGTCACACTTTTTTTTCGAATCGGAGCGGGTCGGATGTCAGCGTACATGTCACTGCTGACATCCAACGCTCCATAGAGGTCCATGGAACGTCCGTTCAGGTCCGCCTAAAAAACTGACAGGCGGACCTGAACGGACCGTCCGTGTGAAAGAGGCCTAACAGTTTATATCTGTACTAAGCACTTTAGCACAGTTTTTTTCTTTTTTTTACTTTGGATTTGAACTTCTGTACTGTGTTATGTAGTACATACCAGTGTCATTCTCTCAAGCCCATCTAGTGCACATTCTCACACCAGTTATTTCCCAAGTAGTTGTGGGGAATGATCGGTGGCAGCCTATGAATCATGCTGCTTGACAAGATACTTGCATTGCAACTGCATAGCAAAACCATTCCTTTCTAGGTCTTTCTAGGTCTTTGCCTTCAAATAAAGTCTATTTAAAATGTATTACAGGTGTGTCGGTGTTCTCAAGTCCAGGTAAGGGCAGGTCATCACAGGTGCAGGGGAGAAGGTACCTAATACATCCAATGGACCCTTCGGGGGGTAGCATTACATACATAAAGAATGTCAGCATTTACATGCATCATATACTGTATGGGCCAGTATCTTAGTCCAGATGTTGACCCTAAATGCCTAGACATGGATGGAATCTGCAAGGTGGAAACAGGTGTAGTCAGATGGAGTACTGTGATGTCTGACAATTATTTAGCATCCATGCACTGAACATAAAGAATTATATCTGGTGGTGATTCTGCTTTAATCTAAACTCCACAACATCAGGAGTTTCGATAATGAATTACGCAGAGGCCACAACATACAGACACAGAAAGCTCAACATAATGCTAGGCATTTAGCTGCTTTCTCAAGATACTTGCCTTGATTGATTTTGTCAGAATGACTTCCAGAGCTCCCGCCAAGGCAGCGAAATGAAGAGTGAAGAATGAATATTCCTAGGGGAAAATAACAGGGAAGTCACGCTCCAGGAGAGCCTGCTAGTTCAAATGCAGTTTAGTAAGAAGATGGCCAAAGGATATTGCTGCTTTCTCCTGGACATTCTCCCAGACAGATGGCTAAATCTATTCTTGAATCCTCCTCACTAAGTAACATGAATAATGGGTTTTACCTGGACCGTTTCCCCAAGCTAAGCATAGCAGGAGTTCTGCAGGAAAAGGGCAATGCTTCTCCAAGGGTTTAACTGCTACGGAGGCCTTTGATCTGCCTCTTGCACTGACAATCAGCTTCATGTCAGCATGTTCACCCCCCTTCAACAGCATCGAGCAGTGTCGGAGTTGACAGATTGGATCTTTTCAGCCAAACGGGTCTTGAAATAGGTTTTCAAGACTAATTTGTGTGTTCAGTCTGAGCTGCACTGACAGGAAGGTGCTGCTCAGCCTACTAAAACCAAGTAATTGCATAGTTACAAGGATATGGGACCAATCCATTAATTTTATTTTGTTTTATTTCAGATTTGGCTTGACCTGAAACACAGACGCATCTACACACTGAAATGGAGCAGACAAGAAAACACAATGGGGCAGGTATATCAAATTCTGGTTTACAAAATGCATTTTACAACAAACAGCTGCCTCGAACATAAAGGTGAATAAAAAAATATTGGAAAATGCTTCATAGATACCAATCTTCTGCATTACTCAACTTCCCTCCTCAGGCATTTTGCAAAATGCTGGAAGAAAATGAGTAATGGCAATGCAAGACTTTTTTTGAAGAACCCCCTTTTTAACCTGATGATTCCGGTCTTCTGTAAAATAGCAGCCCCGGACCTGTAGCTGTGGTGAAAAGTCAGGAAAACATGCATTTCCCAGGACATTTTCCAGGAAACGCTAAAACCGGGCAAAACTTCTAAATCCCGGGAATGTCCCGAGAAATTTGGGACAGTTGGCAAGTATGTGTAGCGCCGGGCTTCTGATGAGCATGCGCTATGTCTTTTGTAAATTTAATGTTCCTGGAACCACAGTTGGGTTTTAGGGTTAATTGTACTAAATTATGGTTTCAGTGCCAGTCTGGATGGATTGCACTGGGTTCTGCTTGGCCATAGGTGTCGCTGTCACTTCTGGCAAGTATTAGAACACAGTTTGTGTTCTAATACCAATCTCTCCAGTGAGAGTGTCGTCTTGCTGTGCATCTGGGAGAGGGTACTTAAGGTACTGCGATCACGTGCTTCTGGGTTTCGGTCCAGAAGATCTTTCTCTCTGTTTGGTCCTGGTCCTCTCGATCAGCCCTCAGGGCCCTCATGGCCTGGGGTGCGGATCCATCCAAATTTGAGTCTCGGGGCTGGCTAGCCCAAGGAAGAGTAACTGGAAGGAGGATTCCAAGGTGGTCCGGTGCCGTCTTATCTGTGGAGAGGCCCAGCAACTAAGAAAGAAACCAGGGGAGGACTCTTCGGAAGAGGGCCACGCACAATGCTGGTTCCTCAGCAAGAGCCTGGAAGCTAAGTTGAAAGACACCAAGTGAATCCACGCTCGTATGGTATCGCCGGACCGGCTGCAAGATACTGGTACCGTATGAGGGTTCTTTAAGTTTATCCATATCCTTCAGTTACAACCAAGTCTATGGCAGAGACTTTTGTTCACGAGTTCTACAACCAAGTCTGTGGCAGAGACTTTTATTCTACCTGAGCACTCTATCGGCTGCTAGGCCTAGTGAGAGGAGGTTTATCCGATAGCTGTGGGAATCCAGTTGTGAATGGCTATTCTCTGGATTCTATAGAGACTTTCAGGTATTTGAGCAGTTCCAAGAGTACCTGAACTTCCTACCTAAACCTAAATAGCTATTGAGAGACTGTGTTTTGTCTACCCTTTTGAAAATAAAAATCCCAAAGTGGATCCAGTGTCAGTTTCTTCAATTCTTTGGGCTATCTACCTCGGGAAACCCCTAGACGCAATCAAGGCCAAGAAGGTAACAGTAAGCCCAAATTAAACCAGCAGCTCCTTCGGGGGTTAGTGCTACAATGACAAAATGTGGAAAATGTCAAGGGGTATGAATACTTTTTTAAGGCACTGTATACTGGAATATATGCAGCTATAGACCCTATACTGTAGGGGGGGGTGATCAGCGACTTATAGGGTGGCAGGCAATTTGGCGCTAACAGACATTGGCTGGGATGGTCACTAAGTGACACTGACGTCACTAGTGACACTAATACAGTGATAATAATGTACACTGACCCTGCATTAATGACACTGGCTGGGAAGGGGTTAATATCTAGGGGCAATCAAGGGATTAACTGTGTGCCTAACGAGTGTATTGTGTGTTGCTTTCACTTACTAATCTGGTTGTTTTTTCTCCCTGCTTTTCAGGGAGAAGAAACTGCCAGATCACTGTTAACTGCACACAGAGTTCTGTGTGTTTTATAAAACACACAGAATTTCTGTGTGTGATTGGACACAATGGATCAGCAGGTTTCAGACAAAATCATTGGCTGAAATCTGCTGCCAAACTCGTTGCTGTGTCCAATCACAGCACGGGTCAGCAGGGTGCACGGGCATCTGCACCCCAAACACAGAAGCAAGCCGGCGATGTACATGTACTTTGCATAGCCTGTACCTCCTGCCCACTCGCAGTATATTTACTGTCAGTGATCAGCAAGAGGTTAAAATTACACTAAACAATATCCTTATTCTCCAAAAATATTCCATACGTATCAACTACTTAGTTCCTGTAATCTATTTTACATTAAATGTTTTCCTACTGTGTTTTTCTGCTTCCTTGTAACATCCTCCACGAGTTCCTGAATTTCCCCAAAGTCCATCTTGGAAACAAGCAAGTAATGCGGCGTACACACGGTCGGAATTTCCGATGGAAACAGTCCAATGGGAGCTTTTCATCGGATTTTCCGACCGTGTGTATGCCCAACGGTCTTTTTCTGTCGGAATTTCCGACGGACTTTGAATTGAGAACCTGTTCTCAATTTTTCCGATGGAAAACCTTTCTATCGGATTTTCCGATCGCGTGTATGCAATTCCGACAAGCAAAATTCCAATGCATGCTCGGAAACAATTCGACGCATGCTCGGAAGCATTAAACTTCCCTTTTATAGTGCTGTCGAACGTGTTTTATGCCGCTGTGTTATTGACCGTCGGAATTTGGTGTGATCGTGTGTAGGCAACACAGCTTGAGCGGAATTCCGTCGGAAAAACCGTCAGAGTTTTTTCCGACGAGAATTCCGATCGTGTGTACGCGGCATAAGGGTGGCTACATTTCTACATACAAACATTTTTTCATCTTTCCCTAAATATTCTGCCCTTGTTGTTTTAACTTTGGATAGTAAAACATTTTTTTTTTCTGCCAGTAAATACCTTATACAGCCCACTTCCTGTTTCTTGTCTGGTAAAAATGCCTAGGCTTATGACATCATGCACAGCTCTCTTATGCGGCGTACACACGGTCGGAATTTCCGATGGAAACAGTACGATAGGAGCTTTTCATCGGATTTTCCGACCGTGTGTATGCCCAACGGTCTTTTTCTGTCGGAATTTCCGACGGACTTTGAATTGAGAACCTGTTCTCAATTTTTCCGACGGAAAACCTTTCTATCGGATTTTCCGATCGTGTGTATGCAATTCCGACACGCAAAATTCCGACGCATGCTCGGAAACAATTCGACGCATGCTCGGAAGCATTAAACTTCCCTTTTATAGTGCTGTCGAATGTGTTTTATGCCGCTGTGTTACAGACCATTGGAATTTGGTGTGATCGTGTGTAGGCAAGACAGTTTGAGCGGAATTCCGTTGGAAAAACTGTCAGAGTTTTTTTCCGACGAGAATTCCGATTGTGTGTACGCGGCATTACTCTCGTGAGAGTTTGCCAGCAAGGAAGGGGGGTGAGTCATAAGAGAGCTGCAGAGCTGGAGGTGTGCCTCTGTGTGTCTGTGTAAATCCAGGAAGTAAACAGGCAGCTGCTTCAGCTGCCCACAGTTAAAATGGTTGCATCCAGACTCAGTGGATAGAGATTTCTGCAGCATATTTGGTAAGTACAGAGTCACAGTATATATAAAATAATATGCAAAGTGGTTGGAGGGAAGCTTCAGAATGGCAAAAATGTTTTTATTACAAATTATGTGAGCAGACTGCAGTTCCTTTTTAAGAATAAATATTAGAAGACCTTAGTGTCACTTTAAGTAGTGAATGTGCATATATTATATTTGGAGAGTAAGGATATTGTCTGGGTAAATGATTGGACATTCTAGTCCATGCAGTCATGACTTTTTTAAAAACCTAAATTAGGAACTATTTAGCCCAAAGTCCATACAAAACAGGTTATATTTTGGGATAGCCATGCCCACTTTTCTTTTAACTCTATCATTTAGGATCTGAAAATGAGGACAGTAGCACTTTGTAATTTCTAGATCAGCAATATGCAAAACTGAGTTCATAATAGTTCTCTTCTTCCTCTTTTTATGTGCTGTGATGGTTCATTTGCATAACAAAGGCATTAATAAACCAAAAACATGTCCTTTAGGTTATTATAAATGCCTTCTTAAAAGAGTGATGACTTTGATAACTGTCAGCGGGGTGACTTCCTGCCTGCAAGCTGCCAGTTATGCCTTGCCCAATGTATTCTGGTGCCAACTGATTTAAGCCAAAGGGAATTAAAATGACATAAAACACATTTTTAGCAATACAAAAAGCTGAATACAGGCATTTTATGTTATGTCCTATAATAATGAAAATCATCTATAGGCTATTGAATTAACACTTTCTTATTTCAATTGGATGCAGTACACACAATTCATTTATCATTATTATTATATGTTCTTGTGTTTTAAAAAATATGAAGCCTGCCACTTCTGACCTCCTTCAGAAAAAGTCTTGCTGCCTGATTTTCTTTGATTCCAGTACTAAAGCCGGCCATAGAATGTTCGAATCTCGGCCGGTTCAGCTGGGACTGGCTGAGATTCAAAACATGTATGGGCAGGCTGATTGTACCCAAGTCAATCCATCAATCCTGACTGTGTTGATGGGGGAATCAAGCAATTTTCTTTACTGCAACCTGAAGTTGTATCATCTATGATCTTCCTTATGAAATTGGTACACCCTGCATCCCTCGTTACTCCTCTATCCATGTGAGGAGGTCACATGATTTCCCCATACCCAGAGGCACCAGGTATTTTGTACTGGCTGCGATGGAGGAAGGAGTGATGGCGATAACTAGAGAGGAGAGCATTAGTGGGTCAGGGGTGGCTTTATATAGTCACTATCTCCTTGTCCTTCATGGATCATGGAAAGAACTAGTAATCTTTTGTCATACTCGGAAAAATAAAATACAGTGTATCCACCTTCATACTATGCAACAATGCCACTTATTGGGCTCAAGTAGGGTTGCAACCTGGTCGGTGATATACCAGCCCAACCCATAAAAATTGGACTTGCTGCCAATGCTATTATTATGCCACGTACACACAGTCGAATTTTCCTACGGGAAATGTTGGATGCGAGCTTGTTGTCAGAAAGTCCGACCTTGTGTATGCTCCATCGAACATTTGCTTTCTGACTTTCCGCCAACAAATGTTGGCTAGCAGGTTCTCAAATTTTCCGCCAACAAACTGTTGTCGGAAAGTACGATCGTGTGTACACAAGTCCGCGCACAAAAGTACACGCATGCTCGAAATCAAGTACGGGCCCGAAGCGCTCGGTCTTGTAAAACTAGTGTTCGTAATGGAGATATCACATGACTATTGAACTTCCTTTTTATAGGCTCGTCGTACGTGTTGTACGTCACCGCGTTCTCACGTTCGGAAATGTTGGCCAACATTTGTGTGACCGTGTTTATGCAAGACAAGTTTGAGTCAACAACCTTTGAACAAAAATTCACGGTTTTGTTGGCAGAAAGTCCAATCGTGTATACGGGGCATTAGGGAAAAAACTTGGCAAAGTGCCTAAAAACAGTCCAAATTGTGTACAATCCAAGCTGAGTGATGGACAGAAACTGAGGTAGAAGAGAAATGATGGGATACTAATCAGTATCTGTGTGCAGAGGTTTATTGCTTTTTAAGAATGAATCACCTCTAATGTTGGGTCCTCCTGTGTGTGTTGATATTGCTGCAATATGTAAAACTAGTTTAGTTCATTACAATTTATAATGGGGTGCCTTGAGGTTGTGCAGAATTTTAAAGGATGCCACGACTGAAAAAAAGATTCCTATCGCACATACTGCATACCATACTTTTGTCTCTCTTGTGGGGCATCCATGAAGAGAATTAGGAAGGAAATGTCAGTTAAAGCTGAGCTCCACCCAAAAGGGGAAGCTCTGCTTGTTTGCCTTCTCTCCCCTCCGCTGCCACATTTGGCACCTTTTGGGCGGGGGAGAGGGGAGTGGGTACCTGTTTCTGACAGGTACCCGCTCCCACTTCCGACTGACTTCGCTGTGGCAAACTCACTTGGAAGTTTGCCCCCCTCCTTCCTCCCACAGTGACGTCAGCCGACAACAGACTGTAGCCCGCTGTCAGCTGAAAACAGGTCACAGGAGTGCAGAGCAAACTGCACTCCTGTAATCCATAGGAGAATTATAGCCAAAAAAGCTTTGCCTATTCTTCTAAGTGCACTGGTTAATGTGAATGCATTTATTTATTACATTTGAATAAACTCGTGGTTAGAACATTGCATAATGGGATGTCTTGTTTATCTCCCTTTGAGTTTGTGTTACATGGTCTGAAGGCGTGGAGGACATGAATTACACATTTGAAGGTGAACATACCCTTATAATATGTCTATGTGTCCTGCTATGAAATAAATGAAGAGGAGTGGTGGCAATAATCCAGCATATATCAAAGGCAAACGCGCTGTACGACCTGTATCTTTATATAGGTCTATACACGAAGGTGAGAGACTATTTTTCACATGGGGTGGAGCACATCTGAAGTTTCAGTGTGGGGTGGATCACTGGAGAACAATTGGTAGCACATTGCATATTTGCTTGGTAAAGACTGTGATGCACATGAACATTATACTGTATCTATATAGTAAAATATAGAATTATAACTGTCACTCCTAAGCTAAGGTGAACAGATTTCTAAAATGAAATCCGGGGACATATTTTTTTTTTTTACTAGCAATGGCGGCAATCAGTGACTCTCTGCCCATCGCAGCTTGCCGCCTGCCTCACAGCCTGTCAAGTCTTATGCCCCATACACACGGTTGGAAATTCTGATGGAAAATGTCCGATCGGACAATGTTGTCGGAAAATCCGCCCGTGTGTGGGCTCCATCGGACTTTTTCCGTCGGAATTTCCGACGGAAAAAAAAATTTGAGATCCTGCTCTCAAATTTTCTGACAACAAAATCTGATCGGACTTTTTCCGATCGTGTGTAGAGAAGTCAGACAGACAAAGTGCCACGCATGTTCAGATCAAATTAAGAGACCAAAGCTATTGGTTAATAGCCTCTACGTAGTTCCATCGTACGCAACGAACGTCACCACGTTCAGAATGATCGGATTTTCCGACAACTTTGTCCGACCGTGTGTATGCAACACCAGTGTCGGACAAAATCCGTCTGAAAAAATCTTTTTTGTGGTCGGAATTTCCGACCATGTGTACGGGGGCTTACTCTTCGGGCCCTGGGTACTACTGGGTGGGGAGCGGAAGGTACTACTGCAGTACTACTGCCAGGGAAGGCAAGGAGATAAGCAGGCAGGCGGCTGGCCGGGACTTGGCAGGCAGAAGAACATGTGAGCGAAGCTGGATGGGCATGCACCTGAAATTGGAGAAATATTGCGTCCGACCAGCTCCGACCAGCACATGATCATCAGAAAGGGGCACAGATAATGGAAAGAAATACACATTTTTATTTTTTTATTCTGCACTGACTGTCTTTGAAATTGCCCCAGCCCCTGTTAAAATACAATCCGGGGACAAAACCGGGGACAGACTTGGTCCAGGGACAGTGTCCTCAATCCGGGGACTGTCCCCGGAAACTGGGGATGTCTGGTCACCCTATCCTAAGCCACATCCTTATAAACTGTTTGAACTTAAAAGAGGGAAAACCACTAAGTCGGACTTTGAAGGCAGATTGGACCAACGATATTGATTAAAAAATCACATATTTTATTTATACATAAAGATAGAAAAAACACATGCATATATACAATATATAATTCAAAAGGCATATATACACAATCAGCCGAAAAATGGCCAGTATGTACAGTCGACCACAGAAAGGGTCTCATATACCCAGATTGTGCCCAATAGTGCAACATCACAGATGCGTTTCGCTGGTCCGCTTCCTCAGGACACACAAAGGGGGTTATAAAAACAGGTCTCATTGGCCTGGGTGTGTAAACGCCTGCATAACAAATCTCCCTCGGCAGGCACCAGAGCAACAAGAATGGCCAAGCAGTTAGAGTCCCAAGTCATCTGATATAACCAGAAGGTTGTTATTCTAGAGAAGAAAATGTCAACAGAATAGCTGCATAGAATTGGATAGATTACAATGCCCTTAGGTGGCAATCAAACACCTAATAATATTGTGCCACATCATAAATAATCTAGATATATTTGAATAGGGAATAATGGACTTTACAGGCACGTATCAAATGGTATCAAATTTAATAGTTCACATAAAAGATTCACAACATTTACAAACAAGTTATATAAAAATACATAGGGCAAAGTGGTTTCCCTAGAGGATATACTATAGTATACTTCCTATGTGGCAATGCTGCGAATGTCTACAATATGCCCACACTGGTATGTATATTTTCCTCTCAATTGGTTCCCACATGTCCGCATGGAATAAAAACGTGATGCTGTACATGTTTCATGACCTGAACCGTCGCTTCTTCAGAAGTTTCAAATATTTTTTTATCCAGGGATACAAAAATCGCTAGAGAACCCCCCAATTAGCCGGGGACCCCGATGTCTGAAGAGCAGCCCTGAGTCAGCACATGTGTCAGGGTGTGGGGACATACAAGGTAAATAACAGTCGGTTTAAATTCGCTAATTCGCCAGATTTGTGGAGTGCGTGACTTAGACGGCTTTCACACCGAGCCGCAGGGGGCGTCGGTGGCGTCGGGCTTTCACACTGGAGTGAATGGAGCTGCTTTTTTCAGACGCTATAAAGGCGCTATTTTTAGCACTGTATCGCCTGAAAAATGCTGGCAGTGTGAAAGGGGTCTAATAGTTGTTCTGTAGACAGATTCTCCCATCTGAGCTGTGGATCTCTGCAGCTCCTCCAGAGTTACCATAGGCCTCTTGGCTGCTTTTCTGATTAATGCTCTACTTGCCCGGCCTGTCAGTTTAGGTGCCATACTACTCTATCAATTTTTGGATGATGGATTGAACAGTGCTCCATGAGATGTTCAAACCTAACCCTGCTTTAAACTTCTCCACATCTTTATCCCTGACCTGTCTGGTGTGTTCCTTGGCCTTCAAGATGCTGTTTGTTCACTAAGATTCTCTTTATTCATCAGCATCCGCAGAGGCCAGGGGCAAACTGACAAGTCGGTGACTCAGGTGATGCCCGAGGGCCCGAGGCCATTAGGAGCCCGGACTCGGCCACATAAGGGGCCACTTGAAACGGCTGTATTACATGCCGTGATGCCGCTAACAATACTGCTAACGGTGCGCGGCTCCCCGCCGGCCCCTCCTTCCCTCCCGTCCATCCCAGGTGCTTGTACTGTATGCGTCGTGACGTCACCTGGGATGGACGGGAGGGAAGGAGGGGCCATCGGGAAGCCGCGCGCCGTTAGCAGTATTGTTAGCGGCATCGCTGCATTTAATACAGCCGCTTCAAGTGGCCGAGTCCGGGCCCCTAATGGAAGAGAAGAGTGGAGGGGCCGGCGGGGGGCATCGGTGAGTAAATTACCAGGACCGCTACAAGTGATGGGGGGGTACAGAGTCATGGGCCCCGGGTCCCCCCACCCCACAGTGTGCTCTCCCTCCAGTGTCCCCCTGTGTGCGTGTCCCCCTGTGTGCATGTCCCCCCCCTGTGTGTGTGCTCTCCCTCCAGTGTCCCCCTGTGTGTGTGTGCTCTCCCTCCAGTGTCCTCCTGTGTGTGTGCTCTCCCTCCAGTGTCCCCCCTGTGTGTGTGCTCTCCCTACAGTGCCCCCCCCCCTGTGTGTGTGCTCTCCCTCCAGTCCCCCCCTGTGTGTGCGCTCTCCCTCCAGTGCCCCCCCCCCCCTGTGTGTGTGCTCTCCCTCCAGTGCCCCCCCCCCCCCCCATGTGTGTGTGCTCTCCCTCCAGTGCCCCCCCTGTGTGTGTGCTCTCCCTCCAGTGCCCCCCCCTGTGTGTGCGCTCTCCCTCCAGTGCCCCCCCCCCCCCCAGTGTGTGTGCTCTCCCTCCAGTGCCCCCCCCCCCTGTGTGTGTGCTCTCCCTCCAGTGCCCCCCCTGTGTGTGTGCTCTCCCTCCAGTGCCCCCCCCCCCCCGTGTGTGTGCTTTCCCTCCAGTGTCCCCCCCTGTTTGTGTGCTCTCCCTCCAGTGTCCCCCCCTGTTTGTGTGTTCTCCCTCCAGTGCCCCCCCCCTGTTGGTATGCTCTCCCTCCAGTGTCCCCCCTGTGTGTGTGCTCTCCCTCCAGTGTCCCCCTGTGTGTGCGTGTGTCCCCCTGTGTGCTCTCCCTCCAGTGTCCCCCTGTGTGTGCGCGTGTCCCCCTGTGTGTTCCCCACTCTCCAGTTTCCCCCTGTGTGTGCGCGTGTCCCCCTGTGTGTGTGCTCTCCCTCCAGTGTCCCCTTGTGTGTGCGCGTGTCCGCCTGTGTGTGTACTCTCCCTCCAGTGTCCCCCTGTGTGTGCGCGTGTCCCCCTGTGTGTGTGCTCTCCCTCCAGTGTCCCCCTGTGTGTGCGCGTGTCCCCCCTGTGTGTGTGCTCTCCCTCCAGTACCCCCTGTGTGTGCTCGTGTCCCCCTGTGTGTGTGCTCTCCCTCCAGTGTCCCCCCCTGTGTGTGTGCGTGTCCCCCCCGTGTGTGTGCGTGTCCCCCCCTGTGTGTGTGCTCTCCCTCCAGTGTCCCCCCCTGTGTGTGTGCTCTCCCTCCAGTGCCCCCCCCCTGTGTGTGTGCTCTCCCTCCAGTGTCCCCCCGTGTGTGTGCTCTCCCTCCAGTGTCCCCCCATGTGTGTGTGCTCTCCCTCCAGTGCCCCCCCTGTGTGTGTGTGTGTGTGTGCTCTCCCTCCAGTGTCCCCCTGTGTGTGCGTGTGTCCCCCTGTGTGTGTGTGTCCCTGTCACGTACCTGGTGGTGTGAGCCCGATATTGCAAAGAGAGACCTCCCTTGCGTCTCCCACTCCTGGTTCCCTGGTGTGGGGACAGGAGACCCAGGAGTGAGGAGGAGCACGGGTGCCTGGCAGGATCAACAGACCGGTGGAGTGACCAAGTCCACTCAGCGGACAGGGTGGAGACCTGGATAGTAGAGTAGACCGGATACAGACAGGAGAGCTGGTTTGGTCAAACAGGCGGGATCAACAGAGCAGGATGGAACTGGATGGACAGTTCAGCAGACTGGATAGCAGAGCAGGCTGGACCTGGACAGGTAAGCTGGTTCAACAGGCAAAGCAGGATAGCAGAGCTGGCTGGATCTGGACAAACAGCTTAGCAGACTGGACAGCAGAGCAGGATGGGTCTGGATGGACAGCTTAGCAGACTGGACAGCAGAGCAGGCCGGAACTGGACAGGTAAGCTGGTTCAACAGGCAAACAGGATAGCAGAGCTGGCTGGATCTAGACAAACAGCTTAGCAGACTGGACAGCAGAGCAGGATGGGTCTGGATGGACAGCTTAGCAGACTGGACAGCAGAGCAGGCCGGAACTGGACAGGTAAGCTGGTTCAACAGGCAAACAGGATAGCAGAGCTGGCTGGATCTGGACAAACAGCTTAGCAGACTGGACAGCAGAGCAGGATGGGTCTGGATGGACAGCTTAGCAGACTGGACAGCAGAGCAGGCCGGAACTGGACAGGTAAGCTGGTTCAACAGGCAAACAGGATAGCAGAGCTGGCTGGATCTGGACAAACAGCTTAGCAAACTGGACAGCAGAGCAGGATGGGTCTGGATGGACAGCTTATCAGACTGGACAGCAGAGCAGGCCGGAACTGGACAGGTAAGCTGGTTCAACAGGCAAACAGGATAGCAGAGCTGGCTGGATCTGGACAAACAGCTTAGCAGACTGGACAGCAGAGCAGGATGGGTCTGGATGGACAGCTTAGCAGACTGGACAGCAGAGCAGACTGGAACTGGACAGATAGGCTGGTTCAACAGGCAAACAGGAAGCAGGACTTTGGAACAGGCTGGATCAGTACTGGTGATCAGACTTGGTACAGGAAACAGAACCTCAGAATGGACTAGAGCAATACAGGTGATCAGGTTCATCACAGGGAACAGACTGCAGACCGGACTAGAGCAATACAGGTGATCAAGTTCATCAAAGGAAGTCAGGTCAGGAATCAGACTGGTATCAAGGTACAAGGGATGAGGCAGAAGGGTGGTCTAAACAAGCCGAGGTCGGGTACAGGCAGATAGCTGGGTAGTCACAGGTAAGCCGGGTCAACAGGACAGAGGTATCAGGATCAGGTTACATACACCCCAACGCTGTAGAGCAGACAGCGGGGACTGTCTGCTCAGGCCAAGTTTAAATAGGCAGACTGGCGCTAACCAGAGCGCGCGCCTGTCTCCCCGTGCGCGCGCCTGTGCGCCGCCGCACTCGTGCACGCGCCCGGGCGCGCATGCGCAGTGGGACCTGAGGGCCGGGACGGCCCGGGTTTAAGTTTCTGTCAGGATCTTCATGACAGTCCCCCTGTGTATGTGTGCTCTCCCTCCAGTGTCCCCCTGTGTGTGTCCCCCTGTGTGTGTGGTCTTCCTCCAGTGTCCCACCCTGTGTGTGTGCTCTCCCTCCAGTGTCCCCCTGTGTGTGTGTCCCCCTGTGTGTGTGCTCTCCCTCCAGTGTCCCCCTGTGTGTGCGTATCCCCCCCTGTGTGTGTGCTCTCCCAGCAGTGTCCCCCCCCTTTGTGTGTGCTCTCCCAGCAGTGTCCCCCCCGTGTGTGTGCTCTCCCAGCAATGTCCCCCTGTGTGTGTGCTCTCCCAGCAGTGTCCCCCTGTGTGTGTGCTCTCCCAGCAGTGTCCCCCTGTGTGTGTGCTCTCCCTCCAGTGTCCCCCTGTGTGTGTGCTCTCCCTCCAGTGTCCCCCTGTGTGTGTGTGTGTGTGTGTCGCCCTGTGTGTGTGCTCTCCCTCCAGTGTCCCCCTGTGTGTGTGCTCTCCCTCCAGTGTCCCCCTGTGTGTGTGCTCTCCCTCCAGTGTCCCCCTGTGTGTGTTTGTGTGTGTGTGTCGCCCTGTGTGTGTGCTCTCCCTCCAGTGTCCCCCTGTGTGTGTGCTGTCCCTCCAGTGTCCCCCTGTGTGTGTGCTCTCCCTCCAGTGTCCCCCTGTGTGTGTGCTCTCCCTCCAGTGTCCCCCTGTGTGAGCGTGTCCCTCCCCTGTGTGTGTGCTCTCCCTCCAGTGTCCCCCTGTGTGTGTGCTCTCCCACCAGTGTCCCCCTGTGTGTGTGCTCTCCCTCCAATGTCCAGTGTCCCCCTGTGTGTGTGCTCTCCCTCCAGTGTCCCCTGTGTGTGTGCTCTCCCTCCAATGTCCAGTGTCCCCCTGTGTGTGTGCTCTCCCACCAGTGTCCCCCTGTGTGTGTGCTCTCCCTCCAATGTCCAGTGTCCCCCTGTGTGTGTGCTCTCCCTCCAGTGTCCCCCTGTGTGAGCGTGTCCCCCCCCCCCGTGTGTGTGTGCTCTCCCTCCAGTGTCCCCCTGTGTGTGTGCTCTCCCTCCAGTGTCCCCCTGTGTGTGCGTATCCCCCCCTGTGTGTGTACTCTCCCAGCAGTGTCCCCCCCCCCTGTGTGTGTGCTCTCCCAGCAATGTCCCCCTGTGTGTGTGCTCTCCCAGAAGTGTCCCCCTGTGTGTGTGCTCTCCCTCCAGTGTCCCCCTGTGTGAGCGTGCCCCCCCCCCCCCCTGTGTGTGTGTGCTCTCCCTCCAGTTTCCCCCTGTGTGTGCAAGCATGTCCCCCCCTGTGTGTGTGTGTGCTCTCCCTCCAGTGTCCCCCTGTGTATGCATGCATGCATGTCCCCCCCTGTGTGTGTGCACTCCCTCCCCCCCGTGTCTCCCTGTGTAGGTGTAGCTTGAGTGTGGGGACCAAAGGGGCCCCGTGATCTTTTATTGCCCGGGGGCCCCATGAGTTGTCAGTCCGCCCCTGGCAGAGGGGTTTCCCTCATTAAAATAGGATCCCGCGGAGCTGGATGTTTATCAATAGATGGGTTCAGCTCACAATTAAAATCCCCAACAATCAGTAACAGAAGGTCCGGCCTCCCCTCCAAATAGGACAACAGAAGCCGGAGCACTGCCACAGTGAAGGGTGGGGGAATGTACAGTAGCTCACAAAAGTGAGTACACCCCTCACATTTTTGTAAATATTTTATTATATCTTTTTCATGTGACAACACTGAAGAGATGACACTTTGGTACAATGTAAAGTAGTGAGTGTACAGCTTGTATAACAGTGTAAATTTGCTGCCCCCTCAAAATAACGCAACACACAGCCAGTAATGTCTAAACCGATGGCAGCAAACGTGAGTACACCCCTAAGTGAAAATGTCCAAATTGGGCCCAATTAGCTATTTTCCCTCCCGGTGTCATATGACTCGTTCGTGTTACAAGGTCTCAGATGTGAATCGGGAGCAGGTGTGTTAAATTTGGTGTTATCGCTCTTACTCTCTCATACTGGTCACTGGAACGTGGCAACTCATGGCAAAGAACTCTCTGAGG
Organism: Lithobates sylvaticus; assembly: GCA_028564925.1. Classification (NCBI taxonomy): domain Eukaryota; kingdom Metazoa; phylum Chordata; class Amphibia; order Anura; family Ranidae; genus Lithobates; species Lithobates sylvaticus. The sequence continues at coordinate 161,630,839 of CM053034.1, read as the reverse complement.
ATCTGAAAAAAAGAATGTGTGTGTGTAGAATTGTTGTTCTACATAAAGATGGCATAGGCTATAAGAATATTGCTAAGACCCTGAAACTGAGCTGCAGCACGGTGGCCAAGACCATACAGCGGTTTAACAGGACAGGTTCCACTGAGAACAGGCCTCCAAAGAAGTTGAGTGCACGTGCTCAGCGTCATATCCAGAGGTTGTCTTTGGGAAATAGATGTATGAGTGCTGCCAGCATTGCTGCAGAGGTTGAAGGGGTTTGGAGTCAGCCTGTCAGTGCTCAGATCATGCACCGCACACTGCATAAAATTGGCCTGCATGACTGTCCTCCCATCTAAAGATGATGCACAAGAAAGCCTGCAAACAGTTTGCTGAAGACAAGCAGACTAAGGACATGGATTACTACAACCATGTCCTGTGGTCTGATGAGACCAAAATAAACTTATTTGGTTCAGATGGTGTCAAGCGTGTGTGGTGGCAACCAGCTGAGGTGTACAAAGACAAGTGTGTCACTGGGGAGCTACAGTTTATTGAGGGAACCATGAATGCCAACATGTACTGTAACATACTGAAGCAGAGCATGATCCCCTCCCTTCAGAGACTAGGCCACAGGGCAGTATTCCAACATGATAACGACCCCAAACACACCTCCAAGATGACCACTGCCTTGCTAAAGAAGCTGAGGGTTAAGGTGATGGACTGGCCAAGCATGTCTCCAGACCTAAACCCTATTGAGCATCTGTGGGGCATCCTCAAACAGAAGATGGAGGAGTGCAAGGTCTCTAACATCCACCAGCTCTGTAATGTCATCATGGAGGAGTGGAAGAGGACTCCAGTGGCAACCTGTGAAGCTCTGGTAAACTCCATGCCTAAGAGGGTTAAGGCAGTGCTGGAAAATAATGGTGGCCACACAAAATATTGACAGTTTGGGCCCAATTTGGACATTTTCACTTAGGAGTGTACTCACATTTGTTGCCAGCGGTTTAGACATTAATGGCTGTTTGTTGAGTTATTTTGAGGGGACAGCTGTACACTCACTACTTTACATTGTAGCAAAGTGTAATTTCTTCAGTGTTGTCACATGAAAAGATAATAATATAATAAAATATTAACAAAAATGTGAGATACTGTATATACAAGCTAAGATACACTGCAAAACCCCAAAACGACAATGCAAAAAAACAAAGCGTCCTTCAGGATCAATATTAGCATCATTATCCTGGTATTCCAATGAGCCATGTACCAGAACACTCACACCCCGGGAAAATGGGATGTTAGTGGAGTGGTATGCCCATCCCACCCAAGGGTATTTCAGGCAACCCCGGGAGACCACAGTCAGGTGGGTTTGCCCGAAAACCAAAAATAGCAGAGTGTAATTTTTTTAAGGCAGGAAAAAGGCATCATGCGTTTATGAAGGGGGCAGAGTCCATGAACATTCCAAGAAATCACAGGGACCTCAGTCACGTGGGATGTTCAAGTAATAAGAGAGGCTGTGGCATATCGTCTGTGGTTACACATCTGCTATCATGTTGAGACAGTCTGTCCGCTATCAAGTGGCATATACTCTATCTCAACCGAGCAGACCTTCAAACTTGCCCATCATGCTGCACTGCTCATTATAAAGGTCTGTCAACAGTGACTTAGAACTCTTGGGCACAACAGTGCCAACTTTATAGAACTGTATTCAGGAGAAACACAAAAAAGTAGAAAAACACAAGAAGTAGGCCTGTCGACATGGCAGACCAAACCAGTCTGAATTTTTTATTTTTTTTTACAGAAGTGGACAGTCCGTTTACACTTTGAAAAAGCCTAACTGTCAGTTAAACCACAGTGTAGCTCGTAGCTCAAAACACAATATCATGTTCCCCAGCAAAATATTAAGAGCAAAAAAAGGGAGCTCAAGAAAGCAACAGGTGACCCAGGCCTTATTACCTGGTACAGGAAAGAAAGAATAAGCTTCAGTCTCCATCTTCAGCATCTCCACGGTGCCGTAAAGCTTGCTCATTACCATCCAACCATGCTGAGGCATCTTTTGCGGATTCAAAGAAATGTGCCTGTCCGCCGACCATGACACGCAGCTTTGCAGGGTATAACATCACATAGGATAATTGTAGGTTCCGCAGTCACCTCTTCACATCTGTAAACTTCGCCCAGCCCGCCTCCGCACAGATATCAGGTTAGAAGGATACTCGGCCCCATTGTACTGAACATTGGCGCACTCCCGCACACACGCAATACCGAACCCCAGTCTCTATAGTGCAAAAAACGGACCAGCCCCGGTCGAGGCGGGGCGCCAGCTGGGAGCGGCCAGCCAGGAGAATGATGGGCTAGCTCCACTGTGAAGAAAGGGGAGAAGGCATCTTTACTGAAAAGTTCTATCAGCCAGCTTCCCACAAAAGTAGTCAGGTCCTGTCCTTCAGTCTTTTCCGAGAGGCCCACGATGTGGACATTATTGTGGCATAGACAATTCTCCATATCATCCGCCCTGTTGTTAGTTTCCTTTGCCAGTTAATGGGCCCTGTGAGCTTCCCGCAACAGTAGAGGTAGTTTAACTTAACGAACTCTGCTTTCAACTGCAGTTGTCCGCTCACGGATCTTTTGGAGGTCTTGTCGCCGTATCGACACCTCTTCCTGCAGGCCCCCGAATTGTTCTTTTAAGGTGTTGACCGAGGCTGTGCACACATGTACTGCCCATAGTATTTCAGCCAAAGTGGGTTGTTCAGGCTCATCCTGCTCCCCCTGCACATGCTGGTATAGAGATTCTGCAGCTTCCTCTCTCTCTCTGTCTACACTCCCTGACAGTTTTTGGGCATAATAGAGCATATCTCTGGGCTGTTCCTCACCCTGATCTTTAAGACTCTTTTTGCTTCCCCTATTTCTGCTCTTCTCCTGGGTGTGTGCTGTGCGAGGGCCGCGGCGGTGCCATCTTGGATGTCCAGGCCTCATCCTTCTTATTTCGGGTTATGCCCTTTGTGCAGATGGCCGGCAGATCAATCGTGGGGTGCCCCAGAGTCGTATCCAGCTGAATGCCCTGAAACGGCTGCAATATGAGTGCTGGGGAAGGATGTATATCTGAATCAGCGACGGAGCTGTATGAGACATGTCCTCTCACATGCTGGTCTTGGCCACGCCCCTCACTAAGATACTCGGGATGTTGGAGATAATCAGCCAGGTAAGATTGGGTTCGCTGGTTAGTTCCACAGAAAACTGGGAGGGTGCTCATGCAAATGCAAGTCAATACTTCTCCTATGAATGAAGAACCTGCAAACTAAATCTCTCTTCAGGTGCGGTGAAAGATTTTAAAAATTCTGTGCAGGGAAGATCAGCATCTGAACCCAGAGAAGGTGAAGGCTGATAGACTGGAGGTAATATAAGGCATTACAATTTGAATTAAACTTTTACCAGTATTGTGCATTATATTTAAAATGATCATATCCAGGAAAAAAAAAAGTCTCAGCTTTTAGTACTATTAACCACTTGCCGGCCGCCGCATGTATATTTACGTCGGCAGAATGGCACGGACAGGCATAAGGGCGTACAGGAATTTGCCGCCGTGCCACTCTTATGCGCGTCGCAGGCCGCGCGCACACGTGCCCGTCGTGAGCTCCGTGAGTCGGGTCGCGGGTCCCGCGGACTCGATCGCCACGGGATAACCACGATCGTCTCACGGAGAGCCAGAACGGGGAGATGCTGATGTAAACAAGCATCTCCCCGTTCTGCCTAGTGACACTGTCACTGATCAGCTCTCCCTGTAATCGGGAGAGCTGATCAGTGTAGTGTAACACACAGCCCCTCCCCCCTACAGTTAGAAGTCCTCCCTAGCACACACTTAACCCCTCCCCGCCCCCTAGTGGTTAACCCCTTCACTGTCAGTGTCATTTTTACAGTAATCAGTGCAATTTAATCGCACTGATCGCTGTAAAAATTACAATGGTCCCAAAAATGTGTCAAAATTGCCCGATGTGTCTGCCATAATGTCGTAGTCACAATAAAAATCGATGATCGCCGCAATTACTAGTAAAAAAAAAAATATTAAATAAAAATGCCATAATACTATCCCCTATTTTGTAAACGCTATAACTTTTGCGCAAACCAATCAATAATCGCTTATTGCGATTTTTTTTACCAAAAAATATGTAGAAGAATACGTATTGGTCTAAACTGAGCAAAAAAAAATGTTTTATATTTTTTTGGGGGATATTTATTATAGCAAAAAGTAAAAAATATTGAGTTTTTCCTCAAATTGTCGCTCTTTTTTTGTTTATAGCGCAAAAAATAAAAAAACCGCAGGGGTGATCAAATACCACCAAAAGAAAGCTCTATTTGTGGGGAAAAAAAAACCTTAATTTTGTTTGGAAGCCACGTGCACGACCGCGCAATTGTCAGTTAAAGTGACGCAGTGCTGAATCGCAAAAAGTGGTCTGATCTTAAGCCAGCAAAATGGTCCGGTCTGAAAGTGGTTAATATAAAAGATTTAGATCTCCATTTAACCCTTCATATAGCTTCATGTCTGACTCCTAGTTAAAATGTCCATATATTCTACTTCTGGGTGTATTGCTTTATATATATATCTTTTCATCCTACCAGGGGCATAACATATCCATCTATGCCAAAATAACTAAGTATTGATGAATGTAACAGTTAAATTGTACATGCACATGTTTTTCTGCAATCTGACCTTAAAGCAGGGCTATAAATGATATTACAGTTGTCAATCTAATTTTAATTTCTTTTTGTCAATAATACCATTGCGGTTTTTTTTTCCATTTGTCATAGCCATTTTTTCCATCTGTCATATTGATCTATAGATTCTAATTTACTGGGGTATGCAGAGGAACATGCAATAAAACTCCCATGGGTAGACACCTGTCACTGTTAACCTCTTTGTTTCTCATGGCTTTTGCAAAAAACTGCATCGTAATGTGATTGTGTTCTAATGCACACCTACACCCATATAGACACATGTATGTGTACAGTAAAAATATTCTAAGGCCTCATGCACACTGGTTTCTTGTAAATGCTGTTTATCCTGGCAGGAAAAAATCAGCGTTATCAACTCACCTAAGCTGCATTATTTCAAACCAGTACAAAATATATGAACAAATAGGGAATCCTGCCTATAGTGAATAGAAGTAGCACTCACCGGATATATTACGGGGGATCTAATCAACAAAATACTGACTGAAGACTACAAAAAATAATAAACAAATAAGATATAAACACACACCCTGAAGAGTTAAACTACATGTATTTTTATTTGCTATAAAAGAGCAAAAATACAAAAGGCACCACCACCAATATTCTTAAATCCCCTATAAAAATCCAAAAAGAGAGTCCCTAGTACAGGGAATATTTCTCCAATGGTCATCCAATTCCCCAAAAACTATATGGCAAATGATCCAATAGTTCTCCTCTCAAATTATTGAAGAGGAAATAAATCATACAGTGGTTGACTCCCTCCCTCCCCCAATGTAAAGCACCCCCTACATACACCTATAGATACCCCAAGTCACCTAGGGTGAGATCTGATCTGGATAATTCCTGAAGGGGACAGTGTGATTCTGTAACCACATTTCTGAAATGACGCAGTCACTAAAACCAAAAAATAGGAAATTCACATCTCATTCCCACAGTCGGTCTATCAGTCGGTCAGGGACATAAATTTGTCATGAAAAAAAACATGCTGAAATAATAAATACATAATCCCAAAAAAGGGGAGGAAAAAAAAGGGGGGGGGAGAAAAGAATTTAATGTTCTCCTCGTGAAGATGAAATATGTCCTCAGATATAAAATAATTTGTAACTTAGTTACTACATTGGAAAAGTAATTAGTTCCACTGTTTTATCTTGATAATGGCATGTGAATAGATGAATGAAAACAGACACTGGGCAAACTATGTGGATCACTAGACCCTTCAATCACAAGCTCGTCAGGTATATTGTACCGATGGGAACAATCTCACAGATACCATCATTGTAGCTGTATGCAAAGGTTCCCACAACATGCAGGTATATCCTATAAGCAATCAATAGCAATAGAATTGTATAAAGCACTCTCACGGTTACTTACTGGAAGCTGGTCCCACAGAGATCTCTCCAATGCAGGATGAGATTCAATCTGTCCATCTATATATAATAGCCATAGGTCTCCAGCTTATGTTTATCGATCTGTGGTTTTTGTAGTAATTCCACACCGATAATAGGCTATCAGTATATCACAAGCCGTGGGTGATCCATAACATTGTATAGTCCATAGCCACAGTGTCTGTTTCTCAGTTGGTAATCCTTATAAATCCTTGTTAAGGTCATTCGTGCTGTCAATTTCCAGTATATCATCAGGTTTCAGTACAATTTCTCGAGCCCACTAAATAGTGTTGGCTAGGGTAGGTGAGCCAGAAAACAGGGGTGCCTGTCCCAGCATAAAAACTAAAATTATTTCAAACCAGTGTAGGCGAGTTTAGCAGAGTTTGGGAGTTTAATTATTTCATTGGCCAAATTTTTATTTATTCTGGCCATTGAAAAAAACGCTGAAGTGTTAAACGTGTCTAGCGTTTATGCGTGTTTAATACAGTTTAGCATCTTTTGTGGTCAAATTCTCCTCTACGGAACACGATTTTAGGGCGTTCAGAAAACATGCTTTAAACACCCCTGCTACTAAACTGCTAAAAAATTCCATGTGTGCATGGATACATAGGATAACAAGAGGGCAGAAAAAAAAAGTACCTTAAGGCCCCTTTCAAATGAGCTGTCCAATCAGGTCCGTCTGTTAGTTTTTCAGGTGGACCTGATTGGACACTCCAGTCTCCCCTATTTAGCAGTGGATGTCAGCGGACACAAGTCCACTATCCGATCCGATCCTGTCCGCCAAATCCAGATGGGTAGTGGTCCTATTTCCATCCGTCTATCACATCTGATGAAAATGGACAGGCGGTCCATTTCCATCCGATTTCCCCATAGAAGAGAGCGGGACTGTGTCCATGTCCATTCTGCACAGCGGAGTGGACAGGACCTGTCATCCTCCTGCACAGCGGGGATCACCAGAGTGATCCCCCGATAAGCAAGCAGAATCCGTTCCACGGAGGCACCCGTGTGAAAGTGGCCAAACTCACAAAAACGTGAGTTTCACAGCAGCAGTGTGCATGATGCCTAAGGCCTCAAACACACTGCAGCTCGAAAAAGTCCAGCTCTTCAGTCATTTGAGCTTTTTTTTTTCTCTACCTTTAAACTCCCCTCCATGTTAGCCTATGTGTCCATGCACACTATATGTATTTTCAGGAGTTTAGTGGCAGGGGAGTTTACAGGCAAAAAAAGGAGCTTTTAAGCATAACAAACACTCAAAAGCTCCCTAATGCGTGTTAATGCTCATTAGCATGTGTTAACATAATGCATTTCTAATGGCCAGAATTCTGACCAATAGAATGTATGGAACGCTTGTGAACATGCATTCATGCCCATGCAAAACATTACTTTTTACCACGTTTTCACTGCTGCAGAACTCCTGTGGGAGGCAAAAGTGTCAAGAGCATACTTTGGGGCTGATTTACTAAAAATGGAGAGTACAAAATCTGGTGCAGCTCTGCATAGAGACCAATCAGCTTCCAGGTTTTTTGGTCAAAGCTTAATTGAACAAGCTGAAGTTAGAAGCTGATTGGCTACCATGCACAGCTGCATCAGATTTTGCACTCTCCAGTTTTAGTAAATCAACTCCAATGTGTATGAGGCCTAACCCTATCAGTGGCCTAAAGAAACCACAGAGCAAGTTTTCAGAGCTGGCAGACCAGTCTGCCATTTACTGCCATCAACTCCAATCTCCAGACAAAAAGTTTTTTTTTCTTGGACTGAGTAGGTAAAGTTAAGAACCTCTGAGAGTTTTAAATGTGTCTCTGTTAAAGGACAAGTTAAAAAAGCCCTGTATCCCCATATATAGACTAAGCTGGGCTGACCCCCCACCTTCTGCAGTACAGGTATATTCCATTAAAGTCTTAAAGTAGACATCACAGTGAGCTGTTGCCACTTGTGAAAAAAATTATCCTATCCTATTAAGCCTAACGGTATATATTTATATAGTATGCGCTTATAACAATCATGGTATTTTTACCACTGTCAAGGATTATAGTGGATCCCCTGTGTGATAGAATCTAGATAAGTGTTAAGCCTCGTACACACGATCAGATTGTTGGCCAACAAAACCGTGGACTTTTGTCCGATGGGCGTTGGCCCAAACTTGTCTTGCATAAAAAACGGCACGCAATTGTTGGCCAACAATCAAGAAGGTAGTGAAGTACTAGACGTACTACGTGGTTTTTCAGCTCTTTAGCGCCACCCTTTGAGCTCCTTCTGCTAATTTCCTGTTAGTAGAAGTTTGGTGAGTGTTGATTCGCGCTTTTCATTTCGCGCTTTTCATTTCGTGCTTTTTATTTTGCGCTTTTCATTTCATGCTTTTCAGTTTGTTTCTGAACGGCCGTTCGTCAACCAGACATGTTGCAGAATCGGAGGAGATAACGTGTTATTTATTATTGTGTTTTACTTCAAATGACAGTTTGGGAGTAGGCAGTTACAATATAATATAATACAATGTAGCGGGGTTCTACCCCTTTTTCTGGTAGAGACTACATCTCCCATGATTCCCCAGGGCCCCGGGCTGCTGACTTCCGCCCGGGAGGCTGCTGGGGGAGATTATAAAAGGGAAGAGCGGAGACCGCCTCTTCCTCTTGGGACACTTCCTCTTCTGAGGCCTGACAGGACTGGCCTGCCTCTGCTGACAGAGCGTGTGACGCGGAGACTACAGCCAGCAGAGACACCTGTGCGGACCGGAGCTGAAGGCCTGAAGCCTGGGCCTTGCAGCCGATGGAGTGAGACTCTCACCCCTCAGAGTCCACAGCAGCGGAGCGGAGACTTCCCCCTACAGTCGGTCGGACGGAGCTGATGACCGGAGTGCAGGGCTGTGACTGAGGAGACCGGACGCCGCCATTGAAGAGACCAGAGCCACCATTAGAGGGACCGGATCGGAGGACGGTACCCCAAGGATTGGTGAGAGAGCCGGAAGGCTCATCCTGCATTTACACACAAGTTTCATGCCTATTGAACTGCCTAGGCGCAATTTACCTCAGAGCAGCAATGTTACTTTTTGTGGATTACAAATGACACCATTTAAAGCTACATGTGCACCACCTCTACAGATTTATTGCCGGTGAAGAACACTGTACTAGTACAAGGACTGAGCTCTATTACTAGGGATCAGGCCTGGTCCGTTAGGTAGGCGCAGATAGATTTATTGCACCTCAGGGGTGCATAGCAGACGGTCGCCACACTTGGCGCTCCGTTTCCCCATTGTTAGATTCATATACCTGTGTACATGTTTAAAGTGCATATTGCAGGGACCTGCTAAAGTATTGTAAGATATATGTTCAAATGCATGTTGCTATTCTTTTTTCCTTACTGCCAAAGTAAAGCCAGTTATTCTTATTTCAGCAGTCTGCTTGTGAGTTCATACCAATTACACTTAGAGTATAAGCTAAGTTTTATGTGCATAGGGACGTACCCCTTTACTAACTGTGCCAGAGCGGGTAGAGCCAAATTGCCGGGGGTTGGTGGAGCTGTACTCAGGGACCCAAAACAAACCAGCGGCTCTCTTAACTGGGGGTAGCGCTACACGTGGGGGCTCGTAATCCGGGATCCTGAGTCAGCGGGAAAAAGCCGCCAGAAGGTACCGGCATGGACCCGATAGAAGTGGGACGGTGGTCCGCAACATGGGCCGCTGACCCAGCCGCAGCAGCAGTTATTGAACTGCCAGGGATGTGGCAGAGAGAGGCAGTCAAGCAGCTCATAATGTCATTATCCCCATGCCAGAAGTCATGGATAATGGACATGAGAAATGACGCTGGGTACACATACGCCTTAATAGAGTGGAAGGAAGAGACTCCAGAGCAGTTCAGGAGCCAGAGCATACAGGCACCGAATGGTCAGCACTACCAATTGCTGCATGCGCTGCCGCGGAAGGGAGACTACTCTCCTATGAAAGCCATTCTATCTCCAAAGAAGGAGGAGCAGAAGGGCGCGGAAAGTCCCGCACCCACACACACTACTCTTAGTGCAGAACTGTGTGCTGTTCTAGGGGAAATTGTAACCCAGTGCAGAAGAGACCCCGGGGATTACCCAATGTCGGGATACAGGAAACTCCGGATGTTTTCAGGGAGGACACCTGTACCCTCGGGAGAAGAGGGATTTGAAGAGTGGTTAGATGGTGCCACGCAGGCCCTAGAAGAATGGGAGGTCTCAGAAGGCAGAAAGAAACAAAGGATTGTTGAAAGCCTAAAAGGACCTGCCTTAGAGGCCATACGCAATCTGAAGACCAGTAAAAAGGATTGCACTGCCCAGGACTACATAGACATCCTGGAAGGTGTGTTTGGTGGGACAGAAAAAGTCACAGAACTTACCTATCAACTGGAACACTGTTACCAGAAGACAGGGGAGAAGCTGTCAGAGTACATGGGACGCATAGACAAGATCCTGCATAGGATTATCCTGAAGAAGGGGATAGATCCAGGGAAGGTAGATGAAGCCCGTGCCCAGCAGGTGATGAGGGGAGCCCAACCCTTGGACCCTGTCGCACTAATTCTACGCACCCGGCAGGATGGGAAGAACCTGGACTACCCTGACCTCATCCGAATGGTCAGAGAAGAAGAGGCCATGTTGGAAGAGAAAAGGGAGAAGCAGGTGATGGGGTCTACAAAGTTTCCAGTGGCCACGGTCAGGTCGGCCTTAACCCCTGAAAGAGACACAGAGGTAGATGCCCTGAAGTTGCAGATGTCCCAGATGATGGAGATACTGACATCTCTAGTGGCGAAAGAGACGCCCAGTCCCAAGAAGGAAACAAGCAGGAGGGAATTGTTTCCAGCTGTTCCAGCACCAGCATCCCCCCTTGACCACAGTGAGATGATTTGCTTTAATTGTGGAGGAATTGGTCATATTGCAGCTATATGTTCCAGTCCCAAGAAGAAGAAGGCAGAAAACCGCCAGCCGGCGGGAAACGCCAAAGGGCCCCGGTGAAGGAGTCAACCGGGTGCCCATCACCTTCAGTGAGCTCCAAGAAGCACAACAAGAAGAGAAAGCGAGGAGACCAAACCCCTCAGAAGGGGCCCAGGGATCCTCAACCAAGGTGCACTCCAGAGAAAGGGGGCAAGACCCCTCCGGAGAGACACAGCACCCCCAAGCGTGAACCCTTACAAGTGAGAGATAACAATGTCCCTCAACGGGTTCACACTCCCACGAAGAGGGAGAAAATCAATGCATATCAGGCTCAAGAAAGGAGCAAGTGCAAATCAAGTGCTGGCAAAGCAAAGAGTCCAAAGAAGAGGACAGCATCAACTAGGCCCTACCCAGAAGAGCTAGTTGGTCCATCCCCTACTGTACCCATCCAAGTGGAAGGAGTGTACACGAAGGCCCTTCTGGACACTGGAGCACAAGTGACCCTGTTGTACAGGGACTTCTATGACAGATACCTGAGTCATCTGCCAATACAGAAGATAGAAGAGTTGGAGATAAGGGGATTGGGAACCCAGAGTTTCCCCTATGATGGATACTTACCCATCAGATTGACGTTTGACCCATCCGTAGCTGGGAAGTCTGAAGTGTTCGACACCTTAGCAGTGGTGTGTCCCCGCCCACCAGGAACCAGCAAGACTTCCCTGATCATAGGGACGAACACGGACCTAGTCAGAAGGCTTCTGACCCCCCTGGTGAAGAAAGAGAATCTTCCAGCTCCCAAGATCCATCCCATGCTGAAGGCAGCCTATCAGCGGTTGGTCCTAGAGCAGAAGACCCCAAGTGAGGGGATAGGAAGGGTATGGAGGCTTAGAAAGGAAGGAGCAGTGTTACAGCCTGGAGAGGTGACCTGCATGAGAGCCACGGTGAAACTTACCTGGGAGCAGCCTGGCCCCTTTGTAATGTTGGAACCCGACCCAATGGAGGGTCACTCAGGTCTGGAGGTGATACCAGAAGTAATTTCACTGAAGGACCTGAAGAAGGCTAAAGGAAGAGTCCCTGTCAGTGTGAGAAACCCCACGGAGCAGCCCGTGGAGATCCCTGCCAGGATGCTTCTGGGACAGGTGAGTCCTGCTGTCCCAGTTGGCTGGTCAGAAGTGAAGGGGACGGGTGAAAGTGAAGATGTTTGGAAGAAACTCTCCATGGAAAACCCTAACCTACCTGGAGCTTGGAAGGAGAGAGCCAAGGCCCAGCTGACCAGATGGGAGAAGATTTTCTCCAAAGATGAGTTTGACGTGGGGTGTGCGAGGAGTGCCACCCACCGAATCCGCATGCAAGAGGACAAGCCATTCAGAGAAAGAGTGAGGCGAGTCCCGCTAGCAGATCTGGAGGATCTGAGGGAGCAGCTTGCGGAATTGAAGAAGACGGGAGTGATTAGGGAATCCAGGAGCCCCTATGCCTCCCCAATTGTGGTAGTCAGAAAGAAGAATGGGTCATTGAGACTGTGCATTGACTACAGAACTCTCAACAGGAGGACCATTCCTGACCAGTACACCACGCCAAGGATAGAAGATGCCTTACAGAGTTTATCTGGAGCTAAGTGGTTCAGTGTGATGGACCTCAAGAGTGGGTATTACCAGATCCCCATGCATCCAGAAGATAGAGAAAAGACTGCCTTCATAACCCCAGTGGGATTCTTTGAGTTCAACAGGATGCCCCAGGGCCTATCTGGAGCTCCTGCTACGTTTCAACGCCTAATGGAAAGGACAGTTGGAGACATGAACCTCATAGAAGTCCTTGTGTACCTGGACGATGTCATTGTCTTTGGAAAGACTCTGGAAGAACATGAAGCCAGGTTGGAGAAAGTACTGAAGAGGCTCAGTGAAGAGGGACTTAAACTTTCTCCAGAGAAGTGTCGGTTCTATCAGTCTTCTGTGAACTATCTGGGACACATAGTGTCTGAAAAAGGAGTGGCCACAGACCCTGAGAAGTTGGAGGCAGTTACTTCGTGGCCAAGGCCCACAACAGTTACAGAACTTCGGTCTTTCTTGGGGTTCTGCTCCTACTACCGCAGGTTTGTGGATGGATTTGCCCGCATTGCCAAACCCCTCAACGAGCTGCTGAAGACAGAAGGAGAGGAAGATGGAATGGGGCCTAGGAGGTCCAGTGAGTCGGTCCAAGACCAGTGGAACTCAAGGTGTGAAGAGGCTTTCAGAACCTTGAAGAGAAGTCTCACCACAGCCCCAGTTTTGGCCTACGCTGATCCCACTAGACCCTATGAGCTACATGTTGATGCCAGCCATGAGGGCCTAGGTGGAGTACTCTACCAGGAGCATGAAGACCAGCTACGACCAGTGGCCTATGTGAGCCGGAGCCTGACCCCCTCCGAGAAGAACTATCCCACCCACAAGTTGGAGTTCTTAGCCCTCAAGTGGGCAGTTGTTGACAAACTGAGAGACTATCTGTATGGGGCCGAGTTTACTGTAAAGACAGATAACAACCCCTTGACCTATCTATTCACCACCGCCAAGCTGGATGCAACTGGACACAGATGGTTGGCGGCGTTGTCTGGATTCAATTTCAGTCTCAAGTACAGACCAGGGGCTGGAAATAGGGATGCAGATGCCCTGTCCCGAAGATCCCATGTCATGGTCGATGACTGGGAAGACTGGACCCAAGTGGCACCAGATGGAGTGCGAGCCCTTTGTCAGGGGGCTGAACTCCAAGCCAGAGGAGGATCCAGAGCTGAAGAGATAGGAGTTACCACAGTGGGAGTCCCAAAGTGTTACTGTGGGGTAACTCAACTGGCAGAAGAGTGTCTGCCGAAGCTGTCCAAGAAGGAGTTAAGGTGTGACCAATTGGAAGATCCCATGGGGAAATTGGTCCTGGAAGCCCTGGAAGACAAGAGTCCAGAGGGACTTCGCCTTCACCCTTCTAAAGAAGCTCGCCTATTGAGGAAAGAATTGGACAAGCTACAGGTGCATCAGGGGGTAGTCTACCGAAGGGGCCCCTCTGATGGACCAGAAGACAAGTGGCAGTTGTTTCTCCCAGAGAAGCATCGAGAGACTGTGCTGATTGCCTTACATGACCAGCATGGTCACTTGGGAGCAGAGAGAACCTTCCAACTTGTCAGAGACCGGTTTTACTGGCCCTGCATGAGGGCCGAAGTGGAGGAGTATTGCCATTCCTGTGCAAGATGCATTCAGAGGAAGACTTTACCCCATCAAGCTGCCCCAATGGGCCATCTACAGAGTGAAGGCCCAATGGATCTGGTATGCATTGATTTTCTCTGCCTTGAACCCGATTTGAGCGGATTGGGAAATGTTCTGGTGGTAACCGACCATTTCACTCGTTATGCTCAGGCTTTCCCAACCAAGGACCAGAAGGCCTCTACAGTAGCCAAGGTACTCTTGGAGAAGTACTTTGTTCACTATGGACTGCCACAGAGAATCCACTCAGACCAAGGAAGAGACTTTGAGAGTCGCCTGATCAGGAAGCTACTAGATTCTCTGGGAGTAGAGAAGACTAGGACCACACCATATCACCCTCAAGGTGATGCCCAGCCTGAAAGGTTCAACAGGACCCTATTGAACATGTTGGGAACTTTGGAAACAGAGAAGAAGCAACATTGGAGCCAACACATATCAGCTCTAGTGCATGCTTACAATTGCACCACAAGTGATGTGACAGGTTTTTCCCCTTACCGACTGATGTTTGGGAGAGAAGCAAGATTGCCAGTGGATTTAGCCTTCGGCATTTCCTTAGATCATGCCTCTGCTGCCTCCCACAAAGGATATGTGGACAGACTGAGGCGCAGTCTGAAGATAGCTTATGAAAAGCTCAAGCGGCCTCTAACCAGAGGGGGGCCCGAAATAAGAGGAACTTTGATTTGAAAGTTAGAGTACAGGACCTACAGCCTGGGGACCGTGTACTGTTACGCAACCTAGGGATCCCTGGGAAACACAAGATTGCTGATAGATGGAGATCAGAACCATATATCATCTGTAGGAAACTTCCAGGATTGCCTGTCTACAAGTTGAAGCCAGAAGGAAGATTGGGGCCTTTGAAGACCTGGCATAGGAATCATTTGCTCCCACTCACTGAAGCAGTCAGAATACCTCCAGTAAGAGACTTACCTGAATCTGTTTCCATTCTGGATACCCCCAGGCCTAATACTAGGTCCCAGACCTCCCAAGTTAGGGGTGGACAGGACCCCCAACCAGAGGAAGAAAGAGGAGAACTTGAATGGCTATGGCCTTCCTCAACTCCAGGAAATTCTGCCATAGATCTTCCACCTACTGAAGATGTGGAAGATAACACATTGAACCCAGAAGCCACAGAGTTTGTGCCATTCAGTGATGTGCCTGAGTGCTGGGAAGATATCCCTGGTCTCTACCCAGAACAAGAAGAAGATGTTCCAGAACCAGAGATGTTGCCAGAATGTGTTCCTGAAGAAGTTCCAAGAGAACAGAGAGCTCGCAGGAGTGTGAAGCCTCCCAAGAAGTTAACTTACCCCAAGATGGGAGAAAGTTCAGAGGACTCTGTTACTACAGCAAGGAGAAGTGCTGAAAGCCCTGACCCTTCCGCTGTTCATTTAGTGGAGGGCAACCCCAGCTCGCTCTCTGGCACAGTTAAGCAGGTCGCACACACTGAAGTGACCTGTAGACAGGACAGCTCCCCATCTCATGCCAATTGGTGGGAAGCTCCTCTGTCCAAATTATGTGAAAATGTTGTTCCTGAGAAAGTTTGTAGTTTGAACACTATCTTTGGGGACCAAAGATTTAAAGTGGGGGGAGTGTGTAGCGGGGTTCTACCCCTTTTTCTGGTAGAGACTACATCTCCCATGATTCCCCAGGGCCCCGGGCTGCTGACTTCCGCCCGGGAGGCTGCTGGGGGAGATTATAAAAGGGAAGAGCGGAGACCGCCTCTTCCTCTTGGGACACTTCCTCTTCTGAGGCCTGACAGGACTGGCCTGCCTCTGCTGACAGAGCGTGTGACGCGGAGACTACAGCCAGCAGAGACACCTGTGCGGACCGGAGCTGAAGGCCTGAAGCCTGGGCCTTGCAGCCGATGGAGTGAGACTCTCACCCCTCAGAGTCCACAGCAGCGGAGCGGAGACTTCCCCCTACAGTCGGTCGGACGGAGCTGATGACCGGAGTGCAGGGCTGTGACTGAGGAGACCGGACGCCGCCATTGAAGAGACCAGAGCCACCATTAGAGGGACCGGATCGGAGGACGGTACCCCAAGGATTGGTGAGAGAGCCGGAAGGCTCATCCTGCATTTACACACAAGTTTCATGCCTATTGAACTGCCTAGGCGCAATTTACCTCAGAGCAGCAATGTTACTTTTTGTGGATTACAAAGACACACCATTTAAAGCTACATGTGCACCACCTCTACAGATTTATTGCCGGTGAAGAACACTGTACTAGTACAAGGACTGAGCTCTATTACTAGGGATCAGGCCTGGTCCGTTAGGTAGGCGCAGATAGATTTATTGCACCTCAGGGGTGCATAGCAGACGGTCGCCACACTTGGCGCTCCGTTTCCCCATTGTTAGATTCATATACCTGTGTACATGTTTAAAGTGCATATTGCAGGGACCTGCTAAAGTATTGTAAGATATATGTTCAAATGCATGTTGCTATTCTTTTTCCTTACTGCCAAAGTA
The DNA here is from genome assembly GCA_028564925.1 of Lithobates sylvaticus. NCBI lineage: Eukaryota > Metazoa > Chordata > Amphibia > Anura > Ranidae > Lithobates > Lithobates sylvaticus. The sequence goes on along the minus strand of CM053034.1, from coordinate 161,614,188 downwards.
AAGCCAGTTATTCTTATTTCAGCAGTCTGCTTGTGAGTTCATACCAATTACACTTAGAGTATAAGCTAAGTTTTATGTGCATAGGGACGTACCCCTTTACTAACTGTGCCAGAGCGGGTAGAGCCAAATTGCCGGGGGTTGGTGGAGCTGTACTCAGGGACCCAAAACAAACCAGCGGCTCTCTTAACTGGGGGTAGCGCTACACAATATAAAATTGACCAGGAACACCAACATAGTTGTATCTTTGATCTTAAAAACTACGGGATAATGGTGTTGTGTAACTTGCCCAAAAAAATAAAAATAAAAAATATTATTATTCATATCACTAGAAAAAAAAAACATTGCCACACTACAGATGAGTGTGGCTAAAGTGCTTGATGTGTATCAGTGTTTAATTAAACTGGCATGACTTTGTATTAGCAGATTACAACAGACCAAAGATAGATATTTAATAGGCATCACAAAACTTACCCACATTTAGCTGCCTGATCTGATGCTTAAAAGGTTTGTTGAACTCTATGAGCAGCAGCAGAGCACAGTGTGAAGAATCAGATAGAGATTGGGTGACCTCTTAAGGAGGAACTTCAGCATGGCATGTGAAAATTAAAAGTCTGCAGCTACAAATACTGTAGCTGCTGACTTTTAATAAACAGATACTTTCCAGTCCTTGGAGCCCAGTGCTGTCTTCCCCACAGCTGATTCTCCTGAGGGCTGTGGATCCCTGGTGCCACCATCTTGGATTTGGGGGCTGTCTGTGACATCCTGATGATTCCAGTGACGGCTGGTGCGAAACAAACTGAAAAATTCTGAAATAAAAGCCATCAATTGCAGCCTCCCTGTGCAATCAAATGCAACCACTGTGCCCATCAAATGCAGCCACTGTGCCCATCAATTGCAGCCACTGTGCCCATCAAATGCAGCCACTGTGCCCATCAATTGCAGCCACTGTGCCCATCAATTGCAGCCACTGTCATACCTCCCAACATTTTGAGATGAGAATGAGGGACACCTACTAACAAATGTATGTAGGCATAGGACATGCCCTCTGCCACACCCCCTTAAAGGAAAATTAACCCAAAAAATGTAATAATAATTAAATCCACAAGGACTTTTTTTACCACTATTACTCCTTTATATTGGCTCTCAAAATGTACAAATGCAGCAGTTTAGAAATTGGATGACAGGTTTAGTACTGGGAAACACTTTTTGAAAGATAAAAAGTACATTTTATATACAACTATATAGAGCAGATCAAAATAAGGGACAAATGAGGGCGAAAGAGGGACAGAGGGACATTTCTCCAAATCAGGGACAGTCCCTCGAAATCAGGGACAGTTGGGAGCTATAACTACACCCCGAGTATGAAAGGGGTTAAAGCCGTTTAGGACATTCCATTTCCGAACACAAAGGCAGCTACCGTACACTCCAATCAGCCGAACAACAAACCCATACGAATAATTCTTCCCCCCAAGTATGAGACGAGGCTCTGTATGGAGGGTCAAACAGGAATCAGACTCTTTATTGAAACAAATGCAGGCTCTTTTTATACACTTGAGAATACTGTAGGCGCCACATGAACAATGACGCCACTGTGCCCCATCAAATGCTGCCACTGTGCCCCATCAAATGCTGCCATGGTGCCCCATCAATTGCTGCCACTGTGCCATCAAATTCTGCCACTGTGCCCATCAATTGCAGCCACTATGCCCATCAAATGCCACCACTGTGCCATCAAATGCCACCACTGTGCCCATCAAATGCCACCACTGTGCCCATCAAATGCCACCACTGTGCCCATCAAATGCTGCCACTATGCCCCATCAAATTCTGCCACTGTGCCCATAAAATGGCGCCACTGTGCCCATCAAAAGTTGCCACTGTGACCACCACGCACGCTTGTCGTCTGACTGGCACTTAACCTATATTGGTGGTGGGTCAGGCAGCGGGAGACAGCGGTAAGCTGTGGGACCTTGCAACGGGTCAGACAGCGAGCTGTGCCCTCCATGCATCTCCTCCCCTCCTCCTGATAGGTGTCCAATAGCAGCACCTGTCTTTTCAGCCAATCAGGTGACAGGTAACAGACCCACGCTTCCTGATTGGCGGAGAGACGGATCAGTTTTAGAAAAGCAAATATTCATTTGCTTTTCTAACACACCTGGGTGGACTCCGTGCACAATGCTCTGTGCTCGGAATCCACCTTTTTGAAGCCATGGATAGATTAATGCTATGCATGAATCTATCCATTATTCATAGAGGGGATGACTGGAGAGAGGGGGCCGCGCCCGGGCGCCCCTAATGGACAGGCCGCCCCTGGGTGATTCATAGCCAGATTGCATGACACCAGGAAGAGTGATCCTGTAACCTCCTGGGATGTGTGACGTTATCTTAGAAGGCTGCAGGCAGGGGTGGTTGTGACCTGAGGTATCATAATCCTCATCTAGGATGAAAAAAGGTACCCCCCCCCCCCCCCTCAAAAAAAATAGGCTGAATCTCAATTAGAGGCTGGGGGAGGGGAAAAATAGGAGAAACTTTCTTTTTTGGCTGATGATTTGCTTTCTGTGGCCTTTCTCATATGCTTCTGCAGATACCAAAATTGCCAGACTTCAGTATTTATATAGAAGAAACAAGCATGTTTTATTGTCCTGACATTAAATTTTGTGCTTTGCCTACTCGGTTTTATCTGTATAGTTTCACTTTTTTCTTTTTCAATTTTCTCTGATGCATGGACGTTCTTCTGTCAGGTTTTGTGTCAACCTTGAGATGTGGAGTATTTGGAAAAAATAGATTTTACATCACCTAACTTCTCATCAACCGACTTATTACAGTAATCGCATTGCCTGAAAAGACAAGGAGGTGTAAAGTGATCGCACTGTCTGAAATGACAGGGAAGCCTTTGTTTTAAATCAGATGACATTTCCCTGTGAGACCTTTGGGACTACCAGAGTTTTGAGCCTTGAACAGAAAGAAAATGAACAGTAGGTAACCTTGTCCTAGAGAAGTAAAGCTGTCTCTTTTGATTTTTGATACTATCAGGTTTATTCAGTAAGGCAGTGAAAAAGGAAAAGAGTCAAGTACAGCAATCAATGCCAACCAATTAGATGTTGGCTTATTGTGGTCAGATTCAGGAAATATTGATTCTGATTGGTTGCAATGAGTTTCTACATTTTATGCATAGTCATTGCATTTGATGATAAGAAATTGACACAAAGGCTGATTACTTAAAGTGGTTGTAAAGGCAGAAGGTTTTTTATATTAACCACTTCAGCCCCGGAAGATTTGGCTGCTGAATGACCAGGCCGTTTTTTGCAATTCGGCACTGCATTGCTTTAACTGACAATTGCACAGTCGTGCAACACTGCATTTAAACAAAATTTACGTATTTTTTTTCCCCACAAATAGTGCTTTCTTTTAGTGGTATTTGATCGCCTCTGCAGTTTTTAGTTTTTGCGCTATAAACAAAAAACAAAGAACAGTTTTCAAAAAAACATATTTTGTACTGGCGGTGATCTGCGATTTTTTTCGTGACTGCAATATTATGGCGGACACATCGGACACTTTTGACACATTTTTGGGACCATTGGCATTTATACAGCGATCAGTGCTATAAAGATGCACTGATTACTGTAAAAATGTCACTGGCGGGAAAGGGGTTAACACTAGGGGCGATCAAGGGGTTAACTGTGTTCCCTGCTACGTGTTTCTAACTGAAGGGGGAGGGGACTGACTAGAGGAAATGACTGATCGTTGCTAGCTATTAGGAACACACAATATGTCTCTCCTCACAGAACAGGGATTTGTGTGTTTCGTACACACTTCCCTGTTCTGCCTCTCTTGCCCGCGATCGCTCCTGGCCGACGGTCATCGTGACCGTCGGCCACGAGCATCAGCACTCCCGCAGTGCAGAGGGCACGTGCACGCACCTGCTATCCCGATTCCACGAGCCGATGTATAGCTACGGTGGCTCGTGGGATCATGCTGACCTGCCGCAGTAAAATGACGGTGGCTGGTCGGCAATCGGTTAATGCATTCTCTGCATTAAGATAGAAAGCCTTCTGTGTGCAGCAGCCTCCCTTATACTTACCTGAGCTCCCTCTGATCCAGCGATTTTGCATAAGAGACTCGGCTGCCTCTCCCTCCTTATTGGCTAAGACAACAGCAAAGCGCCATTGGCTCCCGCCATTGGCTCCCGCCATTGGCTCCCGCTGCTGTCAAACAAAGTCATTGAGCCAATCAGGGGAGAGAAAGGAGGCAGGGCCGGGCCGCGGCTTCATGTCTGAATGAACACACATAGCTGTGGTTCGGCTCGGGTGCCCCCATAGCAAGCTGCTTGTTGTGGGGGCACTGAACAGGACAGAGGGGCCAGGAGTGCCAAACCAGAAGAAGAGGATTGGGGCTGCTCTGTGCTAAACATAGAGCAGGTAAGTATAACATGTCTGTTATTGTGAAACAAGACTTTAGTATCACTTTAAAGTGGTTGTAAATCCTTACAAACCACTTTGACCTACAGGTAAGCCTAGATTAAGGCTTACCTGTAGGTCCAATAAATATCTCCTAAACCTACATGGTTTAGGAGATATTTAGAAAAAATCAGGCATCGCTGTCTACGGCGCATGCGTCGTAGACAGCGTCGCGCAGGTGCACTGAGCATGCCGAGATCCCGGCGATATGCCGCTCTCGTGTGCATGCGCGGGAGTGACGTCATCGCCGCTCCAGCGAATGATAGCGCTGGAGCAGCGAGACCCAGAAGTCACTCCGGGATTGATGGTGGCGGCAGAGGTCGTTGAAGAGGGTCGCTTCGGGGGCTTCGTTCTCAGGTAAGTTATTCATAATGAGCTAGTATGCTATGCATACTAGCTCATTATGCCTTTGCCTTGCAGGTTCGTTTTTTTTTTTTTTTTTGAAGGAGGCTTTACTTCCTCTTTAGGACAAATTGGCTGTTTATTTTGCAAGGAAATTAGTAAATTAGGCGAAGCTTTCCATCATCCAATCATGTGCAGGCAAAATGTTGTTTTCTATTTTCCTTGCACTTGATTGGCTATTCTTTGCAAGCTCTTGGGAAAGTTTACTACAAAGTACAACTTCTCTGGCATAGTAAACAGCCTACAGTATACGCTTTTAGTAAACCAAATCTGTGAAATCTATTCTATACTTCCTAATCTTTCCAAAATCTGTGGAATTATGTTATGAATGCCGCCAAATCTTTGGTTTCTGCATCTCAAGCAACAGCAGGAGCCATTTCTTTCTGTTGACAAAAGTATACCTCCAAAGCCCAGACAATAAAGCAGCCAGAACTGACGCTGCCTTGTGTTGATTTACTAAAGGTTGCCATACACAATTAGTTTGTTTTTTTCTGTTCACCCAGCATGAAGAACAAAAAAACTAACTAACATTGTTTGTGCGGATGGAGGATTTCACCCTATCGGCAGTAGTGTATTTAAGTTTTGTGCTGCCCTAGGCCTGACTAAACTTGTGCACCCCCTAAATTAAATATGGGGCAGCAGAGGAACACCTAGGGTCGGATCGCTACGGCATTGACTTAGGGGACATTCCACAACAAGGACAGGGTTTTAAGTACCCATTATTGGGATCACCTTTCCACCTATTCGAGACACTAATTCTCGGGGACGAGGACTGTCTCCCTAAGTATACAAGTGAGATACATATTTGGTCATTACCACAGAAAGCCCGTATGCAGGATCGTCTTTAACACCAACCTAGTGTGTGCTGCCACACTTACTTCTTCTTCCTTTTTTGGGGGACACATACTCCATCCTCCTCTTCCGCTGGTATACAGCCCACCGGTCCATGAATTTCGCCTTCAATGTGAGCGACAGGTACTTCTCCGATATAAATCCCACTCCCCACTCCTGACGAAGGTTCCCGCATCTGGGTAACTGGAAACGCGTCGAGTTTACGGGGGACTCACACCTCCGGGAGAGTATTAGTACCGTATCTGTGTTCTCTTTTCATGTTGTTCTGTATTATGTTATTTTTGTATAATTTCTTTTTGTATGTTATTATGTATACGCATATTGTCATGCATTTTGTATATTGTGCATCCTGCTGCTAAATATCGTGGGAGGAACTTTTTATCAAATAAAACATTTATATTATGGTTTATTAAAAACTTTGTGAGACTGGTGTTCTATCTAAAGTCCCACCCCTAGGGGATCTTTTCTTATCTAAATTAAATATGGCCCACCCCTTCCTGTCAAGGCCACACCCCTTACTGTTTAAGACCCACCCTGAAATTTTTGAGTGGGGACACTAGTTCTGAGGGCCTGGGGGGGGGGCAATGGATTCCCTTAATTTGCATAGATTTCCTCTCACTTCCTGTTTGGCTATGGGGCAGGAAGTATAGGAAAATCTCTACAATGGGACAGGGATGGTAAAAAATAAACAGCGCAAGTCAGCGGGGACTCTTTTCATGCTGCCCCCCTGCAAAGTGTTGCCCACCTATGAGTGCCCATTAGTGCTGCATACCAGTGCCACCTATCAGTGCCTATCAGTGCCACCTATCAGTGCCCATCAGTGCCCATCATCAGTGAACATCAGTGCCACCTCATCAGTACCACCTCATTGGTGCCACCTCATCGGTGCCCATCAGTGCCGCCTTATCAGTGCTCGTCAGTGCAGCCATATCAGTGCCCGTCATTGAAGAAGAAAGCGTACTTATTTACAAATAATTTTAACAGAAACAAAGAAAAACTTGTTTTTTTTTATTTGTTGCGCAAAAAATCCCAGAGGTGATCGAATACCACCAAAAGAAAGCTCTATTTGTGGGAACAAAATGATAAAAATTCTGTTTGGGTACAGTGTAGTATGACCGCGCAATTGTCATTCAAAATGCGACAGCGCTGAAAGCTGAAAATTGGTCTGGGCAGGAAGGTGTCTAAGTGTCTGGTATTGAAGTGGTTAAACAGGAAGGCAGGCTAGACCACATTTTATTTATATATTATAAAATGCTTATGAATGCCTATTCACTCATTCATTCATTCATGAATGCCTATGCAAGCAGTTTCTTGTGTGCTCTTGCAATATGTAGCTATAAGCTGAAATGTCAGAATAAGCTAAAACTAATGCGGCGTACACACGATCGGAATTTCTGATGGAAACAGTCCGATGGGAGCTTTTCATCGGATTTTCCGACCGTGTGTATGCCCAACGGTCTTTTTATGTCGGAATTTCTGACGGACTTTGAATTGAGAACCTGTTCTCAATTTTTCCGACGGAAAACCTTTCTATCGGATTTTCCGATCGTGTGTATGCAATTCCGACACGCAAAATTCCGACGCAAGCTCGGAAACAATTTGACGCATGCTCGGAAGCATTAAACTTCCCTTTTATAGTGCTGTCAAACGTGTTTTATGCCGCTGTGTTATTGACCGTCGGAATTTGGTGTGATCGTGTGTAGGCAACACAGCTTGAGCGGAATTCCGTCGGAAAAACCGACACAGTTTTTTCCAACGAGAATTCCGATCGTGTGTATGCGGCATAAGTCTTGGACCTAAATTAAAGGTATATAAACTTATAGCTGCCAAGATGGAGTCACTGTTGTTCGGTCATACTACTTCACAAAGAGCTGCACTGACGTGATGACATCAGAACCGTTCTGTTAATACACTCTGAGTGCAAGGCGCTCAGATTTTTGAGCAGCGAACACTTACCACTTGCCCAACTGGCAAAACAGTAATATTTTGATGATAATCTTTAATGAGACCCTGTTGTGAACCAAAACATCTCTGCTACAAGGCTCGAATAGAAGCATCAATTCCTTCACTCATCCTTGCTTTATTATTTCCAGGACAGTGACTTAGTCAATAGGTTCAGCTTCACTGCCCTAGAGCCAGTACGTGGCACGAATCATGAAACTACTGTCTATATCAGAGCCTACAGACATGGGTTTTTACTTCCATACAAACATTAGAAAAAAATAAATTATAATATATATATATATATATATATATATATATATATATATATATATATATATATATAAATTTCTAATTTTCTAATCTAGAATCTCCTAACCTTTCCTATGCTGACCTTTAACAGAAATATGATTACTGTGTGCCAGGACGATAATCCATGAGTGAAATTTTAGTTTACTCACATCCTGATGGAAAATAGGGGCAGGGAGGAGTATATCAAGCGTGTAATTGAAAGCAAATATAGTACTCTATTTTCATGTGATATATTTGCAATCAAATATACATTCATATTTGAGAAAGAAATCCCTGGCGCCCTCGTGATCTAGTAATTTATAAGGAGATATAGGGTTTCCTATAATCCCAGAGTATTAAGAGTTCACAGCTTTGTCTATCGGCAAACAATCATTGACGAGAGTGTACTTATAGCTACAGCAGCCTCATGTGTCTAGAATAAAGCTGAGCAACTCGGAAAGATCAGTAAATGAAACATATTCTCTAATGCTGCGTACACACGATCGGAATTCTCGTCGAAAAAAACTCTGGCGGTTTTTCCACCGGAATTCGGACGGAATTCCGCTCAAGCTGTCTTGCCTACACACGATCACACCAAATTCCGACGGTCAATAACGCAGCGGCATAAAACACGTTCGACAGCACTATAAAAGGGAAGTTTAATGCTTCCGAGCATGTGTCGAATTGTTTCCGAGCATGCGTCGGAATTTTGCGTGTCGGAATTGCATACACACGATCAGAAAATCCGATAGAAAGGTTTTCCGTCGGAAAAATTGAGAACAGGTTCTCAATTCAAAGTCCGTCGGAAATTCAGACAGAAAAAGACCGTTGGGCATACACACGGTCGGAAAATCCGATGAAAAGCTCCCATCGGACTGTTTCCATCGGAAATTCCGACCGTGTGTACGCCGCATAAGAGGTTGAATAGTGATGTATTCAGATATTTCAAAACAGAAGCCCAATTTGAAAAGTAATTGAGACAAAACAACACTTCTGCATTTCTGAGTTTATGTATTTACCTTCTGAAAATGTTAGTTGCCTGGCTGCCGTGTTAGAGGAACTAAACTCTGAAAGACTTGACTAATAAAAAGAGGGAGAACCATTCACCAATATTGTCTGTGGCCTCCTTGCAGCTGATCTTTTCCTCATTATTGACTTACCATGGCTTGTTCTGCTCTGTGTCTTTGTATGGAGGTGGCCATCTTGATAGAGGCAGGGCTTTGCTTCCTCACACTATTACATGCGAGTGGCGGTCAGGGGCAGCAGTGCCTTAAATTTCACACTGTAGGTACCGCATATACTCGAGTATAAGCCAAGTTTTTCAGCACATTTTTTTGTGCTGAAAGTTCCTCCCTCAGCTTATACTCGAGTCAATCACTGTTCTGTAGCATAGGATTAAATTTTCCGTCCCGACTTTGGGGCCTCGTATCTTGGGGCCACTTGGTGCTAGAAACCCCAGCAAACCCAGTGGAACTAGCACTACAACATATCCAAATTTGGGGTTTCTAGCACTAAGTGGCCCCGAGATACAGGGTCCCAAAATCGGTTTGAAAAATGTCATTCTCTGCTGCAGAAAAGAGCTTGACATTTTCCGACCCGAATTTGGGGCCCCGTATCTCTGGGCCACTTAGTGCTAGGAACCCCAAGGAATTTGGTGTGTAAACCCATTGGAACTAGCACTACAACATAGCCAAATTTGGGGTTCCTAGCATCAAGTGGCTCAGAGATACAGGGCCCCAAAATCGGTCAACTGTGTCCATCTACAGCAATGTCATTTCGGGACCCTTTGAGTCCAAATTTTGGCTGCAGCTAGGGGGCATCTAGGAACCCTTAACTACCAAGTTTGAAGTTCAGGGGACCTATGGCTGCAAATGGGCACAGTGAGGCATGCAAATGGGCACACTGAGGCTGCAAATGGTCATTGTTGACCCACTTTTACACTTACAGTAGCTGCGTATTTCTCACCCTATGCTTATACTCGAGTCAATACGTTTTCCCGTTTTTTTGTGGTAAAATTAGGTGCCTCAGCTTATATTTGGGTCGGCTTATACTCGAGTATATACGGTATACAGCTATGAGGATGTAAGCATATGAGTACCTAGGCACACTTGCATATCAGTAAGTGCACCAGGAATTTAATATTTCAGAGTACTGCTTTAGCCCTATTACCTTACCGTTTCCTACAATATAGCAGAGTCTCATTTTTCAGGTCCACTTTTACTAATTAATTGGTTTAGTATTTTCTGAAATTTGACCCAGAAGAAGTATTCAGATTAGGGCTTTCAACTTTACGTCAATCCACCCAGCTTTACTTTTGTTTCAGATGCTAAAAACAACCAGACAACCCACATTTTCAAAAGGAAGTCAGCAATGGCAGCCTACATGTTACCATGTGCAATTAAAATGGAGCCAAAACTTCTACCACTGGTGATGGTGATTACAATTGTTTTGTGTAAATATAAGTGATTCATTTAATTGCATATAATTAAAATAAAGCTATAATTCATACATTTTTCAATATAAGCTTGAACTAGAACTAAAAGCTTTTGGTTTCAAATTGCTACCGTAAAGACTGAATTACAGAACTAATACAGTACTAGTACACACGATCGGAAATTCGGCCAGCAAAAGACAGATGAGAGCTTTTGGTCGGAAAATGCGACTGTGTGTATGCTCCATCGGACTTTTGCTGGCCGAATTTCCGCCAGCAAAAGATTGAGAGCATGTTCTAAATTTTTCGGTCGGAAAAAGTTTCGATCAGAAATTCTGATCGTCTATAGCAATTCCGACTCGCAAAATTCCTACGCATGCTCGGAAACAATTTGACGCATGCTCGGAAGCATTGAACTTCATTTTCTCGGCTTGTCGTAGTGTTGTACGTCACCGCCTTCTTAACGGTCGAAAGTTCAGCAAACTTTTGTGTGACCATGTGTATGCAAGCCAAGGTTGAGCGGAATTCCGTCCAAGATTTTTCCGACGGAAAATCCGCTCGTGTGTACACGGCATAAGAATTGTTCTGAGTTTACAGCAGAATTTAACTAATTATTCAGCATTAAAAGGAAAAGTATGGCCACAGCTGTTTTGGCTATACTTCTAATGTCTCATGAACCAGGTTTAAAGAAAGGTTCGCTGATGGCAGTTGTCTCAGACCCAGTCTAGGCTCTGCAGGGATCCCGACCGTAATGCTCAGCCTCTCAGCATGCTACTAGGAGACTGTGGCAGTCAGCTATCTTCACGTTCCAGATAGCTCTGGAGAGGCAGATCAGATGGAGGTAACTGTCAGCACTGTCATTATGTGAAATATACAGTAATACCTTGGATTACGAATACCTGTCTTTTAATAGCTGTCTTTTTATTGGCCGGAATTCCGATCGTGTGTACGCGGCATAAGGCACTTTATTTTGCTCAGTCACTTTGAAAACACCCCCTAGCCCGCTTATTCATTATGTTGCCTTTCGCTGCACTCTATCCAATTCTAGGTCATTCCTTCTGTTGGTGTGGTGACCCTCCTGTCTGTTTGGAGTTCAGACCAAAACTGGACTGCATACTCAAAAAGTGACCAAACCAATGTTTTTTAAAGGGGTAAGAGCATTGAATATATAGCCTTTCCTGTAGCATCATGGCAGCATACACTCTAGGTTGTGACTCCGCCTCCACAACCTGATAGGACCACATAGCTATAAGATGACGATACGGCCCCCGCTCCAGTATTCTCTTACTTTTCCTCACCTGTTGGGACCGCACGGATCAGCACCCCCTTACCGCTTCGCCCCAGCCAGGTTCTAGCCTCTCCTGGATGGAAGTCCTTACTTGTACAGCCTCTAAACAAAGCTAAATGGAAGGAACCCCACTCTGGTGATCTCAGGGGTATGTTGCATTCTCTCTTTGACCTTGAATAAGCCTTAAACAGGCTTGCATTTTTATCTTCCTATGGTTGGAGCTTTAAACAAGCTCTAGTAGTATTGTCCAGTCCTGTTATAAGCCTTAAACAGGCTTGGCAATGTCTTTGGCACATAAGCCTTAAACAGGCTTAGCGATACACTCAGCACATAAGCCGTAAACAGGCTTGGCTAAATTGCAGTGGTCTCCATCTCTGTCTTTCCCTGTTTACCTTGTGTGTTTCCTCTGGCAGTCTTCCTGGGCGTGACTCTGGCTGCAGTTTTAAAAAGGGATTTCAGTGAATTTGTCTGTGTACTTGTACCCAGACTCTGGATTGCCAGTATTCTGACCTTCCTTACAAAACTTTCATCCATCCTGCTTAGGTGAGTGGATACCTGTTATATAGTGGATACTAATGTTTGCTGTATGTCTGCTGTGCTCTTTCCTACTCTCTGAGTAAGCTACAAATTCCGGAGGGCTTAAAGGCGCATTCCACCAGGGCAGTGGCAACTTCTTGGGCAAAAAAATTGAAAGAAGGGTAACTACTGCGCACAACCTCTTACTACGGGAAACGGGAAGCTGGCAACTTTAAAAGTGATCTCACACAACAGGGTATAGTATTTAAAGAATGGTATGTGGCGCTACCCCCCCAAAGTACACCTCGAATGTCACAATAATAACTATAAAAATAAATATTAAAATAATGATAGGTATAAATATAAATATATGGAATAATTAATTAATCTGGAAATGACTTGATAAAACAATAATAAATATTAATGCTGGTGAATAAAGTGCAAAAAAGTATCTGTGCAACAAAACGTGCAAAATGTGCAAAAATCACAGTGATCCCAATAAAAATTCTTCCAATAATATCAGAAAGTGCAGAGGTCTTTCTGTTCCTCCAGTATGTATCATCTAAATTAAAATAAATCTTCCAATAAAGTGCAAAAAACAGTTCTTAGTTCATATAGATAAATGCAAAAGGCATACAGAATTGTGCAATTCTCACAAATAATGTGCACAAAAAACTTGCTCGAAGATAAAAGTAAAAAATAAAAATAAAAGTGCAATCCGTGACACAAAGTATCGCACAGTCCCAGTGATTTCAAAAAACAAAAAAAATTGAAAATGCAAAAAATAGCTGCAAACAAGTGAATAAATAAATAAAAATCGATAAACAAATATATTCTCCAACAGTTCATATGCAAAAAATTTGATCTGAAAAACTTTTGTGCAATATGTGTTCAAACAAATAAAAAGTGCTGATCCATGCATCCGTGGTGGTTCGTGCAATTCAGGGTGCACCCCTCTGTTCCCCCCAGCCTTTCACCTCACTTTATTCACCAGCATTAATATTTATTATTGTTTTATCAAGTCATTTCCAGATTAATTAATTATTCCATATATTTATATTTATACCTCTCATTATTTTAATATTTATTTTTATATTAATTATTGTGACATTCGAGGTGTACTTTGGGGGGTAGCGCCACATACCATTCCTTAATAACTTCTTGGGCAGCCTATTTTAGGGTCTCGGCGGAGACTATCTGTAAGGCGGCCACCTGGTCTTCCAGAAACACCTTTATATCGCATTATAGGGTGGATTCTGCATGACTTTCAACAGTGGATTTTGGAAGGGCTGTCATTCAGGCCAACTCCTCTGTTTCTTGTTAATAAATTTATTTTTCTTGCATTCCCACCCAGTCTGCGAGTTACGAGTGTATGCTGCCATGATGCGACAGGAAACCGGAAAATTGTATACTTACCTTTCCGTAATTTTCCTTTCCTGTCGCATCTTCATGGCAGCATACAAGGTGATTCATATATACGGAGAATACTGGGGCGGTGGCCGTATAGTCATTTTATAGCTATATGGTCCTATCAGGTTGCGGAGGCGGAGTCACAACCCAGAGTGTATGCTGCCATGAAGATGCAACAGGAAAGGAAAATTACAGAAAGGTAAGTATACAATTTTCCGGTTTCTTAATGTATGAGAGTATTGTGCTTACTTTGCAATGGCTGTGATGTTGTTTAATCTAAACTTTTATTGCACCCTCTCATGTCAACACTTTCTAGTGATTTCTAGATAGCAGCTGTAAAAAATGAATGTAAAAATTATCTTTACAAAATTACAATTTTTGGTATGGCAACCACCGTGCATAGGTACATTTAGATAGGATATTAAAGTGATTGCAAAGTCTTGTTTTTTTTTTTCTATAAAAAAATAATAAACATGTTATACTTACCTGCTCTGTGCAGTGGTTTTTCACAGAGCAGCCTGGATCCTCCTCTCGGGTCCCTCTTCAGATCTCCTGGTCTAACCTGACGCAGAGGTCTGGTTCGGCCCCGCCCCCTCTCTCTCTCCTGATTGGCTAACTTACTTTGATTGACAGCAGCAGGAGCCAATGGCGCCACTGATGTCTCTCAGCCAATCAGCAGGAAGAGTCACGGGCGGCTGAGACACTCATGGACATCACTGGATAGGGAAGGGGCTCAGGTAAGTATTAGGGGAGCTGAGGGGCAGCTGCTGCACACAGAACACTTTTTATCTTAATGCATAGAATTCATTAAAATAAAAAACCTTCCGCCTTTACAACCACTTTAAGATGATTGCCTGGGTCAGTTAGGTGGTTCTAAAACCAAAACATTTTTTTCTTTAATGCATTCCTTGCGTTAAAGGAGAAATACAGCCAAAGCTCATTTGGCTGTACTTCTTCTGTGGATCACAGGAGTGAAGTTCGTTCTGCACTCCTGTGACCTGTTTTCAGCAGACAGCGGGCTGAAGTCCGATGTCGTCTGATGTCACAAAGCCGGTCCAGGCTCAGGCAAGATCACAATAAAGAAGTCGGAATCCGCCCACATGTCTGGACCAGCTTAGCATCTCAGTGAGATGCTGAGAGCCTGAGCCGGCCGTTCCCACCCCTGCCCCTCCACAGCCCAGTCAGTGAGGAGGGGACAGAGCAGAGAGCGGTGGCTGACAGTCACCAGCTCTCTGTCACCAGCTCTCTGCTCAGGGGTCTCTGAGAACTGAGCGTTCGGCAGTGTTTGATCACTCGGTTCTCAGTGTTAGAGCCGGCGGGGGACAGGTGTAGAATCGGACTGAGGTACTGTAAAGCCCCATACACACGGTCGGACAATCCGCGGACCAGGTCCGTCGGATCATGTCCGTCGTACTTTGTCCGATGTTGGTTTTGCGTACACACGGTCGGACAAAGTTGTCGGAAAATCCGATCATTCTGAACGTGGTGACGTTTGTTGCGTACGAGCAACAAATAGCTTTGGTCTTGTAATGTGATCTGAGCATGCGTAGCACTTTGTCCGGTCGGACAACCGTACACACGATCGGGTTTGGTGTGATCGGACCGGGTTGACGGCAAATCTTTCCAGCAGGAGATAAGACTTTGTCCGTCGGACAAACCGACGAACACTGTCCGATGGTGCATACACACGGTCTGATTTTTCAACAACATTGTCCGATCGGACAGAATCCATGAAAAAGTCCGACCGTGTGTATGGGGCTTAATGCCGCGTACACACGTGCGGACTTTTGCCGGCGGACTTAGTCCAGCGGACAATCCGCCGGACTTTCCAGCGGGGCTTCGCCGGACTTTCCGAGCGTGTGACTTGACCACATACGCACGGACTTCTCCGGCGGATAATCCGCCGGCCAAAAGTCCGCGGGACTTTTGAAAATGAACGGACTTGCCCACACACGGAGCAGTCCGTTCATTTAGAACGTAACTCCAGGTTACGTAGCTAGCGTAGGCAGTAAATGCCGCCGCGCTAGCTCCGTGACCTGGCATGGATTTAAAGGGACTCCCCACGCTGGAAAAACGGCGTGGGGGTTCCCCCCAAATCCATGTCAGACCCTCATCCGAGCACGCAGCCTGGCAGGCCAGGAAAGGGGTGGGGACGAACGAGCGCCCCCCCTCCTGAGCCGTACCAGGCTGCGTGCCCTCAACATGGGGGGTGCCCTGAGGAAAGGGGGGCCGTGCGGCCCCCCCACCCCAAAGCACCTTGTCCCCATGTTGATGAGGACAAGGGCCTCTCCCCGACAACCCTGGCCGTTGGGTGTCGGGGTCTGCGGGCGGGGGCTTATCGGAATCTGTGAGCCCCCTTAAATAAGGGGGCCCTCAGATCCCGGCCCCCCACCCTATGTGAATGAGTATGGGGTACGATGTACCCCTACCCATTCACCTAAGGTGTAAAATGTAAAGTACAAAAACACCCACACTTTTGAAAAAATATTTTATTGCACTGCTCCGGGGGTCTTCTTCCGTCTTGGGGGTCTTCTCGCCGGACTCCTCCGCCATTTACCAAGCTCTTTTACCGAGCGGAGAAGTCCGGCTACCTTCTTCGTCGTCGCCGCCGTCGTCTGGGGGTCTCGATCCGCCTTCGGGGGTCTTCCGGGGGTCTCTTCTGTTCTTGCGGCGGTCGTCGTCTTCCGCGCCGCCGGCGCCACCTTCTTCTTCTTGTCAGTCCCAGCATCCTCCGGGACTGTGACATTGCAAGGGGGCGGGGTCACCATGTGACATGAGCATGTGACCCTGTCCCCATGTCCCTATATAAGTCCCAGCGCAGCGCGGTTCTGGCATTCCGGGCAGAGACAGCGATGGGTCAACATCGGAAGAAGAACAAGAAGAAGGACAAGAAAAAGAAGGCGGCGCCGGCGGCGCGGAAGACGACGACCGCCGCAAAAACAGAAGAGACCCCCGGAAGACCCCCGAAGGCGGATCGAGACCCCCAGACGACGGCGGCGACGACGAAGAAGGTAGCCGGACTTCTCCGCTCGGTAAAAGAGCTTGGTAAATGGCGGAGGAGTCCGGCGAGAAGACCCCCAAGACCCCCGGAGCAGTGCAATAAAATATTTTTTCAAAAGTGTGGGTGTTTTTGTACTTTACATTTTACACCTTAGGTGAATGGGTAGGGGTACATCGTACCCCATACTCATTCACATAGGGTGGGGGGCCGGTATCTGGGGGCCCCCTTATTAAAGGGGGCTCCCAGATTCCGATAAGCCCCTGCCCGCAGACCCCGACAACCAACGGCCAGAGTTGTCGGGAAGAGGCCCTTGTCCTCATCAACATGGGGACAAGGTGCTTTGGGGTGGGGGGGCCGCACGGCCCCCCTTTCCCCAGGGCACCCCCCATGTTGAGGGCACACGGCCTGGTACGGCTCAGGAGGGGGGGCGCTCGCTCGTCCCCACCCCTTTCCTGGCCTGCCAGGCTGCGTGCTCGGATAAGGGTCTGACATGGATTTGGGGGGAACCCCCACGCCGTTTTTTCGGCGTGGGGAGTCCCTTTAAATCCATGCCAGGTCACGGAGCTAGCGCGCCGGCATTTACTGCCTACGCTAGCTACGTAACCTGAAGTCACGTGCTAAATGAACGGACTTGCCGAAGAGCGGCAAGTCCGTTCATTTAAAAAGTCCGGCGGACTAGCCTACTAACGGCGGTATTGTCCGCCGGACTGCCAAGTCCAGCGGATAGTTTTAAAACAAAACTTAAAACTTTGGTCCGCCGGACTTTGGCGCCAAAAAGTCCGCCGGCACCCACACACGAGGGGCTTGTCCGCTGGACTTGAGTCCAGAGGATAATCCCGCGGGATTGTCCCTTCGTGTGTACGCGGCATAAGTTTTATTCTTAAAAAAGAAAACTCCATACTCCACATGTACGATTGCCCCCATGGAAAGTGGCTTCCTGTGGGGGCACTGGACAAAGAGAAGGAGCCAGGAGCACCAGTGGGGGACCAGAGAAGAGGAAGTTTGGGGCCGGTCTGTGCAATTCAATTGCACAGAGCAGGTAAGTATAGAGATTTTTGTTGATTGAAAAACAAATTCCTTTACAATCACTTTAATTCCTGCTACACCTTTATTTTATGTAGGGTTTTTTGGAAAGTAGTATTTATTCAAAGATGTGTTATTGATTTTGAAAAAAGTACTTTGCAAATCAGATATTTTGATATATT
This sequence comes from Lithobates sylvaticus, assembly GCA_028564925.1. NCBI lineage: Eukaryota > Metazoa > Chordata > Amphibia > Anura > Ranidae > Lithobates > Lithobates sylvaticus. Next base: position 161,596,394 of record CM053034.1, on the reverse strand, counting down.
ATTGTGGAGAATGAAGTGGTTGTTGGTCATTTAGGAAAGAACTTGCATGACTGGCCAGGATTCACTAGTTCAGCAGTGTCCCCGGAAATTATTTGGAAATGTTAATAACTACATAACATTCCCAGGAAAATATTTTTAAATTGCGGTAACTGCAGTATGCATACAGCCCCTCTTCAAGTCCAGGCCCTGACACACCGGGTGTTAATTGCAGATGCTTAGAGGTATCTGCACATACTTTTATCTTCTTCAGAGCATCTTTGTAGCCATGAAAACAGAGGCATTTGACCCATCTCATCCCTTGTTTCAATATCGAACAGCTGTTGAAAAACTCATGTTCCCCTCTGAAGGAAATGATCAACCCTTCTAATCCTCCCCCTCAGCAAGGATCACATGGCTGATTTATTTTAATACAATTCCTCAAGACGTCCATTGGTACAACATAAATGATTGAGAGTTTAAATTATATTTTGAGCAACGTTAACAAGATGTTTGTGAATGGTAATATTAATAAATGTGTTCAATGAGGTCTGTGCACTTGTGCCCTGTAGGATTTTACATAGAATTCTAATGGCTTTTCAGATGCACAATTACTAAGTACAATAGCCAGTGGGAAATTGGATTGGCAGAAGTATATTCAGTACCTATAGGGATAAGTCACTGCTGCTTTTTTTTCTACTCCATGGGTGCTAATATTATCATTGCTACTAATCCCTAGCTTGCATCATCTCTTATAATTCACCACGGGATCCCCTACAAGAGACTGTCTCAGATTAAGAGGCTTAGAAGCAAAAAATGAATAAACTCTCTCACTCATTCATAACTTGACATGCTTTGTGTTTTGTAAGTCAGGTCGTTTTAAATTTGTTCCTGCTGAAAGAAATAGTTAGTATTGCTGAACTAATGTTTCTAAATTGATGCTAGAAGTTATATGAGGGGGGCACTGTGGGATACTGTTGGAGGTTGGGGTCACTATGAGAGGTTGGGTGGTACTGTGGTAAGTTGGCATGGGCACTAAAGACCACTGTGGGAGTTTGGGGGGCAGTATGGGACCTGGGAGGCACCGTGACCGGTAAAGGGTTCTGCAGCTGGCTGGAGCCTCAGGAAAGGGGAGGCCAGGGCCAGTGGCTCTTTTGTAATTTTTTTTGTACAGAACGTTTTTCTTGCAGTGTTCTAGTATACCCTGAGTGGTCCTGAATGCTGCCGAACTCTGCCAAATAGTGACATCAACTACTTTCTCTTTCTAAGGTGCTTGGGTTTTCATTTGGCCCTAACATGTCATTGACAGGATGTCATTTAGTTAACTCAAGATTTACCATGGAGGAGAACATGTGTTGCAGCACTGGAATAAGGAGATGGTGAGTACTGTTTTGCAATCCTAAGCTTGGTAAAAAGAAAATGGCCTAGACGTGGTGTACATTGTTGTTAATGAACATTGTATATTTACACATTTTATTCAGTTTGGCCCCAGCACATGGACATAAATAGGCATAAAATATAGCGTGTTCCTAGAGTGAAAAACACATTTTCCCATGGCTGGAGAGATATAGGTGGGTCATATAACCAACCATAGAAGTGAATTGCTGTACACCCCCGTACTCATGTAAAGGCAGATGCTTCTGCATGTAGGCAGGTGCAAGCTGCATATTCATCCAGTGTGTAGGTGGTGTTGCACTGCTTTTGCAGATGAAGAGGAGCTCAACATGGGAATTGTCTCCCCCTGTGGGCTCCAGCAGCCATTTTGCAGTGGACGGTTGTCCAATTGAATGCTGAATTCCCTTGAGATCTGCTGCTGCCATCTTGACAGGGGACCTGATATAAGGGGTGCCTGGCATCATTTGAGTCCTAGTGGATAGGGTCAGGAATAATAAAGAAGGGAGAGGTTCCAGACGAGAATGGGCAGGTTAGTCCCATCCTGTTGTATATGTTACACATGTTGGACAGACCCAAGGGAGCTATGTCATATAGTACTATATTACCACCCATACAACAGAAGGACACTGCGGAATTTGTAATTGTGGAACAATTCATGAGAGCTGGGCATTGTTACAGCTGTTCTATTTTGCCTCTCTCATCGGTGCAATATTTATACTGTGTAGTTCTGTTCAAACTCATACAAGATAAATTCAATGTTTGCATGGCATTGTCAGCACATACAGCAAAATTTCCCAAACGCAGCAATTCCTTGTTTGGTTACATACTTCAGATGATGATTAGGAGCGCTGGCGTTTACAAGAGTACAGGAGCATACAACCAATCACTTCTAAGGCCAGGTTTACATCCCTCCTGCAGCTCCCGAGCCATGAAAAAATAATGTTTTTTTTTAGATTAGGCATATTTTATGGCAATTTACATTCATGTGCATGTAACCTTAAAGTGTAACTAAAGCCAAAACCTTTTTTAGATTTGTTTTGTATAGAGTGGAGAGGGATAAGAAAACCTGTCAGGTATTTATTGCTGTCTGACGCCCGGTTAGGAAGATTCCCCCCTTTTTTTTCGGCCAGCAAAAGACAGATGAGAGCTTTTGGTCGGAAAATGCGACCATGTGTATGCTCCATCAGACTTTTGCTGGCCGAATTCCCACCAGCAAAAGATTGAGAGCAGGTTCTCTATTTTTCGGTCGGAAAAAGTTCCGATCGGAAATTTCGATCGTCTGTACAAAATTCCTACGAATGCTCGGAAACAATTCAGCGCATGTTGGGAAGCATTGAACCGTTATCATTAAAAATGAAAGTAAATCACAAATTTTGCATTGACATCAGACCACTTATAGAGAGCAAATCTTCCAATGGGGACACTAGTTCTGCTGACCCCCTGGAATTCCCTCACTTTGGAGGAATTTCCTCTCACTTCCTGTTTTGGCAATGAGACGGGAAGTGAAAGGAAATCTCCCCAATGGGACACAGATGGCAAAAAAAGCAAAAGCTGACAGAGGTTGTAACCCTCCCTTTCTCTATCCGAAATGAAAAAAAGTGTAAGGTTTAGTAAAATATAACACTTGGGAACATACAAGTGTGTTTTGCGTTTGTTATAAATATAAATTATATGAATCATTTTTTGGGGGTTTTAAAAACAATCTGTTTAGTAGCTTGTCAAAGAAACAGAAATCAGGTTACACTTGTCTTCCTGCTGCCATTCCTCACTAACCCCCGCACTTCTTGGATACACTGGACACTGTGGATGATGGATGCTGTGGATGATGGGCTTGGCAGTATAGACACTGGATGCATTTCCACCTAAAGCTATTCCCATGAAGGGCCAAGTGGACTACCCCATGTGACCTGAGGGGTGACAGCGGCTGGCTGTAGGATGGCCATTTGATGTGACTCTTCCTGAACAAGCGTGCCATGTCCTGTGAAACGCACCTGCATCAAAGCTACAGCGAGCTACTCATCCCCTAACTGCAGTGGGGTTGATGAGGAAAAACACTGAGTGCATAAAACTCTTGTTTTAATTGTTTGTGGGATACTTACATACTTGTGTGTTATGTCTTTATATATTTAAAATTTTGTACAATAAAATTTTCTTGACATTTTACTTTATTGGTACCGCTAAAGTCCTTAATTTAGTGTGCTAGGGTTGTTTGTGTAGTCTATTTCCAGGATGAGCTAACGGACAATTTTTGTCCATCATTAGAGGAACCTCTATTGAAGCCCCTCCTCCCTTTTCTCTTTTTTGTGTAGGTTAATTGGATCCTGTTTAAATTGGCCCTAGTATGTGAATGTGAGTTAAGGACTTAGATTGTAAGCACCTTGAGAGTAGGGACTAATGTGAATGTACAATGTATATGTAAAGCACTGCGTAATTGACCGAGCTATATATGTACCTGAAATAAATAAATACATAATAAATAAATCATCAAAACACATGTATTGGGAAAGGGGCTACCCCCATGTGGGGATGGACAGTTGGAGCAGTCTGCTGTTTTGTAACTATGGTTAACCTATGGTAAACAAGTTTGTAACCGTAGTCGACAAAACCTTGACAACCTGAAATTCCCCAAAAAAGGTTGTCAGGCATACAGCTGACAAGAGGACTCCATAATGCCTTAACATCAAGGAAGGTCTGTACCAGCCAGAATCTGAAGATGCTTTCACCTGCTTTCCAGCAAATGCTTAGAAGCGTGAGTCCTCATTGGCTACGGAAATCACAAACACACAGTAACCTGAGTTAAGTAACTTTTAAGCGTATTTCTACTATTTACAGACCATCGTTTCTGCTTATGTGCTGGGCATCTTGCTTGCTATAGCTGTCAGTCTTGTATTATATTCCTAATATTGTAATAGTTTTGTATGTACAGAATTTTTGTATAGTAAAAGCTCATTTATACACTGCAGAGGTCTGAGCTTTCTTACTTATACCGCAAAGTAACCTTACTACATAGACGCAAGCAAAACAACAAGAGAATGGTCTCAAGAGTGTTGGGAATTATTCTTATACGGAGCATCATTTTCAATTAACAAAAATTTAAACCAAAGATTGTACAATATCATAATAAGAAGTAGCAGTTCCACCTAGAAGCAAGCTAAATTTGATTTCTGTTGACTGTGGGATTTCTACTTGCTGTCTGGAGTTGCTCTTTATGTGCTAGTTGTGCACAAGAGATAATCTTTATGAGTACAAGGCAATTGAAGCATTTTAACAAAATTCAACTGGAAACACTGTGAGAAATTCAGGGATGGATTTCACACTAACATGTGATCTCGCATTATCCCAACTGTTTAATCCCTTAGCAGCAAATCCATAAATTAAACCAATTTTCTTTTCCCTTTTTCAATTGCCATGAACCATCATCAGAGTAATCCTCAGTGGAAGATGCTGAATTTCAGGCTGTGAATTTTAAAATGTCTTTCACATCTAAATCTCCCACCCCGTTCAGCTGAGCAGACATTTTTTTCTGGCCTGTTTATTTCCTCCTTATGTGCAAGAACAGGTTCTAAACAGTGAGTAAATCATAGATTTCATAACCATAACATTCACTCTAGGAATGTATTGTCTCCTAAGGACCGTGGCTTATAACAGATATATATATTTTTTTGCTTTGGTCTGAACCACCTTATACAATGACATGTTTGTAAATGCAGCATTCTCTTTGCAGCTCTTCAGCTCTGCAGTCTCCAAACCTCACAATCCCTTCTGATTGGAAAGCTATTGTTCTTTTCTACTGTCTGTGGCTGCTTTAGCAAAAATAAAATAGCAAGGAAAAAAGGTAAGACACCACAAGCTTATTTTATCTTAACCACTTCAGCCCCGGAAGGAGTTACCCCCTTCCTGACCAGAGCACTTTTTGCAATTCGGCACTGCGATGCTTTAACTGACAATGGCGCAGTCGTGCGACGTTGCACCCAAACAAAATTTACATCCTTTTTTTCCCACAAATAGAGCTTTCTTTGATGGTATTTGATCACCTCTGCGGTTTTTATTTTTTGCGCTATAAACAAAAAAAAAGAGCAACATTTTTTAAAAAAAAGTAATATTTTTTACTTTTTATCCCCAAAAAATATATAAAAGAACTAATTTCTTTCTCAGTTTAGTCCGATGTGTTCTACATATTTTTGGTAAAAAAAAATCGCAATAAGCGTATATTGATTGGTTTGCGCAAAAGTTATAGCATCTACAAAATAGGGGATAGATTTATGTAATTTTTATTATTAATCTTTTTTTATTAGTAATGGCTTTTTTATCATGACTGCGACATTATGGCGGACACATGATTACTGTGTAAATGACACTGGCAGGGAATGGGGTTAAACACTACGGGGAGATCAAGGGGTTAAGTGTGTCCTAGGAAGTGATTCTAACTGTAGGGGGGATCGTCTCACTAGAACATAACAGAGATCACTGCTCTTGATGACAGGGAGCAGTAGATCTCTGTCATGTTGCTAGGCAGAACAGGGAAATGCCTTGTTTACTTAGGCAACTCCCCGTTATGCCACCCCAATGACACGATTGCAGGCCCCCGGCAAACATTAAGTCCGTGGGACCTACGGGCATGCTCACGGAGTAAGCGGTGGTGAGAGCACACGCCCACTATGCCGCGATTTAAAGGGGGCGTACCTGTACACCCATTTGCCCAGCCGTGCCATTGTGCCGATGTATATCATCGTGCGCTGGTCGGCAAGGGGTTATAGGGTCACCTTTACACAAATTTCCCAAAAAGGTTGTCATGCACCACGCTGTCCTCGATATATTAAAATGCTGTAATCTATTCTCAAAAACAAATGTTACTCTTCAACTGTTGCCACCGTTGTTGCCACCATTGTCCTCCCCAATCCATCCTACAGATGGCAGGATGCACCCAGGAAGGGATGTGCGGCCCTGGAAATCCATAAATAAGCATTCACGGCCTCCCTTTTCACCCACGCATACCCAGTTTGTGCTTTCATGCAGTTCAGCATTTTTGCAAGTAAAGGAGAGTGAAAACCACATGTATACGCATGTATTTTTCCAGTAAGAAGAGCTGCTGCTGTACTCATGTACAACCCCAATTGCAAAAACGTTGGAACACTGTGTAAAATCTACATAAAAGTAGAATGCAATGATCTCATAAACACAAATTTTATTCACAATAGACAATAGAAAACATATCAAACATTTAAACTGAGAAAATGTACAATTTTATGAAAAAAAATAAGGTCATTTTGAAATTCATGGCAGCAACACATCTCAAAAACATTGAGACAAGGCAACAAAAAGCTGGCAAAGTAAGTGGCACTAACAAGGAAAAGCTGGAAGAACATTTTGCAACGAATTAGGGTAATTGCCAACAGGACAGTAAGATGATTGGATATAGAAAGAGCATATTAGAGAGTTTCTCAGAAGATGGGCAGAGATTCACCAATCTGTTTAAAGCTGTGTCTACAAATTGTCAAAAAACGTAAGAATAATGTTCCTCGATGTAAAATTGCAAAGACTGTAAATATATCATCAACTAAAGTACATAATATCATCAAAAGATTCAGAGAGTCTGGAGAAATCTCTGTGCACAAGGGACAAGGCCAAAATGCTAAATTGAATGCCCATAATCTTCGGGCCCACAGGCGGCATTGCATCAAAAACAGGCATAATTCTGTGAACCCAATTTGCTGTGCCATCCAAACATGCTCATTTAAAATGGTCTGTTGCAAAGTGGAAAATTGTTCTGTAGTCCAGGGGATTGTTTAGAGAGGGCCCAATGACAATACACCATCCTAAAAGAAGTGGTCGTGTATTGGAAAGCCCTTTTGTGGCATCATTTTGTGTAACATCGTATGATCACATGGCTGGACTATTCACAGTATTAAGCACTCGTGAAAAAAAACGTGAATTTGATTGCACATTAATGACATTGATTAAAATGTTTAGTGTTAAGAGCGCAGTCACATATCCCCTAGGGCAGTGGTCATCAACCCTGTCTTCGGGTCCCACTAACAGGCCAGGTTTGCAAGATAACTGAAATACATCACAGGTGATATCATTTGCTGCTCTGATTGCAGTATTCTAGTCTTCATCTCCCCAAGGTAATACATAAAACCTGGCCTGTTAGTGGGCCCTGAGGATGATGACCACTGCCCTAGAGGATCTTTGGTTTACATATTTGGGACTTTTGAATTTCATATATTTGGGACCTATTAAGTTTAACTGACTGCTGCTCTTAATTATCTGCGTTAATTAGTAAAATATTTTTGATATTGAGTTCTTTGTTTATTCAGTATTTATCCCTTGTAATATTATTACTGTAAGGTTTGTTTGCGTAAGCTTCCCCTTCCCCACCGAATAAAATTTAAAGTACTAACCACAACATACAAGGCCATCCACAACAACGCCCCCAGCTACAACACCAACCTCATCTGCAAATATCACCCAAATTGTCCTCTCCGCTCCTCCCAAGACATCTTGCTCCCTTGTTACCTCCTCCCATGCTTGCCTCCAAGACTTCACCAGAGCCTCTCCCATCCTCTGGAATTCCCTGCCCCAGTATGTCCGGTCAGCCCCTAAACTCAATTATTCAGGGAAGCCTATCCCACCTACACCTAAGAACTGTGCCCGAGTCACCTCCATCAGATCACCCCCCACAGCTATTACCTTTTGTACCACCCCCCCCCCCCCCCCCTTTAGATTGTAAGCTCCATGAGCTCCTATTCCTCCTGTATTGAACTGTATTGTAATTGTACTGTCCCCCCTCTACATTGTAAAGCGATGCCTAAACTGTTTGCGCTTTAAAAATCCTGCATAATAATAATATAATATACCAATGCCTGGATTTTTTCCTTAATTCATCCTGCCGACAAGGCATGCCAGCTTCCTACTTGCAGTTATTTTTTATTTAGGTATTTTTCAATTTTAGATTTAAAACAATTTCTAAGCATAATGGATTTTTTTTTTCTTTGCAATTTACTTTACCTCTTTTCACACTTTAGTAAATCAGGCCATTTAGTAAAACAGGCCATTAGTAATTCAGGCTATTTAGTAAATCAGGCCATTTACAAACTGTTCAGTGAATAAAACAGCTCTTGTGTATATCTCAAATTTGTGCTTAACTGTTTGCTTGGAGTTGCCATTTAAAATATTTAGTCTCTCCTATTTTGATATATTTAGGAAGGAGGAAGACTCATAAAATAGAAGCCAGTGCAGTGTAACTTCAACTATTTTCAGTATCATTAATTGTAATTTTTGGCTAGATTTAATCTTGCTCCCTTCATTTTTAGCACAGGTAATTTTGTCAATTTATTGCTGGCATTAGGACTGCACCTTGGCAGATTTCAACCTTTTCACAAATCCAACCTCTGCAGACGCTAAATCACTGCTAGTCACTTTCTTGCATAATTGAAGCACTTTTAGCAAGGCTCATAGCACAGCACCTCAGCCAGGCTGCAAATATTAGCAGAGCGCACCTCATAAAAGTACTTGTTTTTAGTTGCATTAAATAAAACTTCAAATGTAAAACAGATTTTATTCATGTTCATCGTAGGCAGGGCACACTGAATATTAAATCCTAGCATGAGGTGAGAAAAGATTTTTTACTGTTAAAGGAAAGTTCATCCTCACGTTATGAAGAGCCAACGAGTAATTGACAAAATCTGTCAGCAAGTTGCAAACCTTTACCGATCAATTGAAGAAACATTACAGTTCAATGTGGAACTTGCAAAATGGCATCAAAACAGTGTAATGGGAACAGTATATAAATGAGTTGTAGACAGGTTGAGTACCGTCACCGTGCTATGTCTGTCGACCTGACGAGGGTACTGTGTTGCTTCCTCAGACTGGTAGGAATCAATGGGGATTAGGTTGTCCCCTGTTATGGGCCCCAGGCTGCAATCTTGGGGAAGTCACTGCCTGTGATTGACACTGAAAGCTCATAAGATCTGGTCAGCCATTTTGGCACAGCTGTGTAATGTATTTTGCATGCCTAACTATTCAGGAGAGAGGATGGAAGCGGTAGGAGCCATCTTGTAATAGCAAATAGTGCTTGTGGCTGCCCTGTCCAGGGAATGGCTTTGCTCCCCAGAAATTAGAAGATAGTGTGAAGCACTGTTAACAGGTCATGCACCCTAAACTAGGCGTAGCTAGTCCGAAAGATTAAAAAGTGTATGAGAAAGCACCACAGCAATGTGTCATAGGCCACCCATCATACAGCTCTACTGTTGACAATAATGTGGCCTGTATTGGACATTCTGTAACTAAATGTCTGAAGCCATTTAGATACTGTTCAGTAATGTTCACAAATGCCACTGAAATGCCTTGTTACTAACAATCAACACAAGAGTTATGTGCCTTTAGTAAGCATGATGCACAATCAAGTTAGTGGCAAGTAATGAGTAATGTGTCACGCTTTAGCCTGCAGTTTCCTGCTTGTGAAATTGTTACCTTCTTGTTGCGTTCTCCTGGAACTGTGGTTCTACCCACATGTGCTGCTGGCTTCTGTGTTCACCTATGGGCATCATCTGCTCTACTGTGAATGTATATCCCCTTCCCTTCTATCACTCCCTGGTCCACCTCCCAGTCTGCTTCTCTATATATAAACATGCTCGGTGCAGCTCATGTTGCCTGAGCAACTTCCTAGTTTCTCTGTGCTCCCGCTTTCCCGCATATTTCTTGTGTTCTGTGTCTGACTTCCCATGTGCCAACCCAAGCTTCATCTACCGTTTTTGCCTGCCTGCTTTACACTCTGACTTTGGCTTGTTTCCTGGATCCTCTTCTGCCATCTGTACTCTGCACAAGTGAGTGCTCCCCACATCTTCTGCCATCTGTACTCTGCACAAGTGAGTGCTCCCCACATCTTCAGCTGGGCGTGCCTGGGTGCCACAAACTGGTTCCAGTCTGCTGCAAGTCCATCCCCACCATCAGGGGCCCTGGTGAAGAAGCAGGCTGGGGCTCAGGGCTCGTTCACACCATACGTGCATGAAAACTGATGGGCAAACCGACATCAGTTTCCATGAGTTTTCATGCACGCTGACATCAGTTTTAATGCGCTTCACTTATGTACCCTACCAATGTTGATGACATGATACCAGTGTTGTGGACTGAACAGAGCACATAGAGAACAATTATTTTTTTTTTGTGCCCTTGCAGAACGCGTGCAGAAAAACTGATGTCTCTGCACCATGGTGTAAAGGAGGCCTTAGACGCCGCGCCTCAGGTAACCCCGAGTTGGCCTTCTGCAAGGGCTCACTACCATAGGAACCTGATATAGTGTGCAGATCTGAAGATGTAATATATTATGCACAGCTATATCTCAATAAACTAGGAGTTAAAGACATATTTTAAAGTGTGAAGTGCAAAACGAATCTACATAAGAGCTGGTGCTGGTTAGCTGAAATGAGGTTTACCCTTTTGGTGGTGGTTTGGGACCCCTCAAGTTGTGTCTTGGCCCCCATGTCACATGGACTTCAGATGTTCAGACTAACCTTGGAGCTCTAGCCTGAACCACAGGATCCAGAATATATAAAAAAAAAGGACGGAAGCACTTCTAAGAGTACTGTAGCTGGTAGAGTAGAGGTGCTTCCCACCTTTTTTATATATTCTAGATCCTGCTGTCTCTACTACAAGAGATTGATCTGGCTGCAGCCCTCAGAAGATTAAAGGATAAGTCCACCTTTGTAACATGTTACACCCATATTCAGGGTGTAACATGTTACAAATGCCTGACCCCCGCACCCAACCCGACTCCCCATTTTCACAGCAAGCGGGGGATCTTCTCCCCTGCTCGCTGTTACAATCTTAAAATATATATGCGGCTGTGCGGGGCTCCGCCTGTCTGGACATGTCATCTATTCACAGTGTTCTGTGAATGGGAAAACTACAAGTCCCAACATCCTTTGCAGCTGTCGACTTGTAGTTCTCAATGAACTACCAGAATGCTGTTGATCACACTAGGTAGTTCATTGAGCTTGCTGTCAGAGTGTCGCTGCCTGCCCGTATTGAAAGTACAGGCAGGTGGCTACACAGATGGTGTGCAGGACCGTGGCATTACCACCACAATCTGTTGATTGTAAGTGCAATGCTTTACAGGTCCCTAACAAAAAAAAATTATTAATGCATATTTTTTTTGCCTGAAAAAAAAAAGTGCATTTATTATTTTTTGGGGAAAAGCAAACTTTCATTTGACAACCCTCTTTCTAATAAAGTAGAGATTTGTGCCTACATTGGCACCTCACAGCAACCTTGTATCAGAAAGTTATTGTACAGGGGGTCCCCGGGTTACGAACCCATTAGGGACTTTCCTTCTGTAATCCAGAAATGTTCGTAAGTCGGCCGCGCATGCGCAGAACGACAACTACGGACATTTCTGATGTTCCGTCGAATGGCGTTCTGCGCATGTGCGGAAAATGATGGACATTTCAGACATTTTCTGAGGCTCCGTCTGGCCGTGCATGCACAGAAGGCCAGATGGTCCCCGCAGCGCCCTGTTCGTAAGTAGGGGTGGTTCGTAAGTCGGGCGTTTTTGTGTGAAAAAGTATTTGTCCCCTTCCTGATTTTTTTGCATATTTCTCACACTTCAATGATTCAGATCATCAAACAAATTTTAATATTACACAAAAGATAACCTGAGTAAATCCAAGATGCAGTTTTTAAATTATTATTTCATGTATTAAGGGAAAAAAAACTGTTCAAACCTGCCTGGACCTATGTGAAGAAGAAATTGCCCCTCCCATGCAGAATCATGAATGAACTGTGATTAACCACAATTTTTTTTAAAGCTGAGTTAGATTTCACTAGCCACACCAGGCCTGATTACTGCCAGACCTGTTGAATCAAGAAATCACATAAATAGAAGTGAAGCACACTAACAGATCATAAAAAGCCACACATCATGCCACAATTTAAAAAAATTCAAGAACAGATTAGAAACAAAGTAATGTACATGTATCGGTCTAGGAAAGGTTTCAAAGCCATCTCTGACACACGGTCGTAATTTCCGATGGAAACAGTCCAATGAGAGCTTTTCATCGGATTTTTCGACCGTGTGTATGCCCATCGGTCTTTTTCTGTGGGAATTTCCAACGGAATTTGGATTGAGAACCTGTTCTTAATTTTTCCAACGGAAAACCTTTCTATCGGATTTTCCGATCGTGTGTATGCAATTCGGACACGCAAAATTCCGACGCATGCTTGGAAACAATTTGACGCATGCTCGGAAGCATTAAACTTCCCTTTTATAGTGCTGTCGAATGTATTTTATGCCGCGGTGTTATTGACCGTCGGAATTTCGTGTGACCGTGTGTAGGCAAGACAGTGTGAGCGAAATTCCGTCGGAATTCCGACGGGAAAACCATCAGAGCTTTTTCCGACGAGAATTCCGACCGTGTGTACGCGGCATAAGGCTTTGGAACTCCAGTAAACAATGGGGAGAGCCATTATTCACAAATGGAGATAACTCAGAACAGTGGTGAACCTTCCCAGGAGTGGCCGGCCTACAAAAATTACTCCAAGAGCATAGCGATGACTCATCCAGGAGGTCAAAAAGGAACCCAGAACAACATCTAAAGAACTGCAGGCCTCACTTAAGATCAGTGTTCATGATTCAACAATAGGAAAGAGACTTGGCAAAAATGACATCCATGGGAGAGTTCCAAGGCCAAAGCCACTGCTGACCAAAAACAACACAAAGGCATCTCGCATTTACCCAAAAAAATCTTGATTATCCCCAAGACTTTTAGCCAAATATTCTGTGGACTGATGAGACAAAAATGTTACTTTTTGGAAGTTGTGCGTCCCATTACATCTGGCATAAAACTAATACAGCATTTCATAACAAGAACATCATACCAACAGTCATGGTGGTGGTAGCATGATGGTCCAGCAGTCCATGAAAAAAATCAGAAAGGGGGCAAATACTTTTTCACACAACTGTAGATATACCACGGAATATGCAGGGCCCTGCAAAAGAATGTGCTCCAGTTGTAAAAAAAGGGTCAGAGCAGTACAGATCAGAAGGGTGTATTGTGAAAGGTCCTGGACCCATCTATGTGGCAGACATATGGAGGTCATAGTCTATCTGTCAGGAACCAAAGGCCCAAGCTAAGGATGTTTAAATGGACTTGGAAAATGAGAATGTGCACACTCAGGCACAGGCATGTGCCTGGATGCATGGGTATGCCCACAGATTCTGCGCTTGGCAGCCTTTTTTAAACCAGAGGTCTGCCTAGTATCATTGCTAGATGGACTTTAGCTTTACCCTGTGACTTGTGCTCTAGAAAGCCTGCTTGATCCTGTTACTGACTCGACTCTCTCTGACTTTTCTTTGGATTCCCCATGAATGTTTATGTCTGCTACTGATTTATGTTACTGACCCAGGCCTGGACTTTTGACTAAGATTCTGCCTGCTGCCTCAGCTTGTGACCTGCCTCCTCACCTCAGCATCTCCACGTCAAAGCTCACTGCAACAACTTCCTGTCGCCTCGAGTTCCACTAACAGGTATGTGAAATTATCCTTGCTTGTTACATTTTAGTTTCAGGCAGGGGTCAAGTCCTGGGGAAAAAAGTATGGGAACTCCCACCCAAGATCCACTCGCCCACCAAAAAAAAATATGATACGCTCATATGCACGAACGATTCAAACGTGGTATTTTTCATCCAATTTTCGTATTGTGTGTATGAAGCTTAACTGTTGGTACATAAAAAAAAAAAAAAACAATCCTCAATAAGCATAAATATGGTAATTCTCTTAATAATCAACATTCATTCAATTGTGCTTCCATGCAAATGTGAACATCATGTTCTGATCTTTATTGGGGAATTTTAATTTGTATATAGAGTGTTTATGTGGGGAGTTTACACTTTTCATTGAACAGAGTTTGGATAACACAGGGTTAAATTAACTGCACATTATCTGGACAGAATACTTGGGGAGATAGTGATGTGTTCCTGCTCAGGAAATCAGGAGGGGCCAGCGGGGAGGAGCGCATCACGAGAGGTCTGACTAAATACAATCTCTTAGCAGCAGGGACCTGATCTACCTGTCAGCTAGCTGTGATTGACAGGTAGATCAAAGCGGAAGCTGTCGTGGGGCCCCCAACTGGCAATGCCTGAATGGTCAGGTGTGCGGCACTTACAATTGCGAGCTGTGTCGGCAGCTGCTGGTGTAGCACCTGCCACACAGCTCGCATAATTCAAAGTCTTGCAGGACACGGCTGCTAACGGGAACTGAGTTCCTGTTGTGGAAAAAGTACAGGAACTCCGTTCCCATGCGTTCCCCCAGGACTTTCAGGGCTTTACCTGAACTGATTTTTAAAGATTGGATTATGCAACATTTTTCCATATCTATATCAGACATTTCTAGAAAACTATTCTGGTTATTAATAAGGCATTTGGTCCCTGCAGAATTTCGTCTTCAAAAACAGTGGAACAAAATAACTCGGCAGGAGGTGTAGCATGGAGATATTCTCTCTTGGGTAAAAGGCTCCAACACATATCACCCTGCAGTCGTTAATAGGGGGTTATAGTTGGCATACAAACACCCTCAAGAAGTCTTGGTGGGCCTGGAAAGGATAACATCTGATGTGCTGGAGATCAAAGACATTGCCCTTTGTCAGAAAGCTTGCTCATAGTATGATGGTGCCATCCGCTGGAGGATATCAGCAATTGTGGCAAAATCTTATGAAGAATGCAGATTGGGCAAAAGACTCTAGGGGCATGTCTTGAACGGTTTCAATATTAGAATGCTTGTGTAGCGCCCACCCCATTTAGGTGGGTGCTTAATGTGTTTCTGTAAGTAGTGGTAGGTAAATTTAGCCAGGGCCTTGCACTTTTTCTAGGCCTGTTGTTTATTTGGGAGGTGGGAGTGCTAGAATAGAGGGGGTCGTGGCCACCTACACTCTGGCTCAAGGAAATCCCCTCATCCTTTCAGTGTAAATGTTCTGGAAGGGAGGCAGGATTTGGGACCTGAGTGGCAGGCAGCTTATGTGGAGAGCTCTGGACCAATCTTTAAATTGTATTGGCACGGGCAGGACTCGCATATAAGCTGGGGGTAACATGCTTCCGGGGGAAGGAGAGATTCCAAGATATAGAGCATGAAGCAGGCTTGAAGGCCTGGGGGTTCAGAGACCCCAGTGCTGGATAGCAGGAGCAGGCTTGAAGGCCTGGGGGTTCAGAGACCCCAGCCCTGGATAGCCTGAGCAGAAGTCGCTATGTAGTCCAGAGGAGAAACCGGGTGTCCCAGCCGGGGATGAGCCGGACCATGAAGAAGAGGAAGTAGGAGTAAAGCGGACAGAGGAAACTGGGAATTGACCTTCTGTGGGAAACATGGACTGTCAATTGGGAGTGAGCAAAGTGAGTGCATCCTAGTGGTGCTTATCCGTAAACTCCAAGGACCTAGTGAGGGACACTTTCCAGAACTGACGTGGGCTTATTTAGGAATTTGGCGGTGAGGCCTGGGACTTTGGAATCTATACCCACAGCGTTATTCAGAGTGATGCTGGTCGGTTCATAAAAGGAGAGTACGCAGGATCAGACGCAGGAACCAGGATCCATATAGAGGTATCTCATATCTTCTATCTACTTGTTCTAATAACACAAGTCAAGAATAAAGCATTACTGAATACAAGAGACTGTCTGGTGTTTGAGAAACAAGAACAAGAATGGGTTCTATGCATGCAGGAAATGCAGGGCCTGCAGAGAAGTGAAGAAACCATTAAGAGCCTTAGATAATTTTGTGGCAACAGCAAATCATACATCTTTTGACATCAAGCAGTTCATTACATGCAATACCATGTATGTAGTCTATGCCCTGAAATGCCCTTGTGGCTTGATGTATATAGGCCGAACAAAAAGACTCTTATGTGTAAGAATTGCTGAACACATTAACAATATCAAAATAGGATATAAGGACCACAACGTCTCTCTGCATTTTAAATTGAAACATGATAGTGATCCCAGCGGCCTCGAATTTTGGGGTATAGAACATCTCCAGCCGCATTGGAGGGGCATACACAGGGTACGTGAATTATCAAAAAAGGAAACCCAATGGATTTTTTTGACAGATGTGCTTGTCCCTAGAGGTCTTAACGTAGAGCTAGAAATAAACTGTTTTATCAGTGATACATAATGTTCCTGCAGCACACAATATATTTATGTGATTTCTATTTGATACTCCTTGGTCTAAACCACTTAACTTCATAACATCCCCCCACTCTCTATACCCTAGACTTGGTAGATCTACATGGGTGGGTCTCAAGTGGTTAACATTGAAGGAGGGCTGTGACTACAGACCCCTATGAATCTAATCTGAGATATAATACACCCAGTAGGTTGATTCCCTCTACCTTTATAGGATGAATAGATTGAATATTTTATGCTAATTTATGGGGTCACAATATTACGGGCCTATGCAGTTTTTAGATGTATATTTTAATGCAGTTTAAATATATTTTAATATATTTATCTCTTTATCTATACTCATAGTTCCTATTTACCTAGCCCAATGGATCTTATACACCTGATATCATATCTGTGATTTTATATGACCCTTTTAACCAGCCTTTATCATATAATAATTTTATGGAATTTTAAATGCGACTCTACATGCGATTTTAACACGTTCTCATCACAAATTTATCTCTGTTCAATATATTTTAATCACAGATTTATCCACATTCTTGGATTTATCCCTATGTGTCTTTTCCCTTTTAACTCTCCATTTATTGATTTTATTAATATCGGACCTCTTCGTTTATTAAAGCTACTATATATTATATGTGGAACTTAGCCACAATGTAATAAAGCCATATCCCTCCTTCATTGGAATCCGCAGAGCAACTTATATTTATCTATATTACTATTAGAGGTATTACAGCAGAGCAATTTATATTTATCTGTATTGCTATTTGATTGATTATGACCTTTAGCCACAGGATGCACGCATAGATGGGGCGAATATACAAATATGACCAATATACATCACAAATATGACCATGTTTAAATGGTTGAGCTGTTTGCCACTGCCGAGTAAATGCGGCGTTTTGTATTGTAGGATTAATCCAATATATGGTGAAATCTGAACATATTGACACACAGCTTTATATAAATGATGTTGAAAGCCCAGAAACGGCGTATTTTAAATCCGCTATTTCAAATACATCTCGCTGTATTAACCAGTATGTAATGCCCCATAGACATCCATTGTAGTGGAGCGTGCACTCCGATTGGCTGTGGGTACTGTCTATCACTATAAAAAGAACGCTTCCGGTTCTCTGGTCACGCCCTTGTGACGAAGTCGGATATGACGAAACGCGCGTCAGGGACGTAGACCAGAGAACCCGGAAGTGACGTAGCGTGCGCTCCAACCTGCGTTCCACCGCCCAGGAAACCCACAGGACGCTGTTACCACCGCTCCACGAGCGGAAATCGGCTGGGAGGACCAGGAAAAGGAACCAGGCAGAGTGCACATCTTTACATTTATCTCTACTATTTCAATGCTAATATACTTATGACATCTGGTACGCATTTTTATGACCAAAGGGTTCATCTTCTATGTTAGTGAATGCTGTTCTGATTTTATATCTGGTACGCAATTTATACAAAGGTTTTTTTTTAACTATGTTTATAAGGGAGGGTGAATAAAAATATTTATGCAGTATTACGCTATGTGGTACAATTCTTTTCACACATGACCTACCTGGCAATGGTGAGCTGGTGAATTAGAGGCTGTGGAGGAGAATTGAAGGATACCATCAAAGGAAGGAGCAGTGACCTGATGAGATACTATATATGCCTGTTGTCTTTTTAGCTCTGGTGAGTGCATCCCCAAAGGGGAACCCCTTAACACGTGGTGGAGTTTATCTGGTGGATGGACTAATCAGTTGCGGCATATCTAATAGTGAACTATCCTCTCTATCTCACATCCAATCACGGATAACGCTGGACTTTGTTGATGAATTAATATAATATATGATTGATTGATTGATTGATTTTTATATATATTTATATTTTTATTGCCACTTTTATTGCCACATTTTTAATATTTATATCTAGACCACCCATTCGCACAGATATATATGAATTTTATCCGTGAGTTTATCCGTAATTTTATCAGTGTTTATTCTCTGATACTGAGCGCTGCTACAGTATTTTAATAGGTTTTGGTTTTTATACCTTGTTTTACCTATTTTTTATTGTATTTATATATGTTTATTTTCTTAAAGCAGCTGCCATCAGTGCACTTAGTTTTAAAGTTGCACACTTGATCACGTATATATTTATTTATTTATTTATTTATTTATATACCTACCATACATACTTATAAACAGCAAGATATTACCATCCACGCAGGCGCAGAGAGGTGTTTGACATAGCAGGGCCAATACAACAAACATCCTTCTTTACATTTACAAAGCATACCTATTTATTTATTTTTACATTTTCTTACTTTTTAGATGTTCATAAGGAGATGGTGTCATGACAGATTCTAAGGCAGGCCATACACGGTTCGAATCTCGGCCGGTTCAGCAGGAACCATCCAAGATTCGAACCATGTATGGGCAGGTTGAGTGTACAACCAGCATGCTGAGTTTTACCTGTGATTATCGCTAGCAGCTGCTATAGCTGCTAGCAATAATTACTGTCTTCTCCAGGTGAAGACAGCATCCCCGGGCCTTCTTCCGGGACAAGACAATGGCCCAGCAGGAGGGATTCCCCCATCGACACACAACCCATGGTTGCAGGAAAGAAATTTGCTCCATGTATGACCGGCCTAAGAATTTCTGGAGAGTCTTACAGTGGCTTTGTCCCCACACATATCTCATTAGCATACAATGTAGGAGGGTGGCTTCTAAATGTTTAACCCTTTGTTGGGACAGGCAGTGTTGAAATCTAGTTTACAGCTGATAAAGAAGAACTGCAAACACAATACAGACAGGGTTATTTATGCTAAACATTGCTTCACAGTCCCCTCCTAAACGCTATAAAGCAGGGGGAGCATGCAAGGATTTTTTTCAAATGTAAAAAGCACTCAAAAAGATAACTTATTATTTTTTTTTATTTTTTTTTTTGGTTTCAAAGGGAACATATAACAAATATAAAGTAGATGTTATCCCAATTTGGGCTACAAATGTGGTTATACACGTTAAGAGGATGGACAGGGTTTCTGTGTAACACATCATCTTTGCTCTTTTACTATAATTACTCTGTAACATCATTTAGATCTAAGTACTTAGATAGTTTCCTTTATTTGTACATAAATAAACCCTTTTACATCTTTTAGCACAGTGTTATTATTGTTATTATCACTATTAACATTATCAGAGCTCTAAGGCCCCATTTACACCTGAGCGTTTTGTAGCTCGAAACTCCCAAATCCGAAACATCCACAATTCCATGTATTTGAAGGGTGGCTGTTCACATATGAGTGCTCAGATGTCTGGAGCTTGAAGCCTAATGCACCTAAAGTTATTGAAAGCTACTTTTGGGGCAGATTTTGGTGTTTTTGGCCCCATAGATTTTAGTGGGAATGCCTGAAAACATTTCAGACTATTTTGGGTCTGTAAAAACTGGTCTCTCCCTAGCGCTTTCCTTTGGCTAGAACAATTTAGTTTGGATACACATGTAAAACACAGATAGACTTCTTAAATGCTTGTATACGCACACAAAAATGCAAAATAAAAAGGCCTGAAAACTGCTCTGCTCAGGTGTGAATACAGCCTGAGATTCCGATTGGTCAAAGCGGTTACATGCCAGCACTGGCCAATAGCAATCGCTCTGATCTCTCCTGGAACCCCCCCAGAAAGAAGGGGAAGATAAGCAGAGATTTGAAATCCCTGGACAGCAACACACTGGACAGTGCCTGTGTGGGCACTGACAGTAAAGTTTTAAACCAACTTAGAGTTGAATAAGTTTTGTATTGTTAAAATAATCTTAATGCAGTATAAAAACACATATATAACTGCCTTACAGAAGATACAGGATACAGCATTTTCTAAACCTTTCCTTATCCCCTTTCACTGTTCTCACCTAACCAACCCTACACATCCTCTACAGTGCCTGTGTAAGCCACAGCATATGCCAATCTCCAGCCTGGCAGCCAATACCACCAACCCCCACCTGACTTCTGCTCCTGGAGAGGACTGCATCCGGAGTTCCAGCTGACAGCTACTCATGGAGGCACCATATACCACTGCACCTGCAACCACGCCCCTCGCCACTCCCACACCATTACCAACCCCCCTCCCTCCATCACTTTCAATGTGTCGGCACCTCCCTTCTCACCACCATGCCTGGAACCTCCTCACCACTGTGCCTCTTTTTGCCAACCCCCCTGTGCTGTCACCAGATGATTTCAACCTCCTCCTGTTGCAGGACACCTGCATACTAACCCACTCTCATCACTGACTCTCCATGACTCCCACAGCCCCATTCTCATCCTTATCATGAAATCTGTGCTCTGAGCAAACGCTTGAGGCCTGTAGTCACCTGTCCCACTGCCAATTCGTTCAAGGATCTGCACCCAGATGTGTGTCGGATGCTTAGTTCACAGCTGCGTTTTGAGGTTCCTTTTGCCAACACATACACCACTACAAGACACTGCTCTGCAAAATATTGTTGAATGTGTTGTCTCTTTTTGTAAGCTTTAGCTCTTGAGCAAAGTGAGGTGGCGGGCAGGTGCTTTGCTTTGCATTTTCTTATTCCATAACAGTTATGCTTTAGCTGGTCATCTCCAGAGAGGAATCTGCAAAAACACAAAACTCATTACAATGCATTTGGCATTCTACTACCAATAATCTCATTGAGCCCCAGTTCCCCTGAGATCCCTAAGCCTCCACAGCACCCCCAGCCTGCTGCAGAGCCTCTAGCCCCCTATAGTGACCCCAATTCAACCAGCGTCTCACAGTATCCCTCAACCTCCCACAATGCCTCCCAACCCCCTCCAAAAACCTCATCCCCTACAGGGCCACCATGTCCACTGCAGAGTTCCCTAACCCACCCAGAATCCCCATCCCAGTGACACATAGCTTCTTCCAGAGTCTTCCAGCATAGTAATACATATTTCACATTCCCATGCCTTTATTGTGTGAGTATAAATTATATTTTTTACTGTTGGGGCATGGAATGTCTTGGAAGAATTTTCTTGGCCCGGGTCTCAAAACGGATGAGAAACCTCTGCCATGCACAGTGTGGGCATCTTAGTTGTCTCATATCTTGCTACCAAGTTAATGCATCATTAATGAATATGACATTTTGTTACTAATAGATTAGATGATGTCATATAATGTATATTTTAAACCTGAAATATAAATAACCGTAATATATAAAGTTTTGTTGCTTTAGGCATGATATGTCTATTTCAAGGCTGACAACTTTCTGTTACATAGTGAAGATGGCTTAAGGCCATACAAGTCTTATAACCTATAGCAGTGCCAACTTGGTTAAAGATGCCTGGGGATACATCATGTTATACCAAATGACAAGGAGGTATTTGTGGCCTATGGTGGGTACAAAGATATGTATTTCTGACATCATGCTACTGATCATCATGGGAAATCTATTTAAATATAGTTACCCAGAGGACATAAATGCAGTTCATTAGCTATAGTGATATACAGTATCTCACAAAAGTGAGTACACCCCTCACATTTTTGTAAATATTTTATTATATCTTTTCATGTGACAACACTGAAGAAATTACACTTTGCTACAATGTAAAGTAGTGAGTTTACAGCTTGTATAACAGTGCAAATTTGCTGTCCCCTCAAAATCACTCAACACACAGCCATTCATGTCTGGACATTGTAATTACATTGTAATTACATGTAATTTCTTTATTGTTGTCACATGAAAAGATATAATAACATATTTACAAAAATGTGAGGGGTGTACTCACTTTTGTTAGATACTGTACTTGCAGCCTTGTAATTTTACCATAATTATTTATTTGTATAGTCAATTAAAGCATATCTATGGTCAAAATGTAAAATCGTTTATTTTATTCTACATTTTATTTCAGTTATTTCTAGCCTACTCCTATTAATCTGAATAGTTTTGAAATGTGTATGCTTACTTTGTGAGTGACATTCAAGTTCTGTGACGTGTACTCACTATGCCCTGTTTGGTGGCACTGCTGTGTCACACATTTTACAGAGCCTGTCTGCCTACAGAGGTTCTGAGAGGAGGAGTTTCAGGAGGCAGAATCAGTACAGGAATCGCTGCTTGCAGGCAGCAAGGCACCATGGGATATGTAGTCCTTAGCAATTGAAAGTAAACAGCAGCGCAGAAACTGCATAGCATTTAGCGAATCCAGGAAGTTGTGGAAAGGGATGGCCAGCAGATAGGCAGCACCCACAACAGGAACATTTTTGTATCATCAGATATATTTAGTGTTTGTATTGTTACTACAAGGCTGATGTCATAAAATGAAAGTGTATGCTGTGACCATAGATTTCATTTAAGTAAACCTGTGTTGAAAACAAAAAATTCAAATACCTCCCAGTGTATAGTAGAAATGCTACCCAGTGGATACCGTATTCACAGCCACAAGGATTTAACTATTCTCTTTTATCTATGTCATGACTATGCTGATAAATAGGCCTTGGTACAGACTCACACAGGTTAAAATGGCAAATAAAGGTTAATTTCCCACATCTGTGGCTTTTTAAATTGCAATTAGTGTCTGTGTATAAATAGTCAATGTCTTTGTTAGCTCTCAAGTGGATGCACTGAGCAGGCTAGATAATGAGGAGCAGAAAATAACTGTCAAAAGACCTGCGTAACAAGGTAATGGAACTTTATAAAGATGGAAAAGGATATAAAAAAGTATTTAAAGCGTTGAATATGCCAGTCAGTATTCATTAATCACTTATTAAGAAGTGGAAAATTTGGGGATCTCTCTTGATACCAAGCCAAGGTCAGGTAGACCAAGAAAAATTCCAGCCACAGCTGCTGTTAGTGGGAAAAGTTACACTGTTCGCACATCCCTTGTAATAGAAATAATAGATCTCTCAATAAATAAGAAAAAAATACCCCAAATCTCTCATTTACCTTTAAAAGCAAAATAATTTTTTTTTTACTTTTGCTTGAAAAAAAATATATATTTACTATGGTCCGAGAACCCGAAGTGATGCCAGACATCGCTCCGGTCCTCCAAGGGCATAGAGACGCGCAGGGGCATTCCTAGGACTGGGGCTAGAGCCCATGGCAGCGGTCACCAACCTTTTTGCAGGCCTGCGCTTCAATCATCACGGCACCATGGTTGATATGGTGTTAGGGTGATTGAAGCGTATTATTTCTATTGTTACTTTGTAATATATAATGAAGTGGTTCAACACACCATAATGTAGAATCAGCGGGAGCCCTGGGCATGTCACTAGCCACATCTCCTGCCAGCAGATGTAGCGTGTCACTTGCCACCGCCGCCTGGCACCAGATGTGGATTGTCATTTGCCACCTTCACCTGGCACCAGAATTGAATTGTCACCTGCCACAGTCACCTGGAACCAGATGTGGATTGTCACTTGCCAGCGTCACCTGGAACCAGATGTGGATTGTCACTTGCCACCGTCTCCTGGCACCAGATGTGAATTGTCACTTACCACTGTTGCCTGGCACAAGATGTGGATTGTCACTTGCCATGCCAGCCAGTGCCACCAAATGTGCATTGTCACTGCAATGGTGACAGGCTGGCAGCACTGCTCCATTTAGCACTGGGGCCCCTAAAAGCCTGCCCCCATTTACGCACCTACTTTCAAGAATGAAAGTATAAATAGTTGATAGATTTGAACACACTGTATATATATTAGTACTTTCAATAAAATTGTTTTTAACACAATAAGAAAACATGCCACAAATCAAAGAGCACATATATAGACCAGCGTTTCTCATCCTTTCGTTGTGGTGGGACTGTGTTGGGTGGCTATTCCAGCACAGTCCCATCACCTGACAAGACAAAATGCCTTGTCTATTGTATATCCAGTTCACACGATGTGTTGCAGTGGTGCGTGCTGCAAAAAAAGGACTGCTTGCACAGCACAGTGTGAGACAATCTACCACCTCATACCTCACAGTGGCAAATTATACACCCAGTTGCATTTGATGGGCTCTACCAAATGCAACCAATTCAAATAAAAGGGTCCGTGCTGCAACTTTCCCGCAACCGAGTGGAATGCACGTGGTTGTGGTGGCGTTAATGAATCATTTAGGGGGTTAAAACAGGTGGTGAAGAGGTGACATATTGCCTCCTCCCCATCTGTCAAATATCTCTGAAAAGAAATTCATGTGATCTGTCCAATCCCTGCTGTGCGGCAGCTGAGGCAGCCAAAGCAGGAATTGGATTGATCACAAGGTGGCAGGGCAAAGTCATCAACCTCGACTCTGAATCATATCTCTCAATATCTCACTTACAGCATTTGTGAGTTAGATATTGAGTAACAGGATGGGCACAGTGAAAGTGCAGTGTGTGCATCAGCTTCCAGCCACAGACTCACAGCTAGGTGGTGGGTAGAGGCAGAGCCATGGCAGCCGCCGCTGACACTGGCAATGATCAGTTTACAATTTGAAGATCATGGCAGGCAGCAGATACTGGTGCCCACTGCTAACAAAACTACAGTTAAAGTTACTTCTCATCCAGCAAAAAACTTTCACAAACTAAAAAGAAATTGAATAAATAAAAAATATATTATAAAAAAAAAAAAAAAATACATACAATAAATCAATTAAATTGAACTGAATTGATAATTAATTAGATAAATAAATAATTAAATAAATAAAATTAAATCAGATTGAATTTAATTAAATCAAATCGATCTAAATTGAAAGTCCATGAATAATACCACTGAAATGTTACAGTTCGCAAATTCATGTGTAAAAAAAAAAGCATTTGTCACTGCAAGCAGCCAACCCAGTGTGTCCCAAAAAGTCCATGAGCAATACACCACAGCATATACTGAGCTTTTACAAGAACTGCAAGCATAAAACTGCAAGCATAAACAGCAAGGTAGCCAAAGTTCAAATAAATAAAAAAACAAAATAAAAAATAAGAAGAGAATTCACTTTATTAAAAACAATGATAGATAGTCCAATATCATATTCAGGTTGCTCTTATGTGTGTGCAGAACTTAGGATCCCCAGGTGGATGGCTTAGCAGGTCTCCTGGCCACTGAGACAGAGAGCCACACTGCACACACCGGGGATGCCAGGGGAATCTGAGTGTGTGTGAGATACCCATCAGCAGCCGCCAGATCCCGCTTATCTACGAAGGGCTCCACTGAAGAATGGACCGAAGACACCATCAGGGGAGGATCATCAGCAGCCGTCACAGGACACAGGGGCTGCCGGAGACCGTTTATGTGAGGAAATCTCCGCTAATGGATAGACTAGACGGGACACGTTGGTTCTGAGTAAGGGCAGGAGAGCGGTGATGCGGGGCGGGCCCGCCCGCCACACTCATGGCTAGGCTGCAGAGAGTCCATGGCCCACTGGTTAGGCAGGGACTCAAGAGATTCAGGGCTACGGGCCCCAGATTCGGGGCTATAGCCCCAGTAGCCACCCCCTATCGACGCCACTGCTGTTGTCCTTCTAACACCCCTTCTCAACAGCATGTGTTTTGTCAAATTATATTCAGCTTCTTCTGAAAAAAAAAACGTGACGTTCCTTTAACAAAGGTTTGGTGAGTGCATCGGCAGTCATTTCCTCTGACGGGCAGTATTGAATGTCAACACCTTGCTCTTAAATATCCCTCAGTACATGATACTTGATGTCAATGTGTTCGTAATTTCACAGCTTTCAGGGATTGGTGTTTCTGATGATGGGCTCTCATCAAAATAAACCCTATTGCTTATTGTCACTCTGACAGTCTTTGGGTATAGGATTATGTAATCCTTTGTTTGCTCACTGACACTGTAGCCTGTCTTTCCAACACCTTTATCACTTCTGGGGGCTGAATAATAAGGTTTTGCTGTAGCTTTCGCCTCTGAATTTGCCTGATAGAAATCCAAGCAGCCTCCTGCAGGATATAAACTAGGAAGCAGCTTTGAGATAGGCGTTTTAGACACTTGGTACACCCAGCTTGTGCAGGTTAGGTACTGTCTCTGCTGGAAAGGATGTGTAGCAAGGTCCCGGGGGGCCCCAGAGGCCTAATGGTGACCTCAAGGGTTATGGAGAGCTGACATCCTTCCTTGTAGAGTGGGTTACCAGGCATGGTGGGTGTAATGCAAGAGGAAATGATGGGCGCCAGTCACTTTTGGATGTGAACAAGAGATTTATTGTCTCTTAACAGAACTGTGGGAGAGAGGGTTAGTGCCAAGACACCCTTAAGTAGATTCAATGATAATTGGCAGACTCCGAGACTTCTATTGGTAGACAGCTATACAGTGATAGGCATCCAGCCAGACGGCACACGTCACTTCTGTATAGGTAGGACCGCTGCCTTCTCTGGCAACTAATCTTGCAAGAGTCTCTAATGGGAGTTGTACATAACTCTTGGTAACACAGAACATGTTAGTCTGGTAATTGGTCCGCATTGCAGGCCTAGTACTTCTTATTCTTTTGTTGCTGTTAGCACTCACGGAAGGAGGAATGTGGACACTCACTGATAATTTTCTGGGCCTCCTGGGCGGGACCTGCGGGCCTGGATGAGCCGCTTTTCACACTGGACTAGTCATGACATGGCAACACTCTTTTAGATTGACCTTTAGCAAGAACGAGAGCAGGCTAGATTGCACCAGAAGACGAATGCCACGCTCACAGAAAGGCACTTTTTTTCCTCTTCTTACCACACTGATGGTCCCTACCTGAGTACAGAATGTCAGCACTGCCCAGAAAGTAAAATGAAAGAGACTCAGAGAAAGAGGTAGACAGATCCTAGACATGTACCTGAATCATCTCCCTCCTTTCCAGCAACACACCCCCCCCCCCCCCTGCTCATTCATCTGCAGCATAAGCAAGGGAAAACAGAAGATTTTTCCAGTGCAAAACCCACCTCATGCATGTGTGAGCCTGGACATGCCATAAAAAAGATGGTCACCATTAGCGGCCCTCTGCACTGTGCATGCATGGATGCCACAGACTGGAAACAGCCACAAAACCTGGACCGGATCGTGCATGCATACTGGTCACAGGAAAAGCCACAGGTGAAAGGAAAAAACTTCAGACAAAACAAAACAAAAAAACATCACTCCCACAAAGGAAAATTGACGAAGCCTAATGAAGGTAGAGGCAAGGGAGGAAAAACAAAAAGGATAGCACAAACCTGTGGGAGAACAAAAAAGGCAGCATTAATTCCAGCACCAGGATTCAGTGTACAGAGAAACACATGTATCATGGACTCCAGCAACCAAACACCAGCTCAGGTGTGCAGAGAAACCCATGCAGCATGGACTCAAGCAACCAAACACCAGCTCAGGTGTGCAGAGAAACACATGCAGCATGGACTCCAGCAACCAAACACCAGCTCAGGTGTGCAGAGAAACACATGCATCATAGACTCCAGCAACCAAACACCAGCTCAGTTACACCACATGAGGTTCTGATGTCTCTAGTTAGAGAACCCTTAGCCCCAAAAGACCACCATAAGGGGCTCCCCACCTTGGTGCATTTAGCAACCTAAGATGTGGGACTAAGCCTGGAAGAGGCTGAACCCAGACGGACGCTGACTTAGTCGGCAGGTAGGGCCTTATCGCAATATCATGGTTTTGCAGGTGTAGATCATGAGGACAAAAAGGAGAATTGGGGAGGTTGCTCTGTCAGACTTTTATAGATTTAAACAGGTCCTGTGGGTGGATATAGGGGCAGAGCTATATCACATGTATGCTGCTATGTTGGCATCAAGAAAGTATATTATACTTATATATAAATATTGTTGTAGTTATTCGTGACCTCATGGAACATTGTGCGCCAGGCTTTTCTGTCCTCCACTGCCTCCCGGAGCTTGCTTAACTTTATGTTCATTGTTTCAATGATGCTATCTATCCATCTTGTTTTCTGTTGTCCTCTACTCCTTTTTCCTACCATGTTTCCCAGCATCAGGGTCTTTTCCAATGAGCCCTCTCTTCGCATTAGGTGGCCAAAGTATTCAAGTTTCAGCTTCAGGATCTGTCCTTCCAGTGAATATTCAGGGTTGATTTCCTTCGGGATTGACTGGTTTGATCTTCTTGCCATCCAAGGGACTTTAACTGCTTTGCGACCGCTGGCTGCTAATTGATGGCCAGGTGGCGCAGATCTCAGGGCGAGAGGGCGTTATATGGCGCCCTTCCCGGCCCTCCAGGGAGCGAGCGTGCACGCCCGCCGTGTCACTGGGCACCCGATGCGCGTGCCCGGCGGCCGCGATGTCCACCGGGCACCCGCGATTGCCCGGTAACACAGCAGGAACGTGGATCTGTGTATGTAAACACACAGATCCACGGTCCTGTCAGAGGAGAGGAGACCGATGGTGTGTTCTCAGTACAGAGGAACACTGATCGGTCTCCTCCCCTTGTCAATCCCCTCCCCCTACAGTTAGAATCACTCCCAGGGAACATATTAACCCCTTCAGGCCCCCTAGTGTTAACCCCTTCCCTGCCAGTCACATTTATACAGTAATCAATGCATTTTTATAGCACGGATCGCTGTATAAATGTGAATGGTCCCAAAAATGTGTCAAAAGTGTCTGATATGTCCGCCGCAATATCGCAGTCACGATAAAAATCGCAGATCGCCGCCATTACTAGTTAAAAATAAATTAATAAAAATGCTATAAATCTAACCTCTATTTTGTAGATGCTATAACTTTTGTGCATTTTGTTTTACCAAAAATATGTAGAAGAATACGTATCGGCCTAAACTAAGGAAAAAAAAGTGTTTTTATATATTTTTTGGGGGGATATTTAATATAGCTAAAAGTAAAAAATATTGCTTTTTAAACTTGTCAACCTTTTTTTTTTTTTTTATAGCGCAAAAAATAAAAAATGCAGATGTGATCAAATACAACCAAAAGAAAGCTCTATTTGTGGGGACAAAATTATAATAATTTCATTTGGGTACAGTGTTGTATGACCGCGCAATTGTCATTCAAACTGTGACAGCGCTGAAAGCTGAAAAATGGCTTGGTCAGGAAGGGGGTGAAAATGCACTGTATTGAGATGGTTAAAGAGTCTTCACCAACACCATAGTTCAAAAGCATCAATTCTTCGGAGTTCAGCCTTCCTTATGGTCCAACTTTCACAGCCATAGGTTACTACTGGGAATACCATAGCTTTGGCTATTGTGGCATAGGGGATTGTTCAGCTCAAGTGGAAAGATGCCTTTTGGTGCAGTGAGTCCACATCAGACAGGCATTTATAGTTAAGGGCCTGGTAGCCCATGTTTATTAAAGGGAAAAAACAAAACAAAAGTCCATCCAGGAATACCACGCAGGGGCCAAAGCTTCAATTAAATACACAAAATCCAAATGAAAATGCTAGCCCACCTGGCTACTCTTCAGCAGTACTGCTGCTATAGGTACTGGTACCTCAACCACCAGATCTTTCAGGCCCACGCTCTTGGGTGCATACAATCTTTAGGCTTCTTAAACGCACACAGCTTCAAGCCCCTCAATGCACACAGCTTCTGGCTCCTTGAACGTACATAGCTTTGAAGCCCTTCAATGCACACAGCTTCTGGCTCCTTGGACGGACACAGATTACAAGCCCTTCAATGCACACAGCTTCTGGCTCCTTGAACATCTATCCTCACACAGAGACACTCACTAGTAGCCACTGCTCCAACTCCACCTTCCTTTCTTCTGCTCTCACCAGCCCCTCGTTATATGGGCTGTGTTCACCTGGGCACACACCCTGCTGGCTGTCCACAAGACCCAGACACATGGTTGGAGATCCCGTCCCACCCAAGAATCTGAAGGATCTCCGAACTACAGAGCCACATAGGGAACTAGCAAAATCTGGAGAAAACTGGCAAAGCAGTTTTCTCTGTTTCAAATTTACGCTCTGTAGCTCTGCACTCAGCCGATATGTAGACTCTGTGTCCACTTTAACCCCATTTTCATAGGGACAGAGCCTTGCTCTACCACACTATACAACACTTTCTCAGTAGGGTGATGTCTCTGCTTTTTATAATGTTGTCTAGGTTTGCAATTGCCTTCCTCCCAAGAAGCAAGCGTCTCCTAATTTCATGGCTACGGTCAATGTCTGCTGTGATCTTGGAGCCTAGGAAGATAAAATCTTTCACTGTTTCAATTTTTTCTCCTTCTATTTGCCAAGGAGTGATGGGACCGATTGCCATAATCTTAGTTGTCTTAATGTTCAATTTCAGGCCAGCTTTTGTGCTCTCCTCTTTCACCTTCATTAAGAGACCCTTTTGTTCTTCTTCACTTTCTTCCATTAGTGTGGTATCGTCTGCACATCTCAGGTTGTTGATATTTTTCCCTGCGATCCTATTTCTGGCTTGTGATTTGTCGATTCTGGCATTACGCATGATATACTCTGCATATAGGGTGACAATATACATCCTTGCCGCACTCCTTCCTCAATTTTGAACCAGTGAGTCGTTCCATGTCCTGTTCTAGCTGTTGCATCTTGACTTGACAGGTTTTCCGGAAGACAGGTGAAGTGGCATGGTATTCCCATTTCTTTCTGTATTTGCGCTGTCTTTGCAGATTAAGACATGGGCATTTTTTCCTAATAATTCCTAAGAATTACTTTTAATTTTATTATGTCCATATTAGTAAGGGGTGTGGTTTGAGTTGTTTGGATAACTACGTAGAAGAACATAAACTGCAGTTAACTAGGATAAAATACTTACATTATTTCCACCAGCTATTAGGAATCATTTTGAACCCTCTAGTGGTCAGACAGAGAATAGCAGTAGTATTTTACCTGAAATCCCTAAACCTCTAAGTGCCTTACATAAAATGGTGTATTTTCTCTGCAAAATAATAGCTACACTGCTTGTGCATCATCATTTAGGCATTTGCCATTTCGCGAAGGAAAGGTTAGCCATAAAATAGGTCAGACTGTGCTAAACAGCTGCTACAAAAGCTCTGTCAGTATACCATTTGGGAGATAGCAGTGGAAGTAAACATTGTCTGTTAAGCAAAAAAAGGCACCGCAAATATGTCTCCCTCGATGTACATACAATATATAATAAGGTCTTTACACTAAACCTGTCCTATGATATTATCAGTTTCAAAAAATGTTCTTTTTTTATTGCACTTTATGTCAGAATGAGTATGCGCTATGTTATCAGAGTAGAAAAGAATACAAGACCAATGACTAATACAGTATGCTCTGTTTTCAATGTATTCTATGAAAGTTTGCAGCACTTTTTGGACTAATACTTATTGCTGTTGCACTGAGGGGGGCATGTACACAGATACTTCTATGAAGCCAATGGCAAGTTGCACACACTCCCCTACCAAGCTCTCAGATTCTAAGAACAAATAAATGTTTGGAGACATTTTATTGAGATGCCCGTTATGAGAAAGACATGTTATGAAGCCCTGTTATAAGAGAGGCCTGCCCAAAGCACTAAGCAGTGCTGTCATAATGACGGCCTAAACTGTGGAAATTGCAATGAGTGATGAGTTTGAGGACAAACCATAATTATTGCCAGTGAGATTTCTGCCTGTCTATAACCATTCTTAGTCTGTCAGTGTCTCTGGGGGCAAAGTACTTTTTATTGCAATGTGTCCTTGGCTTTTTTCTATAAAATCAGGAAAGTAACAATCCCTGTTACAAAAATTGGAACATGTTTTGAGTCTAGTTGCCAAGTGCAAAAAAAAAAAAAGTCTGGAAAGAATAGCTGACCCCCGGAGTAAAAGGAAAGTCCTGTGTAAACTAGAAAGCCTATATAGAGCTATGGACCCAGTGCTAATTGCCCCCATGGTGTGAGTCACATGCTCCTCCATATCAGGAAGTACTGGGTATTTCCTTCTACTCCCAACACTGAATGGAGGGGTGGGGAAGGAAAGAAAAGGTAAGTATATGGTGCTGGCACAGGATAAAGCTAACCTGTTGCCTTGCCCAATGTGTCAGCTTCTGTTATTTAGTTTGCTCACAGATTGACTTTATTGCCTCCTGCCCGGTACCCACTAGTGTAGCAAGATGTCCAAGTCTGACCTTATTCACTTCTACAGGACAAAATCTTCATGGAACATTATATTTTCTTCTAGGTGGTACATCCATAAACAAATGAAAAAATAAAACAGGCAAAGAAATGCAGCATTTTATATGAATTTATCACTTTTCTGGAGTTCTCTTTAAACAGAGGCCAGAAATTCCAGTGATGGGTTTGGTTCAGTAATTATAGAAAATCACCTAATGAGTTTGCTTTATGAGGAGGAATATTTGACACTTGTGTGTAATTTTGGTTTGGGTTATTGATACAGTAAGGCCAGTTCCACACGGCGTGATAATTTACTGATGTTTATACACTATTACCAGAAGTATTGCGACGCCTGCCTTTACATGCACATGAACTTTAATGGCATCCAAGTCTTAGTCCATAGGGTTCAATATTGAGTTGGCCCACTCTTTGCAGCTATAATCGCTTCAACTCTTCGGGGGAGACTGTCCACAGGGTTCAGGAGTGTGTCTATGGGAATGTTTTACCATTCTTTCCAAAGCGCATTTGTGAGGTCAGGCACTGATGTTGGACCAGAAGGCCTGGCTCACAGTCTCTGCTCTAATTGATCCCAAAGGTGTTCTATCGGTTTGAGGTCAGGAGTCTGTGCAGGCCAGTTAAGTTCCTCCACCCCAAACTCGCACATCTATGTCTTTATGGATCTTGCTTTGTGCACTGGTGCGCAGTCATGTTGGAATGGGAAGGGAACTGTTCCCACAAAGTTGGTAGTATGAAATTGGCCAAAATGTCTTGGTATGCTGAAGCCTTAATATTTCCCCTCACTGGAACTAGGGGGTCAAGCCCAGCTGAAAAACAACTCTATACTACACCATAATCCCCCCTCCACCAAAACAAAAAAAATTATGGTAAATCCCCAGGAAGAAAATTTGTCTCAATTGAGACTAATTGGAATTGAGACTAATTTTCTTCCTGGAGATTTACCATAATTTTTTTGTTTTGTCTTGTTTCCCCCCCTCTATCCCACAGTGCAAAGCTTTTCACCATTTTCTGGTGCAGCCCACACCAGGTAACTAATGAATGGTGACACCTTGGGGTCTTCAATGGCCGATGTATGGTATCCTTGCCATTTGGAGGAGTGCTTCTGCTAAACACATTTTTATTGTAAGTGCATATGGATGACAACTTACATGTATTTTTCATACAATTATGTACCATTGAGGAAGAATTATAACAGTATATATTCAAACGTGTTGGATACCCCCTCGGCTGTATTCCTCGGCACAATCAATGATGAAGGGATCAGCAAGCAGATGGGGATTACCACTTTATGGTTAACAATCAAATGTGTAATATTGATAATATTACTAATGCAATGTTCTGTATTTTCAACATGAAATTTTATGTAATTTTTCTACAATAAATATTAATTTTCTATATATGGAATTTTATATATTTTTTCAATTGCCCACAAAATCCCATATCCTTGAGGTTTATTCTATATAATTATATTTTGTTTTCCCTGGTTCATCCGTACCCTTTTTCACAAACATGCTGATGACAATGTTAAATGAAAACTTTCCAATTTCATTACATACACCTTGTTTTACATGATGACATCAATGGACCTTTGTGCTTCTCTGTGCAAAGCTGGCAGATCATGGCAGGTGGCAGGGGTCGGCAGGGTGCTGTACATAGCTTTCTGAAAACATCACAGCACCCTGCCTCATCACTTCTCATCATTGGATGACCCAAGATGCAGAGTCTAAGCAACAGCAAGATTTTGCAAGAGTTCCTGATGGTGGACGTGTTTTATTTGCATGCTGGTACCAAGTTGTGTCTCTCATGATCCCCCCACCGGGGGGGGGGGGGGGAGAGTTAGGACAGAGTGGCTATGATGTGGAGATGGTACAACAGGGAGTAACTACCGGCAGAGGTCCGCAATGGGCAAGGCAGCAGAAGAATTGCCAGCACAATCCAGGTTGGCAATGGGCAAGACAGCAGAAGAATGGTCAGAGCAATCCAGGCTGACAATGAGCAAGACAGCAGAAGAGAGGACACATTTACACAGAGGTCTTGGTGCATACAAGAGTAAAGTCAGGTCAAACCAGACCACCAGTAGCATATTATAGCTCTTCCACACAAAGCAGAATAGTTGAAAAAACAAAGCAATAGATGGGCGGATGCTTAAATACCCCTCTGGATAAGAGGACATGCTTAGTATTGTTGCAGGGTGCTCAGAAAGCCTGGGAAAGGGATTCTGAAATCAGTCAGGTACATGGGCACTATGATAGAGCAGGGCCGGATTAACATAGGGGCTGATGGAGCTGCAGCTCCAGGCCCCTGCCTTAAAATCGGCCCACACAGCCAGCAGTACAAGCCCAATTTCTCCTGTCCATAAACGTCTATGGGACAGGAGAAGCTGTGTGTAAATGCAGGGGTGTCTGGCTGTACCTGTGTTGGCTCACTGTGGTTATTAGTATCACAGTACACAGTTCCCCCCCTACACAAATGGCTCTGCCTTCCCCCTCCCCTCTCTCTCCTCTCTCTCTGTGAAGTCCGTGCAGTGAAGGAGCCGTGTGGGCGGGGAAGTTGTGAACAGAGCAGATGGAAGGTGAACTGAACACACATGTGAGTGATGAGCTTCTGACCATCCAAGTGTCAGCTCAGTGACTCTTATCTCCCTTCTCTCACCCTTTACTTTTTCCTTCAGCAATAGCTGTTATAACTGCAGCCAATATGTTTAGACTTGGCTCCTTGTGCTTTTAGGTGGGTTCACACTGGTTTGCAAAGTTTTGGCCCATTGCTGGTGTATACGCAGGTTTCCTGCGTTATACCCGCAGTCCTATCGATTTATATCAGGTTGCATGTTTTTTTCTGAAAGCACACCAAAATTTCTGCATGCTGCATCTTTGGCGCACTGTCAAAAAATGCGGCAAAAACCTGCAACCTGATATAAATCAATAGAACTGCAGCTAAAACTGCAGATACACAAGCAGTGCAGCCAAAACTGCAGCACACCAATGTGAGCCCAAAGGCTTGTACACCCCCCTCTGTAGAACTTGGTCTGATCAATACTGCTGGCATTTATTTTACACACAGCCATACCATCCCAGCTCAGGAGGGGTGGGGGCCCCAAGGATTTGTTTGACTATGTAGGCCCTGTTCCTTCTACCCATCCAGGAAAAGTCCTCGAGGTAGTGGCAAGTGGCACACTGTATCTGGTGACAGGCTGTCGGTGGCAAGTGGCACACTGTATCTGGTGACAGGCTGTCAGCAAGTGGCACACTGTATCTGGTGACAGGCTGTCTGTGGCAAGTGGCACATTGTATCTGGTGACAGGCTGTCAGTGGCAAGTGGCACACTGTATCTGATGGAAGGATGTCGGTGGCAAGTGGCACGCTGTATCTGGTTGCAGGCTTCTGGTGGCAAGTGGCACGCTGTATCTGGTGGCAGGCTATAGGTGGCAAGTGGCACACTGTATCTGGTGACAGGTTGTCGGTGGCAAGTGGCACACTGTATCTGGTGACAGGCTGTCGGTGGCAAGTGGCACACTGTATCTGGTGACAGGCTGTCAGCAAGTGGCATGCTGTATCTGGTGACAGGCTGTCGGTGGCAAGTGGCACATTGTATCTGGTGACAGGCTGTCAGTGGCAAGTGACACACTATATCTGGTGGAAGTATGTCGGTGGCAAGTGGCATGCTGTATCTGGTGGCAGGCCATCGGTGGCAAGTGGCACACTGTATCTGGTGATAGGCTGTCGTGGCAAGTGGCACGCTGTATCTGGTGGCAGGCTTCTGGTGGCAAGTGGCACGCTGTATCTGGTGGCAGGCTATCGGTGGCAAGTGGCACACTGTATCTGGTGATAGGCTGTCGTGGCAAGTGGCACGCTGTATCTGGTGGCAGGCTTCTGGTGGCAAGTGGCACGCTGTATCTGGTGGCAGGCTATAGGTGGCAAGTGGCACGCTGTATCTGGTGGCAGGCTATAGGTGGCAAGTGGCACACTGTATCTGGTAACAGGCTGTCGGTGGCAAGTGGCACACTGTATCTGGTGACAGGCTGTCAGCAAGTGGCATGCTGTATCTGGTGACAGGCTGTTGGTGGCAAGTGGCACATTGTATCTGGTGACAGGCTGTCGGTGGCAAGTGGCACACTGTATCTGGTGACAGGCTGCTGGTGGCAAGTGACACACTATATCTGGTGGAAGTATGTCGGTGGCAAGTGGCACGCTATCAGTGGCAAGTGGCAGGTAACTCTGCAAAGTGATACGCTACATCTGGTGGTAGGCTATGGGTGGCAAGTGACAAGCTGCATCTGGTGGCAAGCAATGGTGG
Organism: Lithobates sylvaticus; assembly: GCA_028564925.1. NCBI lineage: Eukaryota > Metazoa > Chordata > Amphibia > Anura > Ranidae > Lithobates > Lithobates sylvaticus. The sequence continues at coordinate 161,559,611 of CM053034.1, read as the reverse complement.
CAAGTAACAAGCTGCATCTGGTGGGAAGTGACAAGCTCAGGTTCCCACTGATTCTGCATGATGGTGAGTTGAACTATTTCACTATATATTACAATGTAGTAATAGAAATAATGGAATTTGATCATCCTGACACCATATCAAGCATGATGTCAGGATCATTTTAAGTGCTAACACCAGCCATTTGCCTGACAAATCACCTCCACCGCCGATTTCCCCATCAACCCCGAGACTACATCCCCCACCCTCATCTTTTTTTGGGAAGGGGGGGTTGTCCCTGAATGGCAGTTTGGAAATGTGGTCGCCCTATGTTGCTGCTGGTGAGAGACTGCATAGCAGGTGGTATTGCTGGTGTTGCTGCTGCTCAAAGGCAGCATGAGTGATATTACTGGTGAGAGTATATTTAATTTGCTTTAGCGAAAAATTGTTTGCATTTTCATTTTGTTTCCATAAAAAGGCCCACCAAAATCCTCAGCACCAGGCCCATGATGCTCTTAATCTGGCCCTGTGATAGAGACAAATTATCTATAGGGTGGTGACTCTGATAAGGCAACTGATGTAGGGAGGCACTTTGATGACCAATAAAAAAAAAGGATATTTAACACAGAAATGTTGGCTTACTGAAAAGTATGTCCATGTACAGTATAGTATACACTTAATACTTAGTCGGGTCTCCTTTTGCATGAATTACTACATCAATGTGGCGTGGCATGGAAGCGATCAGCCTATGGCACTGCTGAGGTGTTATGGAAGCCCAGGTTGCTTTGATAGCGGCCTTCAGCTCGTCTGCATTGTTTGGTCTGGTGTCTTTCATCTTCCTCTTGACAATATCCCACAGATTCTCTATGAAGTTTAGGTCAAGCGAGTATGCTGGCCAATCAAGCACAGTGATACCATGATCATTAAATCAGGTATTGATACTTTTGGCAGTGTGGGCAGGTGCCAAGTCCTGCTGGAAAATGAAATCAGCATCTCCACTAAGCTGGTCATCAGAGGGAAGCATGGCTAAGCTCCGGGGGCGTGGCCTGGCCGGAGTCTAGGCTGAGGTTGCCACTCCATTCATTGCAGTAGGACACCATAGATGTGCGACTTCTAGGGGTTACCCTTCCTTCCTTAAACCGTTGCATGAGCCAGGATGGGCTCCATCCCCTGTCAGCACTCTAGCAGCAGCTGCAAATGCACTGTCCACATACCCCCTCCCTATCGAGCCTGAGCAGCCCACATACTTTTCCCAGGTCACAGAGGGAAGCATGAAGTGCTCTAGAATTTCCTGCTAGAGGTCTGCTCTGACTTTGGACTTGTTAAAACACAATGGACCAACACCAGCAGATGACAAGGCTTCCCAAATCATCACTGACTGTGGAAAATGTTGCATTTCATTTGGAAATCAAGGTCCCAGAGTCTGGAGGAAGAGTGGAGAGGAACAGAATCCAAGTTGCATGAGGACCAGTGTGAAGTTTCCACAGTCAGTGATTAATTGGGGAGCCATGTCATCTGCTGGTGCTGGTCCACAAGTCCAAAGTCAGTACAGCCCTCTACCAAGAAATTATAGAACACTTCATGCTTCCCTCTGCTGACCATCTTTATGGAGATGCTGATTTCATTTTCCAGCAGGACTTGGCACCTGCCCACACTACCAAAAGTACCAATACCTGGTTTAACCACTTCCCGCCCGGTCAATAGCAGATTGACGTCCGGGAAGTGGTTGCGTTATCCTGACTGGGCGTCATATGACGCCCTTCAGGATAACAACCGCCGCGCGCCCGTGGGGGCGCGCATCGCGGCGATCGGTGGAGGGGTGTGTCAGTCTGACACACCGCTACACTGATCTCGGTAAAGAGCCTCCAGCGGAGGCTCTTTACCACATGATCAGCCGTGTCCAATCACGGCTGATCACGATGTACACAGGAAGAGCCGTTGATCGGCTTTTCCTCACTCGCGTCTGACAGACGCGAGTAGAGGAGAGCCGATCGGCGGCTCTCCTGACAGGGGGGGTATGCGCTGATTGTTTATTAGCGCAGCCCCCCCTCAGATGCCCACACTAGACCACCAGGGAAGCCCCCAGGGCCACCAGGGAAGCCCCCAGCATGTGGATGGCCAGGTACATCCCCCATGTTAAAAAAAATGCAAAAAATATGCCAATCAGTGCCCACAGATGGGCACTGATTGGCACATCATATTTATTTTTAAAAAAATGTTTAAAAAAGGGATGCCCAGCAATGCCACCCATCAGTGTCATCAGTGCCACTCATCAGCGTCCATCAGTGCCACCTATCAGTGCCCATCCGTGCCCACCCATGCCCACCTATCAGTGCACATCCATGCCACCTATCAGTGCCACCTATATGTGTGCATCAGTGCCACCCAAAAGTACCCGTCAGTGCTGCCTATGAGTGCCCATCAGTGCCGCCTATGAGTGCCCATCAGTGCCACCTGAGTGCCCATCAGTGCGCATACCAGTGCCACCTATCAATGCCCATCAGTGCCACCTATCAGTGCCCATCAGTGCCACTTATCAGTGCCCATCATCAGTGCCCATCATCAGTGCCACCTCATCGGTGCCACCTCATTGGTGCCCATCAGTGCCGCCTTATCAGTGCCCATTAGTGCCGCCTTATCAGTGCCCGTCATTGAAGAAGAAAATGCACTTATTTACAAAAAAAATTAACAGTGACAAAGAAAAACTTGTTTTTTTGCAAAATTTTCGGTCTTTTTTTGTTTGTTGCGCAAAAAATAAAAATCGCAGAGGTAATCAAATACCACCAAAAGAAAGCTCTATTTGTTGGAACAAAATGATAAAAAATTTGTTTGGGTACAGTGTAGCATGACCGCGCAATTATCATTTAAATTGCGACAGCGCTGAAAGCTGAAAATTGGCTTGGGCGGGAAGGTGTCTAAGTGCCTGGTATTGAAGTGGTTAATGACCATGGTATCACTATGCTTAATTGGCCAGCAAACTCGCCTGATCTAAATCCTACAAAGAATCTGTGGAGTATTGTCAAGAGGAAGATGAGAGACAACTTACCCAACAATGCAGATGAGCTGAAGGCTGCTATCAAAGCAATCTGGGTTTCCATAACACCTCAGCAGTGCCACAGGGTGATTGCCTCCATGTTATGCCGCATTGATGTAGTAATTCATGCAAAAGGAGCCCCAACCAAGAGGAAGATGAGAGACACCAGACCCAATAATGCAGACAAACTGAAGGCCTCTATCAAAGCAACCTGGGGTTCCATACCCACCTCAGTAGTGCCACAAGCTGATCGCCTCAATGCCATGCTGCTTTGATGGAGTCATTCTTGCAAAAGGAGCCCCGACCAAGTATTAAATGCATACTATACTGTACATGGACATACTTTTCAGTAAGCCAACATTTCTTAATAAAAATCCTTTTTTTTTTTTTTTTTTTTTTGGTCTTATGTAATATTCTAATATTCTGAGATACTGAATTTGGGGCTTTCACTAGCTGTAATCCATTATCATCAAACTTAAAAGAAAGAAATGCTTGCAAAATATCACTCTGTGTGTAACGCATCTATATAAAATATATGAGTTTCACTTTTTGAATTGAATTACTGAAATAAATTACCTTTTTGATGATATTCTAATTTTATGAGATGCACCTGTGTATATATAGCATAAATGCCAACTGTCAAGATTTGCTGGGACAGCCCACCATTCAGTTATTCTTTCTGGTTCATGTTGTTTACTGAGTTGCATCTCCAGATTGCAGCATCACTCAATCACACAACTTGTTTGAGTTACTCAGCATGCGTAAAGTGTTGCACAGCAATTTGTTGATTTATTGCATGACAGTGGTGCACTGTCCATTCATACACATCCGCCGCTCCTCTCCCAACTGTGCTACTCCTTGCTGCCACTTTCCTTCAACCTACAGTATTTATTCCACTGCGATAAAGTTGTACATTTATAACAATTTGTAATTTAGAACATCGGTGCAAATGCTTGATTGTTTTGGTGCACACTATCAGACGTTGATAGAAATTGTCATTTTTAATGTGATTTGGTACGACTGGCTCAACAACACATAGAACGCATAGGAATTTTATTTTCCCCCACTTGAGAAAAAACAGGTCATGCTTCATAGGGGTTTTTTTTTGTCTTCCTCTGGATCAACTGTAGATATAGAATTCTGTATATGGAGGTTTTCTATTTATTTATTTTTTCTATTGACTGAACTAGATTCTTGTGTCTTTTTTCAACCTAAATAATTATATCATGTGTAATTTCATTGTTGATCTGGCAGCAAACAACCACTCCCCCCCCCCCAGTCAGCTGGTGGCACCCCCTGCTCCCGCTCAGTCAGGTCAACTAACCCCCCTGTTCCAACCCCCCAGCAACCCTCGCACTGCCGGTCGTCCAACCCTGCACTACTTACCCCATCTAGGTTCTGGGCGGGCAGCGCTCCTACAGGCAGCGGGAAGGCATCTCCTCCTAGGCCTCCAATAGAACCGCATGTCCTTTCAGCAAATCGGGTGACGGGTCTCTTGATTGGACGGGAGGAGGATCAGTGTGAGAATAGCGAATATTCGCTCTGCACTCCGAGCCCACCCTTTTTTGAAACCCTCCATTGGAATCCATGCGTCCAGCGTCCTGCATGTAGATTAGGGGGCCGTACGCATTGACGGGGGGGGCGGCGCCTGTGCGCCCCTTATGAACGGGCTGCCACTGGACAAAGTTTCAACATATACTGTGAACATGATGCATTTCCTTTTGTTGATCACCCCCAAAGGTGTCCGACATCAACAGTACACTTACCCTTCAACCTCATGGAGAGGTTGTGCTCGGCGTCCTATTATATGGGAATGCAGAATTGAATGGAGAGTGTACTTTGTATTATTGTGCATACATGAGCCATTCTAAAGCCCCATACACACGGTCGGACAATCCGCGGACCAGGTCGGTCGGATCCTGTCCGTCATACTTTGTCTGATGTTGGTTTTGCGTACACACGGTCGGACAAAGTTGTCGGAAAATCCGATCATTCTGAACGTGGTGACGTTTGTTGCCTACGACGGGACTACGTAGAGGCTAGTAGCCAATAGCTTTGGTCTTGTAATGTGATGTGAGCATGCGTAGCACTTTGTCCGGTCGGACAACCGTACACACGATCGGATTTGGTGTGATCGGACCGTGTTGTCGGCAAATCTTTCCAGCAGGAGATAAGACTTTGTCCGTCGGACAATCCGACGTACACTGTCCGATGGTGCATACACACGGTCTGATTTTTCAACAACATTGTCCGATCGGACAGAATCCATGAAAAAGTCCGACCGTGTGTATGGGGCTTTAGAATATTTTGACTATTTGGCCTGGCTGCCTTATGATTGATATCAAATCATGGACAAGCACATAACTTGTATGGTGGGGGTCTTACATAGTTACATAGTAGGTGAGGTTGAAAAAAGACACAAAGTCCATCAAGTCCAACCTATGTGTGTGATTATATGTCAGTATTACATTGTATATAAAAAATAAAATAGAAATGACTGTGCTGCTAATGGTGTGAACTGAACTCACCAAAAAAAAAAAAAAAGTATTAAGTACATGAGCATATATATACACCAAAAAAGTAGTATATTATGAATACAAAAAATAATACCAAGTGAGTTGAGAAGTGGTATAACCTGAATAAAAGGCCTATGCACATTAAATTAACAACAATCAGTGTAAACACATTATCCACTTGTAATCGTGCCTAAATTAATCACAATAAACAAAAAGAATAATAAGAGCACATCAAAAAAAAGGATGTATATAATAGTCAAACAATGTCCATATAATTATGTGAAAATCCCGCTGGTGACAGCATACAAATTGCACCCGAAGAGAAAACGTGGCCCAACAGAAAAGACCTCCACCATCGAAAGTACTGTCTCTTACCGGACGATAAGATCTCCTGTCACAGAGATCTTAAGAGCCTTTGGCTTGTTCCCCCAGCCACGGGTCTCAGGGGCAGGTAGAATGTTGTCCACTGGATGTTAAGGCAGATTCCCTCAATAGTTATAATCAGGCATCATGCAGGAATAAGAATAAAGAAACTCCATAGTGTATCACTTTAAAAACGGTTTAATGAAGTAAAAAGAATCGCACTTACGCAAAAGTAGATATACAAGGCGTGTAAATAGTAAAGCCGGCCGGCTTGTGTATCGCTGCCCGTTGCTTCCGGGTCTAGCGCAGTAATGTGGTGACGTCAGCACGCCGCCGGAGGAGCGGCGTGCTGACGTCACCACATTACTGCGCTAGACCCGGAAGCAACGGGCAGCGATACACGAGCCGGCCGGATTTACTATTTACACGCCTTGTATATCTACTTTTGCGTAAGTGCGATTCTTTTTACTTCATTAAACCGTTTTTAAAGTGATACATTATATACAGATATTATTCCTGCATGATGCCTGATTATAACTATTGAGGGAATCTGCCTTAACATCCAGTGGACAACATTCTACCTGCCCCTGAGACCCGTGGCTGGGGGAACAAGCCAAAGGCTCTTAAGATCTCTGTGACAGGAGATCTTATCGTCCGGTAAGAGACAGTACTTTCGATGGTGGAGGTCTTTTCTGTTGGGCCACGTTTTCTCTTCGGGTGCAATTTGTATGCTGTCACCAGCGGGATTTTCACATAATTATATGGACATTGTTTGACCATTATATACATCCTTTTTTTTGATATGCTCTTATTATTCTTTTTGTTTATTGTGATCAATTTAGGCACGATTACAAGTGGATAATGTGTTTACACTGATTGTTGTTAATTTAATGTGCATAGGCCTTTTATTCAGGTTATACCACTTCTCAACTCACTTGGTATTATTTTTTGTATTCATAATATACTACTTTTTTGGTGTATATATATGCTCATGTACTTAATACTTTTTTTTTTGGTGAGTTCAGTTCACACCATTAGCAGCGCAGTCATTTCTATTTTATTTATCGTTTAGTGTGGGTATCTCACATATATGATTGCAGCAGCTTAAATTATATAATTTTTATTTTTCACCTTTATATTAACACTTTCATTCTTTTGGACAGCGCAGTATTCTACATCCTTCTAATCATTACATTGTATATCCCTGTATGTTGCGGTCATTCAGGTGCTTATCTAAAAGTTTCTTGAAACTATCAATGACCCCCGCTGAGACCACCGCCTGTGGAAGGGAATTCCACATCCTTGCCACTCTTACAGTAAAGAACCCTCTACGTAGTTTAAGGTTAAACCTCTTTTCTTCTAATTTTAATGAGTGGCCACGAGTCTTGTTTCTTTCCAGACCAAGCCATTTTTCAGCTTTCATCGCTGTCGCATTTTGAATGACAATTGCGCGGTCATGCAACGATGTACCCAAATAAAATGTTTATATTTTTTTCCCCACAAATAGAGCTTTCTTTTGGTGGTATTTGATCACCTCTGCGGTTTTTATTTCTTGCGCTATAAACAAAAGAAGAGGGACAAGTTTGAAAAACGCAATATTTTTTACTTTTTACTATACTAAATATCCAATTTTTTTTGTTTTTAAAACAATTTTTTTCCTCAGTTTAGGCCGATACGTATTCTTCTACATATTTTTGTTTAAAAAAAAAAAATCTCAATAAGCGTATATTGATTGGTTTGCGCAAAAGTTATAGCGTCTACAAAATAGGGGATAGATTTATAGCATTTTTTATTTTATTTTTTACAAGTAATGGCGGCGATCTGCGATTTTTATCGTGATCTGCGATTTTTATTGTGACTGTGATATTGCGGCAGACATATCGGACACTTATGACACATTTTTGGCCCCATTCACATTTATACAGTGATCCGTGCTATAAAAATGCATTGATTACTGTATAAATGTGACTGGCAGGGAAGGGGTTAACACTAGGGGCGATTGAGGGGTTAATATGTTCCCTAAGGGAGTGATTCTAACTGTGGGGGGAGGGGACTGACTGGGGGAGGAGATCGATTGGTGTCCCTATGTACAAGGGACACACCATCGGTCTCCTCTCCTCTGACAGGATGTGGATCTGTGTGTTCACACACACAGATCCACGTCCTGCTCTGTTACTGGGCAATGGCGGGTGCCCGGCGGACATCGCAGCCGCAGGACACGCGCATCGTGTCTCCAGCGACGCGGCAGGTGCGCGCATGCCCCCTAGTGGCCGCAAAGGAAGTGCCGTCATATGACGGCGGCCCGGAACAACAGATGTTTCTTGTGGCCGTCATATGACTGTGGGCGGTCATAAACAGGTTAAACTCCCTTTTGCAAAAAAGTTTTATCCCTATTGTGGGGTCACCAGTATGGTATTTGTATATTGAAATCTGGGTCTGGGAGCTGGAAATGGGTGAGAGCACATTACAAGGTCCCCTTTAAGGCTGGATTCACACCTATGCATTTTTAGTGCTTTTTGCATTTTGCAGGTTTACACTACAGTCCAAATCGGCAAAATGCAAAAAGTACTAAAAATGCATAGGTGTGAATCCACCTTTCATACAATGTTTCATGTTACACCCATTCTAAGGTATAACATAGACCGTGATATCATTCCACAACCCTCCTTTCCTTTCCCTTTCCTTTCCTTCCCTTCCCACTGATTGTGGACGCAATGCTCGGCAGGCTCCAATGCTAAAAAAAAATCAAAAATGCATATTTTTTTCTTTTTGCAGTAAAGTTGCATTTATTAACATTTTACAAAAAGGAGAATATGCCTTTAAAGTAACTTTAGAGAGCTGTGTGTTCCATATTTCGGTATTGTAAAGTTCAGTATGAAGAAAGCTTGAGTGATTGTACTGTTTGTATTGAGCACCATCTGGTGGCTGTAACTCTTCACCAATAGAGAAACTATTGTGCACAGTTTGCTTTATTTCAAATACACGTGTCACCATCTACTGGTGATATTTAAATATGCATGTGTGTTTACTTCCCTCGTTGACTATACTGTACCTGCCTAAAATAGCAAAAAGTATTTTCTAACTGCATTGCAGTTTTAGTTTTAGCTGCAAGACCTAGTTACTAATATCTTTCACATATTGTCAGTAACTGCTATTTCAAATTGTGTTTTCAAAGTTGCTATTGATGCTAATTGGGAACAGTGAAGCAAACTTGAGACAGTTTTTCTACTTTGGCAGCTTCATTCATTTCCCCCACAGCTGCTATAAAATAACACTGTGACAGATTAACACCGGCCCCCGATCACCTCTTAACCGCTTCAACCCCGGAATATTTTACCCCCTTCCTGACCAGAGCACTTTTTGCGATTTGGCACTGCGTCACTTTAACTGACAATTGCGCGGTCGTGCGACGTTGCAACCAAACAAGATTCACGTCCTTTCTTTCCCACAAATGGAGCTTTCTTTTGGTGGTATTTGATCACCTCTGTGGTTTTTATTTTTTGCGCAATAAACAAAAAAAAGCGTCAATTTTGAAAAAAAATCATTATTTTTTACTTTTTGCTATAATAAATATCCCCAAAAATATATAAAAAAACGATTTTTAGACCGATATGTATTCTTCTACATATTTTTGGTAAAAAATAAATCGCAATAAGCGTATATTGATTGGGTTGCGCAAAAGTTATAGCGTCTACAAAATAGGGGATAGTTTTATGGCATTTTTATAATTTTTTTTACTAGAAATGGCGGTGATCTGCGATTTTTTTTTTTTTTATCGGGACATTATGGGACACATCAGACAATTTTGACACATTTTTGGGACCATTGGCATTAATACAGCGATCAATGCTATAAAAATGCATTGATTACTGTAAAAATGTCACTGGCAGTGAAGTGTTTACACACACAGATCCTGATTCTCTGTGTGTCAGCGGCGATCACGGGAGCCATGCGGTGATCCTGACCGCTGGGCACTCGCATCGACTCAGAGGGTGTGTGGGGGCACGCATGCAAACCTCTGGCAGGGTGCGCCCCTAGTGGCCACAGGGCGAAGCGACGTTACATAACAATGTTTCGCCCAGGCATGCCATTCTGCCGCAGTACAACTGCGGCGGCTGGTCGGCAAGTGGTTAATTGTGCCAAACAAGTTGATCAGATAACATCCACAGGTAGGAATGACCTATCTGGCACCTGGACACATACAGAGGAGCACCTCCATATGTACTGGATTGCTGGAAGGAGGAATAATAGAGAGTAGATGTGAAGGCTCTAGAAGCAGTCTCAGAGAGGGCGAGGAAGTAATAGCCAACACTAACCATTAAGGGGCCCGAGCTGGTAGTCAGGATGGGGTATTTCCTCTGTTGATCCTGTCTACAGAAGCTTCAGCGGTGAGTAGAGAAGCCCTTTAAGCATTCATGCCCATTGTGCCCCTTCTTTTCTTCTAATGCCCCTTTGGGTGTGGGGGCCACTGACCATTTTCCGGTGGTTTTGGCTGAGATCTGGGTGTGCCAGTTTTCCTTATAACTTGGCATCAATTTCACTATAGTTGCACACCTGTGCCATCCCTATTGCTCCTGTGTACTTTCTCTTTTTGACACCTAGTCTTCCTGCTTACTGCACCTGCATGTCCCTAGTGTCTTTTGCGATGCCTCATTTTTAATTGGATTACTGAGGGCCCCTGCCTCTTCCTCTTTCTGGAAAGGACATTGGACCAGCAACATCTTCTGTCTCTCTCCTGGTGGCACAGTATATCAGTTGTTACCACACTACCTGGGTTTACAGCACCCTTCAAGTACTTGGCACTGATGCATTACCAATGTCATTTCAAATGTCATGAGTAGGGCTGAAACAACTAATCGATTACTATTTTCATAATCGATTAATCAGCCAGTAACATAATGGGGTTAAAAAAAACTAAAATTAGCCCTTTATAGTACAAAAAGAGCAAATAATCGCTACTGTAAATATTACTTACACAGTTCTACAGTAAAAAAAAAAAAAAATGAACCCCTTACAGTAGTGATTACTTGCTTTTTTTTGTACTATAAAAAGGGCCAATTTTAGTTTTGTTTAACCCCATTATGTTACTAAACGTCTTAGACCTGGTTCACATCTACGTGTTTTTTGGTGCTTTTTGCAGAAACGCACTACAGTTCATTTACATGGTTTCTTATGGGACACGTTCATATCTATGCTTTTTTCAGCCGATGTGTATTTGGAAAGGGTCAGGGACTTTTTTTAACGCAAAACTGCTTTTTTAGTTTAATGTACTTCAACGGAGAAGCTGCAGAAAAGCATGTAATGCGTTTTTGCTGCAATTTGTGTTTTTTATCTGATATTTACCAGATTGACCCTTTAATAGTATATATAGTATATATCCTCTAATAGTATATGCAGTATATCTCTCCTCTAATAGTATATACAGTATATCTCTCCTCTAATAGTATATACAGTATATATCCTCTAATAGTATATACAGTATATCTCCCCTCTAACATTATATACAGTATTTATATATATATATATATATATATATATATATATATATATATATATATATATATATATATATATATCCTCTATGGGTATATACAGTATATCTCTCCTCTAATAGTATATATCCTCTAATAGTATATACAGTATATCTCTCCTCTAATAGTATATACAGTATATCTCCTCTAATAGTATATACAGTATATCTCTCCCCTAATAGTATATACAGTATATATCCTTTAATAGTATATACAGTATATCTCTCCCCTAATAGTATATACAGTATACAGTGGTGTGAAAAAGTGTTTGCCCCCTTCCTCATTTCCTGTTCCTTTGCATGTTTGTCACACTTAAGTGTTTCGGAACATCAAACCAATTTAAACAATAGTCAAGGACAACACAAGTAAACACAAAATGCAATTTGTAAATGAAGGTGTTTATTATTAAAGGTGAAAAAAAATCCAAACCATCATGGCCCTGTGTGAAAAAGTGATTGCCCCCTAAACCTAATAACTGGTTGGGCCACCCTTAGCAGCAACAACTGCAACAAGCGTTTGCGATAACGTGCAATGAGGCTTTTACAGCGTCCTGGAGGAATTTTGGCCCACTCATCTTTGCAGAATTGTCCTAATTCAGCTACATTAGAGGGTTTTCGAGCATGAACGGCCTTTTTAAGGTCATACCACAACATCTCAATAGGATTCAGGTCAGGACTTTGGCTAGGCCACTCCAAAGTCTTCATTTTGTTTTTCTTCAGCCATTCGGTGGTGGACTTGCTGGTGTGTTTAGGATCATTGTCCTGCTGCAGAACCCAAGTTCGTTTCAGCTTGAGTACACGAACAGATGGTCGGACATTCTCCTTCAGGATCTCTTGGTAGACAGCAGAATTCATAGTTCCTTTTATCACGGCAAGTCTTCCAGGTCCTGAAGCAGCAAAACAGCCCCAGACCATCACACTACCACCACCATATTTTACTGTTGGTATAATGTTCTTTTTCTGAAATGCAGTGTTCCTTCTACGCCAGATATACTTGGACACACACCTTCCAAAGAGTTCCACTTTTGTCTCATCGGTCCACAGAATGTTGTCCCAAAAGTCTTGGGGATCATCAAGATGTGTTGTGGAGAAATTGAGACGAGCTTTGATGTTCTTTTTGCTCAGCAGTGGTTTTCTCCTTGGAACTCTGCCATGCAGGCCATTTTTGCCCAGTCTTTTCCTGATGGTGGAGGCATGAACGCTGACCTTAACTGAGGCAAGTGAGGCCTGCAGTTCCTTGGACGTTGTTGTGGGGTCTTTTGTGACCTCTTGGATGAGTCGTCGCTGCGCTCTTGGGGTAATTTTGGGCAGCCGGCCACTCCTGGGAAGGTTCACCACTGTTCCATGTCTTCGCCATTTGTGGATAATGGCTCTCACTGTGGTTCGCTGGATTCCCAAAGCTTTGGAAATGGCTTTATAACCCTTTCCAGACTGATAGATCTCAATTACTTTCTTTCTCAATTGTTCCTGAATTTCTTTGGGTCTCTGCATGATGTGTAGCTTTTAAGGATCTTCTGGTGGACCTTACTGTGTCAAGCAGCTCCTATTTAAGTGATGCCTTGATTGTGAACAGGTGTGGCAATAATCAGGCCTGGGTGTGGCTAGAGAAATTGAACTCAGGTGTGGACAACCACAGTTATAGTATGTTTTAACAAGGGGGGCAATCACTTTTTCACACAGGACCATGATGGTTTGGATTTTTTTTCACCTTTAATAATAAACACCTTCATTTACAAATTGCATTTTGTGTTTACTTGTGTTGTCCTTGACTATTGTTTAAATTGGTTTGATGTTCCGAAACACTTAAGTGTGACAAACATGCAAAGGAACAGGACATGAGGAAGGGGGCAAACACTTTTTCACACCACTGTATATCCTTTAATAGTATATACAGTATCTCTCTCCTCTAATAGTATATACAGTATATCTCCTCTAATAGTAAATACAGTATATCTCTTTTGTCTTTTATTCTCAGAGTGGATTAGATATTTTGCTCCCTAACCATATAGTTGGTTATTTATATTTACCACTGCATACAAATATTTAAGAATAAATTTCCTTTTTTAAAACTTTACATATTAACTAAATTATACACCACACTTTTTTTTAAGGTTGTTAACCAATTAATCAAAACGATAATCAACCAACTAATCTATTATGAAAATAATCGTTAGTTGCAGCCCTAGTCATGAGTACCCTTCTGGTAACAAGATTTCACAAGCATGGTGGGGGAAAAGGGTCAGGTGGATTTTTCTAGCTAAATCAACTGATCGGCTGTGTCCAATCACACACAAACGCACAGAAACAGCGATCTGGGTGTTTTTTCTCCCTAGAAGAAAAAAGGGAAGAAAAAACAGCCAGATCAAAAAGTAAAAGTAGCACACATTACACATTGTTAGGCACACAGTTAACCCCCAGATTTTAACCCTGTAACCCCTTCCCAGCCAGTGTCATTAGTACAGTATCAGTGTAAAATATTATCAATGATCACTGTATTAGGTCCATAAAGACATGGATGAGCGAGTTTGGGGTGGAGGAACTTGACTGGCCTGCACAGAGTTCTGACCTCAACCCTATAGAACACCTGTGGTATGAATTAGAGCGGAGACTGGAAGCCAGGCCTTCTTGTCCAACATCAGTACCTGACCTCACAAATGCATTTCTGGAAGAATGATCAAACATTCAAATAGACACACTCATAAACCTTGTGGACAGCCTTCCCAGAGGAGTTGAATCTGTTATAGCTGCAAAGGGTGGGCCAACTCAATATTGAACCCTATGGACTAAGACGCCATTAAAATTCATGTGCGTTTAAAGGCAGCTGTACCAATACTTTTGGCAATAGAGTGTAGGCTAAAAGGCAAGAATTTTAATGCAGAAGGTACGTTTTGTCTCTTCTGCATTAAAGTTGCTTATATGCCTGTCCGCCTCACTGAACCAATTCAGCAATGCCCAATCTGACTGAATTCCTGCGCATGGATGGGAATGATGTCATCCCTGTCTGGCCAATGACAGTTTAAAGCGGAACCATACCCACCTCGGCGATGCAGCCATCCCCAAGCTCCCCACCTGGTCACTGACATCTTTGGGCAGCCGGCTTCTGGGTCTCCATCGCTGGCCACCCAAAAATGTCAGCGGCCGGGCAGGGAGCTCAGGGACGCTGCAATGCTGGAGCCGAGGTGAGTATGGTTCTGCTTTAAATGACACTGTTAAATGCCGGCCCCCGAGTGCACTTCCTAGCTTGCAGTGGCTGTGGCTTCTCTCCCAGCGGCACACACAACCCTCCAGGGCTCGAGTCCTGCGGGAACGCGTGGGAATGGCATCCCTGCTCTTTTTTCACAGCAGGAACGCCGCTCCCTTTGCAGGACTAGAGCCGCCCAAGCCGATCCTTCACTAACGGCGATGCCCAGCATCGCCGCATAGTGAAGGACTTGTATGTAAAACAGCGGAGGCCGCCCGCTGATATATTTTTTTTCACTGAGGAAGTCGGCAGCGATGCCCAGTCTGTAGATCCGGCCACTGCTGCCCACAGACACTGAGGTATCTGAGCAGTGCCGGAGTGATCTCCAGCCTTGTCTGCTGCGCCGGAGTCTGGGAGCCGGGACGTGTCTGACAAGGGGAAATCTTGCCCACTGCCCCACCATGCAGTGTGACATGCCCCACCCAGTCTCTGGAGAGGGGCGGCCAGGAGCTGAAGACACTATTGTAAGGGGAGAGTGTGGAGGAGTGTATGGGGATGAAAGGCTGTGCGGTCTCCTCATGCTGTGTTTAAAGGACTGGTGGCAGCCCGCTCTGCTGGGACTTGTAGTGCCCTCTGTTGGGGGCTGAGCTATGGCAGCCTCCTATGTTGGGACTTGTAGTGCCCTAGACTGTGGGGGGACTGAGGAATCCTCCGTCCCCCACAGAGGGCACTCTTCTGCCATTCTTCAGTCCCTTATAATCTAGGGCACTACAAGTGCAGATGGAGGAATCTATCACTGCTGGCCATTGCATATAAACAAATCAGGCTTAAAGTGGTTGTAAAGTCAGAAGGTTTTTTTATTTTAATGCATTCTATGTATTAAGATAAAAATCATTCTGTGTGCAGCAGCCCCCTAATACTAACCTGAGCCTATCTCAATCCAGCGATGTTGCAGGACAGTCTCGGCTGCCCGGGACTCTCCCTCCTCATTGGCTGAGACAGCAGCGTAGCGCTATTGGCTCCCACTGCTGTCAATCAAAGTCAGTGAGCCAATGAGGAGATTGTACGGGGCTGAAAAGCAGCTTTGTGTCTAAATGGACACACAGAGCCACAGCTTGGGTGCCCCCATAGAAAGCTGGTTGCTGTAGAGACACTCAGCAGGAAGAAGGGGCCAGGAGAGCCTGTGGTGGGCCAGAGAAGAGGAGGATGGGGGCTGCTGTGTGCAAAATCATTCCACAGAGCAGGTAAGTATAACATATTTGTTATTTTTAAATAAAAAAAATGGAGACTTTAGTATTACTTTAACCACTTGCTGCCCGCCCATTGTGAAAAGACGTCAGCAAAGTGGTTGTAAAATCCTGACCAGACGTCATATGACGTTCTCAGGATTTTAAGCGCGGCGATCGTTGTTGCGGTGTGTCAGTCTGACACCCCGCAACTATGATCTTGGTAAAGAGTCTCCGACGGAGACTCTTTACCATGTGATCAGCCGTGTCCAATCACGGCTGATCACAGTGTAAATAGGAAGAGCCGGTAATCGGCTTTTCCTCACTCGCGTCTGTCAGAGTAGAGGAGAGCCGATCGGCTGATCCTCTGACAGGGGGGTCTGTGCTGATCGATTATCAGCGCAGCCCCCCCCCCCCCCTCGAAGATGCCCACACTGGACCACCAGGGATGCCCAGCACAAGGTATGCCACCCTAGACCACCAAGGATGACACAGTGCCCACAATGGATGCCAATCAGTGCCCACAATGGATGCCAATCAGTGCCCACGATGGGCATCACTGATTGGCATGCATTATTATTTGGCACTGATTGGCATCCATCAATAAAAAAAAATGCTGCTTATCAGTGCCTATCTGTGCCAACTATCAGTGCCTATCCGTGCCACCTATCAGTGCCTATCAGTGCCCATCCATGCCACCTGTCAGTGCCCATCCATGCCCATCTGTGCCGCCTATCCATGCCCATCTGTGCCGCCTATCCATGCCCATCCGTGCCGTCTATCCATGCCAATCTGTGCCAGCTATCAGTGCCAATTTGTGCCACCTATCAGTGCCCATCCGTGTCGCCCATCAGTGCCGCTTATCAGTGCCGCTTATCAGTGCCGCCTATCAGTGCCCATCAATGCCACCTCAGTGCCACCTCATCGGTGCCCATCAGTGCCGCCTTATCAGTGCCCATCAGTGCAGCCCCATCAGTGAGAAAACTTACTTATTTACAAAGTTTTGAAACTGAAACAAAAAAAAATATATATTTTTTTTCTAAATTTCAGTCTTTTTTTATTTGTTTAGCAAAAAATAAAAAACGCAGAGGTGATCAAATATCACCAAAAGAAAGCTCTATTTGTGGGAAAATAATTATAAAAATTTGGGTACAGTGTAGCATGACCGCGCAATTGTCATTCAAAGTGCGACAGCGCTGAAAGCTGATAATTGGTCTGGGCAGGAAGGTGTTTAAGTGCCCAGTATGGAAGTGGTTAAATAGCTTTATTTGCGTAATAGGAAAAATGAATCCACTGACAAGAGCTATAAATATTTATATTTTTATTATTTCCTGAAATGAAAATACATACAAAAACCTATAATAAAAATCACAAAGCCGTGTTATTTCCACACATTTTCCTGTTTCCGCACTTAAGAAAGTTACGTATCCTCATTCTTCCAGCAGTGGCAGTGAGCAGTCCTTCCATTATACTGAAGGGGGTATCCCATGAGCACCGTCCAGTGCTGTAATACTAAAGAAGGGCTTATTCATATCATGTCCATTGAGCTGCATTTTGCTGCACAACTCCACACATGTATAGTACAGCAGTACCCATAGGAAACTATTGTATTCTATGTGCCATGTTCACACCATGCATGTGTGTTGTTGTGCAATAAACGGACACGGTGTGAAGAAGCTCTGTGCTGGTTCACACATAGTACAGTGACTGGCATTTTTCTGCACTGGAAGAGCGCCAGTCACACAGTTGTTATCTATGTGCCCTGTGTGCCCTGCAATGCAGCCTGGAGCCGCCGGAAAATGCAGACATGCTGCACTGTATTGTAGCGCACAGGAAGGCACTACATGTTACTGTACAGCAGTAGCGTGCCCCCGTGTCCCGGATTGCCCGGGATTGTCCCGGATTTAAGATTTATGTCCCGTGTCCCGGGGAGCTTCATTCCGGGACAATACAGTGTCCCGGAATGAAAAAAAAAAAACACAGTGACTGACCACCAGACTTAATCCGCCCGTCCGCCGCCGCCACCGTTACTTTACATTACATTCTCAGTCTGACTCTGACTCTGACACAGTCCGGTTGCTAGGCTAGCGGCCGCCCAGCGTCTAGTAACCAGTGACATCAGCTCAGCTGAGGCCTCAGGGGTGGGCTGACAGTCACATGGGCAGTTCCCCAAGTCAGTGTGGGCAGTGTACCCGCCCGCAGCCCCGCACCCTACGGACGGCAGGACTGGCACCCGGTAGACGGCTGAGCAGTGCGCCTCTGAGAGAGAGAGCAGCCAGCCAGATAGACAGACACCACACCTCCGGACCAGACAGAGCACAGTTCCTTACTGCTGGTAAGGATCATCCAGCCCAGCCTGTGCCGTTGGCACGGCTGTTTCTGGTCCTCGAGTCCCGCTCGCAGTACATTGCAGCAGCCAGCGATATCCCCGACTGCCTGAGGCCGCCCCCCCACGCTGACCTGCTGAGAAACAGGTAAGTGCTGGGCAGAATCTAATGGGGCACAGTAACGGCAATTGACGGGCACACTGGCAGCATCTGGTGATGGGGCACAGTAGGGACAATTCATGGGCACACTGGCAGCATCGATTGGGGCACAGTAGAGACAATTCATGGGCACACTGGCAGCATCGATTGGGGCACAGTAGCGACAATTGATGGGCACACTGGCAGCATCGATTGGGGCACAGTAGCGACAATTGATGGGCACACTGGCAGCATCGATTGGGGCACAGTAGCGACAATTGATGGGCACACTGGCAGCATCTGATGGGGCATAGTAGCGACAATTCATGGGTACACTGGCACCATCTAATGGGGCACAGTAGCAACAATTGATTGGCACACTGGCAGCATCTAATGGGGTACAGTAGCGACAATTAATGGGCACACTGGCAGCATCTAATGAGGCACAGTAGCGACAATGCATGGGCACACTGGCAACATCTGGTGATGGGTCACAGTAGTGACAATTGATGGGCACACTAGCAGCATCTGATGGGGCACAGTAGCGACAATTCATGGGTACACTGGCAGCATCTAATGGGGCACAGTAGCAACAATTCATGGGCACACTGGCAGCATCTAATGGAGCACAGTAGCGACAATTGATGGGCACACTGGCAGCATCTGGTGATGGGGCACAGTAGCGACAATTCATGGGCACACTGGCACCATCTATGAAATCATGACAGCAATGAAGGAGAAGGTGATACGAGGGACAGTAAAAAAGCTGACAAGTGAGGGGATATGAAGGTAACACAGTGGAACAACTGAGAGAAACGGCAATGAAGGTGAGGCTAATAAAGGTGACACACAGGGAACTGAGAGACTTAGGCCCCTTTCACACTGGGGCGTTTTTCATGCGGTGCAGCGCTAAAAATAGCGCCTGTTCACCACATGAAAAAATCCTGCCCCTTTAACTCCAGTGTGAAAGCCGGCGGGCTTTCACACTGGAGCGGTGCGCTAGCAGGATGAAAAAAAAAAAGTCCTGCTAGCAGCATCTTTGGAGCGGGATAGGAGCGGTGTGTTCACCGCTCCTATACCGCTCCTTCCCATTGAAAAGAATGGGAGACCACGGTAAAACCGCGGCAATACCGCCGCAAAGCGCCGCTACGGCGGCGCTCTGCGGGGGTGTTTAACCCTTTTTCGGCCGCTCGCGGGGGGTAAAACCGCACCGCGAGCGGCCGAAAACCGCGGTAAAAACGACAGTAAAGCAGCGCTAAATATAGCGCTGCTTTACCGTCACCGCGGCTCACCGCCCCAGTGTGAAAGGGGCCTTAGTTAAAAAAAAGTATCAAAATCACGGGCGTGGGTGCTGGTGGGGGGGTGTCCCTGAATGGCAGTTTGGAAATGTGGTCACCCTATACAGCAGCTCATCACACTGCACTGCTCTATGGTGACATGAATGATGTGTCAATTTGTGCAATTCACATAAAGTTCACACAAAAAAAGAGAAAAAAAAAAGAGCCGTGTGATGCGGTAGAACATGCATCGCTCCGCCTCCTACCGCTGGCTCACTATGACTTAACCGCTCTAGTTTGATGTGTGGGCAGTGTGAACAGACCCTCAATAATCCAAATAAAATATCCGACTTCCTCTTTCTAATTATAGTTGGACAATCACCCTCCTTTTTGGCAAGACGTTAAAAAATAAATAAAACAAATCCGGCCTCGTCCTCCTTTTATAGCCGGCCAAATCACGCTCCTTTCTTGCAAAAAGGGACACTAAACTCTGGTTTAAAAAAAAAGAAATGTTCTGTTCAGGCATGTGTTGTTAAAGCGTTTGTTACCTCAACACTTCATATTCCTGATATGTGCCTGCCGTACCATGTACTTGTTCTCTTTGTATTGCCTCCTTTGTGTGAAATCCCTGGTGTTCCTGCCAGTCCCTCTGCTTTCCTATTAAATAACTGACCACACTAAGCAGGAACAGCATGGTCAGTTCTCTAGCTATGGTGGGAACTCAGTGTGCTCTCCTCCAATGATCAGACTTGTCCTGAGACCCCTGCTGCACAGCCATTCACTAAGAAGCTCAGTATGATGCTGCTTCTCCCCCCACCAGCTCTTATAAAAAAAACCTTAGAAATACCCCCCCCCCCTCCTCCAAGCTTTATACCTATACAAAAAATGTTGCCTTTCATTTCTATTTTAACCGCTTAAAGCAGATTTCCACACAAAAATGGAACTTCCGCTTTTCGGAATCCTCCCCCCCCCTCCAGTGTCACATTTGGCACCTTTTAGGGGGGAGGGGGGAGCAGATACCTGTCTAATACAGGTATTTTGCTCCCACTTCCAGGCATAGGTACCCACGACACCCACGGGTATCTACGCCACTCCCCCCCCCTGCTGTCTTCTGGGAGACACACAGGTCCCAGGAGACAGCAGGGACCAGTGGAACCAGGAAGTGAATTTGATTCCCTTACCGAAGATGGCAGCACCAGCACCCAAGAGCCGACGGACAGACCTGCTTTAAGGACTGTCCCACGCACATATACTGTAGCAGGGCGGCCCTCCTGCACAAAAGTACGTACAGGTAAGTGATTTCATGCACAGGGTCTGAGGCGTGCGCGGGACCCGCCGATCATTTTCTGGAGAGGGAGAATGGCGCTCTGCCTAGACCGCCGTTCTGTGAGAGAGGAAGATGGAGATCTTGTGTTTCTGCAAAGCAAAAAACAGATCTCTGTGTTCCTCCAGTCACATCATTCTCCCCGCAGTTAGAAAGCACTCCCTAGGAGCACACTTAACCCTTTGATTGGCCCTGATGTTAACCCCTTCTGTGCCAGTGTCATCAGTACAGTGTCAGTGCATATTTTTTAGCACTGAACACTGTATTAGTGTCACTGGTCCCCAAAAAGTTTCAGGTATCCGATATGTCCACCGCAATGTCGCAGTCCCACTAAAAATCGCTGATCGCCGCCATTACTAGTAAAAATAAAAATTCCATAACATATCCCCTAGTTTGTAGACACTATAACATTTGCGCATACCAATCAATATATACGCTTATTGGGATTTTTTTTTTACCAAAAATATGTAGCAGAATACATATTGGCCTAAATTGATAAAGATGGTCTTTTTTTGTTTACAGCGCAAAAAATAAAAACTGCTATGGAATATAGGAGAGTGTATGGGGACGCATGGAGTGCGCTATGGAATATAGGAGAGTGTATGGGGATGCATAGAGTGCGCTATGGAATAAAGAATGTATGGGGACGCATGGAGTGCGCTATGGAATATAGGAGACTGTATGGGGGACGCATGGAGTGCGCTATGGAATATAGGAGAGTATATGGGGGACGCATGGAGTGCGCTATGGAATATAGGAGAGTGTATGGGGGACGCATGGAGTGTGCTATGGAATATAGGAGCTTGTATGGGGACGCATGCGGTACGCTATGGAATATAGGAGAGTGTTCGGGGGACGCATGCGGTGCGCTATGGAATATAGGATAGTGTATGGGGGACGCATGGAGTGCGCTATGGAATATAGGAGAGTGTATGGGGATGCATAGAGTGCGCTATGGAATAAAGAATGTATGGGGACGCATGGAGTGCGCTATGGAATATAGGAGAGTGTATGGGGGACGCATGGAGTGCGCTATGGAATATAGGAGAGTGTATGGGGGACGCATGGAGTGTGCTATGGAATATAGGAGCGTGTATGGGGATGCATAGAGTGCGCTATGGAATAAAGAATGTATGGGGACGCATGGAGTGCGCTATGGAATATAGGAGCGTGTATGGGGACGCATGCGGTGCGCTATGGAATATAGCAGAGTGTATGGGGGATGCATGGAGTGCGCTATGGAATATAGGATAGTGTATGGGGGACGCATGGAGTGCGCTATGGAATATAGGAGAGTGTATGGGGGACGCATGGAGTGCGCTATGGAATAAAGGAGAGTGTTTGGGGGACGCATGGAGTGCGCTATGGAATATAGGAGCGTGTATGGGGACGCATGCGGTGCGCTATGGAATATAGCAGAGTGTATGGGGGATGCATGGAGTGCGCTATGGAATATAGGAGTGTGTATGGGGACGCATGCGGTGCGCTATGGAATATAGCAGAGTGTATGGGGGATGCATGGAGTGCGCTATGGAATATAGGAGAGTGTATGGGGGACGCATGGAGTGCGCTATGGAATAAAGGAAAGTGTTTGGGGGACGCATGGAGTGCGCTATGGAATATAGGAGCGTGTATGGGGACGCATGCGGTGCGCTATGGAATATAGGAGAGTGTTTGGGGGACGCATGGAGTGTGCTATGGAATATAGGAGCGTGTATGGGGACGCATGCGGTGCGCTGTGGAATATAGCAGAGTGTATGGGGGATGCATGGAGTGCGCTATGGAATATAGGAGAGTGTATGGGGACGCATGGAGTGCGCTATGGAATATAGGATATTGTATGGGGACGCATGGAGTGCGCTATGGAATAAAGGAGAGTGTTTGGGGGACGCATGGAGTGCGCTATGGAATATAGGAGCGTGTATGGGGACGCATGCGGTGCGCTATGGAATATAGGAGAGTGTTTGGGGGACGCATGGAGTGCGCTATGGAATATAGAATGTATGGGGACGCATGAAGTGCGCTATGGAATATAGGAGAGTGTATGGGGGACGCATGGAGTGCGCTATGGAATAAAGGAGAGTGTTTGGGGGACGCATGGAGTGCGCTATGGAATATAGGATATTGTATGGGGGACGCATGGAGTGCGCTATGGAATATAGGAGAGTGTATGGGGGACGCATGGAGTGCGCTATGGAATATAGCAGCGTGTATGGGGGATGCATGGAGTGCGCTATGGAATATAGGAGAGTGTATGGGGGACGCATGGAGTGTGCTATGGAATATAGCAGCGTGTATGGGGGATGCATGGGGTGCGCTATGGAATATAGGAGAGTGTATGGGGGACGCATGGAGTGTGCTATGGAATATAGGAGAGTGTTTGGGGGACGCAGGGAGGGAATATAGGAGCATGTATGGGGGACGCATGGAGTGCGCTATGGAATATAGGAGAGTGTTTGGGGGACGCATGGAGTGCGCTATGGAATATAGGAGAGTGTTTGGGGGACGCATGGAGTGCGCTATGGTATATAGGAGAGTGTTTTGGGGACGCATGGAGTGCACTATGGAATATAGGAGCGTGTATGGGGACGCATGCGGTGCGCTATGGAATATAGGAGAGTGTTTGGGGGACGCATGGAGTGCGCTATGGAATATAGGAGAGTGTATGGGGGACGCATGGAGTGCGCTATGGAATATAGGAGAGTGTATGGGGACGCATGGAGTACGCTATGGAGTACGCTACCCATGTTCGAATCGAGCACCGGGTGTTCGCTCGCTCGGCGAGCCCAGAACTATTGGGGCCGCTCGCATCAAATTCGTGTGATGCGAGCGGCCCCGCAATGCATTGCGGCCCGCGCAGTGCAATGCTGGCTGATGATTGGCCAAGCATGCACTGTGACCCCGCATGCTTGGCCAATCACAGCGCCGGCAGCGAGGAGAGCCATAATTGGCTACAGGCAGGATGCCTGTAGCCAATTATAGCTCAGGGGCTTTAATACACGCCCCACGGTATAAGAGGCCGCCGCGGCGGCGGCCTCGCATATTATGTTTCACTCACAGTGTCAGCGTGTCAGTGTGCTGCTGACTGCTGACAACAATATGTTCTTTATTTCTGGGGATATGTGTGTGCATGCTGTTAGAACAGCATTGCAGTATCACATCTGGGGGGTGTCTATAGGTAGCCTGTGAAGGAGGGCAGGTTTCCTGTGCTTAGAACTTTCCCTGCAAAAAAGTGTAATTTTTGCAGGAAGAAAGCTATTTAAATCACTCGCGGCTAATGAATTGATGGCTTCTGTAACACAGAGAACTGTCATTCATTAATAAAAAACAAAAAAAAAAGCGTAGGGGTCCCCCCAAATTCAATAACCAGGCCCTTCAGGTCTGGGATGGATATTAAGGGGGATCCCAGCCAAAAAAAAAAAAAAAAAAATGGCGTAGGGTCCCCCTCAAAATCCATACCAGACCCTTGAGGTCTGGTATGGATTTTAAGGGGAACCCTAGCCAAAAAAAATGGCGTGGGGTCCCCCTCAAAATCCATACCAGACCCTTATCCGAGCACGCAACCTGGCAGGCCGCAGGAAAAGAGGGGGGGACGAGAGCGGCCCCCCCTCTCGCCTGAACCGTACCAGGCCACATGCCCTCAACATTGGGAGGATGCTTTGGGGGTCTAAGACCCCTAAAGCACCTTGTCCCCATGTTGATTAGGACAAGGGCCTCTTCCCCACAACCCTGGCCGGTGGTTGTGGGGGTCTGCGGGCGGGGGGCTTATCGGAATCTGGAAGCCCCCTTTAACAAGGGGACCCCCAGATCCCGGCCCCCCCCCCCCTGTGTGAAATGGTAAGGGGGTACAAAAGTACCCCTACCATTTCACCAAAAAAGTGGCAAAAATGGTAAAAATGACAGGAGACAGTCTTTGACAATTCCTTTATTAAAATCTTCTTTCTTCATCCTTCGGATTCTTCATCTTCTCCTTCCTTCATCTTCTTCCATCTTCTTCTTCCATTTTCTTCTTCCTCCGATCCGCTTCTTCTTGCGCTGGTCTTCTCGTCCTTCTCGTCCGGCATCTTCTTCCGTCGGCGTCGGCGTCGGTGTCTTCTTGGGCCGCTCCGCGCAATGGGAGGCTCCCGCTGTGTGAGGCTCCGCTCCATCTGACAGGTCTTTTAAAACGGAGGGCACCTGGTGACCCCGCCCCCCTCTGACGTCATGGGGAAAGCCATCATGGAATTCCCCATGACGTCCCTGTGCGTCAGAGGGGGCGGGGTCACCAGGTGCCCTCCATTATAAAAGACCTGTCAGACGGAGCGGAGCCTCACACAGCGGGAGCCTCCCATTGCGCGGAGCGGCCCAAGAAGAGACAGAGACACCGACGCCGACGGAAGAAGATGCCGGACGAGAAGGACGAGAAGACCAGCGCAAGAAGAAGCGGATCGGAGGAAGAAGAAAATGGAAGAAGAAGATGGAAGAAGATGAAGGAAGGAGAAGATGAAGAATCCGAAGGATGAAGAAAGAAGAAAGAAGATTTTAATAAAGGAATTGTCAAAGACCGTCTCCTGTCATTTTTACCATTTTTGCCACTTTTTTGGTGAAATGGTAGGGGTACTTTTGTACCCCCTTACCATTTCACACAGGGAGGGGGCCGGGATCTGGGGGTCCCCTTGTTAAAGGGGGCTTCCAGATTCCGATAAGCCCCCCGCCCGCAGACCCCCACAACCACCGGCCAGGGTTGTGGGGAAGAGGCCCTTGTCCTAATCAACATGGGGACAAGGTGCTTTAGGGGTCTTAGACCCCCAAAGCATCCTCCCAATGTTGAGGGCATGTGGCCTGGTACGGTTCAGGCGAGAGGGGGGGCCGCTCTCGTCCCCCCCTCTTTTCCTGCGGCCTGCCAGGTTGCGTGCTCGGATAAGGGTCTGGTATGGATTTTGAGGGGACCCCACGCCATTTTTTTTGGCTAGGGTTCCCCTTAAAATCCATACCAGACCTCAAGGGTCTGGTATGGATTTTGAGGGGGACCCTACGCCATTTTTTTTTTTTTTTTTTTTTGGCTGGGATCCCCCTTAATATCCATCCCAGACCTGAAGGGCCTGGTTATTGAATTTGGGGGGACCCCTACGCTTTTTTTTTTTTGTTTTTTATTAATGAATGACAGCTCTCTGTGTTACAGGAGCCATCAATTCATTAGCCGCGAGTGATTTAAATAGCTTTCTTCCTGCAAAAATTACACTTTTTTGCAGGGAAAGTTCTAAGCACAGGAAACCTGCCCTCCTTCACAGGCTACCTATAGACACCCCCCAGATGTGATACTGCAATGCTGTTCTAACAGCATGCACACACATATCCCCAGAAATAAAGCACATATTGTTGTCAGCAGTCAGCAGCACACTGACACGCTGACACTGTGAGTGAAACATAATATGCGAGGCCGCCGCCGCGGCGGCCTCTTATACCGTGGGGCGTGTATTAAAGCCCCTGAGCTATAATTGGCTACAGGCATCCTGCCTGTAGCCAATTATGGCTCTCCTCGCTGCCGGCGCTGTGATTGGCCAAGCATGCGGGGTCACAGTGCATGCTTGGCCAATCATCAGCCAGCATTGCACTGCGCGGGCCGCAATGCATTGCGGGGCCGCTCGCATCACACGAATTTGATGCGAGCGGCCCCAATAGTTCTGGGCTCGCCAAGCGAGCGAACACCCGGTGCTCGATTCGAACATGGGTTCGAATCGAACACCGGGCTCATCCTTACTCTCCACCATGCATCCCCATCCAGCACCATCCATCCATCCATCCCTCTCCATCATGCATCCCCACCCAGCACCATCCATCCAACCCTCTCCACCATGCATCCCCATCCAGCACCATCCATCCATCCATCCCTCTCCATCATGCATCCCCACCCAGCACCATCCATCCAACCCTCTCCACCATGCATCCCCATCCCCACCCAGCACCATCCATCCATCTCTCTCCACTATGCATCCCCATCCCCACCCAGCGCCATCCATCCCTCTCCACCATGCATCCCCATCCAGCACCATCCATCCCTCTCCACCATGCATCCCCCATCTACGTCCAGCATTAAAATAAAAGTGGGCACACCAAAGGACTCAGGGGATGGCCAGTGGGTTGGCCCTGAGGAATTTTGATGGTAAGGCCCCGGGGGCCCAGGCCTAAAGCTGTGTAAGGGGCCCCAAAATTTCTGATGGCTGCTCTGACAGTGATCAGTGCTTAACCACTTCAGCCCCGAAGATTTTACCCCTTTCCTGACCAGAGCACTTTTTGCGATTCAGCACTGCATCCCTTTAACTGACAATTGCGCGGTTGTGCGACGTACCCAAACAAAATTCCTTTTTTCCTCACAAATAGAGCTTTCTTTTGGCGGTATTTGATCATCTCTGCGTTTTTTTATTTTAATTTTTTGTGCTATAAAAACAAAAGTGACAATTTTGAAAAAAAAACACAATATTTTGTACTTTTGCTATAATAGATATCCAATATATTTTTTTAAAAGCAATACTGCCCTCTGCACACCGATCCACTGCAAGTAAGAGCATTACTGTCTATCTGGAAGAGCCCTTAGAGGGCAATATTCCAAGTCTGAAGTATGTTTTAATTTTGGTATTAACAATGCTTTATGTCCTGAGAGAGACAATGTGAAAGTTTTGCAAATGCTAGTTGCATGACTGTAATACTGGTCCTTTAGCTTCAATTCAGAGTCACTACCTGAACAAGTATGCAGAAAAGAACTTTGCTAATGAAGCCAGTGGATCAGTATAAGACTCCTTTCACACGGCCAGCGTTTTTCAGGTGCTACAGCGCTAAAAATAGCTCCTGAAAAAAAGGAGGCTCTATTCACTCCAGTGTGACAGCCCCAGGGCTTTCAGTGCGCTGGCAGGACGTCAGAAAAAGTCCTGCCAGCAGCTTCTTTGGAGCAGTGAATTTACCGCTCCACCGCTGAAATCAATGGGGCAGCGCTGCGATACCGCTGCTGCGTTTTGCGGGCAGATTTAACCCCTTTTCGGACACTAGCGGGGGGTTAAAACCGCCCCGCTAGTGACCGAATAGCGCCGCTAAAACTACGGTAAAGCAGCGCTAAAAATAGCGCTGCTTTACTGCCAACGCCCCCCGCGGTTCGGTGTCAAAGGGCTCTAACAGACGGGTAATGCGACCAGCAATTTTTTGTAAGATTGCCAATGGCAGCCCTTGTATTTCTATTAGAAAAGGTTTACAGTACTTTAAAGCCCCGCTGATTTATCACATGTTTCTATGTTTCTACCTCTTCCTACTGGAATCAGAATGCATATTCTGATTTGTGACCTCCTTTTAAAACTGCTAATTGCTTGTATCAGTCTGGATTCAGAATTTCTTAAAGTCAACCCCTTTTTTTTTTTTTTACATGAATGCATTCTCTGCTATTTAAAAAAACACTTTTCAATAGCAGTCCCCCCCCCCCCCCCCCCACTAAAACAGTGACCTGAGTCCATTCTTGATTCAGAGCTGTGCATATCTGCTGCTGCTGCTCTTCTCCTCTCTATTTACTGGAGACTCTGAGAGCACTGCTGCTGTCAGTAAAATCCAGTGAAGAGGGAGCAGGGGCGGGGCCGAGCTGCACTGTGTGTGTCTATGGATGCACACAGCCCAACTCAAGTGTGGACCTGCACACCACTTGGTGAAGGGGCATTCAGAGAAGAGGCGGAGCAAAGGGCACCAGCGGAGGACCCCAGAAGAGGAAGTTAGGGGCCACTCTGCAATACCCTTACAGTATAACATGTTTTTTATTTTATGAAAAAAAAGAGCCTTTACAATCACTTTATTCGCTCATAATAAGCATACAGCAAATAAATGGTGAGGGGGGGGGAAACATCTTTGTCTGTATGCTTGTTGTAAATCAGTGACTCGAAGTATTCATGCCGAAGCATTAAGCTGGCCGTACACTGCACAAATTTTGGTTCCTGATGAACTGGTTGAAATTTCACTTAGTGTGTGGTGCAGGTTTAAAAACTCTTGGCTGAACAGCAGCTCCAATCAGATGCAGCCGCTGTTCAAGTATTTTGACAGCTGGTGGGGTGGTTATTAAAATACAATAGCCACAGAAGATTTGATCATCTGCGCTGTATAGCATGGATATAGGAATCTGTAAGATTTTTTTTTCTTCCGCCTGCAGGCTGAACGGAAAAAATAAATAATCTACATGTGTATGGCCAGCTTCAGGATGACAGGTAGGCAACTAGCAAACAGTCAATAAAATTGCTTATGGGTTATAACCCTTCTTCTCTCTATTTAACTAGAAACTGGAAAAAATGATTAACTGGTGTTTTGCTTCAATTATGCACAACAAGGCCAGTCATAGCTAGGATACTGCTATTGTACTTAATGCATACAAGGTAAGTGTACAAATGCACACATTTTGTGCAGGAATAGTTAGAGAAGCCTTTTGCCAGTGTTGTAAATCTACCCCGGATAAGTCTCCCTGGAGTGCTTTCTGTCAATTGTATTACAGAATGTTATTTGTTTAATTCACCGGAGAAGCCAATGATATCAATGTCAGGGCACTGTGGGGACATATGCACCAGTAAGATATGCCAGCATGTCCCAAACCTGTTCTCACTTCTGACCATCAATAAGTTTTGAGCATAGGTGTGTGCAGCCCAAAGCTCAAACACACATGCATGTGAGTGTGAGTGTGTATTTATATGTGTATATACAGTATCTCACAAAAGTGAGTGCACCCCTCACACCTATGTGAGTGTACAGCTTGTATAACAGTGTCAATTTACTGTCCCCTCAAAATGACTCAACACACAGCCTGGCAACAAAAGTGAGTACACCCCTAAGTGAAAATGTCCAAATTGGCCCAAAGTGTCAATATTTTGTGTGCCCACCATTATTTTCCAGCACTGCCTTAACCCTCTTTGGCATGGAGTTCACCAGAGCTTCACGGGTTGCCACTGGAGTCCTCTTCCACTCCTCCATGATGACATCACGGAGCTGGTGGATGTTGGAGACCTTGCGCTCCTCCACCTTCCATTTGAGGATGACCTACAGATGCTCAATAGGGTTTAGGTCTAAAAACAATCCATCACCTTTACCCTCAGCTTTGCAAGGCAGTGGCCATCTTGAAGCGGTGTTTTGGGTCATTATCATGTTGGAATACTGCACTCTGAAGGGAGGGGAGGGGATCATGCACTGCTTTAGTATGTCATGGTTCATGTTGGTATTCATGGTTCCCTCAATGAACTGTAGCTCCCCAGCGCCGGCAGAACTCATCCAGACCATGACACTCCCACCACCATGCTTGACTGTAGGCAAGACACACTTGTCTTTGTACTCCTCACCTGGTTGCCACCACACACACTTGGCACCATCTGAACCAAATCGTTTTTTCTTGGTCTCATCAGACCACAGGATATGGTTCCAGTAATCCATGTCTTTAGTCTGCTTGTCTTCAGCAAACTGTTTGCAGGCTTTAGAAGAGACTTCCTTCAGGGACGACAGCCATGCAGACCAATTTGATGCAGTGTGTGACGTATGGTCTGAGCACTGACAGGCTGACCCCCCCCCACCCCTTCTACCTCTGCAGCAATGCTGGCAGCACTCGTACATCTATTTCCCAAAGACAACCTCTGGATATGACACTGAACACGTGCACTCAACTTCTTTGGTCAACCATGGCGAGGCCTGTTCTGGGTGGAACCTGTCCTGTTAAACCACTGTATGGTCTTGGCCACCGTGCAGCAGCTCAGTTTCAGGGTCTTGGCAATCTTCTTATAGCCTAGGCCATCTTCATGTAGAGCAATAATTTTGTTTATCAGATCCTAAGAGAGTTCTTTGCCATGAGGTGCCATGTTGAACTTCCAGTGACCAGTATGAGAGAGTAAAATCAATAACGCCAAATTTAACACACCTGTTCCCCATTCGCACCTGAGACCTTGTAACACTAATGAGTGACATGACACCGGGGAGGGGAAATGGCTAATTGGGCCCAATTTGGACATTTTCACTTAGGGGTGTACTCACTTTTGTTTCCAGTGGTTTAGACATTAATGGCTGTGTGTTGAGCTATGTTGAGGGGACAGAAAATTTACTCTATTTTACAAGCTGTACACTCACTACTTTACATTGTAGAAAAGTGTCATTTCTTTAGTGTTGTCACATGAAAAGGTATAATAAAATATTTACAAAAATGTGAGGGGTGTACTGACTTTTGTGAGATATCGTGTGTGTGTATATGTATATATACACACACGCACACTCTTAATTGTAAACAAACATTTTAAAATGTATTAAAACATGGACAGTGTCAGTAGATCAGTGAATGTGTCAGTAGGGCAGAGGTTGATGTGAGTAGGACAGTGGATGGGTTCACTGGGTTCTGCATTTGGCACTATCTGGTACTGTTGCATGTTCACCTCAAGCCACTCCCTAGACCTACAATTATGGTAAGTCCCTCAGACTTAGCCTTATGTGAGCATACGCACTGTACACTATCTGTTCCCACCTTGAGGTCATGTGGTTCTACCTCGATTTGTCCTAGATGCTGCCTGCCTGTCACCGAGTTTTTGACAGTCGGAATTTGGTGTGACCATGTGTAGGCAAGACAGTTTGAGCGGGATTCCATCGGGAAAACCATCAGAGCTTTTTCCAACGAGAATTCCGATCGTGTACACGCGGCATTAGGAGAAGAAATATACTTGAACAAGACAAGGGCCCAAAGCATACAAAATCAATGTCATGTGTTGGAATGGGGTAATCAAAGTTCAGATCCCAATCCAATATAGAACTGGTGCTGGACTTAAAAAAAAAAAAGGTTAAGGGCTCTTTCACGCGGACGTGTCCGTGTACGGAGCCTGCTCTGCACAGTGGGGGATCGCTCCGCTCTCCCCTATGGGGGTTTAGATGACGACAGACCGTACTGTCCATCGTCACCCGACCCGACAGATGGAAAAATAGGGTTTTCCTCCGTCACACTTTTTCGGATCGGAACGTGTCGGATGTCAGCGGACATGTCACTGCTGACATCCGTCTCTCCATAGAGGTCTGTAGAGTGTCCGTTCAGGTCCGCCTAAAAAAACTGACAGGCAGACCTGAACGGACCGCCCGTGTGAAAGGGGCCTTACTCACAATCCCCATGCTGCCCAATACTGACTGACTGACTTCAAGGGAGTCCATACTTCTGAAGTAAGTTATTTTCTGTTATCTATTTTTTTATTCTATTAAAATCTATTAATTTTAGTTTATTTAAACAGAGATCTGTTTTTACTTTGGTGTATGTGGGGGTTAGCACAAGTGAGGATCACCTTCACTGTGAAAAAGGCAGTCTAAGTGTCAGGTATTTTTTTGATTCTGCATTGTATTCAGTTTTATAAAAAAAAAAAAATAGGAACAAAAGAGAAAATAAATTCACAGCATTCAGGTACTAAACAGGACAGATAATGGGCTTTTTTTCCTGTCACAGACAAAACAAGCTTTTTGCAAATGTAAATTTTTTTTCGTATAGAGCAGTTTCCACATGCAGCGCTCTCAGCGGGCTTCCCCGTGTCCCAGGCCACACCATCTTCTTGTTTCAAAACCCAGCTCGACATCCACCAAGGTGGTCCTGGAAAACCCAAACTGGACAGTTTTCTATATAAGAAAGCATGCTAGGTGAAACATACCGTCCCTCATCCACCTCACTTTCATTATGTCACACATGGATGAGTTCATTTCTGAACAAAATGAAACAGGTTTTCATGTTCTAGAACAGGGGTAGGCAACCTCGGCACTCCAGCTGTGGTGAAACTACAAATCCCATCATGCCTCTGAGCGTCATGCCTGCGATTATAAGGGTCTTGCAATGTCTCATGGGACTTGTAGTTTTAAAAAAGCCAGAGGGCCGAGGTTGCATACCCCTGTTCTAGAACAAGAACAAAAAAAACTTTCAGAATGTTCATCTTCATTAGTAAACACTTTTTAACCGCTTGCTGCCCGCCGACTGTCATATGATGGCCAGGCGGCGCGGCTCTCGTTCTGGGAGGGCGTCATATGACGCCCTTGCCTTTCCGGCCCACCAGGGGGCGGCGGCACTCGCCCGCTGTGTTACTGGGGACTCGATGCGGTTGCCCGGTAATACAGCAGGACCGTGGAGCTGTGTGTGTAAACACACAGATCCAGGTCCTGTCAGAGGAGACCGATGGTGTGTTCTCAGTACAAAGGAACACCGATCGGTCTCCTCCCCTTGTAAATCCCCTCCCCCTACCGTTAGAATCACTCCCTAGGAACATAATTAACCCCTCGATCACCCACTAGTCTTAACCTCTTCCCTGCCAGTCACATTTATACAGTAATCAATGCAATTTTATAGCACTGATCGTTGTATAAATGTGAATGGTCCCAAAAATGTGTTAAAAGTGTCCGATATGTCCGCCGCAATATCGCAGTCACGATAAAAATCGCAGAATGCCGCCATTACTAGTAAAAAAAAAATAATAATAATAATAAAAATTCTATAAATCTATCTCCGATTTTGTAGACGCTATAACTTTTGCGCAAACCAATCATCATACGCTTATTGCAATTTTTTTTTTTACCAAAAATATGTAGAACAATATATATCGGCCTAAACCGAGGAAAAAATTTGTTTAAAAAATAAAATAAAAAATTCGATATTTATTATAGCAAAAAGTAAAAAATAGTGTTTTTTTTTTTTCAAACTTGCCCCTCTTCTTTTGTTTATAGCGCAAAAAATAAAAACCGCAGAGGTGATCAAATACCACCAAAAGAAATCTCTATTTGTGGGGAAAAAATTATAACAATTTCATTTGGGTACAGTGTTGCATGACCGCGCAATTGTCATTCAAAGTGTGACAGCGCAAAAAAATGGCCTGGGCAGGAAGGGGGTGAAAATGCACTGTATTGAGGTGGTTAAAGGAGCTGGACTTCATCACGTTTCATTTGCACCTCTGTACAGACTTGGAGTGGTAGTAACAAAAACGTCCACTAGATGGCAATGATTACCTACAATCAGTTATTTAAAAAATTTCTATAATGCTACTTGGTTATAGACGGGTAATAGTTTGTCAGAAGGGAAAATGGCAACATTGGAGTTTGATAAAGTGTACATTTTTGTGGGACACAGTCCATGCTGGTGCATGTGACAGTTGGAATCCCAAAGGGTCACTGTGTTTGCATGGAAACATGTTCCTTTAGCTTAGAGCAGCTTTAGTGTTTTGTGACCCTGCATGCCAGTTCCCTGTGATGTGGATAGAAAATGCATACTAACTTTTATATTTCACTGTGAAATTTCTGTTCAGATTGCCAAGGTCCCCCACCTTTCATGGTCATAATGCTCCAACACACACACTCACCGGCCACCTTGCTAATACCGGGTTGGACCCCCTTTTCCCTTCAAATCTGCCTTAATTCTTCATGGCATAGATTCAACAATAGGGCTGAGCAAACGGTTCGGTCCGAGCATAAGTTCGGGCCAAATTTTGGTTGTTCGGATGTTCTGTAAACACCAAACAATATACGGTGTTCGGGGCAAATTCGAAAGCCGCCGGAACACCTTTAAAGTCTAAGGGACATTAACATGAAAAATCAAAAGTGTTCATTTTAAAGGCTTATATGCAAGTTATTGTCATAAAAAGTGTGTGGGGACCCAGGTCCTGCCCCAGGGGACATGTATCAATAATTTTTTATTTTTTTTTTTAAATGGGTGTTTTTTTCGGGAGCAGTGATTTTAATAATGCTTAAAGTGAAACAATAAAAGTGAAATACTCCTTTAAATTTCATACCTGGGGGGTGTCTATAGTATGCCTGTAAAGTGGCACATTTTTTCCTGCGTTTAGAACAGTCCCTGCACAAAATGACATTTCTAAAGGAAAAAAAGTAATTTAAAAGTACTCGCAGCTATAATGAATTGTCGGGTCCCGGCAATACAGATCAAAGTCATTGAAAAGAACTGGCATGGCACCCCCCAGTCCATTGCCAGAACTGTACCAGGCCACATGCCCTCAACATGGGGAGGGTGGTTTGGGGTAGCCTGTGATAAGGTAGCGAGGAGTGAAATACTAAATTTACGCCCTTAGAAATCCTGAAGGCGGCGATTGGTTTTCGGGGGCCCTGTACGCCGCTAGGCTCCCAAAAAGTCCCACACATATGGTATCACCATACTCAGGAAAAGCAGCAGAATGTATTTTGGGGTGCAATTCCATATATGCCCACGGCATGTGTGAGCAATGTATCATTTAGTGACAACTTTGTGCAAAAAAAAAAAAAAAAAGTTTGTAATATTCCATGGACTCAACATGCCTCTCAGTAAATAGCTTGGGTGTCTACTTTCCCAAATTGGGGTCATTTGGGGGGGGGGGGGGTTGTACTGCCCTGCCATTTTAGCACCTCAAGAAAGGAGATA
The DNA here is from genome assembly GCA_028564925.1 of Lithobates sylvaticus. Taxonomy (NCBI): domain Eukaryota; kingdom Metazoa; phylum Chordata; class Amphibia; order Anura; family Ranidae; genus Lithobates; species Lithobates sylvaticus. The sequence goes on along the minus strand of CM053034.1, from coordinate 161,524,333 downwards.
GGCAGTCAAACTAAAAGCTATGTAAATTACAGAAAATGTACCCTAGTTTGCAGATGCTATAACTTTTGCGCAAACCAATAAATATACGCTTATTGGCATTTTTTTTTTTTACCAAAGACATGTGGCTGAATACATTTTGGCCTAAAATTGAGTTTATTGGATTTTTCTTATAACAAAAAGTAGAACAATTTTTTTTTTTCAAAACTTTTGGTCTTTTTCCGTTTATATCACAAATAATAAAAATCGTAGAGGCAATCAAATACCATCAAAAGAAATCTCCATTTGTGTGAACAAAAGGACACAAATTTTGTTTGGGTACAGCATTGCATGATCGCGCAATTACTAGTTAAAGCAGCACAGTGCCAAATTGTAAAAAGTCCTCTGGTCTTTAGGCAGCCGAATGGTCCGGGGCTTAAGTGGTTAAAAGAGGGCAAAAATACACAGAGTTGGTATAGAAATTTAATATTTAATGGAAAACATATATACAAACTAGTCAAGCAGAGTAGCAAAAGCTCTAATAACTTCATCATGGGGATCTGGAATATAGCCGGTGATTGGAAACTTATCAAACGTGACTGTTCCTGCCTTTTCTGGATACCCTTCAAAATGGCTTTGATGGAATGAGCAGCAAAAATGGACGGCCTATCAGGATCCTGAAGTGCTGAATACCTGAGAAATATAACTTGATGGTGTTAAAGGAAAGGGACAATTTGGTATGGCAATAGGCAGCAAAAGCCATCATGTATTTGACATCCCCAACACTATCGCAGACATAGAGGGTCGTGAATCTACCAAAACATTTCCAAGCTGTATTGCAAGCTCTGAGAGTATTCCTAGATAATGAAGAATTCACCAGGTTGGCAGTATGCACCCCAAGTGCATCTAATCCATTGTCAGCAGGGAGTAAGGAGGAACCGGCTTGCCCACTGGATCTGCTTCTGGGTGCTGTAAGAAAAAACGCCGAAAATCAACACGAGATAAAGGCATCTGCTGCCACATTGTTGACACCACTGATAAACTCACCCTGAAAATGAAATTTGTACATGAGGCCCAACCACCTCAACCTGCGCATGAAGGACATAATGAGGAGGGACCCGGATCTTCCATTATTAATAAATTCGGCTGTGGCTAATTTAACAGTAAAGAAAAGGACTGTGTGACCAGACCAGGTGGGTCCCCATGTGACTGCAGCTGAAACTATTGGTGTAGATTTAAAATTTTCAAAAGATTTCAAAGTGCAGAAATCTGAGCAAACCTAGGTATGTCAGACAGCTCTGTGGGCCATGGACCAGCCAACCACTGACACCCAAAGTTGGCCGCAAAACCCACTGAGACTGCAGCATCTGAAAAAACTCTGGAGTACATGGCAGTAGGTAGATGGATAAACATGGAAATACCATTCTAATTGCACAAAAACTGGCCCCACATGAGCAGATCAGATCGTGCATCGAGAGCCAACAATTTGGAAACAAATTACCTGCCTTGCGGAATTATCCTCATGGCAAAGTTGAGCATGCCCAGAAGTGACTGTAAATCTTTGGATAACCATGTGCCCCTACCGGTCTGTAAAATGCACTGAATGGCCAAATCCACTGATGAATATTTCAGCGAGAATTCTTCTGATGGAATAAGAAAATTGAGACTAGGTATGTGAGAGGAATGAGGAGCGGAAAAGTCATGAATTAAATGATATTTATTGAAAAATTTGCCCTTCACCACACCGATAGGGCTAATCCTCCACATACTGAAAGGTGAAGAGACAAAAGGACCTATGACAATACCTTTGGATAACTCCACCTGTAATAATTCATCGACTAACAGAGCATGACTGCCTGCAGATAATAAGTTAACATATTCAAAGGTTTCTAACAGTAATGTGATGAGGCCTGTATCGAAACCTTCAGAAAAACCTTCCATGAGCAGACCATATGATTGAAATTATTAAATAGCTACTCCTTACCTAGATAATGTATGGGCCTGTCCAGTTCGTCTACCTGACCGGAAGGTCCTGTGGTGAATCCACCGAACATCTGACTGGCAGTACCCATAGGAAAAGCATGTTCCAGATTGGGACACCAATTGGTGGTATGACCTGAAGTCTGTCAATTGCCACATATCGGATATTTCTGATTGGCAAAGTTCCTACAGAAAAGCTCCATGTCGATATTGCTCCAACAAGTGACCATCTAAAACTGCGCCCAAGTCGCAACAACCTTTGCTGAAAAAAACCGGTGGTAGTCATAGAATGTGCAGCCACCATATTTATAAACTAAATCCACCACCTTGTGCAAATAAAGGTCCAATTCCTCTCCCCTGCTGGAACTCACCGCACAAATGACATCTTTTTAAATGCCGAAGGAAAGAATGAATTCCGCTATGCTAAGCTTGCGATTAAGTCTTGGATTCCTCATTCTGAGAACCACAGAGACTTCCCCGCAAGCATAAGACTTTTCGGCAATATCCTGCAAAGCTATAAGGGAAGCCAGATTTACATCCTTTCCATCCAAGAAATCTTTCCCAACATTAGCAGGGATAAATTGAGCAGGGGACACGGAAGGCAACACTGCTAGTGGAGAAGGAGCTGCTATAAGTAATGCCATGCTGGTGTTCCCTGGAGAGTTGTCAGGTTGCACCAGGGCTATGGGAGCAGATGAAAATTCGGCTCTGGGCGGGCCTCAATCACCTCCATCCTATTTTGTAGTTGTTTTAAGGAAGCAGAGAGTATTTAGTACTGCATGAATTTGGGTCAGTGGCGTGAGCAGGGAAACATTCTCTGCACTGGTGGATGGCTGTGGCTGGGATGGGCTTGGAAATGGTAGTTTAAACAATTCTGCTTTCATAGCTGTGGCGGCGAAGAGAATACCCCTGCGTTGAAGCTCTACTAAGAGCTTTGGTATGGTCCAATTCCAGAGTGGGAGAGATAAAGGCAAATTCTTTGCTCTCCGACATGTGCAACATGTTCAAATCTGTGGAAAAATCAATTACACTGTTAACAACTAACCAAAACTAGTTCCTGAAAAAGACGACGACACCCTTTTGTGCTGAACTATGTATGTAGATGTAGGTGCTGCAATATAAAACAAACAAGAATATCACGTGAGGATGAACCTGGTGACCGTAACCCCCTATGTGTATGCAGTATGCGAGCCCGAGTAACCTGTAACGCAAGGACAGGCAAGTAAAAATGAACACTCAGGGCTTGGTATCTACAGACCGTGGTAGGTAGAAATGCAAGGTGAACGTGCGATGTATGATATACAGGCAAAAAGATTGTATGCACTACAATTACTTAAAAACGAAAACTCAGCCCATATGGAGCCAAGACGTGACAGATCCTGGTGTGTAATGCAACTAGCTACTTAACCTATAGCGAAAAGACACACAGAAACGCACCTTGCTGTCCCTGAATGTAAACGCAGAATCCACCTGCAATAGTATCATGAATTATGCACCAAATCTGTCCGATAAAAGGTATTAGCAGAAGAATTTAAGTAAAAAAGAAAAGCGGAAGGAAGGCCACTGATATTTGAGCAACAACCAACGTGAGACTACCTAAGTGACTGAAAATGTGCTTGCGTGTGAGAGGAGGGGGGGGGGGGGTGGTAACTAAGAAGGTGAGAGGCAGTGTGAATTATGCATTTTTTTTCCCCAAAATGAATGCCGTGAGACCCCCTGTGGGCAGGGCCGGGGGAACCAAGTTATGTGTACCCCATCACCCCTATACATGAACCATGATGCACATGATACCTGTGGCAGCATATATGAGGGACTATGGCCACGAAGTTGTGGAACTACAGGACTAACAGTGATGCCAGTGAGGCTCCCAGTTCCATGGCCTCTGATGATGGTAAGAGGTTAGCAGGAGAGCCTGAACTACCACCATGGACGGGCTCAGTGAAATTACAGTACACATGGGTATTGCTGTGACTCTGTGATACCCCTAATACAGATGAGACAACTTGGCCAGCTCTCATCCACCACGGTGCTCATGCCACACACATGCAGCAACACCTCCGCACCTCTCCCCCCCCACACCTACCTCCTGCCCGGATGCCATGAAAGATTTCCAGCGATACCGTGGTTGGTACCCATACTGTCGGCTGAACCACTGAGCCATGCAAGAGCCAGAGAAGCAAAGCATTCACCCAGATTGTCCCACCGCCATATCAGACCTGGAAATTACATAGCCACCTGCTATCCTGTACGAACACTGGAAAAGCTAACCGACGAGTGTGTAGGAAGGAGGGGGGATTATAAGCCCCAGACTCGTCCTACAAACTCATATATTTCTAAAAGTGCTATTGATATGAAATTTTCACCACGTGTAGGTAACAATCCATGTGATGCGTACATACAAAGAAGCCAATACAACTTAAGTTAATTTCTGAACTTATTTATTTATGTGTAATAAAATGGAATGACACATGGAAATGATCTCACAAAGCCAAGGAAACTCTAAGGCTTCATGTACACGGGACATTTTAAAACCTCTCCTGATCGATGGAACTTCACAGCTAGTAACCAACATCTAAAAATGTCCATTGAGCCTCGTTTACATGCCGCGTTTGCCATTAACATTAATGTAAAAAATGCATCTCCATTAAAACGCCTATAAACGAAAAGCGGCTAAATGTGAGTTACATCGTTTATATGCGTTTACAAGCTGTTACAGGCATTTGGCGTTTCAAATGCCTCTGAACATCCGTCCTGAACAAATGTTTTGCTTTCCAAAAAATGCTTCTAATCTCAACTGTCTGGAAATGACTATAAAAGACTCAGTGTACATATACTGATAAGATAACAGAGAAGCATTCAGGGGGGCAGCTGAAAAAAATGCCCAACTGCCCCTAAACGTCTGTTTACCAGCAGGAGTGTACATGAGGCCTTATGGTTTCAATAAATAACAGATCTGATTCAGTGTGCTCTAACAGGAAAGGGAAGAGCCTTATACTTCAGGGTATACCTCAAAATTGTGGAACATGAGGCATGATGTCTCCTACAAGGCCTTTCAGAAATGCTGAATTAATCTGTCAAAGAGACCATAGCTATGAGGTAGATTCGTAGAGCATGTATTTCATCCAGACAGGGGAGAGCAATCTCCCTGGAATTTTGGAAAGCAGGACATAGAGGAGAAAGGACAAAATTATGGTCAAGGTTAAATTGGATTAGGAAATTAAACCACCAAAGAAAGCCATAAAATTGTTGTCAACATCTCTGGTAATGCAAAGAATGGCATACAGGTACCCCCGGTACAGTGGGAATTTAAGGGCAACACATATAATAAACCAAAATTAAATAAAATACAACATTTTATTAAATACATTGATAAAAATTGGTGTATACATCACCATATTAAAACATGACAAAGTAGAATAACTGCTAATGTATAAATGAATGCTGTAAAGGAGGTATCTTTCCTTATGCCAGATGCCTTTCAGGAAAAAAAAACGGAGTCCCTTCTTCAGGGTCTTTTGCAATTAAAAAAGGGGGAGGGGAAATGAAAGGAGGGGCAGAGGCATACATGGATATAGCTACCTCATCAAATCCCCAACAGGTAGGGGACAAATAGGGGCTCACAAACATGCATTATAGGTGGCAGCCCATATCTCACCTATGAAGCTAGGTAACATATACGTATGTAGTAGGGATGCACCGATGCCACTTTTTTGACACTGATATTTGACATCATGTTCTCGCCGATACCAATTACCGGTACCTATCCCTACGTAGAGGGGTGGTTTGAGAGGTGGCGGGGGGTAAGTGAGGGCAAGGTAGTTTAGGGTGGGGTGAAATAGGGATTGTGGGGTGGGAGAGTTTAGATGGAAAAGGCTGTTATTGCTGGGGGGGGGGGGGGGGATGGGGATAGGAGGGTTATTGGGAGACATGGGGGCAGAGGTGACAGCTGGTAGAGGGAAGGAGGAGACAACAGGCAGAAGTGACTGCAGGCATGGTACAGGAGACAGTCAGACTAAAAGGCATGGTATAGGAGACAGCCAGAGACTGCAGGCATGGTACAGTAGACAGCCAGGGACTAAAAGGCATGGTACAGGAGACAGTCAGGGACTAAAGGCATGGTACAGGAGACAGTCAGAGACTGCAGGCATGGTACAGGGAGAGAGCCCCGCTGCTCAGTACAGCAGGATACCACCTGTACAGAGCCCACCTGTTCTCTGCCTCCGCATTCAGCCAGGAAGAGCCCGTATCCAGTGCTTGTGGGCTGTTAGGATGGGCGGGCCTGCACCTAGTGATGTCAATGGGAGGAGGAGGTGGGGAAGGCACTGTCCGGAGGGGGAGGAGGTGGCGGGAAAGGAACTGTCCGAAGAGGAGGAGGAGGCAGTGCGCTCCGAAGCGAGGTCACTTCCGGAATCGGAGCATTTTCGCGAATACTGATACTCGCGAAAATGGCTAGTATTGGTGCCGATACTGATACCAATATCGGTATCGGTGCTTCCCTAGTATGTAGTATTAAAGAATAAACTTCTATCCCCAGCAAATCCCATAGGGAGGAAACAAAGGGAGGGGTGACTACAGCAGACATGATAGAAGCCCATAGGAACATTCCCACTTACAGTATCTCCCGCAGAAACAATGCAGTATACAGGTCCCCACAGAGGCACAAAGCCAAAGAGAAGTACAAACAGATAATTGCTCACTACAAAACAAACTCAGAATATATACCTCGTTCTTATGAAAAGCAAGTAACACGGCTATTCATGGAAGTGGGGCAGCGGCGTGCATGTGATGCAAGCCCACTGCCCCAAATACACCAGAGGATGCCAGCGCATGCGCATTGCAGTCAGCGCGGCCACGCGCACATCTGACATCACGCACACGCGACATAGCCAAGCATAGGCCACTCAGCCAACTGCGCAAGTGTCTAGATGACCAGATCAGCACATGCGCAATAGGGTCAGAGGAGGATCCCTCGGAGCATGAATGCACGGTGCTCACCCATGTGATATGGGAGGGTGTCATGCATAGGCGGTTCACCGACACACACACACAGGAGGCGCCCCAAGAGAAGAAAAAGTACAGCCCAGGATACACAATGACCCCGAGCATTGCCCATGACCTCTTGCGGGCCACAAAAAAGACTGTCCGCCCAGGGGCAGGAGGCCTTTGTGCGCCAAACAGGAGCATACCAAGGTCCTGAGAGCACGGCAGAACCACAGCCTCTGGCATAGGAAAAAATAGATGAAATATAGCCAACACAAAATAGAAAGCTTGATGGCTCAGTGTGCTGATAGCGTTAAGACAAAACCATATAGGGGGCACTAAAGCCCTCCTAAAAGAAGGGAGAGAAGAGAGAACATGGCAAATCAGTAAAGTGAACAGTATCTTTGCAAGGCACAAATAGATAGATATATGTGATCATATTACAACTTTAATATCCCCCATATTGGCAGCAGGAAGTGGGGGGGATAGAATTGGAAGCTAATCTGACACCCCAAAATAACACCTAATCTCCCCTATCGGGTGGGGACCCTAAATCAGTCTTTCACATCCTCCTGAAGAGAATCCTTCGAGGAAAAGGACGGAAACTCAACTGCCCATTGAGGCCTGGGGGAGAGGTTGCCCCAAGTTCTGCAATCCAGCGTACCTCGCGTTGGAGCAGGAGCTCATTCCAGTCTCTCCCCCCCCCCCCCCCCCCCCAGAGCTGGAATGAACCCAGTCCAAGATGAGAAACTGAACATGGGGGAAAACATCCCGGTGGTGGTCTCTGGCATGTCTGCCTAGAGGTACCTCTGGGTTGGTGGTTTGCATACTGACAATATGCCTGTATGCCCTTTTACGAAATTCTAATTTAATTGGGAATGAGTGTGGCGGGCCACTCCAACTTTGACATATGAATCATTTGTGTTCATATATAAGATGACTTTTGTGCTGATGTTTTTTGGGGGTATAAAACCATTTCTCCAGATTACTATCTGTATCATTAGTACGATACGTCCCCGTTTCAATGTCTCATTTTGCCATGTTCTGTTATAGAACGTTTTGATCTTGTGATCTTCTCTTTGCAAATACCCCTGAAGAAGGGACTGAAACGCATCGGGCACAAGAGATGATATCTTCATTACAGCATTCATTTCTACATCAGCAGTTATTCTACTATGTTATGTCATGTTTTAATATGGTGATGTATGCACCAATTTTTTCATCCATGTATTTAATAAAATGTTGTATTTTATGTAATTTTGGTTTACTATATGTGTTGCCCTTAAAGTCCCACTGTACTGGGGGTACCAGTTTGCTATTCCAAGGTTAAATTGGAAACCACTTTAGGAAGAAGGGAGGTCTTAGGCAACAAAACAGCCTTATTCATGTATAACACTAGGAAGGGCTCATTACAGGATAAGGCCACTAACGCCAAGACACATCATGCACAGATGATGGCAATAAGGTAGGCAACCTTGTGAGTGAAGGAAGACCAGGGATATCCCCAATAGGATCAAAGGGGGGCATTTCAAGAACAGAAAAAAACAGGTTAAGTTCCCATGGCATCATTGAGTGTACAGGAAAAACAACTCAAGTGGTACCCTGTAGAAAAGCTTTTACTAATGAATGCGAGGTAGTCAGTCTTTGGGAGAGAATGGCTAAAGCCAAAATTTTACTTTTAATGGTACTTAAAACACATTGTACCGTGCAAACTAAGCCTTCCAGTTGTGATGATAGACTATATGGGAAGTCAACTAGCTTTTCAGAGCATAGCCATGCCTTTAAACCAAGTGTCAGAGAAGCAGGGCGATAGCCTGACCCCTTGTACAGAGGATCTGGACAATCCAGGAGGGTCCATGAAACTCTGCCAGGAGTCTTGATTACATCCAAGTACCACATATTCCCGAGCCTGGGTCAGTTCAATGCAATGAGGATCACCAGTATGCCTTCCATAATTATCCTGCAACCAAGGAGAAAGCTTTTAGCAGGGACAAATGTAGAAGTTAACCACTTCCCACCCAGCCACTGCACATAAATGGCTGGGTGGGCTATCTCGCCTTCTGAGTGGACATTCAGGAACGTCCCTCAGAAGAAGCGGGATTGCGCGCGCGTTCCCACGCAGCGACGCGATCCAGATGCGATCGTGCCACCCGGACATGGCGCATCTTAGATTGGCAGGAGGGCTCTGTGATTGGCACTCCTGATCACATGACAGCGGTGTCCAATCATGGCCGTCATGTGATTGTAAACAAATAGCCGGTTGCTAGGCGATTGGCTCTCCTCTCCCCATTAAAAGTGGTCGCTGAGGAGAGGAAATCGGATCTCTGCAGCCGGCTGGTGATCAGTGAGTATTCACTGTTTTTTACTCACTGATTACCAGTCTAGTGTAAACACAACACACCACAGGTTCCTTGATTTGTTCTCAGCTTGGAGGGATATTGTGAGTGCAGGGTGTTGTGAACAACATTGTTTTTAGGGGTGGGAGGATTGGTTATAGGTGGGCTTATGCACTGGGATTTAAAGTATTTCTACATTTATATATACACCAGTAATTTCTTGATTTTTTTGTAGTTTACTAAAACTGGCCAGTAGCTCAAAAAGTGTCATCTCTTTTCACCAATTGCTTTCTGTTTTTATGACAAGCTTGTTGAACCTGGTGCCAGAAAATTCACATCTGGTGGACTTCACCTGCAATAGAGGTCTGGGAACACCTCTAGGTAAAGAGACCTTTCCTCTGAATGCACAGGCTGATGACTGACAAAGTCAGCCTGCCAATTTCCACCCAAGGGAGAATAGGGGTGCCTTTTTTGTGCCCTATTGATGGTTGATACAAGCCACTGCCATGGCATTGTCCAACTGAAATCTGGTCATGTAGTCGGGAGGTCAAGTGTTTTAGGGAAAACTAAATCAGTGCTGTGGATGTTGAGCAGAAGCCATACTTCCATGAACATCCACATCCCCTGTACCCAACTTTCAGTGATGGACTGGAAATCCACCAGGTCAGGGCAAGCTCTTAGTCTCAAGAACCAAAGGTTTGCATGCAGGTCCTTTTGCCTTCTTTTTCTGGGGTAAGAGGATACTCTTGCCTCTTGTAAATAATTTAATTGTCCAAGGAGTCAAAAAGGATTTTCAAAATATATATTTAAAAAAAATAAAAATAAATGAAAATGTTTGTTCAAAAAATAAAATCTAATAAATACAAATTTGGTCTTTTTTGTGGATGACAGTTACCCTATACTGGAGAAATCCCTTTATGGAATTTTATGGGCCCGTGGACCACCCATACCAATATAGAACACACACATATAGATATCTATCTATTTATATATATATATATATATATATATATATATATATATTATATATATATATATATATATATATATATATATATATATATATATATATACACACACACACACACATATATATATACACACACACACACACACACATATATATATATATGAGAAGGAAAAAAATGCGCTTGAACAAATGTAAATAAAGTAAAAAATCTAAATAAAGCAGCAGCTTATTGTGAGATATACACAAAAAGACACATACACAGGAGAAGCTGCGCCAAATAGCCAAAATAAATCAGCATCAAGTGAAGCAAAAATACCTAAACCATGTGACCAATACTTTTTTCTTTGTGAAAGAAAAAAACAAACAATTTTTTTGAAAAACCAAAGTGAAAAAAATGATATCAAGTGGAGAGATCATATAGCAAATTTATAATATAAATGAGCAGATTCTTTTCATAAAGTCCATAATTAATAAAAAATTGTGACACCAGTGATGAACAGGAAGAGATTGTTGAAACATTTATCACAACACCACCTTCTGAACTAAACGCTTACCAGAAAGTAAGCCAAATGTGCAATTGGCTTAAACCCAGCCTAGGCCTTTTAGTGGGGACATCAAGAGATGGAACCAGCAAACAAAGAAAAAAAAGTATTGGTCACATGGTTTAGGTATTTTTGCTTCACTTGATGCTGATCTATTTTGGCTTTAGAGCACAGCTTCTCCAGTGTGTATATTATATATATATATATAAAAAACACATATACACACATATACACACATACACACACATAGTAGCAAAATACTAGAGTAGTCATTTGAGTGAGTCTAAAGAAGATATGTAATAAATTCCACGCTTAGGTAGGATATAACCAGGTTGCTGCCACCCCAGGGAGAAAGGAAGGGAGCTTACCTCAAAAAAAGGGGCCCAATACTTTAAAGGAATGTTAGTTAGTACTGAGGTACGGTGCTACCTATGACACGAGTCAAAATAGAAAATCTATATGTATGTTACCCTACAAACATAGACAATGCACCTAGAAATTCCAATAGATGCCTTAATACAGCTGTAGGAGATCTGCTGTCCCAAGCTAGAAAATGCACTAGTGCTTTACACTCTATCATATCAAAGGTACTGGTACATAAAGTGAAAATCAATAATATTATGTCAAACCTTATCACACAAGACACAAATATAATATCTATATCAGGTGAAATGTAGCCCATTAATAGTATAGAGTGTATAAAATAAAATACTGCGAGGTGATATAAAGTAATATAACGTGAAAATGTACGCGCTTTGCATAAGCTCATCCGTGTAGACTAATAACAGTCTCACAGAGCTTTATGGTATGCACGGGTTAATGAGGAGACTCCTCAGGGTATGTTGATATACCATATATTGGTATTACTCACCACACACCTTAAAACGTCTCCACCCCCCGCTGGGGTATCTAGTGAAAACAAATAAGGCTAAGTTATAAACGTGCATGAATACATGCATCCATGTGCGTGTTTAAATGAACATATGTATTGACACCAAAAAAATATATAATAATTATGGGTGTATACAGATTAGAAAAATCAATATAAATAGAACAGCACGTGTAATCAAATAGCATCCACAGAAAGGTAGTTGAGTCTTCAGACTATAGTATAAAACGTGATAATAGTTCTGCTTATTGTGCACAGTCTCGTATATCGATGTAAAACACAAAAAAAGGGAAAAAAAAAAAAAGGACAAAAAAGAAAAGAAAGGTCCAGCAGATGTGATGTAAGATTTGAAGAAAACCCCTGCTAGTAGTTGCACAACAAACGGGTGACTTCTCTGTGCTCACAATCAATTCAGGTGATTTGGGTGCTCCCCCCCAGAGGTCTGCCACTCACCAGCTCCCTGTACCCCTGCAGGGGTTACAGGCACGAAGTTCACTCTTTACCAAGGCCAGGTCTCAACTCCGGATCCTATTACTCCACCACCGGGATGTCCAAAGCGAAAAAAGCTCTCAAAAATTGCTGGTATATTTGTGGAATTACTCCTCATGGAAGGAGAAACGGAAAGAAAGACCTCCGATGCAAAGAGTGCAAAGAGTAGTAACCCACACCCCATCCAATTGGATATAAGTTTACTGTAATAGGAAGCAGTAAAATGCTATTTGGCACCAGTGGATGAATACACTTTGCTTTACAAAATTGCTAAACATAAAACATTACAGTTTGTGAAAGTAAGTCCAGAACAGCATACAATGTACCCATACCTGTATTGAAATGTACAGTATATCAAAAGTCTTTTTTTACCGGCTTCCATAAATCAGAGCCACTGTAGATTGTTCAAAAGGAATAAAAAAAACTCAGTGTTTTGCACCAGTGTTTTATTGGCAAAATCATGAATAATCAACAACCTGAATTACATTGTGATTTTACAACGGAAAATAAAAAAAAATCAGGTCCTCATTTCACAGACTGCAACTTAATGCCCATGATTTGCAGAAACATCTCAGCTATAGTTCAGAGCATTTAACAAAGGGTTTACGCTAAATTATTACCTAGTGTCCGACTTCAGGGCTTAAGATAAGCAATTTCCAGGAGCAGAGAGTACAATAACCAAAATCTAACAGATTCAACCAATGGCAACTCCTATAAGAAAGTAAGGCGATCTGTCATTGGATGCTAATTGTTCTACCACTCTTTACCACTCAACCAACCCCAATTATGCATAACCCAGGACTTGTGTTAAAAATATATAATTTATAAGCTGAAACAGGCAACATTAAAAACAAATGGTGAGCCCTCTAGCTTCTAAGTATCTAAAACTGTAATCAGGAAATACTTAAACATTACAATACTTAACATTACACAAATACTCAGTATGGCCATTGAAAAAGGACTCCAACCTCTCTAGCCAGTGTCACCATTTCAGGTCTAATCTCCAGTTTTCCCAGATAAAATAAAAAATACGTATTCAGCTGCATGTAGTCGGGATCGATCTCAAATGATCGCACAAGGTTTCATTCATGAATGATTAATCACTACACAATGGTACTTGTGTAGCCTGCTCCATAAGGAACCCATTTATGTAGAAATCATTTGCTGCACCTAAGGAGGCATATTTATAATGCTGTAAAGCAGGGGTCTCAAACTGGCGGCCCTCCAGCTGTTGTGAAACTACAAGTCCCATCATGCCTCTGCCTGTGGGAGCCATGCTTGTAACTGTCAGCCTTGCAATGCCTCATGGGATATGTAGTTTCCCAACAGCTGTAGGGCCACCAGTTTGAGACCCCTGCTGTAAAGGCTCTTTCAGACAGGCAATAATGCTTACCATCCTCTGCAAAGTGATCTGCAGAAGATTACTTTTTAGAAGGTGGTATAGTAGTAGCAGGCAGCTGGCTGGTGTTCAGGAGGCACTACTGCGACCTCCTGATGCAGTTTTTTCACTTTTAATTTTACATTGTGAGACTCGTTGCGTTTGGCTCGTGGTTGCAGTTCAGCTCCATTGATCTCAATGGGATCGCCGGTCAAATTCTGCAGCCAGAGTTAAAATTTGCCGCATCAGCCTTTAATGTTAGAATTCCAGTTGGCGGCAAAGGGGCTGTTAAAATTGCAGCTCTATTGCCTTCTTTTTTTATCTCCCCTTGGCCACCAGTGTGAAAGAGCCCTAATTGTGACTTTCACTGGTGGTGAATCAATTACAGTCAGTCATTCAAAAACGTACACCTGAAAACTCACCTGCAGTGAAAGTTTGGTAAATGTCATTTGCCAAATTATTATTTATAAATATCCCCCTTGTGATTACATCACTAACATCTTTAGTAGCGGGATTGAGCTGCTTCAAAAAGTCATATGTAGCTGCAGACTATTCAGGCGATTACCAGCAAAACATTGAACCTCTTATAGTAGGAGATAAAAATCACTTCTACAGCCCCGGCCTTAAGTGGTTTAAGGTAACAACTTTGCCGGAAGAGCAAAAAAGACACACAAGTAGTAAATCTTTTCAAATGTACATTGCCAACAAAACAAGTTCATTCACATAGCAATTCAAAAAAATTATTATGTGCTCATTTCACCAAATCAAAACAGATGATTTTAGTATTGCATTCTGATTATTTACTTTGGTTTAAAGTGGATGTACACCCTCACATATACCCAGTGTAGTGAACAGCCTCAGATGATACACAGATGAAACAAATCTCCCTACATAAGTTTTACACGTATATCTGCGGTCTTCAGCTTTATATACTGTTTAGAAAGTGCAAGTCCTGTTGGATTTTTCTCTTCCTCAGTGGATTATTGCTAGACACTGCGAGAGACTGAAACAGCGGATTGGAGGAAAGGCACACACCCCCTCCCCACTCATGCAGAGGTTGCCTGTGAACCTCCCTCGACACACACTTCCATCTCCCGTATCGGAGAGCTTGTCAAAAGTTATCAGGCTAATAACAGAACAGAGCAGGAGAAAGCCACGGGACACAGTGCTTTGAAGAGAGATCAGAAAACACTGCAGGCTCAAATTTCATGAAATCGGGTTTACATCCACTTTAATCCCGATGCACACCGCAAGATTTATTTTTTTTCGTTCAAAAGCAGATTTCCAGCAGGTTGAACAAAAAACCCTGACAGATCGTCGTAACACAAATTATGTTGTGCTATTGTAAATCAGACAGGGACCCTCCCACCCTGCCATAATACACTGATCAACCATTGGCTGCAAGGGCAGATCGGTCGCTGGTTTTCCAGGATGTCCCCTCAACATAAGCCATCAACGCCAGCTTCCTTCTGACAGGCTGCTGTACACACTGCCTGAAAGCTGTCTGGTTCCTGCTGAACCAGCTGATTTTTGGACAGTGTGTACCCAGATTCAATGTGATTTATGCTAAAAATTATTCTCAATTTCTAGTTTTGAACATTTAAAGCCTATCTAAATCCAAAAACAAAATATTGCATCTGCATTAGTTTTCTCTTTTCAGGCCTTTTCCCCCCCCCCCCATTATTTTAATCTGGTAATGTTTCATATAACCCTTAAGCCCCGTACACATGGGAAACCCTTAAGCCCCATACACATGGGTAGAATGTCGGGAGATATTTGGCGGTATAAACAATACTGGCCGACATTCTGCCTGTGTGTAGATTGGTCTGTCCGACAGAAGCCGGCTTCTGTTAGACCTGCATGCTGGAAAATCAGCAGCCAACCGACTACCGATCAACGCTCTCAGCCAATGGCCGACAGCGCTGATCAGAGTGTTCTGGTGGGGGGGGGGCGTCCCCCTGTCCGAACACAGCAGCTCAGCGGAGGAGATCGCTGGACGAACCTCGCATGGTTAGTACAGTGGCTCCCAACCGGACCCGTCGGGTTTTGTTTTCGTGCAACCCGAAAAAAAAAAAAAAACTGCAGTGTGTACCCGGCTTTACTGTCCCCAGATGTCTACACTCACTCCTTTGTATCTATAGAGGCAGCTAGGAATGAGCTCAGGTGTGTTTGAATCCTAGTACAATCCTACCCCAGTGATCCCACAAGAAAGCAGTCACTGTACTGGGCCAATAACAATCGGCTGAGGAGCTCCGTGTGCCGCAGCTGCATATATGCAAAGGGTGCGTGTATACATGCGGCTGTGGGTCAGGGAATGCCTTGACCACCTAATAGCCAAGTACAGTGGTGCCTTCCTAGTACGATTGCTCAGGTGACTTCGGACAAGGATTCAAACACACCTTACCTCCTCTCTAGAGATGGCCATTGTCACCTATGCTGGACTTAAATTATGTCTACCTCTCTGGGCTTTGGGCTCACTTACACTTGCTTCGGCTTCAACACATATTTAGACCTCTTTCACACTCTGGGCGTTTTTTCAGGCGCTACAGCACTGAAAATGGCGCCTGCATCGCGCCTGAAAAAAGCGGCTCCATTCCCTTCAGTGTGAAAGCCTGAGGGCTTTCACACTGGAGCGGTGTGCTGGCAGGACGTCAGAAAAAGTCCTGCCAGTAGCTCCTTTGGAGCGGTGAACTCACCGCCCCCCGTTGAAATCAATGGGGCAGTGCTGCGATACTGGCGGAGTTTTGCGTTCAGATTTAACCCCTTTTCGGCCACGGCCAAATAGCGCTGCTAAAACATCGGTATAGCGGTGCTAAAAATAGCGTCGCTTTACCGCGGAAGCCTGGGGCGGCTCGTGTGAAAGGGGTCTTACAGCTAGTTTACACTAGCTTCAAAACAAGGCTTCGGGAAGGCTTTGTTAAAGCTCCCTTAACGCCAGTCAAAGCTCCTGTCACTAAATAAAATGGTTCCTTTACAGTCCTGTTTACACCTGCTTTTGCTTTGGCTTTGCTTCAAAAATTATACCCCATGTAGCTTCAAAGCGTCTTCAAAGCCTCCATAGAAGTCTATGGCAAAGCTCACTTGAAGCTCCACCGAAGCACCAAGCAAAAGCAAGGTGTAAACAGGACTGTAAACTAACCATATTATTTAGTGACAGGGGCTTTGACTAGCATTCAGAGAGCTTTAACAAAGCCTGTCTGAAGCCATGTTTTGAAGCAAGTGTAAACTAGCCCTTTCTGTATCTTGAAAAATGAAAACTAATGCACCCACCACATTTATGGAGTGTGAATCTGCATATATATGTATTACACCTTGTACCCGGGTTTTAGTTATCCTTCAACCTTTGGTTTTCAATACTTAGTAAGGTGTAATATTCAGCTCAGTTTTTCCTCCCCATATTACCAAAGAAACTTAGTTATGTGAATTAAAACCTATTGATAAAGGCACTTGCAGGTTCTGTAGTGACGTTTATAGACACTTCAACTCGGACACTTAAATATACAACCGTCTATTACAAAAAAAGAAAATTATATGAAAAAAAAAAAAAACATACTATTATAGGGCATTTGGATTGTTGCAAATTCTGTTTGACATGATTATTCATCATGACAAGATGCCACTTCATCCTTACCCAATAGGACAGTGCAGAACATTCATTTATAGCAGCCAGACAGATTTCAGATCAGCATGGATGACTTATGATTGATTTCTATGATGTTGCAGAACATTGTTAATTGATCTTAGGCAAAAATAAAGCAAACCTGTATGAACCATACAGTATGTGTAGATTGCCGTTGCTGAGCTCACAGTTCTTTTTTTTTTTTTTAACAGTCACACGGAACCTCATTGGAACTAGTATGCAGGACATATAATTATCCACATACATTCATTGACTTTCTAGGTTCCTAGAGTCCAGTATGTTATAGGCACATCCAGCTCAGAGTCTAAAATTCTGCTCTGAAAACTCCAACACCCTTTATAGCAGTATTAAACCCAAAAGCAAACAATACATTGTGGCTTCTTAGATGCGATGGCTGCATTTTGTTTTCTTTTATAGACTTTTTCTTTTAATGTCACCTGGTATTCAGGCCAGTAAGTCTGTTTTTCAAAAGAACAAGCTCTTCTGCCATTGTAGCAGTTACAGGGATGAGACAAACTATCACTGATAGCAGTGCTTACAATAATCAGCTTTTTATATAGCTAAAACCTTTATCCCAAAAAGGAAAAAGTGGTTTGCTGTAACTGCATATAAAGTATCAGCTGGAGTTTGGCTTTAGTTTATTAGTATATTTAAATCTGCTAGTACAGCCAACATTCCCCTCCCCCAGACTGACAATGCTGCTTTCGAAAGGCGTGTGTCTTGCTCCTTCTTACAGACTGGGGGCGCTCTAGAAAAAGGAAGTGTGTTACTGGCCAGATCACCAGGGGAAACAGAGGGGGAAAAAAGCCTAAAAAAAACAAAACAAATACAGCCACCTCACTGAATGATTGGTAAGCTGCAATATCTGTCTGGGACTCTCCTCCTGATTGGCTGAGACACAGCAGCAGTTGGCATTGGCTCCCACGGCTGACAAAGTCAGTTAGCCAATCAGGAGGGGGGGTGGGTGGCTACACATGGAGCTGCCGCTCAGCTGAGGTACCTCCGTAGCAATGCGCTTGCTGTGGGGGCACTCGACAGGAGGGAGGGGCCAGGAGCAGTGAAGAGGGACCCAAGAAGAGTAGGATCCAGGCTGCTCTGTGCAAAATAACTGCACAGAGCAGGTAAGTATAACATATTTGTTATTTAAAAAAAAGACTTAGTATCAAAGTAAGGCCCAGCTATAATGCTGGAAGGCCTAAGGCAGTGGTTCTCGTGTCCTCAGGATTAACAGGCCAGATTTTAATTATTACCCAGGGGAGATGCAGACTAGAATAATGCAATCAATGAGCAGCAAATGATATCACCTGTCATGTATTTCAGTTATCTTGCAAACCTGACCCATTAGTGGGACCTGAGGACAGGAGTTGAGAACCACTGGTCTAAGGCATCTAAACTTTTTTTTTTGTTACTGGTAATGTATTTATTAGGGGGGGGGGGGGGGGGGGGGTAGAGGGACCTTGAATTTTAATTTACACTTAAAAATCACCAACAAACATTTAAAAGTAACCCTTCATTCAGGTTAAGTCTTTACACCTATGCGGTGCGGTAGTGTGTGTTTTACCACAACGCATAGCACTATATATGTTACAATGCCATTCACATAAGAGTACCACCGCATCGCACAGTAACAATCAGTGCACCCACACTGCATATGCTAAAAAGAAAAAATGGTGCAGGGACAATTTTTCATCCATTGAGGTGCTTTGGCAGCTGGTTCAAAATGAAACGCATAATGCAAAAAAGACTGCAACTGTAGGCAGACAAGTAATAGTGGCTGCAAGTATATTATCCTACCTTCTGGGGGTTCCCAGGAACCCCAATGCTTGGAGAACTCTAATTTGACAATAGCTCCTGAAGTTGTGTTTTAATCCCTTCTGTCTACTGTAGTCACTTCTGGTCAGTGAAGAGGTCTGGTCAGCCAATAGTGATGTGCGAAAGGAGAGCCCAGAAGTCACTCGGGGGGGACCCAGGAAGCTTTCCAAACTAGGCCGAAAAAAACTGTTTTATCTGCCTTATGTGTAGGAATTTTAAAATAAAGACATGTTCCAATTTAAATGATATACCGTATATACTCGAGTATAGGCCGACCTGAATATAAGCCGAGGCACCCAATTTTACCACAAAAAACTTGGAAAACGTATTGACTTGAGTATAAGCCTAGGGTGAGAAATGCGCAGCTACTGTAAGTGGAAAAGAGGGTCAACAATGCCCATTTGCAGCCTCACTGTGCCCATTTGCAGCCATAGGTCCCCTGAACTTGGTAGTTAAGGGTTCCTAGATGCCCCCTAGCTGCAGCCAAAATTTGGGGTCTCTGGACCCAAAGGGTCCTGAAATGACATTGCTCCAGATGGGCACAGTTGACCGACTTTGGGACCCTGTATCTCAGGGTTCCTAGCACCAAGTGGCCCCGAAATATGGAGCCCCAAATTCGGGTCAGAAAATGTCAAGCACACATTTTAGAAACCGACTTTGGGGCCCTGTATCTTGGGGCCACTTAGTGCTAGGAACCCCAAATTTGGATATGTTGTAGTGTTGGTTCCACTGGGTTTGCACACCAAACCCTAGCATCAAGTGGCCCTGAGATACGGGGCCCCAAAGTCAGGTCGGAAAATGTCATTCTCTGCTGCCGAAAAGGGCTTGACTCGAGTATAAGCCGAGGGGGGCACTTTCAGCACAAAAAAACATGCTGAAAAACTCAGCTTATACTCGAGTATATACGGTACGTATATTGGTAAAGTAGAGTATTATAACTGGTGAGAAGTTGTGAAGAGGTGACCTACTACAACTACGGTACGATATAATCTTTGTAAAAAATAAGGACACATAATTAACATCCCAGGAGGACTGTGCTGGTGTTCAGAAAATTACAAAGATAAAAAATACTATCCACAGAAGGTGCAATACCTTTTGCATCAGATACATTTATGCTGCAAAAAAAAGGAAAAAAAATAAAGGGAATACAATCTATAAGAAGAATGCTATTCCTAAATTTCTAACCTACTCAAAAGCAGTCATAGCGGTTGAAAAGCAAAAAAGGGCACAAGTAAGCCTAAATCGCCATTTCATTTATATAAAAGAAAATAAATTGAGCATGTTAAGAAAAAAAAGAGACCAAAATAAGCCTGCTGAACAGCATGTATGGTCCCAGGGACCAGGTCTTACCTTTACCCTTAGGCTGCATTCACATCTGAGCATAGCTTTTTCAGGCAGAAAATTGCGCGAATTTACAGCAATTTTGCAGCGATTTTTACCGCGATTTTGCAGCATTCTGCCGCGATTTTGTGCAGGCAAAAGGTCACCAATGTAAAAAGAAGATAAACGCCCAAATCTGCCCGATTCGAGCGACAAAAAAGGGTCCAGAACTTGTCTGAGCTTCAGGCGTTCGGCTTCAAGCAACATGGAGTGGAGATGTGAACCATCTCCATTGAGAATAATGGATTTTTTTCCCCTCTAGCATTTTGTAGCTTCAGGCTTCAAGCTACAAAACGCTCAGGTGTGAATGCAGCCTTACTGATGGAACCCACAGAATTCTCATGCAAATTTCAAGTTACTGAAGAAATCGAAACTTGCACTCAGCTAGGGAGGCATACTTGTGTGCATCATAGTTCTATTAGTAAGTTAGAGTTAAAAACTGGCACCTTATAATGACATTATTTTACGTATTGCTTTTTCTGTTCAGCCCCCCTTCTCGGGTACACTGTCATAGTCAGACCCTGGTCAGTCTTTTTCAGCCAAAAATGACTTAACATATGGACCAATTGATTGAAGGCTCTGCAGCATGCAGTGGCAGATATGCCTAGTTTTATAAAGATTTAAAAACCTTCGAGAGGACCTTGTGAATACTATTGGCCTTTTTATACAAGGCTTATGTTAGGTTTACTGGTTCTTTAAAGAGCAGATCTATCCATAATGGGTTTCTCTGTTTTAATAATACAGGGAAGGGTTTTGTCCCAACCATATCTCATTTGCTGTCTGGTACCCCAATGGAGAGACCTCCCATAGCGGTACTAAAGACTCTAATGTGTACAAGCCGAGATACTCAAGTCACTAGTCAGATATATTCTTTGCATATTGCTATAGAATCCACTAGGAGACACAGTATTACCTGCCCTCTGGTCTCTCAAAGATTCTTCTTTGTAAATTGTAGATCATTTTTAGGCCAACAACAATGGTAGCTCAATTAAATATCTGTGCTCAGACTGCAGTGAATAGGTCAAAGGCATGGAGTCACCTCCTCCTCCAGTGAGGTCCCAGGAACCAGTACAAACCCTATGGAGAACTGTCACCACCAATTCCATGGTTGGAGTCACTCTATAACTCTGCAGCTACATAACAAAACAAAACAAAAAAAAAAAGTGTGTTTGCTGCGTTCTGACACAGATACTTTTCCAGCAAGGCCACTATTCTATATGGCCCCTAATACATATATTACAGTCATAATCATCAATGTGAGACAAAGTTAAGTATATTCTGCTGCCTTCTTACACTCACAGTTGTATCTACTACATTCTCAAATTTCTCTTCCTATTGAAAACCGTCAACAAATCCTATCCAGTTTGCAGACAACTAGCTGGACACCATTTACAGTATTACAACCTATAGATATTGGCGAGTCAGTCTAAATTAGATCATTAATTTGAATCTTCTTCTTTCCACTTAAAATGCATTTATTAAAATAATGAATTTCTGCATGGAGTACAGCAGTAAACCAGTCTGTATCGGAACTATTGTCAGTCTGCACATCTGCTTGTTCATCAGGAATTATGGTCCTGGGCTCGTCTTGGCACAGTTAGCTGCTCATAGGTGGGGAGGGTGTTACTTGACAGGTTGTTTTCATTATTTAGGGAATTACTTCTGTGCGGCGTTCGGTTTATTGGTTGACCTCCCGGATGACCGGTAACGAGATGGTGAAGCATGTCAGTTATGAGATTCAGTTTAAGGTCCATCTGGGTTACCTAGAGAGGAAAAAACAACAACACTGGAATCTCACAAGATATGAGGACAAGGATATCACACCTACTTACTGCTCCATAGACACCACAACATTCTTTTCCTTTCAGCAATGATGCAGTAATCTTGTCAAAATTATGACAATGTGATACTTATATTGTTTTTAGGGGATACACATGCAGTTATATTTAAAAAAAAAAAAAAAAAAAAAACCCTTTTCCTTTTACAATCTGAGCAGTGTTATGCCCCGTACACATGGTCGGAAATTCCGACGGAAAATGTCCGATCGGACCATGTTGTCGGAAAATCCGCCCGTGTGCGCTCCATCTGACTTTTTACGTCGGAAAAAATTTGAGATCCTGCTCTCAAATTTTCCGAGCACAAAATCCGATCAGACTTTTTCCGATCGTGTGTAGAGAATTCCGACGGACAAAGTGCCACGCATGCTCAGATCAAATTACGAGACCAAAGCTATTGGCCAATAGCCTCTACGTAGTTCTGTCGTACGCAACGAACGTCACCACGTTCAAAATGATTGGATTTTCCGACAACTTTGTCCGACCGTGTGTATGCAACACCAGTGTCGGAACAAAATCCGTCTGAAAAAAATCGACGGATTTTGTGGTCGGAATTTCCGACCGTGTGTATGGGGGCTTACTGTTGACGAAAAGTATAAAACCAATTCTGCAATTTGTCCCATTTATCATAACACTTAAATCGATATTAAACCCTCAGTTTTAAGCACTTTTGGCAGCTGATTTAAGCACTTTTTAATCCTCATCTACAGTATCTCACAAAAGTGAGTACACCCCTCACATTTTGGTAAATATTCTATTATATCCTTTTATGTGACAACACTGAAGAAATTACACTTTGCTACAATGTAAAGTAGTGGAGTGTACAGCTTGTATAACAGTGTAAATGTGCTGTCCCCTCTAAATAATACACAGCCATTAATGTCTAAACCTCTGGCAACAAAAGTGAGTACACCCCTAAGTGAAAATGTCCAAATTGGGCCCAGTGTCAATATTTTGTGTGGCCACCATTATTTTCCAGCACTGCCTTAACCCTCTTGGGCATGGAGTTCACCAGAGCTTCACAGGTTGCCACTGGAGTCCTATTCCACTCCTCCATGATGATGTCACGGAGCTGGTGGATGTTAGAGACCTTGCGCTCCTCCACCTTCCATTTGAGGATACCCCACAGATGCTCAAAAGGGTTTAGGTCTGGAGGCATGCTTGGCCAGTCCATCACCTTTACCCTCAGCTTCTTTAGCAAAGCAGAGGTCGTCTTGGAGTTGTGTTTGGGGTTATGTTGGAATACTGCCCTGCAGCTCAGTCTCCAAAGGGAGGGAATCATGCTCTGCTCCAGTATGTCACAGTACATGTTGGCATTCATGGTTTTCTCAATGAACTGTAGCTCCCCAGTGCTGGCAGCACTCATGCAGCCCCAGACCATGACACTCCCACCACCATGCTTGACTGTAGGCAAGACACGCTTGTCTTTGTACTCCTCGCCTGATTTCCGCCACACACGCTTGACACCATCTGAACCAAACAAGTTTATCTTGGTCTCATCAGACCACAGGACATGGTTCCAGTAATCCCTGTCCTTAGTCGGCTTGTCTTCAGCAAACTGTTTGCGGGCTTTGTTCATCATCTTTAGAAGAGGCTTCCTTCTGGGATGACAGCTATGCAGACCAATTTAATGCAGTGTGCGTCACATGGTCTAAGCACTGACAGGCTGGCCCCCCACCAGTTCAACCTCTGCAGCAATGCTGGCAGCACTCATACGTCTATTTCCCAAAGACAACCTCTGGATATAAAGCTGAGCACGTGCACTCAACTTCTTTGGTCGACCATGGCGAGGCCTGTTCTAAGTGGAACCTGTCCTGTTAAACCGCTGTATGGTCTTGGCCTCCGTGCTGCAGCTCAGTTTCAGTCTTTGCAATCTTCTTATAGCCTAGGTCATCTTTATGTAGAGGAAACAATTATTTTTTCAGATCCTCAGAGTTCTTTGCCATGAGCTGCCATGTTGAAATTCCAGTGACGAGAGAGAGAGAGAGAGAGAGAGAGAGAGAGAGAGAGAGAGAGAGAGAGAGAGAGAGAGAGAGAGAGAGAGAGAGAGAGAGAGAGAGAGAGAGAGAGAGAGAGAGAGAGAGAGAGAGAGAGAGAGAGAGAGAGAGAGAGAGATAACCCCAAATTTAACACACCTTCTCCCCATTCACACCTGAGACCTTGTAATACTAACTAAACTAGTCACATGACAACGGGAGGGAAAATGGGGCCCAATTTGGATATTTTCACTTAGGGGTGTACTCACTTTTGGTTGCCAGCAGTTGAGACATTAATGGCTGTGTGTTGAGTTACTTTGAGTGCCTTTCTAAATCTTGTCCAATCAACTAAATTTACCACAGATGAACTCCAATCAAGTTGTAGAAACATCTCAAGGATGATCAGTGGAAACAGGATAAACCTGAGCTCAATTTTAAGTGTCATGGCAAAGGCTGTGAATACTTATGTACATGGGATTTTTTTGTTTTTTATTTTTAATATATTTGCAAAGATTTCAAACAAACGTTTGTTTGTAGTATTTTGAGGAAAATAATGAATTGAATCCATTTTGGAATAATGATGTAACAAAATGTGGAAATGTGGAAAAGTGAATACTTTCCGAATGTACTGTATGTGTGCATAGAGGAGAATTTAGAGGAAGGAAAAAAAAAAACACCAGATGCCCCTAAAAGCAGTGGGGGTTGATTTACTAAAACTGGAGAGTGCAATATCAGGTGCAGCTGTGCATGATAGCCAATCAGCTTCTAACTTCAGCTTGTTTAAATGAGCTTTAGCAATAAAATGTTGAAGCTGATTGGTTTCTTTGCAGAGCTGCACCAGATTTTGCACGCTCCAGTTTTAGTAAATAACCCCCAGTGTTTTTAAACACCAAAACACTTACCTGGCACCACTCTCGATCCAGCGCTGTCCCCGACGGCAGCCCTGCTCTGCTCTCTTCCTGCATTCTTGGGCTTTACTGGACTTGTCGGTAAAATCCAGTGAGGAGAGATCGCGGGGCCAAACTACACTGTGTGTGTATATGGACACACACAGCTCATGGAGCGCACCCACATGAGTGATTCCATACTGAGCAGCTTGCTATGGTGCCACTCAGACAAGAGGAGGCAGGAGCGCCAGCGGGGCACATCAAGGGAGCAGGTAAGTATGCCATGTTTGTTATTTTAATTTAAAAAATATAAAAGGTTAGCTTTACAATCACTTTAAGGACTGAGACAATAACAGCAACAATGGCCTATTACTAAAGAGCAAGCATTATTATAGTAATACAAACTACACTGCCATACAACCTTGAAGTTTTTTTACCTTATCTTCTACACGGTTTAATCTTGATCCAATAGTATTAGTACCACGATCTTTCACTTTATCTGGAAAGAAAAGAAACATATTTAAGTAAAACAACATTACAAGTGTTTTCCAAAAATTTATATTAAAAGATTCCACTTTCATATTAAACTGTGAAAATCTATTACATTAAAATGTATATAAAACCGATTTGTAGTTCACACCAGATTACATTCTGGAATTTGCCTAAAAGGTACAAACAGTAATGAGGATGTCACATGACATTGTCCAAGGAAGGGCATAATAATTTGACTACTTCAGCTCTTATACCTGTATATCCTGTTATGGACCAGAGCAAATGTAATACTTCTGTGATAACTGTTGATAACTTAAGGAAAGGTGAAGGTGGGCCCTTATGGAGCTTCTTACAATTTGTACAATAAATAGGAGATTTTATGGTAAAAAATTGTGTTGCTGCATTAAAGTCCAAAATCTGAGTTGCACCCCCCCCCCCCTCTCCTCCTCTGCCGCTCCTACTAGCTTAAGGGGGTTTATTTTTTTACATTATTTGTGCCCCTTTCTGATGATCATGTTCTGGTTGGAGCAGAGGGAATATTTCTTCAGTTTCGGGCTCATGCTCATTCATGCTCATTCAGCACCGCTCGCATATTCTTCTACCTTGGCTGAAGTCCTGGCCAGCCACCTGCCTGTTTATCTCCTTGCCTTCCCTGGTGGAGTGATCTTCCTCTGTTCCCCACCCAGTAGTACCTGGTGCCCGGAGAGGAGATGGGCAAAGAGTCCAAAAAAAAAAAAAAATGTCCCCGGATTTCATTTAAAAAATCTGGTCACCTTACTTTAACATTTTCTTAACAGTCTCTACTTTTCAACACTTTCTCAACACTGCAACTTTGCATTTCACACTACTATACACTGGAAAAAAAACATAGCAGCAGAACATGACAAAGTGAAGCAAAATAAAAAAAGTAATTATTCCAACAACCTCCAATACACCCCTGTGTTCCCTCCAATTCTAGATGGGGCATAACAGGCATGAACTTGCCTACCATAATGAGGTCATATGAGGGCGCAATATTAAAAGAGGCACTTGTTACTGCACAATAAAGATTTTCTATTTTGAATATACATGCGGTCATTCCTTTTTTAAAATGGAAAAACAAAAGCTTCACCATGAATGTGCCACATTCCAAGGTTGGGTGATCAAATAATCTAACCGTTCCTAAGTATTTCAATAGGAAAAGATTACCTGACCCAGAGAGAAAGAGTGAAGGTTTCCCCAAGGACTGGTCAAGCCTATAAAAAATGAAATTAAAAAAAGAACATAAAATAAAATAACTTAGGACACATGGTTACTTGATTATGTGTTTAAGGATATTTGCTGTTACAATAAAACAGTATTTTACAAATAAACAAGCGAGGTGAAGGTGGTCAGTATTCATTTTGGAGAACAAAAATGAAATATATCTGCTCACTGACCACATCACTTAGATGTATGGCGGCAAGGCTGCTCTCCTGCGCTGGATCACATACCCAGGACTTCCGGGTAGGGGGTGCGCCACGGCTGTGCTGTGATTAGGCACAGCACAAGCAGAACAGTGAGTGCCGGCCAATGGATGTCCACCAGAGCTGACTGAGAACTGAGCGATCAGCAGTGAACGCTCAGTTCTCGGTCTTTATCTGTCCATGCATGCTTCAGTTTTTATGGGACAGGAAGCGAGAAATCTCCCTAATGGGACACAGAAGGCATAACAAATAAACAGTGGTTATGACCCCTCCCTATCCAAAATGAATAAAAAGGTTTTGTCTATAGTTCTACATTAATTCTAAACTCTGATGACGTGGAAATGCTTTTAAAGTGTCACCTATGCAAATGGATACTGAAGTTAGTTGTCATTTTATGGGCGTGTGCAACTTTAAAGCTTGCCATGCTTGGTATCAATTTATTTGCAATAAATGAAAGAAAAAACCCTGTGTGAAAAGTGTAAAAATAAAAAGTAGCAGCACACTACAATGTCTGAATACTTAGATGGAAATACATACACACAAACAAAATAGGTGTGTTTATGAAGACCAATGTGTATTTATCAAAAGACAGTGGCGGCTGGTGCTGTATATTTGGGGGGCGGCAAACAATACATCTCACCGGCACCTCCCGTCGCTCGCTCGTACCCCCCCCCCCCCCCGCATAAAGTTACGATTGGAAATCCCGATCGTCTGTAGCAATTTGACATGCAAAATTCCTACGCATGCTCGGAAACAATTCAACGCATGCTCGGAAGCATTGAACTTCATTTTCTTGGCTCGTCGTAGTCACTGCGTTCTTGACGGTCAAAAGTTCAGCAAACTTTTGTGTGACCGTGTGTATACAAGCCAAGTTTGAGAGGAATTGCGTTGGAAAAACCTTTATAGCTTTTTCCGACGAGAATTCCGATCGTGTATGCGGCATAAGACTAAGAAATGTAATAAATGGTCCTTGAGATAAGTGTTAAAGTTACTGGAGTTGTATTACACTTTGAAAAGCATTAATCTTAAATATGTGTTTGTCAGAGCCTGGGGTAAAGGTGACTTTTTCTTCTTTATCAGGCAGAGCCGCGCAAGAAATGGAAACCATTTCTGCTGAACAATAGGAAACTAGCACAGCACCTTCTCTGCAGCTCCTTGATCCTGACCATCAGATTAAGATGACCTTGTGAGTACTGTTCAATGACGTCCCGTACATCATAGGGTTTCCTGGCTTGCTGCAAATATAAGCATGAAAACAATAAGAATGTGTGACAAATGCTTTCCGGGCTATAAGTGGAAGTTGTAAAATCATCTTAAAACAGGAATTTAAAGTTAAGACTACTGTAAAACAAAATAAGTTAAAACGAGTCACAAGAGGGGAAGGTTTAAGGCCCTGTTTACATTTATTCATTGATATAGTTCATCAGCTTTGGAGGACATTTAGGTCTTGTTTGTATGGTTTTCAGCTTGTAAGAGCAGTGTTTACAGCAAGCTTTAAGTAGCTTTGTTGAACCCTTTAGTTTCAGTATGGGGATTTTACATGCAGAATTTAATAGAAATGCTGACTGTTACTTTATACAAGCAAGCTTCAACAAGCTTCTAACAAGCTTCAAGCAGTACTGAAGCAACACTCTCCTTAAGATCTGTGTTCAACTTCTCCAAACTGGAGCTGAATGGTGTTTTGAAGTCTTCAACAAAGCACTACTTTTATACACAAGGGGCCGACTGAAGTTCCTCTTAAAAAAAAAAAAAAAAAAAATCTACTTTCCCTAAAAAAAATAAAAATAAAATAAAAATAAATAAAGAAAGAAGAAAAAAAAAAAGAAGAAGAGGTTACTTCTTATGTATAAGGGCTTTTTGGTATTTAAACCTCCTACATGCAAACATTTTTATGAAAAGTTTTGGCTTTTACCCAGAACCTGCAATATGAAAGAACTTGCCTGAAATTTTTTCTTGGCCACGAAGTACTGCATTCTACGGATGACTTTTACTGCTGCGCGATGGTGTTCCCGTAGCCTAACATGATTACAAAAATATAAAATTATCTGTTTATAGCTGCTATGCCCATCAAACTGTAATCTACAGCACTTCATATATTAACCACTTCCCACCCCGCCAATGCATATAAACGGCCGGGTGGGGGCTCTCTCCTGAGTGGACGTTCAGGAACGTCCCTCAGGAGGGGGGGTCGCGCGTGCCCGCGCAGCACGATCCTGATGCGCTCGTGTCACCCGGACACTGCGCATCTCTGATCGCCAGGAGGGCTCTGATTGGCCCTCCTGATCACATGACAGCCGTGTCCAATCACAGCCGTCATGTGATGTAAACACAGAGCCGGTTGCTAGGCAATCGGCTCTCCTCACACAGAAGTTGTCGGTGAGTAGAGGAGAGCAGATCGCTGCAGCCGGCTGGTGATCAGTGAGTATGTGCTGTTTTTTACAGCTTTTTACTCACTGATCACCAGTCTAGTGTAAACACACAACACACCTCACAACACAGTATAAACACACATGTCCCCAAATAATAAAAACACATGTCCCCCACATATATCCCACTAAAATCACATGTCCCAATGATTATCTGCACACATATGTCCGTGATCACCTGCACACATCTGTACATGATCATTTGCGTACATATGTCCGTGATCACACGAACCAATTATTATACACTTAAAGGATTTTTTTTTACCAAAAACATGTAGCAGAATAAATTTTGGCTTAAATTTATGACAAAATTCGATTTTATTGGATTTCTTTTAAAATGGAAAAAAGAAAATATTGTTTTTTTTTCCAAATTTCCGCTCTTTTTTAGCTTATATCGCTAAAAATTTAAAACGGAGTCGTGAATAAATACCACCAAAAGAAAGCTCTATTTGTGCAAACAAAATGATAAAAATGTCATTTGGGTACAGCGTAGCATGACCGAGCAATTGTCATTGAAAGTGCAAGAGCGCTGAAAAATGGTCTGGGAAAGAAGGGTGCGAAAGTGCCCAGTATCGTATGGGTTAAAAATGGAGGTGTAGTCTATAGCAATCAGATTCCAGCTGTTTTTTTCGTAGTCTAGAAATCAAAACAGATATTAAATTGCCTTCTATGGGGAACCGATTAACTTTTCTCCTTTTTCTATACAAGAAATACAAATTCATCCAGAGTGCTACAGAAAGCAGGCTTACTCAGAGATATGAGTTATCGGGGTTAGTAACGTGTCTGCTTCCACGTCTAGATCATCTGTGAAACTGCTTGTTCTGATGAAAGGTCCAGTGCCGACATCCAGCAGCCCAAAACTCCTCTTTGTTACTGCAGGGAGAACAGATAGAAATATGTTTATTACAAGATGAGTAAACTCCCCAGAAAGTTACTTTGCTTGAAAGACCTGAGGGAGAACAGAGAGGAGAGCTATAAGAGTCCCAGTTGGGACAAAAAATAAACAAGCTTTAAAATTAGCCATCCCAGACCTCTCTAGCTGCTTATATTGTGTAGTTAAAGTGATTGTAAAGGATCGTTTTTTGTTTTTTTTCATACTTACCTCCACTGTGCAGCTCATTTTGCATAGAGTGGCCCCAAACATCCTCTTCTGGGGTCCCCCGGCAGCTCTCACAGCTCCTCCCCGCATCAGATAACCCCCTAGGAGAAGCAATCTCCCCTTTGCGGGCACGCTCCAGAGTCCAACATTTGCATCCAAATACACGGATGCTGGACTCGGCCCCGCCACTGCGTCATTGGATTTGATTGACAGCAGTGGGAGCCAATGGCTGCGCTGCTATCAATCTATCCAATTAAGAGCCGGTTCCCCGTGTAGAGAGGGACAGTGCGTCCCTGAAGAGATGAAAGGGCTCAGGCAAGTAAAAAGGGGGGGGGGGGTGACTGTCAGGTGTTTTTTCACCTTACTGCATAGGATGAACCAGGTTAAAAAAACACAAAGGTTTACAACCCCTTTAAAAAGTACCATAAAACCACAAGGCTCATGGCCACTCCGCAACATACCGTATTTTTCGCTCCATAAGACGCACTTTTCCCCCCCCCAAAAAGGGGGGGGGGGGGTATCTGTGCGTCTTATGGAGTGAATACTGACCAGCAGAGCCGCTAATAGGGGGTTTGTTTCGGTGAAAGAACGATGCCCTATGCATCCCTCTGCCCCAGCTAAATCCTGTTTCTCCCCTGCCTTCAGCTGCTAGATGGAGAGAAACAAAAAGGCATTGTTCTTTAATTAACATCAGCATTCACTTGTAAATCGAGCAAGCATTGTTAACCAAATTAGGTCGGCCGCTGCGATTCATATGCAAATCACGCCCTATCCTCTGCATGCCGCCCACCTCAGGTGAGCATAGGGGGCATTAAGAGGTAATCAAAAAGGGGGGGCTTGAGGTGCACAGGTGAGCAGAGATGCAGAGTTGAATGGGTTGGAGTGCAGAGGTTAGCAGAGTAGGGGTTTGGGGGACAGAGGTTAGCAGATGATGAGTTAGAGGGGCAGAGTTGTACTGAGAGGGCGATAAGAATGCAGAGATTAGCAAAGAGATGAGGGAATTTACTGTAAATACACCTGTTATATGGCTAGTCACTGTAAATGTCTCAATTACATTGGTGGTTGATGTAAATACTCCTGTTGTGTTGGGGTCAGTGTAGATGTCCCAGTTACATTGGGGATCAGCGTAGAGTGCCCCCTTACATTGGTTGTCAGATTTGGTTCAGATAATTTTTTTCATATTTTCCTCCTCTAAAACCTAGGTGCGTCTTATGGTCAGGTGCGTCTTATGGAGCGAAAAATACGGTAAATGTCTACAGTCATATGTTAATAAATGCATTTGCATCCAGGGCCAATCATTTGCATGTGATCGCCTCATGAGTGATTACGTGACAGTGGCCACAATTAACTGTGGGAGCCGGCAGCCTCCCATTGCTTTTAATGAGGCTGCCTCCCGCAGATAATCGCTGGGAACCCCCCGCTGGGGTTCTCGCATGTAATCGGTATCGGGGGCATTCACATATGTGAACGCACCCTTAGGCCCCTTTCACACCGGGGCGGTGAGCCGCGGTGACGGTAAAGCAGCGCTATATTTAGCACTGCTTTACCGTCGTTTTCACCGCGGTTTTCGGCCGCTCGCGGTGCGGTTTTACCCCCCGCGAGCGGCCGAAAAAGGGTTAAACACCCCCCGCAGAGCGCCGCCGTAGCCGCGGTATTGCCGCGGTAACCGCGGTATTGCCGCGGTTTTACCGCGGTCTCCCATTGTAATCAATGGGAAGGAGCGGTATAGGAGCGGTGAACACACCGCTCCTATCCCGCTCCAAAGATGCTGCTAGCAGGACTTTTTTTGTCATCCTGCTAGCGCACCGCTCCAGTGTGAAAGCCCGCCGGCTTTCACACTGGAGTTAAAGGGGCAGGATTTTTTCATGCGGTGAACAGGCGCTATTTTTAGCGCTGCACCGCATGAAAAACGCCCCGGTGTGAAAGGGGCCTTAGAAACATCTGCTGTGTGTTTATTAGAGCGCTGGCAGGTTGACAATATTCTGTTTTGATACAAAAGAGCAAAGGTTTATTTCTTGTTGTGAACTTTGAAGTTTAATTTGTCTGCCTATAGCTATTTTAGTGTTTTAAAATGATTTTACAGCATGTTCACAGTCCTTAAAATTTTAAAAAAAATGTAAGTACCAGTAATAAAGTATGCTGTAATTGTGATGTTTGCCTCATGATTGGGGGTTTAAGAGCTGGTTATGGCGAGTCTGCCGGCGCGTTTGGAGAACAGGAGACACAGGTCTGGCGGAGGTGCCCAGCCGGGGCATCCGAGATCCCTCACAGCTGCACTCCATACTATCCAGCTGATAGCCTGGCTGAAGTGTGCTCTTTGCTGACATCACAGGAATTAGTCCATGCACCGCGTCATCACGACAAAGTCTGTATCTGCCAGGTGCCTGTCTCAGCCTCTCAGCGAGCCGCTGAGAGACTGGAGACAGCCACTCCATGCCCCTTCACAGCTCAGTGCTCCAGTGAGCGTGGAGGAGCAGAGAGTAGAGCTGCTGATTGACAGTCAGCAGCTCTCCTCTCACGGATCTGTGAGAACCAAGCCATTGGCGATGTTTTATCGCTCGGTTCTCAGTGTAGAGATGCCGGGAGACAGATGCAGCATCGGTCCCATGCTGCATCCAAGTATAAAAGGGGGAAAAAAAAAAAAAACCTTACTTCTCTTTTAACCGCTTCCCGACCGCCTCACGCCGATGTATGTCGGCAGAATGGCACGGCTAGGCAAAACCACGTACCGGTACGTGGCCCTTTAAATGCCTAGCCGTGGGTCGCGCTCGCGACCCTGGCCACGGGCCCAGCGGACCCGATCGCCGCTGGTGTCCCGCCCCCTAATGTAAAAAAACAACACACGTCACAGCCCATAACCCCTCCCCCTAGTGTTTAACTCTTTCACTGCCACTGTCATTTATACAGGAATCAATGCATTTAAATAGCATTGATTGCTGTATAAATGACAATGGTCCCAAAAATGTCCGACGTGTCCGCCATAATGTCGCAGTCACAATAAAAATCAATGATCGCCGCCATTACTAGTAAAAAAAAAAATGAATAAAAATGCTATAAAACTATCCCCTATTTTGTAAACGCTATAACTTTTGCGCAAACCAATCAATAATCGCTAATTGCGATTTTTTTTTTACCAAAAATATGTAGAAGAATACGTATCGGCCTAAACTGAGGAAAAAAAAAATGTTTTTTTATATAATTTTTGGGGATATTTATTATAGCAAAAAATATTGCATTTTTTTCAAAATTGTCGCTCCATTTTTGTTTATAGCGCAAAAAATAAAAATCGCAGGGACGATCAAATACCACCAAAAGAAAGCTCTATTTGTGGAAAAAAGAACGTCAATTTTGTTTGGGAGCCACGTCGCACGACTGTGCAATTGTCAGTTAAAGCGACGCAGTGCCGAATCGCAAAAAGGGGCCTGTTCCTTTGGCTGCCAGTGGAAGTGGTTAAGGCACCCCTTGTTTCTAACCTGTCACCTTTGCCTTCTACTATGGGTAAGAGCATGCTTTTCCCCACAGTCATCTTCTGGATGAAATCATTCAAGGATGGTCCAAACAAGCACTCGCCCTTAAAGGGCATTCACTAGACCTGCTTCTTGCAGAGAAATTCTGCCAACCAACACTTACATAGGATACATATAGAATCCTTCTCAAGTAGACAGACATGGTGCCCATCTGAGAAAGTTACTTAATGGAGTGTTCCAAGGCATCCATCAAGAAACGAAATGCTCTCGGAAATCTAAATGTATGGGGAATGTATGAATGTGGGAAATTAAAGTTAACTATTAAGATGTTTAAGAGGGGGTAGAGTAAATCTATATGTGTAGAGCAGAATAAATTGCACTCTACCACTAATAGAAATGCAACAAATACAAAAATATCAATTGTTCCCTTTCCAAAGGGGAAAAGGAAGTAGACGAAGCACAACATAAATAAAGACTGAATGATCTTTGGACTTGAACATTTGATAAAACCTGAGTTTACAAGACGTGCAAATCATCACATTCTGTTTTTATTTATATTTCACACAGCGTCCTAACTGTTTTGGAACTGGGGTTGTAGATGGGTAGAACATTCCAAAAGGAAAAAAACAGGAAAATCAGGAGGATCTGGGAGAGGAGGTGGGGGCAGTAGGGAGGGAATAGAGAGGATAACCACAGGGGAGGAGAGAAAAACCAATGCAATTGAGTACATTAAAGCGGAGTTCCAGTCATATTTTTTATTAAAAGTCTGCAGCTACAAAAAGTAGCTGCTGACTTTTAATAAACAGACACTCACCTGTCCTACAATCCAGCGGTGCACTCACCCATGCTGTGTTCTCCCCGTGTCCTCCCCCGGTGGTGCCGGCATCTCTACTATAGGCACCTGGCTAGGACAGCTTGCGGCCTCACAGCTAGGTGCATGCGTGAGCAGAGCTGCGCTTCGCAACTAGTCCTAAAGTCTTCTAGGACCTGTCATATGTCCCAGAAGACTTCGGGAGGGAGAGCTTCCATTTCTGATCGCTTAGGTGACCAGAACGGAAGTGGGAGCAGGTACCTGTCAAAATCAGGTACCTGCTCCCCACCTCCCACCAAAAGCTCAGTTTCACAAACAGGAACCGGGCAGGAGGCCTTAAAGCAGAAGTTCCACTTTTGGGTGAAACTCTGCTTTAAATATCAGTAATTAAGATCAAACTGACAATCATCAAGCAATGGATTTGGCAGGGCAGTGGTAAATGGGCTGATTGGGTCAAGAAAAGAAAGGTGGTTATTATAATGAAAATCCGTAGAGGTTACATGCTTGGATTTATGCATTAATCAAAAGGTGGCTGGGTGGTTGAGGTATTTTTGCTAGATGCAAGATACAATTTGTCATTTATCTGTCTGAGAAAAGCACCAGCACACCACCTACTTTTAGATGCACAACCTCTTTAAACAACCATTTGGCACACAACCGCTTTCAGAAATAGAAATCTAAACGTTGTCAGAAACATGCCACTTTTCACTGCAATAGTTACACCGTCGTAGAGAATAGCTACTCAATTGAACCCCCAAAGAAAAGGTGCTACATTATATATATATATATATATATATATATATATATATATATATATATATATATATATATATATATATATATATATATATATATATATATATATATATATATATATATATATATATAATAAAAAAAAAAAAGAAAGAAAGAAAGAGAGAGAATGCAATTGTGGTAGGTACTAAGTTGGTAAAACAAAAAGACAGTTTTGCTTACATGATCATTTGACAAAATGTGTCTGCCAATCTACGGTCTTGTTACTAGACGCGTTCTATATAAACATAACAAAATGCTCAACTTTTACTTTACTATCTTGAACACGACACATGTTAATCTAAGAAATAGTAATCTGGACAAGATCCTCCAATACGGTACATCACAAAAGTGAGTACACCCCTCACATTTTTGTAAATATTTTATTCTATCTTTTCATGTGACAACACTGAAGAAATGACACTTTGCTACAATGTAAAGTAGTGAGTGTACAGCTTGTATAACAGTGTACATTTGTTGTCCCCTCAAAATAACTCAACACACAGCCATTAATGTCTAAACCACTGGTAACAAAAGTGAGTACATGCTTAAGTGAAAATGTCCAAATTGGGCCCAATTAGCCAATTTCCCTCCCTGGTCTCATGTGACTCGTTAGTGTTACAAGGTCTAGGGTGTGAATGGTGAGCAGGTTAAATTTGGCGTTATGGCACTCACTCTCTCATACTGGTCACTGGAAGTTCAACATGGCACCTCATGACTGAGAATCTGAAAAAAAAATAGTTGTTCTAAATAAAGATGGCCTATACTATAAGAAGATTGCCAAGACCCTGAAACCAAGACCATATAGCGGTTTAACAGGACAGGTTGCACTCAGAACAGGCCTCGCCATGGTTGACCAAAGAAGTTGAGTGCACATGCTCAGCGTCATATCCCGAGGTTGTCTTTGGGAAATAGACGTATAAGTGCTGCCAGCATTGCTGCAGAGGTTGAAGGGGTGGGGGGTCAGTCTGTCAGTGCTCAGACCATACGCCACACACTGCATCAAATTGGTCTGCATGGCTGTTGTCCCAGAAGGAAGCCTCTTCTAAATATAATGCACAAGAAAGCCCGCAAACAGTTTGCTGAAGACAAGCAGACCAAGGACCTCTATTACTGGAACCATGTCCTGTGGTCTAATGAGACCAAGATAAAATTATTTGGTTCAGATGGTGTCAAGCATGTGTGGCAGCAACCAGGTGAGGAGTACAAAGACAAGTGTGTCTTGCCTACAGTCAGCAATGGTGGTGGGAGTGTCATGGTCTGGTGCTGCCGGCACTGGGGAGCTACAGTTTATTGAGGGAACCATAAATGCCAACATGTACTGTGACATACTGAAGCAGAACATAATCCCCTCTCTTTGGACTTGGCTGTAGGGCAGTATTCCAACATGATAACAACCCCAAACACACCTACAAGATGACCACTGCCTTGCTAAAGAAGCTGAGGGTAAAGGGGGTGGACTGGCCAAGCATGTCTCTAGACCTTAACCCTATTGAGCATCTGTGGGGCATTCTCAAATGGAAAGTGGAGCAGCACATGGTCTCTAACATTCACCAGCTCCGTGATATCATCATAGAGGAGTGGAAGAGGACTCCAGTGGCAACCTGTGAAGCTTTGGTGATCTCCATGCCCAAGAGAGTTAAGGCAGTGCTGGAAAATAATGGTGGCCACACAAAATATTGACACTTTGGGCCCAATTTGGACATTTTCACTTAGGGGTGTACTCACTTTTCTTGCCAGTGGTTTAGACATTAATGGCTGTGTGTTGAGTTAATTTGAGGGGACAGCAAATTTACACTGTTATACAAGCTGTACACTCACTACTTGTAGCAAAGTGTAATTTCTTCAGTGTTGTCACATGAAAAGCTATAATAAAATATTTACAAAAATGTCAGGGGTGTACTCACTTTTGTGAGATACTGTAAAAGCAGATGGATCTAAAAAATTAAATCTACTAAAACTCCAGGCCTAAATTACTATTTTGCATGTTTTAAGGTTTTTTTTCCCCCCATTATTTTTGGCCATATGCAAATAAATTGCATCATTCATTTCTGAATAAATATTTTCTGATATTTTTGGCTAGAATATATTATATGTTGTAATTAATATTGGGTTTAGCTTTAAATACATATCTCCTGTTTGATTTGCTGGCATAAATGTCACTATATTAATATGAGCGATTATTCAATTATATTATTACAAGATTTAGTGTTTTTAGTATATATATTTATTTCAGAGTGTGCAGTTCTCCTTTAGTGTGCTCCACAATGCCTTTTGCGAGTCTGTTTTTGTCTTATTTAGGAGTATGGCTCTTTTATCCACATGGAGGGCACTATGGGAATTAGAAGTAGATCACGTAGCCTTCTGCTTACTCATGAGCTTTTTAAAGAAGTCTTGGTCTTAATCAGCACATGCCCTCTGATGACGCTTTTCCAGGAAAACACGTCAGGGACACACCGGGTCCTTTCGGCATGGCCACCCCAGTAGGCCATGTGCTATTTGGACAGTTTTACCAGTCTGTACAGATTCTTTAACCCTTCGTAAAAGCTGTTCCAGCTAAGTATACTATTCAGCTTTCTATTTAGTCCAATTACAATTAATGAAAAGACTACTTGGATGATTGCAGAGATAGTTTGATATGGGACATAATTATTTGATTGCTCGGTCTATGAATATATAACGGTGTGACTTATGAAAACACACCAAGTAAAGCATAAATATTTGTTATTATACCATTGTAGGATTGTCTCCATTTACAGACAGGAGTCATCTTTATTACATATATACAGTAACATTGATTGGCTAACAGCAGCTGTTTATAATCACTTTTTACTTGAAGGATTGCAATGAGCATGGTTTGTTGGCTGAGACCCACGATTTATCCGATTGCTCAATATATGGACAGATACCTGAGAGATCTATGCAATTTTGGAATATATGATCGCATACCAAGTAAAGCAATATATCATTTTTTTCTGTACACGTCAGGACCTCTTGATACGGTAAGATCTCCCGTTACTCCTTGATGGCAACGAATGCCACGACTGACACTGTCCATTTGGATCTAGATCACATGACCTACCAAGGGGATTATCAGTATATAGCATGAACCACATCTTCTAAATCACTAGGAGATGAGACCACTTCAATGATAGGATTTTTCATAAGGTGGGGAGAGAAGTTTTCCCCAAAGCCAGAACTGAGAGACTGATTCGCAGGTGTCAACTACCGGATCATCAGGGACAGGCAATTCAGCCTGTTCAGAAACTCTGCCAACTGGTTCTAGGACAGCTGAGCAAAAAGCTGAGATTTCATGGTAAGAGGCTAGAGAAAGGGAGTGCCAAGAAAAGAGTGAACGAAAAATCCCTGCAACAGTTCAGAGATGCCCTGAAGATCTTTCTGCTGAAGAAACAGTCTGATTTAAGCTGTCTATAGGTGATGAGAAACGTCCAGCACTGATTTTGAATGATACAGAATCTAGCCAAATGGTAGAGCTATCTGGAAAAACAGGTAGACATTTTTTCAATAGGGCCCACACCAACTGTATTTTTCACAGGATAATATTTATGTATCCCAGAATTTGGATTCCAAGAGAAAACACTAAGGCAAACACTGGGAGAGTACCCTGGTAACAATTTGGGGTGCAGGGGAAGGCATAAGAGTCAGAGCCCTGGAATGATGGCAATATATGTAAAACGTTTGGACTTAAAGGTCCCAAAAGAAGTAGAGACAGCAATGACCAAGTTGGGATACAGCTCCCGAGACCAAAAAGGCACATAAGCTGGGGCAATGCCCCTTAATCCAGGAGACCAAAAAGGGGCAGAGGTACTGTAGGTCTGCTAATCTGCGATGAGGCACAGGAAGGTTAAAGGATGGCTTTTCTGAGGGTTTAGCAGACTTCTTACCTAGGCAGTAGAGTAAGGAGACTTAGCCAACCTCTCTCTAGTCTAGTAATATCTTTGATAATCATATCAAGGGGTGGTTGGAAAAAATGTGGTCCCTCAAAGATCAATCGAGTCTGGTACTGCTTGGTTGCACTGTCTGCCTTTTGGAACTTTAACAAGCATGATATCCAAAGGTGTATCAAGTCAAGATGCTTCCAGAAAGCCATCATAGTTGAATTGTAACAGTGCACACATCTGCTACACAAGCTCAATCAGGAAAGGATCCATTGCCGCAGTGGTTAAAATTGTTACCTGAAAGAGGTCTGGTAAGCGCCTCATGTAGAACCCAGTGCCTGAAGGTCTCTTTCAGGCTAGCACAGCCATGTCCACTCCAGCAGTGCTTGATTTCAGCAATCCAAAAGCCAGGCTGAGGAGAGGCAGGGCCAGATAGCTGCAAAGGTCGAGACCAGCTCTAGCAGTATTGTAAAGCAGAATCTTAACTGAAGAGGAAAAAAAAAAAAACGGAGACTTCCCAGTTTCCCAGAGGAAAAAAAAAAAAAGTCCATCCACCTAGGTCACCGGCAACATTTTGTTTTTTTTCCAGTGTCCAACCCTCCTTTAGATAGAATAATCTGACAGTAAACACTTTGTGTTCCTCAGTGGGCCAAAAATAATTTTTTTGTATTTTTTTGATCTGGTAGATAAAAATCTGGCGTGTTTTCAGTGCAAGTAACACAGTTGTTCCATACACACCAAAATAATTGCCATGGCACTCAAACAGTATAACGCTAATGCATTCTTTTGAGACTGTATTTCGCTTTAGTTTTTGTTTGACATCCGTAGTTATCCTTTTAGTGAGCCTAAAATAAGGGGGAGGGTCCACAGTAAACTTCACACGTTAGGACTCTTACTTAAAGTCCAGAAGCCAATCGAAGGTGGGAAAAGGGTGA
Source organism: Lithobates sylvaticus (assembly GCA_028564925.1). Lineage (NCBI taxonomy): Eukaryota > Metazoa > Chordata > Amphibia > Anura > Ranidae > Lithobates > Lithobates sylvaticus. The sequence continues at coordinate 161,483,897 of CM053034.1, read as the reverse complement.
GACATCAGCAGAATTACAGGCTCTGGGAAGTGTTCACCCTTTTTTTATGCCAAACAACCCCGAAACACACCAAGATGGGAGGATCACAAGAGTGTTTACATTTTTATGGTAGGTAAAACCCTTTCTACATATATGTTTAATCTGTGTGCTAAACTATTTGGCTGGAAACACCCCTTTAAACAGCAGTTTTATTTCTGTAGTGTGCATGAAATAAGGAGAGAAAAAAAAAAAAAACTGGTTGGCTATAGAAATTTTCTCATCACCTGTGTTCTCATAGGCTTCCATTGAGTAGTCATTTTTTCGATCATCTGGTGCAGAATTGTAGGTAATATGAGGAATGTTTAACATTTTCTCCGTGGAGCCCTCTTCTTTTTCTGTACGCATTTTCTTTCTTTTAATCTATAAACATTGCCAAGGTTATAATATGACATGTTCTTACATTACACATGTGAACAACAATTTTAGAGGCTCATCCATTATTCTAGAAACATAAAATAACTAATAATCATAAGAAACCTGTCAAAAGAGAAGCATGGAGCTTGCCATTGGTAACCCCTTCTTCTAACAATGCTAGTTATTTGGCTGTAATGCCAATATCATTGCTTTATTATGTTTATTTTTTTTATGAGTCACTGACCTTTTCTATGTCCCAATCTGCATACTTGTTCTGGCTCAGTGGTTTTTGCCAGGTAATTAGAATGTCTGGCAAAATTTTCTTTAATAAAATATTAATAAAAAAATAAAAAATAAAAACACAACACATCCCCCATATTGCTCATGGCAGATTTATGCCAAAAAGCACTTAAATAATACTGGCGCCATCAAAAGGCATGTTTTTTATTTAATGAAAAAGATGTAGTTTATTGTTCTCGCCATTCATGACTTCCACTGCTCTCAGCAAAACCTGTAAGAACCAGGCAGAGGGGAGAGAAGACACAGCGCTGGATCAATGAAGGAGTCAGGAAAGTGTTCGGGAGCAGGGCGAGGGGAAACTAGTATCAAAGTTTTTTTTACCAAAGCAGAGAATGCATTAAAGTGGTTGTAAAGTCTAAACATTTTTAACCTTAATGCATTTCTTGTATTAAGGTAAAAAACATTTAGGTGTCAGCATCCCTCCTCACCCCCACTTTTACTTACCTGAGCCCTCATTCGATCCAGCACCATGCACATCAGCAGCTCTCCTCTCCCCTCACTTACGGGTCTTGCTGGCTTTGTTGGGGCACCAGAAGCCATTGGCTCCCAGTGCTGTCAATCAAAGACATTGAGAATGGGGGGGGGGGCAAGTCACACTGTCTGTGTCGATGGACGCAGCAACGGGGCTCGGGTGCGGCACGACTGCCCCCATGGGAAGCAGCTTCCTATGGGGGCACTGGACAGAGAGGATGGGCCAGGAACGCCGGGGGGGGGGACCTGAAAAGAGGAGCTATGTGGCTGGTCTGTGCAATCCCGTTGCACAGAGCAGATAAATAGAGATGTTTGTTATTTAAAAAATAAATTACCTGTACAATCACTTTCCGGTAAAAAAAAACCTTTAATAGTTTGGAAACACTTTAAGCATATATTATTTTTCCCTTTCTTTTATTATAATTCGTATACAAGATGTTTACATTCTTGTGAAGTTTCCCTTTTATTTGTATTCCGTATTGTTCTTTTAGTCCCTACTTTCAGAATCTCCTTGTCTATTTTGTCTGCTTTATTGTGTTTTTATTTTTAATTATATAATTTTTTCCAGGGCTAGATTCACATCTAAGTGGCTCTGCGTGCCATGTTTGCACAGACAAAGCTGCTCATTCATTTCCTACAGTAAAAAGGTTCCTGCACCTCTTTTTAAAATGCAGACAAAACAGAACCTGCATGGCAACCCTACACTTTTACTTAAAACAATAAAATGAAATGAGTCTTATGTGCAGCTTCATGCGGGATTGGGAACGTGTGCGATTCCCACACCACTGTGAACCTAGCTAAATCGAATAACATGGGGGGAAAAAAAAAAAAATGTAAAATGACTATATGCATATTTCACAGTATCCGCAGGGGGAACTGCATATACTTTTAATAACTGATCTGACAAGATGCTGAGAAAATGGCTGGGTGCAGAAAAAATGAACTATAAAAAGCTTATTACTCCATCATTGAGATCAGCTCTCAGCTCCTGCCCAATAATATAGGATTGCAAATGTGTCATACCTTAATGCTTAACCAGTCCCAGGTACATACAAGGCCACAACCAGGCAATGATACATAGCTATAGCTATGATCTGCCAGTATTAAAGTATATTTTTAGGATTGAAATTTACTTGAGATCAATAAAGTGATAGAACTGTTTAAATGAACGTTCTAGTAAAACACATTTTTTGGTACCAAACGTAAGAAAATGCATACAGCAGATTCATCAGTGCATTCACTTAAAAGTAGAATTCCAACTTACACCCAATTAGCCCAAAATTCCACCCCCCCCAATACCTATGCTAACTAATCTGTGTAAAAAAGTTGTATATACTTACCTATTCCCAGACTGGTCCCGCCATGTGATCTCATCTGTGCCAGACAGCAGAAGCTGCAAGGTAGAGTGTTCCAACGATGACTAAAAGCCTGGATCAGTGACGTCACCCACAGGCTCATATGGGCCATTTGTTGTCGGTGTTACCCCCTCTCCCCCGCAGCCACGCTGGCTGACACAGGGGAGCAAGATCGCGCGATTGAACTGGAGCGGCCTGAAAATAGGAAAGTGTATACAGTCCATCTATCTACACAGGTTATGTAGCATACATGTTAGGAGGCGGGAGGGGACAGTTTTAAGGCTAATTAGGTGTGAAATGGAAATCCACTTTACAAGCTTAATTTCCAATTCTTACTAGAATGCAGAGCGTTATACTGTACCATTACTGTTTTCTTGGGTTTAGGGCTAGGCGACATAATTTGTTGGCTCCTTGAGGGCTTTCTGATGTACATTTTCCATGTTACAGAGTCTGGGTTTTCTGCAGCATAACACCTCCACGCTGTCTGGAAAACAAAGGACACTAGTGTATTACGTCAATCTACTATGCAGAGCCAAGTTCACATATAGCACAGGGTTGATGAACGTGGGTATGCAGAGCAGTCCATCAAAAAATCTGATTTCAACACTATAGTGAGTGTTCAACTCTCCCAGTGTATTACGTCAATCTACTATGCAGAGCCAAGTTCACATATAGCACAGGGTTGATGAACGTGGGTATGCAGAGCAGTCCATCAAAAAATCTGATTTCAACACTATAGTGAGTGTTCAACTCTCCCAGTGTATTACGTCAATCTACTATGCAGAGCCAAGTTCACATATAGCACAGGGTTGATGAACGTGGGTATGCAGAGCAGTCCATCAAAAAATCTGATTTCAACACTATAGTGAGTGTTCAACTCTCCCACCCATCCAAACCTTGTACTTCTACAAACCTCAAGAAGTAGGAGCAAAACCTCATCACAACAGATGCATTTCTAACGAGTTTTATAAACTCTATATCCGAGTACAAAATGAGTAATGCATTTCATTACACCAAACACCTTCACCATCTGGCCTATAGGAAAAAGACAGCCGGACGGGGTTCCATTGTCCTGACTGAACACCATATGGCGTCCGATAAGCAGCTCTTCTGATGCACTAATAATCAGTGCATTTATTAGTGCAGTCCCATCAGCAATGCCCCTTGTGCTCGCCAGTGCCGCATATCAGTGCCAGGTTATCAGTGCTGCCTCGTGAGTGCCCGTCAGTGCAGCCTCATCAGCACACATCAGTGAAGGAGAAAAATTACTTATTTACAAAATTGTGTAACAGAAAATAAGAATGATTTTTTTACATTTTTGTTAAATACCACCAAAAGAAAGCTCTATCTCCCAAAAATTCAAAAAATGTTGTTTCGGTACAGCATTGCATGACCGCGCAATTGTCATTCGAAGTGTAACAGCGCTGAAAGCTGAAAATTGACCTGGGCAAGAAGGGAGTGAAAGTGCCCGGTATTGAAGTCGTTCAGACAACATTTAAAGGGGCTGTGTTTGAATTGCTTTACATTGTGCTGCGGCACTTTGGACATTGCAAGTTATACTGAGGTGTGGTTGAACTAAAAGCAAAGCAGATCAAAACAGCTTTTTCTTGTAAAACGCTATATTTGATATTCAAGCACATGCATTTGAATAGCAAATGCAGCATTTGAAAAGAATGCCTGTCAACATGAGCCTTTATATTGTAAATCAGGGCTGTGACTGCTGTCACATAAAACCACACGGGGATCATTACTGTACCTGTATGAGAGACGCTGCAGCTGGAATCTGGCGGTTAAAGTGCTTTTGACGCTGCTTTTGCTGTACTTTTAAGGCAAAACCAGAACCAAGGATACCCTGAAGAAGGACAGAACACAGGTAACCAAATACATGGGTAAAGGGGGAGCCAATTTAACAAGTACACCAAGTAAGCTGGAGAACATACCGCTGGCAATGCAAAGAAAGAGATTGCAAAGACTGAAAAACAAGAGGCTATTGTTTTCCCGATCCACGTCTGAGGAACTTTGTCTCCATAACCAATGGTTGTAACGGTCACCTAATGAAAAAAATAATAATTTAGGCAACATACAGAAATGACACACAGGGCTACCCCTTATGCAGTCCATAATGGGATATATAAAATTATTACAGGATCAGGAGTTCAGAATTTAGTTTAGTGATCTTTCTTTATCAACTCTAAATCAAGGACTTCTATTAAATCACCACCTTCGCACCTTTGCTGCACGTGGAAAATGAAAGATACTTTGACTGGATGCTAGTTTCTGCCTTTAAGTAAACATGTGCTTTGCCTATACTTGGCAAAACATGATGTATACCTAAAGTTTATTAACATTAAACTATTAAATATATTAAGTGTATTAAGTGTATTTAATTGATTTAAGTTAAAGTGTTACTAAACCCACAACAGTAAGGCTACTTTCAAAATAGCGCCTGTAAAGAACCTCTCCTGTCTCTCCAGTGTGAAAGCCTGAAGGCTTTCACACTGGAGCGGTGCGCTTGCAGGACGGTCAAAAAAGTCCCGCAAGCAGCATCTTTGCAGCGCTGTAGGAGCGGTGTATACACCACTCCTAAAGGGCCCCAGTCCATTGACACCAGCGGCGCTTTGTAGGCTGTTTTAACCCTTTTTCGGCCGCTAGCGGGGGTTAAATCTGCTCCATTAGCGGCCAAATAGCCCCACTAAAACGACGGTAAAGCGGTGCTAAAAATAGCGCTGCTTTACCGCCGGCACCCGCCCACGTGTGAAAGTAGCCAAAAATCAGTCTGTATATGCACTAATAACAAGCATGCTTGTTATACTCACTGTGGAACCTAAGGGGTTAATCCTCTGCATTGTGTAAAAAGGCTGCTTGAACTTGTATGCACAGATCTTCCCATTCTTCCACTGACTCCAGAACAGGTCAACTAGAACAGAGTTACTGGAGTCAGGCTGCACATGCTCAGTTTGGTGTGTATTGCTAGAGTTTAATTTTTTTCTTAGGAGAGTGCATGTGATCAGCACAGGGCCAATCAGCACTGTCCAGACAGAGGGTCAGGGTTCTAGATCCCGATTGGATCAGTGCAGTATGAAAACTCCTCCTACAAACTTAACCGGGAACTGATAGAAGTCACAAGAGACTGTTGTATAATGCTGATGAGAAAAGGCATTTGGCATTTTTATATTTACCAACATAATTGCATTTCCATGTTCTGTGTACTGTGTGAGACCAGACATAGTGAATGCAGGGCCCTGGGTTTAGTAATACTTTAGGGAACTCCTTTAGTGCTAAACTATGTTGTACATTATGCATCTTCTTACACTATGCACTTGCTCAGTAGTGTACATGGTAATCCTTCCAGTTCCTCTTTTCTTATTGCAAACTGACCATGCCAAGCATGGAAGAACAAACACAAAAACAATTTTTTTTAGACATGGTATGTGAACACATAACATACACTGGGGGTTTCTCAAATTTGCAATAGCAAAAAGTAGAAATATAATTTAACATTTTGGCAGGTCCATAAAACAGCTGACTGTTTGTATCTTCGGATTATCTTCAGAGAAACCCATAATCTGCAGACCAGGTTAAGCAGACCATAACCTGTGAACTCTATGCAAATATCCATTACGGCTTCTGTGGTTGGGCTTTGCCCCCCTTCTCTTTCCACCACCTGCCCATTACCCACTAAATATAAAAAAAGAAACTGTCAGGGAGGGACCAGACGGCCCAAACAGACTCAGAGGCTGGGGTAGGTACCTGCATAAGAGTAGTTGGAGATTTCCCAAGTACTGTAGCAGATACCTTCTCCACAACTAATATGGGGCTATTCTACATCCTATAAGAAAAACTTTAAATACAAGTCCAGTACTACATTATATAGTTGACCACTCCTCTATTCTCCCTCTAAATCTTTAGAGCTAGTTTGGAGGATAGAGGAGCCTGCTATATGGATCTGAGACCACTTTATAAGGTAAGGTGAACAAACAGACTTAGCTTCTCATTTAATGCAGTATACTTACTACTCCCCACCACAGGGCGTCTGCATAGCTACCAAACTGGTATTCGCCTGAACCATCAATAGCATCCTTTTCAGCAAGGTATACAAAATAAGAGGAAAATATTAGGCCTAGGAATCCAATGTACAGTGTGGTTATCAGTTCCTGGAAGACAAAAAAAAAGGATATAAATAAAAAGTATGAAAATATTGGCTTCCAGTCGGACAGCTAGATTTTCTTCAAACTTTGTTTCAAATCGCTATTACAGTGATTGCACAATACCTTACATAGTCAGAGGCCACAAAACCTCATCTTAGGACCATATCTATTATCTTGGCTAAAAGCAGACCAAGACTAGCTGGAATCTTCATGCTTCCTAGGTAAATAAAGTTTAAGAGGCCAACACTTGCTATACTCTTTCCAAAAGGGATGGCGCAACTGCAGGGAAATCCAACACTAAGATTTCTATGACTCAATGTATGCCAGTAACTAATCAGGAAACTAAAAAGGTTATGTTTACATAATTTTTAAATCAATGAGCCAGTGAAACAAAAAGTATGGCAATGTGAATACGATTATATATATATATAAAAAAAAAAAAAAAAAATCATTCCTGTATACTGTAATAACACCCAGGTTAGTGAAAGAAAAAAAAAAATAGAAATTGTAAAATCAAGACTGCGGTTTCCAAAACATCCAAATACCAGATATAAGCAAAACTATACATAATGCTGCAAAGTCTCTAACCTTACACCAAGTAATATACCTAAATTGTAAAAATAACATCGAAGCCCCAAATCTGAATAGTGAACCAAATCTTAATGCATGTCTAATATAGTGCAAAAATCCACCACCATAATTCAAAAGCCTCTTACCAAATGGATACGACACCTAATATCATGAGGTTATAAGTGCTTGCATGATACTGAAACAGATGGTACCAGGCAACTTCTGCATCTGGTTTCCACCAGTTTACAAATGTCTGCCTCATGTGCCCCTCACTGGCATCTCTTTTGGGAGTGGAGACTGGTGATCCAGTCTGCTTGTGTTGACCGATTCCCTCAAGTAGTGAAAGCTGCTTGTCAAAGTGATCAGTAGATCCACAAATGAATAGCTGCCTTCTTTTGTCTAGCCCAGTGTCACGCAAGTGCTTCTGACCTCATGATATTGGGGGTCATATCTATTTGGTAAGAGGTGCAAAAAGAATATACCGCGCTACCTAAAAGATGTGCAAAAAAGAAATAAAAAAATGGCTGCAGCTAAAAAATTGCGAGATATGCACAATCACAGGAAGTTATAATAGAATGGAAGCTGCGCACAAATTAAATAAAATGTAAAACATATGATATCAAGAGTGACTTGACGTGACCATATAAACCAATACAACAAATATATGATGCAATATTGCTATGTGCAAAAAATGTTAGATGAAACCCAGCAAGTAACAAAAAACAAAAAATACGGGAGGGAGGCGTGCTGACGCCATCGCTGTCTAGGACGGGTGTCTACAAGCCGGCCGGCTTACTTCATTTTACATGCATGTGTTTTTAAAGATTTTAAATGTAAGTGCATTACTTTTTTGTATAATAAATTGTTTCCTGAAATTGAGTTACACTATGGTGAGCTTTCTTTCCTTGCTGATATCGTGATTGCTGCCTTTGGACTGCCTATCGATTTGGGACTCCCTGGTTTGCTCTCAGTGTATTCGCAAGAGGGGATCTGAGGTCTTGATGCTGTGTTGATACTACAGGCTCTATATCGCTTGCCTTCTGGTAAGCGCATATGCTGCATGGTGGTGGTTCACTCATTTGGTGGTGTTTTGTGTTAATCACAGAAAAGATAATTCACTCATCGAATTTTCTGTCACCTTCATCACTGGACTTTAATATATATATATATATTATATATATAATATTATATATATATATATATATATATATATATATATATATATATATATATATATATATATTTTTTTTTTCATCTATATGAGTATTTTGTTACTTGCTGGGTTTCATCTAACATTTTTTGCACATAGCAATATTGCATCATATATTTGTTGTATTGGTTTATATGGTCACATCAACAGTCACTCTTGATATCATATGTTTTACATTTTATTTAATATGTGCGCAGCTTCCATTCTATTATAACTATTTGGTAAGAGGCCTTTTGAATTATAGTGGTGGATTTTTTGCAGTATATTGGAAACCAGGGCCGGACTGGCCTACTGGGATACCGGGAAATTTCTCGGTAGGCTACCTGCCTTGGGGCCGCTTTAAGCTGTGGCTGCAGCAGTGCCCAAGGCTGATCCAAGTGCAGAGACCCCTACATTCCCTCCCTCCTCCTGTTTATGTCACACACAGCAGTCTCCCACTGTGTTACGAAGCTGGTTCTGAAATGTTCAGCGGCACTGTAACACAGTCCCGCCTCCTAGACCTGCTCCTGTGATAGATGGAACACTGATCCAATGCCAGGAAATTTAGTGTTCCATCTATCACAGGAGCCGGTCTAGGAGGTGGGACTTTGTTACAGTGCCACTGAACATTTCAGATCTGGCCCAGTGAGGCTGCATTGATGGGCACCGACGAGGCCGCATTGATCTCTTGTATCAAGTCTGCAGTCTTTGAGCATCTCTTGTATCATGTCTGCATTCTCTTACCATCTCTTGTATCAAGTCCTCAGTCTCTAACCATCTCCTGTACCATGCCCGCAGCCTCTAACCATCTCTTGTATCATATCATGTACGCAACCTCTGGCCATCTCTTGTCTTCTATCATGTCTGCAGTCTCTGAGGGGGGGGGGGGGGGGGGGGGGGGGGGAGGGGGGGGGGGGGGGGGGGGAGTCTGGAGAGAAGTCAAGAGTGGGATTGCCGTCTGGATGGGGGTCATGGGAGAAGTCAGATGTGTGTGGACTGTGGAGAGGAGACTATAAGATAAAACCAGAGCCACCAAGCTGGAGCCAACTGACTGAGCACCTGAGAGGTGGTCAGTGGCAGTGCCGCCAGGCCAGTCTGAGGGGGGGTCACTGATGTAAGGGGGGGGGAGTTAATACAAAAAATGTAAGTGGGCACCAATATAAAGGTTTCCCCCTTACCTTAGTGTATTTTTTCTGCGAAAGGTGGTCTCCCCACATTCCCAGAGTTCCCCCTTGATGATTGCCCCACTTAACTGGTGTATGTATATATGTATGTGTATATATATATATATATATATATATATATACACACACACATATACATACATACACACACATATACACATATACATACATACACATATACACACACACACACACACACACACATACATATCGGTCTTATCCATATATAATACACTCTTCAAATGTGCTTTATGAACAAAAAGAATAATGACCTTACGCTGTTGAGCTGGCATAATAATGCTACGGGGCTGGTATGAAATTTTTTCCAGGGCTGATTTTTATTCCCAGTCCGGCCCTGTTGGACAACATGAAGATTTGTTCTAACATTTAGATTTGGGACTTTGATTTTCATTTGAGGAATTTTTATTTATGTTTTCAGTTTCACTATATTACTTGTTTTGGTGTAAGGTTTAGAGTAAGTGCAGACATTTTTTATATTCTGTTTAAATCACAAAACACAAAATTAGTGACCAACTCTGATCAAAGCCAATATTTCAGGTCTGGGTGGGCACTGGAATAATAAATACAAATTTTTATATATGAACATATTAAAGCTGAACTCTGGGCTGGAGACAAAGTTACCCCCCTCACTGCAAGCAGAGGAGCCGATGCTGCTGGGATGTGGGCATCAATGCTTTTTCCAGGTCATAGAATCAAAAGTATCAAAGTCAGTGAGTCAGCAAAACAGACAGGAAACTAACATTTTCAGCAACGGTAACCTCCGTTATCCTGTGCTGACAGGTTTCCTTTAAAGCGGAACTCAAGTATTTAAAAAAAAAGGAGAGCAGGCAAGCTTTTTATTGCAGAAGAGACATAGCAGGTCTCTTCTGCAATAACAGACAACCTGCCTTTGCACAATCTTCTTTAGAATATACAGCAAGCTGCACATGTTCAGTGCTTCTTCTCAGCACACTTCAGCGTCAGGATGAATGAACTCGTCATTCTGGCCTGGCCAATCGAGAAGGCCAACGATCCCAGACCCAGAATACCAAAGACTAAAGATGTTGGTGCCAGTGAGGGAGCAAATAGACAAGTTTAGTTCTGCTTTAAAATGGTAGTGAACGTACCTGTCTATGTATAAAAACAACCGATCCAAGCAATCTCCATGTACCGCCTTGCCGATCAACATGTAACATACGTAGGATCTGCAGAAATCTGATCCCCCTGTCAGACAATACCAAATAAATTAGAAAATATCATTCATAAGACAGGTCAATAGAATCACATATAGATCTAATGTTAGCAAAAAACAAAACACAAAGAATACCAAATGGAAATTAGACATTTTTGAAAACAGGTTGCTGCTAATGCTGAACCCTTCAACCATTTCAGTAATCACCAAAAATACCTAAAAACGCAGTGTCCTTGTCAGTTATCTGAGCTAAACCATCTTTTCTGTAATTAAAATGATTGAAGACAGACATGTTTTGAAGTCCACATTCATCAGTCTGTCCCACATGGTCACCCATAGCCAGTACGGGAGGTCGCTCAAACAGTTGGCACCATGCAAATCCAAAGTCAAAGTGGCAAAAAAACTTTACTGAAATCTCATAGGAACCAAACATTTATTGAGGGGACAGGACACACCCAGGAGCAATATAGCACATTTTGTTTTTGGGTTTAGATACATTTGCCACACAAATATGCTAACAGAAAAAAAATATCACCTTGACCATTGCCAGTCTCTTTTATCCATTGTATTTGACTAAGCCTTACAGAGCTCCCTGGAGATATTGCTGCATTGAAGTGAGGCAATCAAGACAGCTTAGGAACACCAAGAAACCCATACAAGTTTATTGTGTCCCAGCTATTACAATTTATATGCCTCAACAGGGCTAACACTGCCACCACGTTACCCAATTCCCAGGAAAAAGATCACCTTAAAGTAGACCTTCAGTCATTTTTTTTCAACTTTCCATCTATTAAATCTTCTGTCCTTGTTTTAACTTTGGATAGTAAAAAAATTATTGTCTGGTAATTAGCCTAGGCTTATGACATCATACACAGCTCTCTCTTGTTAGAGTTTTCCAGGAAAGGGGGGGGGGGGTGAGTCATAAGAGGGCCAATGAGTTGCACGGTTGCAGAGCTGGAGGTGTGCCTCTGTGTAAATCCAGGAAGTGGAACGATTAGTCTATTGTACACATGTAACCGCTCTTCTGAGTTACATGCAATTAGGGACCCTAAAATTTTTATTTTTATTCACTTATTTTAAAATCTAGCAATACATAAAATACTTAAGACCAAAAAGAACCCCCTAGATGGGACTATAAAATATAGTGTTTATTGATACAGAAAAATTGTAAAAATGGACGACTAGCATCCAAAAGCACAATACGCAATACAATACAACAACAATAAAACAAAAGAAACATGTAACAATGGGTAGCACTTATGCTCTCATGGGGGGTTGTGGATACCCCAAAGCCCGACGCATTTCCAGTTTATCTTGCAAAACTTTCATCAGGGGTAGAGTGTAAGCTGAGGTACAATATAGTAATCACTCGTGATGGAGCCAATACTCAATACGAGATGGAAATGACAATTGGTCATGGGTGCAGCTGGACCTTAACACTGGAACTTCAGTATAAAGCAAACAAATTGGCACAGCTATCCATAGAAAATGCCAGATATTTTTGGATGCTTGTCAAAGACAGGTATGTAGCCTCCCTAGTGGTATAAGGGGTGAGCTAGGGAATCACATCAAAAAATCCCCAGGGCAGGATCCAAGCCCCCAATGTGGCTTCCCAGGAGGTCCCCTGTGTGTTTGGGATCCCAAGGGGGTAAGATGGCCCAAACAGAAGTCCAGGAAGGTATAGCGCCCGGATAGTAGTGCTGCCCGGCTCGTATTGAGTATTGGCTCTATCACGAGTGATTACTATAATTGTACCTCAGCTTACTCTCTACCCCTGATGAAAGTTTTGCAAGATAAACTGGAAACGCTTTGGGGTATCCAGAACCCCCCATGAGAGCATAAGTGCTACCTATTGTTACAGGTTTCTTTTGTTTTATTGTTGTTCTAATGTATTGCGTATTGTGCTTTTGGACGCTAGTCGTCCATTTTTACCATTTTTCTGTATCAAACACTATATTTTATAGCTTTGTGTCGCAAATGTTGGTGGTCTGTCAAAGTCCCATCTAGGGGGCTCTTTTTGGTCTGCATTTAGGGATGGGACCACCACAATGCTATTTCTGATACAGTGGGAGTCTCCTTTTTTCCCATAAAATACTTAAAGGCTCAAAACATCACTGCTATGACTTGTAGTATTTCTGTTATTGCCAGATCATAAAGTAATAAAAAAGAAAGCCATTTTATATTGCAGACATCATGCTGGATGTATTTTTTTTTACAGTTTCCAGTCGGTAATAGTGTCAAGCCTTTTCAACCAACCAACCCTGAAGCCATCAATAGATGCACCAGCTGAAAAAGGGTTATGTTTATTTCTACTCCATTGAGAAACACAGGAAGTCCTACCCCATTGGGCTATACTGCCACCTACAAGAGCACTGAATAAAGAGCTTAAGCTTTACACTAGCTACTTTTTGTCTTCAAAAATTACTTCTACATAGCTGCATGTGGACCCCATCTCAGCAGCAAACTGGATCAGATTTTCTTCAGCCTGACTTTAGGGTACCATCCCCACTAGACTGGATGTCCAGTCCAGGAGTTGCCCAACTCTTTGCTTCTGCATGATAGTATTGGGGTTGATGGTAGCCTCCTTCAAGGCAATCCCATTTGCCCAGTGCAACTCCAGACCCCTACAACACAACACTCTGTTATTGTGGCACAAGTCAGTCCAATCGCATACGATTTTTGTACTCGCTGTAAATTTCCCCATCTTGGAGTCAGTTGAAAGACACAGGGCTAGGATCATGCTCTTGGTACTGCTTTACCCCTAAACTGAGGCATGCTGGGTTTAAAGCGGAGCTGCACCCTCACCAAAAATATTAAAAGTCAGTAGCTACAAATACTGCAGCTGCTGACTTTTAATAAATGGACACTTACCTGTTCCAGGTTCCAGGTTCCAGCGGTGTCAGCAGAATGTGACGAGTGACCGCTCGTCTCTCGGCTGCCTCGCCGCCATCCTCTGTCAGGGAATCAGGAAGTGAAGACGCAACGGCTTCACTGCCCGGTTCCCTACTGCGCATGCACGAGTTGCGCTGCGCGTCTCTATTGGTCCCCGTTGTGTCCTGGGAACTGTGTTTCCCAAGACACAAGGGGGCATCTGCGGATATGGGTGGGACTGCTCCGGATATCTCGTCCAGGAAGTGGGTGCAGATACCTGTATCTGCACCCCCCTCCCCCCTGAAAGGTGCCAATTGTGGCACCGGAGGGGAGGAGGAATCCGATAAGCGGAAGTTCCACTTTAGGGTGGAACTCCGCTTTAAGAGGGGCTATCCTGGGCTGCAGCACATTTTGTCCAATCCTCCTGTAGGTGGTAGTATAACCCAACAATATAAGACTTCCTCTGTCCCTCAATGGACTCCAAAGAAAAGCTTTTATAGCAAGTACAAAATCATATTTATCTGTGAAGATAGGCAAGGTTGAGATGACATGGTTAGGTTTACCAGGCCTACTGGTCCTGAGTAAAATGAACATTGATAAAGCTTACAAATTAATTAAAACAGAAGAAATATACTATTCTCATATGAATTAGCTATAAAAACAATATTCTATGATGTCAAATATCTTTACCTAATTGCTGATGTTGCAAATACTTGTCCATTTGACCCCACACAAAGGACTACAACAGACGCTACAACAACTATTAAATCTGAAAAAAGAAAAAAAAAAAAACAGTCTATTAACACCGTACTGTCATCATTTTAACCAATAATTGAGGAAGTAGAGACTGTATTTTGAATAGAGTTACACAGTCACATTTATGAGGTGCGAGTCCCAAAAGGAGTGTTATAGTCAACTGCGTAAAAAAAGGGGCTGCAAAAATAACTCATTTGCATTAATAGTAGTGAATCACACAATGTAAAAGTCAAAATATTAAGGAAAAAGACATCTTGTATTTAAACCAAAAAGGAACTACACATGTGAAAGCTATTTTGACCTGCTGAATGATTTGCCGTTTTGTATAGCCCTGCAGGACAGCACAGCCAGGTTGGTTGGCATGACATTTCTCAATTTGGTTAACTCACTGCCTCAGACTGGGATTGTACAGTGAAGGCACAGCAAGAGAATGAGGAGTTCAGCTCTCCCGTCCGCATGTTCCTAATCCAGATATGTGCATGCAGCAAGGTCCAAAGGCTCAGACCCTCTCTCCAGTCTGCGTGCTGTTTTTTTTTTTGTTTTGTTTTTTTTAAACATCTGTTTGGAGTTCAGCCTTAACCACTTCAGCCCCGGACCAATTGGCAGCCAAAAAGGACCAGGCCCCTTTTTGCGATTCGGCACTGCGTTGCTTTAACTGACAATTGCGCGGTCATGCGACGTGGCTCCAAAACAAAAATTGCCGTCCTTTTTTTCCCACAAATGGAGCTTTCTTTTGGTGGTATTTGATCGCCCCTGCGTTTTTTTTTTTTTTTTTTGCGCTATAAACAAAAATAGAGCGACAATTTTGAAAAAAATGCAAAATTTTTTGCTTTTTGCTATAATAAATATCCCCAAAAAATATAAAAAAAAACCATATTTTTTCCTCAGTTTCGACCGATACGTATTCTTC